>JACGAQ010000025.1:0-600000 GCA_014119065.1 Orius insidiosus
ATATGTAAATTTATGGAAAAAATGAGATGAGAGGTTTTTTCCCTCATCTTTAGAGGTTTTTTAAGAATTTTTTTCATACAAGGTCGAAAGAAAATTGCACGTTTAAATTCTTAATTATAAACTTTTTACATGTCGTTATGGTTTTAAGATTACTAGAAAAATTAAAAACAATTCTGTAACAATGAAAAAGAAAATTAGAAAAAGGGTTAGATAAACTACCTATTAGAAATAATCCGATGAAACTGAGAATTTTCAAATAAAAATTGATTTTATGACTAAGGTAGGTTGATTGCAAACAAGAGATTTTCGTAAAACCGGCGGATTTCGGTTCTCAATATCCGGACATAATTGGGTATTAAATTTCCACAAATTGGATGGTAATTTTCTTCAAATTGGATTAAACGTTTAGTGAATAAAATCGCCCAGTTTCTTATTTAGAAATTTTTCGTGGAAAAAATTTATAGTACCTATTTAAAATGTTAACGAATGTTAGAGGTCCATCTATCATCAATTTAAAATAAAAAATCCACCTAAAATAAATAAATATTAGGTGTACAAATGAAACTCAGCCACAGGGTAAATTTGAATTTTGTAGATTTTAGCCGAGTTTCATTTTGTACACCTAGTAGTTCATTTTTTCAAAATTTTGAACATTTTAGGCGTTAAAGTCCATCAAAAGTGACCTTCTCCGTGTAAGAAGGTTATTGAAGTATAACCATTAAGAGGTTAACTTTTAAAGGCTTGTAAATCGTAAACCGTTACAGATATTGAAAAAATGCACTAAATAAAATCAGTTGGAAATTCAATTCCCTTTAATTTTTTCTATTCATTTTTTCTCTAGGACGCACTGTTTTCAAAAAATTTATTTAAAAAAAATTATTTTCCGAAAATGGTGCATCCTAGAAAAAATAATTAAGTACAAATTTATAGAGAATTAAATTTCCTACAAGTTTTATTTATTAGGTGTGCAAAATGAAACTCAGCCACAGGGTAAATTGAATTTTGTAGATTTTAGCCGAGTTTCATTTTGTACACCTAATATGAAAGGTTGTTGAGCATAAAAATGCAAATTTTATTTTACTTCCATAAAAATATTCGATTGAATATTTAAAAAATCCACCAATAGGGATGTCGTTTGAAAAATAAAATAAATCTAATCAAATTTCATTTTTATTTTTTTTTTTTTTTTTTTTTTTTTTTTTTTTGTAAAATATAAAAATTTTACACTTGGTTTTGTCTCTTGGGATCGTTTCTATCGGCCATTACTTTGTGAGCGGTCTCCCGTAAAATCCCGATTGCATTATTTATAGTCCGCAAAGCAAACTTTTTTTTTCGAGCCCCTGTCTGCCGATGACCCCAGGATTTATGTCTGCCCCTGAATCACAATTTGCGATTCCGGTACGCACCTACAAACGCTTTTGATTCTCCTTGTTTTTTTTTATTTTAAATTATTATCCGTTAAAAAGGACAATAGGTTAAAGAAATTGTTGTTAGAGGAAAAAGGAGAGAGAGAAAAAAATGAGGAAAAATGTATGTGGTAAATAAAAAGGTGGTACGTGGACGTGGAAGGGGATACGCGTAACAATGGAGGGTTAAAGGAGCCTCTGGGGGAATGTAAAATATATTGTATCTAGGGCCAACTGTGGTGAAAAGTTAAGCTCCTACTTCTCAATACTCATTTGTCTAAAATAGGTACTTCAACAAAATACCAACCATTTCTCAAATTGACCTTTTTGTTTCTTCCTCTAAAAACCCTTTTAGATCAACTGTTATTTTAATTTTAAAAAAATTGTTGGTATTTGAACATTTTAACAAAAGGAAAAAGTGGAAGACGTGACTGAAAAGTTAGTGAACATGGGGAAGCGATGTGAGGGGTAGTTAAACGAGATCAAGTTAGCCGAGAACAAGCAGCCCTGCTAATTCTAGATTGTCAACATTGATCTTATTAATCATATCCCCAAACCCCTCCGGTGACTTGAACTTGTTAACAAGTTTAATATGTATCAAAAGATCATTCTGTTCGTTAATCGCGTACGGGAATCACCGAACCAAAATCGAAGTTAAACTTCGTAATTAAATTCGAAAAATCATACTTAGCGTAAACCTCAAAACCGAGGTTTATTAAACCTATCCCAACTAAATCACAAGATACGAGATTCTTTAAAAAAAACTCATTTTCATTTTTTTTATGACGTCTATTTTCCTGGCGTTTACTCTTAAAAGCTGAGATAATTGGCTATTTTAAAACTTTTATTAAAAACTTTAGATTAATCTACATAGCTCGATAACTTTTTCAGAGAATTAACTTCCTTAAAGAAGTTGTGATACCCTCGATGTCGGGTTTTTGGGGAAGGGTCTTCCAGACCCCGGAGGGTCAAATCGAATATTGATCTTTACCGATCTCAACCTTGTCTGTGGTTCCGGCCGGCCGTAGCATTTTTTCCGGAACACTTTACGGCCACAGTTTTCATCCGATTTTCACCAAATTTTCACACAAATTTTTTTAGCCGGTGAAGAAGAATGTAACGCTGGTGATTTTTGAATTTCGAATAAAATGGCGGAGATATGACTGTTTGAAATTTTAAAAAGTTCGCTGCGGCCGAACCGTTGATCCGATTTTCACCAAATTTTCACCAATTACTCCTTATATTTATTAAGAATTTTTGGTGTAAAAAATTGCCACTTTTTAATTATTAATTTTTTTTTTTTTTGTAGGGAGAATTTCGTACTTCTACCCATTACGAGAGGCACATCCCTGGCCAAAGAGCCCATTATTTCTACCTTGACACTTAAAAAATTTTCGAAAAAAAACTCGGAAAATTTTTCAAAAAAAAAAAAAAAAAGGAAAACCCGGAAAATTTTTGGAAAAAAAACTTAGAAATTTTTTCGAAAAACCTCTCCTTTATGCTTTCCCTCCCTTATACATCCCTTCCGTTATACTTTCGTTCCCTTATACTTCCCCCTCCTTTATACTTCACCCTCTGTATACTACCCCTCACTTGAACTTCCCCCTCCCATATACTTCCCCTCACTTATACTTCCCCTCCGTTATACTTCCCTTCCCATATACATACTTCCCACTCCGTTATACTCCCCCCCATATACTTCCCCCTCCGTTATACTTCCCCTCCCATATACTTCCTCCTCCTATATAGATACTTCTCTTTAAGGAAGTTTTCGTTGGAAGCTCTTCAAACCAGTACTTTTTTCATGATTTGAAATTTCCCGGAGATCCAATTTCATGGCGAAAAAGGTACACTTTGTGTATTGAAAGTTAAAGATGTTAAAAAGTATCGAGAGGCGAGAGGCTCTCAAGGCTTTATGAATATCGAATACGTCTGAAACAACATGTTTTTTTAAAGAGAATCCTTTATGTTTGACAAAAATGGAGGAAAAAGCCTTTTCAACGTATTCTTGTCACTTGGTTATCCCCTAAGGGAAGAGATGAAAATCGGTACATAAAGGTACCTGTCTAAAACGCTTATCCTGAGATATTAAATTATTGCAAAATTGAAAAGAAAAGATGAATTGGAATGGTGATTTCAGTCTAGAAGGCCTTTCCGATGATTTTTATATTAAAAAAATTATTTTTGAAAAATTAAATCCTAGTGTCAGAATAACGAGTTGGCTTATTTTCTCTCCTTTTAAACTTATTTATGATGTCGGAGGGGCTTTTTAATGGGTCTTAGTTGTTCTTGGCTTTAGTACTTCGTACTTAAATAAAACACTATTTTCCTTCGTTTAAACAGAAGCCCTTTCGTCATTTCTTTACTTCATCACGGTTTCGTAATTGCTTTTAAACGCCCGACAAAATGTTTTTCTTTGCGTTTATAACCAAGGATTATAGGTTGAAGTAACTTTTCTTATCATTTTACGTTTTAAGTAATCAAAACTTTTTATATCGGTTTAAAAGTTTACAATTGTCTTTTTGTAGATCGCTAATTTCTGTCCTATTAACGATAGGATCTTGTTAGGCTCAGGAAATATAAGTTTTATCGGTTAAAGTATCCCTCCCAGCGTCTTTTGTCCATTTTCTTTTGCTTTTGTTCTGTCGTGTGGAAATCAGGAGAGGGCATTGGTAAAGTTTTGAAAGTGAACTCGGAGCCGTAATCGAGTTCCAACCACGCGTCTCAACTTAAATCAGGGGCGAGGGGGATTTCCGGGGCGGGAGCTCATCGCAAGGGAAGTTGATACGCATCCAGGATCAAGGGCCTTGTTTGCCTGTTTTCCATCAAACACCCTATTACCCTTACACATAACGACATAACATTAGCTTCTCTATTGCAATCTAATGTCTCTAAATATTGCCCTCGAGTACTTAATTAGTACTTCAAGTAAGCGAGATGACCCTAACATTCATGTTAACCCTTTTATTTATTGTTCCAACAAACCCTCAAAGAAAAAAACGCCCGTCAAAAGCATTTTCTGCTGGTCTGAGCTTTTCGTTCCCTTTATCTAAGTAAACATCCGAGTTAAAAAGTATTCCGCGTGTTTAGAAAAGGTTCAGGAGAGAGGAAGAAATTGAAAAAACAAAATTAAGAAGGAAAAAAAAATTATTCAGAGGAATTTTTAAAAAGATAAGGGTGTAGAGCGTTTAAATTAAAATCGCCCTCTGGTAAATTCAGAGGCTTATTCCATAATTACTCATCCAGTTTAAATCATGGCCTACATATTTTAATGAATAATGTAATCTCTTTTTTTGAGTTTGCTTTGGATTTTCCTGCTTTAATTTCTTTTTCGACTGGAGAAAACTATTGTCAACGAAGTAAAACCACAGGAGGGGCTTTAAGCCTCCCTCGGGGAAGTTTTAAAGGACGGTAATATTTCCTTCCAAGGTTCTCATTTCCACTCCTCCCTTCACCTCTCCGCCTACCTTTTTCTGCTAAGAACCCAAAGAAACAGTCTTACAACTAAACTTATTTGATCCAAATAAACTTGAAACACTCGGTCCCACTTAAAAAGTTTTTCTAAAAGAAAATCAAACATATTGAAACGATCGAAATTTATTTCCTAACTTTCTCCCGAGAAGGGAGAAAAAAAGCTATTCGCATTTTTACATTCTGCGCTTAACGGCTACTTTTAATTATTATTCCCGTAGTCCGATATTAAAACAAGAATTTATTTATCATGCTTTAAACCTTTCAGAACTGTCCTGAACTCTGACTTAGTAGGTTAACTGGTTTTAACTTCCTTAAAGAAGTTATTGTGATACCCTCGTCGTCAGGTTTTTGGGGAAGGGTCTTCCAGACCCCGGAGGGTCAAATCGAATATTGATCTTTACCGATCTCAACTTTGTCTGTGGTTCCGGCCGGCCGTAGCATTGTGTTTACGGCCAAATTTTTGAACCGATTTTCACAAAATTTTCACAAAATCTTCCTTAGTTGGAGAACAAGAATGTAACGAGGGCGTTTTTTGAATTTCGAAAAAATGGCGAAGATATGTCTGTTTGAAATTTTAAAAACTCCTCTGCGGCATTGAATATAGTTCAACTGCGGTTCGTCCGATTTTCACCAAATTTTCACCAAAGACTCCTTATATTTTTTCGAATTTTTGGTGTAAAAAATTTTCACTTGTTAATTATTCTTCTTTTTAGTAGGAGAAATTTTATATTTCCACCCATTACGAAAGGCACATCCCTAGGCCAAAGAGTCCATTTGAGATTTTCAAAAAAGTTGGAAATTTTTTCGGAAAAAAAACTCGGAAAATTAAAAAAGTTGGAAAATTTTTTGACAAAAAAACTCGGAAAATAAAAAAAAACAAGTTGGAAAATTTTTAGAAAAAAAAACTTCCCCCTCCGTTTTACTTCCCCTCCCTTATACTTCCCCCTCCGTTGTACTTTCCCTCTGTAGCGGCTCGGTCCGCTACCATATGATTTATATATCAAGTTCAGTTTAAATAAATAATTCATTCGAATTAACAAAATATTACGTATTTCATACGAAATATTATATTTATGTATATATGTATATGTATATGTATGTATGACTTATTAGTCATTTCCCTACCGGAGCAGGTACTGCAGGATGTTGAAGACATCGTCTTGCATCCACCGGAAAACGAAAAGTATACGGCTTTGAAGCGAGGTTTACTAGCTGAGTATTCGCTGTCGCAAGACACCTCTTTAATGAAGATTCTTCAGGGTCTGCAACTGGGGGATAAGAAGCCTTCCTTCCTTTTGAAGGAAATAAAGCGCTTAGCACAGGGACGGTTTAATGATGAGGTGCTGCGCACACTTTGGCAGTTTCAGTTGCCACTGCCCATGGTTCATGTAATTGGTGCCGGGGGTGAACAGGATTTGTCCGTTTTAGCCAAACGTGCTGATGACTATGCTGATCGTGAGTTGTTGAGGAGGGATGATCGGGTATGCGCAGTGGACTCCCAACGCGTTGTGACAACTGATCAAGTAACTCAGTCGGCAAGTGGACAGGTAACTCAGGCGACAAGTGGACAGGTAACTCAGGCGACAAGTGGACAGTCGACAAAGGACTCCTCGAAGAATTTACAGCCTCGATCGGAACGTAAACGATATCATCAAAGTCATTCATCAAAGTCATCTGATCTTTGCTTCTATCATGCGACGTACGGTGCGAAAGCACGGAAATGTTTCTCGTGTAAATTATTTCCTACATCGCCAAAAAACATACAAAATACGTACACTCAATTCGAACAGAATCATCTTAAGTCAAATAGGAAATTCAATCCTAGAGGCAAATTCTGTTTTTATCATTTCAAATTTGGAAGAAAATGTCGACCAGAAAAATGCAAAAAACCGTGTGAGTGGTCTGATACACACCCATCAAAACATCAAAATCACAAGAACAAAGCACAAGAAACTACCAAATTAACATCGTCCAACTTCAAGAAACTCAGCTTAACAAACAATTTTGTCTATTAGAAGAATTAAAAATTTGATTCAAACTAAAATTGAAGAATTAAACGCGATCATGAACACCGACAAGAAACATTCGCCCAAAGAACAAAATTTGAGGACTAACTACATCAATTCTATTCAGCATCTGCAACCTTCAACCTCAAATTTCAAGCGAGAGGAAATTCTTCCGCGTCAAATTAATATCGTTCCTACACCTTCTACGTTCTGTCCATTTTCACCTTTTCGAACATGCTCGTTCGCCTTACAACCTGGACTTCAACCACAGCGTGTTCCTCGCCTTTGTACGACTTGAACCGCTTTAAAAAAAAACGTAGGAGGGAGGTAGTTGTAGCGGCTCGGTCCGCTACCATATGATTTATATATCAAGTTCAGTTTAAATAAATAATTCATACGAATTAACAAATATTATTTCATAAGAAATATTATATTCTTCTTCACCTCCATTATACTTCCCCTCCTATATTTTACTTCTCTTTAAGTAATTTTCTCTTAAAGTTGGAAGCTCTTCAAACTAGTACTTTTTTTCTGACTTAGAAAAACGCCTAAAAAAACACTCAAATACGGATGGCTCTTGACAAGTGATTCGAGAAAAACGCCAAAAATTTCACTATCAAAATGGCTTTCTGGTCAAAAAATCTAGAAAAACTTCCAAAAATCAAGTAAAATGGGTTTTCTAGCCAACTTAGTAGCTCGTAAAAATCAATGAAATTGGTGGTTTTAGCCTGAGAATCGAAAAACGTCAAAAAAAATTCAATATTTGTCCAGAAAACTGAGGAAAAAGACATAAAATCTTGCAAAATTGATTTTCTAGCCAACTTTGTACCTCGTAAAAGTCAATGAAATGGTGGTTTTTAGCCTGAGAATCGAAAAAACGTCAAAAAAATTCAATATTTGTCCAGAAAACGGAGGAAAACGACAAAACTTTCACAATTCCCCTTTTTTGAGAAATATTAATTTGGGTTCAAGGTGGGGGCTTCCTCCTTATTTTCATGCCGCCGGAATTTACTTCATGATAGGTCAAACTTTCATAAATAGAAATTTAATTCTGTGATTTCTTTAAATTATGGTTTTCGAAAAAATAAAAACAAGTTAAATTTAAACGATTCTATACATGGGAAAAATTGATTTAACGGTCTCTCGCCTTTTGGGAGAGCAGAATTTCCCATTGCGGAGGTCGTTAATATCAGAAAAGGGCCTCTATTTAGGCCATAATGAGGGCTTTAGGGATAAGCTTGTTTGTCCTGTGCTAATAAAGCATTTGGGGGACATCATTAGACCTCGGATCGGAAGAGCTTCTTAATTCAAAAAGTCATCAAACAATACGTTTCATTTCCAAACTCGAAAGCGCGGTGATTAAAAAGTCGTTAGGAATCGAAATTAAAAAAGGAAAAAGAAATCGTTTCTATATTGGAAAAATCTCAAATCATTTTACAAACAAAAAGGCAACCTAAATTAATTTAAAAAATTTCTGATTCTAAAATTTTCCAGATATGATATTTCAGATTTAAAATGTTTATTATTCTGATAAAAACATTTTAACGAGCTAATTAACGTTGGGTATTAAAAGGTTTAAATTTTTTTGAATTATTTCAAAGTTAATGACATCGATTCGAATTGACCGTCGTAAATCAGCTTCTAATTAGTTCGACACGGGCTTTACGTCGTCGAACCCCCCTTCTCCCCCTCATAGCCAAAGCCATAACCTTATTTTAAGCCTCACGGTGTACCACAAACCGCGGAAAACTCTCGGAGGAATTAATTAATCAGAGTTTCGAGCATCGTTTGAGGAAAATTTATAAAACGGAAAGGATTAAATTTATAATATCCTTCGTGGATCAGTGGTCTTACTCTTTAACTCTTGGGATACAGGGTTCAAATACGCTGTGGATATACTCCAGCATTCTTCAGAATTCTCCAGAAATTGTGTTAATCAGTCGTTTTTTTTTTTTTTTTTTCAATTGGAATAATGTCCGCAAGTTATTCCGGCCTATTGGAGTTGGATTTGAAAGAGCGCCAAGAAAAGTACAACACAGTAACAATGTAGAAGGGGGAAGTAGAACGGAGGGGGAAGTATATAGGAGGGAACGTATAACGGAGGGGAAGTATAAAGGAGGGAATTATAAGGAAAGGGAAGTATAAGGGAAGGGGAAATTTTTTTTTTTTTTCGAAAAATTTTCCAAGTTTTTTAAGAAATTGTATAAGTTTTTTTTTAATTTTCCGAGTTTTTTTTGTCAAAAAATTTTCTAAGTTTTTTTTAATTTTCCGGGTTTTCCGTTTTTTTTTTTTTTTTTTTTATTGACAATTTTCTAAGTTCTTTTTTCGAAAAATTTTTAAAGTGTCAAGGTAGAAATAATGGGCTCTTTCGCCTACGGATGTGCCTCTCTTAATGGGGAGAAGTACGAAATTTCTCCCTACTAAAAAAAAAATAATAATTAAAAAGTGGCAATTTTTTTACACCAAAAACTCTTAAAAATATAAGGAGTAATTGGTGAAAATGTGGTGAAAATCGGATTAACGGTTCGGCCGCAGCGAATTTTTAAAATTTCAAACAGACATATCTCCGCCATTTTTTCGAAATTCAAAAATCGCCCTCGTTACATTCTTCTTCACCGGCTGAAGAAATTTGGTGAAAATCGGATGACTATGTTCTTTAAGGAAGTTAAAATGAAAAGTCTGGGTCCATCCCCTTTTGTGACAAACTGTATTAGTTGACGACAAAATTTAGCACAAGAAAGCCTAATCCACACATTTTCAATACGCTGCGTCCGTCAAACCCAAGATCTTCCACAGTGGAGTAGCATCCACTATGCCACCACATGTCATCTAGACTCCCACCTTCAGAATAAAACATCGAGTTAAAAAGAATCATATGTTTTCCAGACTTCCTGACTTTTGTTCGTTTTGAACGAAAATAATTAATTGTAGTTAATAATATTTAAAGATTTGCCAGGACGTGAAATTGAAATTATAAACAATATTTTTGGTCGGGCAGTATCTATTTTCTTTCTCCGCCGATAGTTTGAAAAAAAAATTTATTTAATTAAACAATTAAATAATTTGCAAAAAAAATTACCTTTTTTTTAATAAATCCAGACATAATTAGAATATAAGATTTGATCACAAGGAAACAACTTCGCGGAAGGGAGGAAAAGAAACTCGATGGGGGTTGGAGTTTGTCTGATATGGTTGAGTGCAATGTTAACTTCGGTGGTCCACAAGGGGGTTATATAGGTGCACCTGGGAGGGTGGCGGTCATGCGCTTCCCACCCCCGCATCCCAAACGGCCTTTCTTCATTCATCTTTATGCGATGGATGGGGGGTTCCTCATTCATACCGAAGGGCTAGGTCCGGGGGGAATTATCAGTCTGATTAATCATGAAAACAAAGCGGGAGAACAAAGTGTTCCACAGAAAAAGTTGCGAAGAAAAAGTCCGAATGAATACGGTCGGAAATAGCGGCTTTTCGCCCCCTAATCTAATTACCGCTCATTGTCTGTTTTCCGGAGTTACCCCGCTGTTTTCATCCATCTTTTTAAGTACCACAATATCAATTTTTGTCTACTCCACCGCCACAGATATGCTTAAAAAATTTTTAAACCCAAAAAAACCTCACGTTTTTTCATCCCCAAAAAATGAAAAACGTGACGTAAATCCTTGTGGTTCTACCATTATTTAAAAATAAATTATAAAACACTTTCCATCCTATTTTAAAAGCTTCTTTAACAGCTTTCAGAAATATTAAGAACATAAGCACTTAAGACTTAACAAGCTAGAACGTGCTGCATTCTATCGTCTAACCTCGAAAGTAAAAGTTTAATGAAAATGGAATTATTTCGTGTCTTGTTTCTTAACAGAACGGTCAGTTAAAAAAAAATAAAGTGTGCCACGGCCCAACGTTGTAGGAATTTTTTATAAAATTGAGAATTAGGACATTTTTTTTATTTAACAATCAAATTTGAAAAACGGTTTTTAGATCTTTAGAATTTTTAAGTATTAAGTTATTATTTTTTTTTCCCCCCCCCTAACCTCTGTAGGATGTTGTGAGGAGGAAGGGCACAGCCTGAAGCTTTCCATTTGCCTTGGTACTAGTTGGGAGCATCCCAATTAATAAATCCTTTGGCAGAGCCCGCCAATGGACAGCCGTTATTTCACTGCCTCAAAATGTGTACAATTTCAGAATTTATTAATTTTTACATTTAATTTTTTTTAATATTTTTTTTTTTTTTTGTTACTCCGATGATTCATTAAAGTTTACTTTCCTACTTTATCAATAACGGCACTCGTATCTAAAATAAATAAGGATCAAGGAGCTACATGGATTAGCTTTTTGCCTTTTTATTTTCATCCAAATTAATGGAGAATAGACAGTAAGTATAGGTTATAAAATAAAAGCAAGCTCATTCTTTGCACTACGCGGAAAATACCTATATCGCCTTTTTTCAAGGATCGGCCTAAAAATAGATAAAATTTATTTATTAGGTTTTTAAGATTGAAAAAACCCTACAATGTTTATGTAAAGAGTAATTTGTAAAGCTCGTAAATTGTGGGCAGAAGCAATGTTTATCGTAAGTGATAACTTTCCAATGTTTTCAATGTTCAAAAAACATTATTGAAAAAGTGTGAGGGATGATTCATCACTTAGAATTGATAGAAAGAAGTGTGTGTGATGTGATTTATTAGACTTGATGATATTTAGATCATATGTTGTGGTATCCACATCACTTCCCCAGACAGAGAAAAGGGTGAAGGTCTGAGGTGCATTGTGAGCGATGGTGTGTCGAAGCTGCGTGTGATGCTGGAATGCGAACTATCAAGCTGTGACGTGAGTGTTGCAGATGTCGTGAAGTTCGTTCCGAGGTTGAAGTTCCACCAATTCAGCGGGTTGAAGAGGTGCAGAAATGCTGACTAATTGAGGGAACTGGTGCGGAGCTGTTGATGTCAATTGATGATGCTGATGCTTGTTCATCGCTGGTTCGTCGTAGGTCACCAATTGTGGGATGATTCATCACCACTAATTTAGAATTGATAGAAGTTGTTTGTGATCAATAGACTCTGATGATATTTTAGATCATATGTTGTGGTACCCACAAGGGCAATAAAGTTGCCGAAATTCAGATGAAGAAAATAAAGTATTTTTTACAAGGTTCGCGAACAGAGATGGGCAAAATCTTAATCATGAATATGATTAAATTTAAATCATAGGAATATTTTTCTGTGATTAAGAATAAGATTTAATTCGTGTTCACGTAGCAAAAGTATGATTAAAATCATACTCACGAGTATGATTAAGAATAAAATCCTAATCATAGAGATGATTAAGAATCAACTTTTAATCACAGGAAATCTGTGATTAATCCCAGAAAGCTGAGATTAATTACAGGAATCTGTGATTAATCATAGAAAATAATGATTAATCATTGGAATCTGGGATTAATTAAGGGAAAAGCTTGATCAATCATTAGTACATGTGTAATCACGAATCTGTGAATATTGTCACCTCTGATCACAATTTACTCTCGAAAACTAAAAACTCAAAATCTATCAATCTCTAAACTCCAAAATTTTAATCATTATTTTACAATGTATAATGTACATTTAATTTTTCAATTTAACAATTTTTGGAGTTTTAGAGATTGATAGATTTTGAGTTTTTAGTTTTGAGAGTAAATTGTGATCAGAGGTGACAATATTCACAGATTCCTGTGATTACACAATTTACTAATGATTGATCAAGCTTTTCCCTTAATTAATCCCAGATTCCAATGATTAATCATTATTTTCCTATGATTAATCCAGATTCCAATGATTAATCACAAATTTCCTGTGATTAAGAGTTGATTCTTAATCATCTCTGTGATTAGGATTTTATTCTTAATCATCCTCGTTAGTGTGATTTTAATCTTATTCTTAATCACAGAAAATATTCCTATGATTTAAAATCATAATCATGATTAAGATTTTGCCCATCTCTGTTCGCGAGACATTTTTTAAATTCCTGGCTGCATTCATAGAGGTTCCTCTGTTCACGTTATTTAGATCTTAAATAGTCGTCTACTTATTCGAATTGGGGGCAAAATCATACATTATCATTAAACTTAGTTATAATATTTTTTTCTAAACATTGTACCTGTAAAACCGTTTGTAATGTATAAAAGCTCAATAAAGCACCTTTTTTTCTCTCCTACGTTTTGAAAACGACTAATTTTGTAATTACTGCAGAATCAATTAATATCGGATATCAAGATCTTTTTGTTCGAACGTAGGCTTAGATTACAGAATTTATTCCTAGTCCCTAAATAGAGTTTTTGGCAAAAAAATAAAAAACGTCGATTGGATTTCGTCGTTTTCAAAACATGCTTTTAACCTATTGAATATCCCGTGTAAAAAGCGATATAGGAAACAGTTGTGGGTGTATTTTGAGCCTTTTTTTAAGCTTCCACTATTCCGAAAAGTAAAAGTTCTTTATCAGTTATTAGACTAAGAAATTCGGTTTTCAATCGTGCTTTTCTGCTGAATTGATTTTCGGTTCAGAATGTCCAGATTAAACAAATTTTTACTTAGCAAAAATAAGCTAGTCGATCGCTACAGTGATTCAGGATTAATAGGTACTCAATGGTGATTTGACGTGCTTTATCTCTATAGATAACAACAAAATGAAATTTATTTATTTAAAATAAAAGTAAACTTGAAATGCTCACTTCAAAACGTAACGACCGCTGTAGAAGCAGTGGGGAACAAAAAAAACCGAAATAAAAGTGGGGATGCTCACTTTTACTTGGATTCCGCTACAGCCGAAATACCAATCTGTCCGCTGCCTCCGAACTATAACTTCAAAAATGTCAGAACAGGTATTGTGCTTTTATAATTTCATCATTTTAAGAATTATCTATATATTTATCTCAACGAAATAAAATTCTTAACTTTAAAGATTCTATCGTATATTTTTTTCCATAATAAATTTGTAAATTTAAACTCTCCCGTTTTTATTCTTATTTATATTATCATATTTTTTCGGAATGAAATAACGATTTTAAAAAATTATCTTTTTATAGTGTACATGTGGAGGTGCGAAATTTATTTTTCAAGGAGTGTTGTTGAAGATTCATTTGCAAGATTTTAATCTGTTTTTTTTTTTTTTTTTTGCAGTTTTTAACGTATTAGCTTTGTTCCAACCGCAGTTTGAAACTCCTAGAGCATGCGCAGAAGCATTTGGACGTCTAATTGACGCAGATGACTTCACATTTGTCATCCAAATCATTCTGCCCATGCTCCAGGAGTTTCAAACCAGTTTCAAACTGCGTTTGGAACAAAGCTATTATTTTACTAATATTTAAGCCCAAAGAAAAAAAAAGTTTAATAAAGACAAGTGCGTCTGGAGCTAACTCGTACGTAACTTCCAAATTTTGGGTCTGGTGATTGGCAGACAGCCTGAAAGCGTTGTTGTGTATGACGTTTTAAGATATTTTGACGCCAGAGTGTCTACCCAATTCAGCATTCATTATTCTTTTCCCATCCAGAAAATTTAAAATGAACATCACAAAATAGCAGAATACTTTATTTTACATATACGTATTTCATTTTTTTCTCTTTAAAAACTGTTATAAAAAATAAATTCCTAACACAGTTTTGAAAAAGACGAAAGCGTCTCGTTTGAACAAGTCATCGCGTGTGAAAACACGGCAAATATGAGATGCAAATATATATTTGTACGGAAAGAAAATTGAAAAAAAAAAATCTTCTTTGAAGCTTTCACCTTTCAATCTTTGAAAAAACACGAGTGCAATTTAAAAGTTCAAATTTAATATCAACCGCAAAACTTCAATCAATAAAAATAGAAAAAAAAAGGAGAAATTTTTTTAGTTTTTCTTATTGTTTGAGAATTTTAACCTTTTTTATTGATTTTGATCGAAAGTCTCTTCCTCTAGAAAGGCTCCCGAAGGAATTCATAACGAAAGTTAAAAAATTGACCAAGGTTAACGGCCGGAAAGAAAAAAAAAATCTTCAATCCCGAAGAAAAAATTCAAAAATCCCGTAATTTTCGAAAATATTACTTCTTAAAATGCAAAATTTTCTCCATTGTGTTCCTTATTTCAGTGGCGTGACTCGTATTTTAATTATCGCATTAATTAAACATTAATCTGAATTTATTAATTTTTTTTCTTTTAATTTCTCTTTCGAATTATAAAATAAAAATATCAAACACCAAATTATTTTTAAACTTTTGATGGTTTTTGGATGTAATTATGAGTTTATGACTTTAAGGCTCGAAATGATCTATAAAGTGAAATCCTTACCTCAAGGAGAACTTGACCTTCACCTGACCGAAAGATTTTTTTTTTTTTTTTTTTTTAGCAGAAAGTTCTCTGCATATTTTTGTTAATTAGAAACCTTGGGAAAAAAAATAAAAATTCCTTATAACTTAGGAAACTTATGACTGAATGTGCTGTTTTTTAAATTTTATATGAAAAAAAATCTTCAAGTTAGAGAGCTGTTGATCTTTCAAAAAAATAAAATTAGCCAAAAAATTTTCTCTAATTTTTTTTGGACGAATTTCGCAAACTTTCGATGTCTTTTTTAATGTAAAAAAACTGGTTTTTGGTGCTTTCATTCGTTTGGTCTAATTTTTTTTGGTTTATTTTTAGAAATTTAACGAATGTGCGGAAAAGATCAAAAACTTGACCAAAAGACCTACGGATGAGGAACTTTTGGAGCTTTACGCTTTATTTAAACAGGCAACAGTTGGAGATAATGAACTTGTAAGTTTTAGCCTTTGTGTATATTCTATCAATTTTTACCAGCCAGTGCAGCCACAATATTTTTAAAAAATTTTCGTAATTTGGGAGAGCTGTCTTTTCTAGATTTTAGATAGTACTCCCATCCGCTCATGAAAAACATCCGTTTTTTAATACCTACCTTAATGAAGGCTATTTAAACTGATTTTGTAGGGCAGAATCAAATGTTATCTCGCCTAACAACCCGAAACGCTTTTCAAGTTTACATCATTTCATGTGCTAATGAGAATTTTCTTCTTTTCTTCCAGCCAAACCAGGGATGTTGGATTTGAAAGGAAATACAAATGGGAAGCTTGGAACAAGAAAAAGGAACGTCCAAAGAAGACGCTATGAAATCTTACATAGAGTACGCCGAATCATTAATGGCAAAATACAAATAGTGTTCCTAAATGACTTATAAATGACAAAATAATATATTTTTGTAATATTTTAATAATTAAAATACACTTAGTGAGTTAATAATTTATTTATTACAAATTGTCCAAAAAAAACAATGTTCTGGAAAAAATTCTACTGTTGGGGCGTGGCTAGTTTTCTGAAGTCTCAGAATCTTTAGAATCGCAGAAGATAGAGGAAAACGCCTGCTAATCTGTGGAAAGAGGGCGTTTTGGCAGGAAGAATGCGGAAAATGGCTTATCGTCTGATAAAATGGGGTTTCTAATTGAGGCGCTCCGGGTACGAAGGGCGAACTCAACATCGGACAATTTTTTTTTTTTTTCATTTTCAGATTCTAGACCTCTTGGTGAATACACCCATATAATTTTTATGTTGAGTTCGCCCTTTTCCCCCCTTTAAATACGAAAAACCGATATGCGGCAAAGCTCTGCGATATCCGAGCGGGTACGAAGGGCGAACTCCACATCCTAGTCCACAACCCCACTCCTTTTCCCATTCCAGGGCACGACTTTTCTGTTGAGTTCGCCCGTAACATAAAACTTTAAAATGCGAATATCTCGAAACTACGATTTGTTGAGTTCGCCCTTCGTACCCGGAGTGCCTCAATTCTTCTCTAAGTGCGAGAAAACCATGTTTTCTGGGCCCAAAAACTGAGGAAAACCGTTTCTCCGCCTTCGACAATGAACGATCTTAAAACGTTTGGTTTTGCCGTGAAATACCCTGAAAACGACTAAAAAATGAGGTAAAATGTGGTTTCTGGAATGAAAATTTTAGTAAAACGCCCATAACGATGCTTTCGGCATACTTATGGGCGTTTTCGCCCAGGAAAACTACAGTTCGTTTGCGGAACCACTAAGTTAAGTAAAGATAAATATTCAATTTTACGGAAGACCCTTCCCAAAAACCCGACGAGGAGGGTATCACAATAACTTCGGAAGTTACAAGGTAAAATTTTTTAAATCAAGATTTATGGAAGGGCACCTATTTAAAAAAAAATCTGAACATTCTTGTTAAGTTGTCATACCTGCACTGGGTGTAGCAAGTCTATGTTTATTGAAAAAATCGTATCAAATATCAGATTTTTTTGCGTTGTTAGGAAAAATAATTCTATTTCTTTTATTAAATTAGTGAATATTAAGTAATATTCTTTTATTTTCTTATCTATTCTTGAAAATGAGATTAAAGAAAAGTAATGTTGTTACAATGGGACCTTGATAATTGTTTTTTTATTTGAAAGAACATATTTTTTGTTTATATATTTTGAGAAAGACTAACAAAAGGTAATCTCGATGCCGCTCGCTTTAATCAATGAGGGCGAAAACTTACCTTGTAGGATTTATATGCACTGTTGCTTTGACAATTATCTTGTTGGCATTCGGTGATCAGAACCCAAAATTTCAGAGTATCGTCTCTGAAACTCATCGGCAGATAAAAGATAATATTCAGACGATAAAGGTAAGCGGTTCTTTTTTTAAAATCTAACTTGGGGCGTGGCTTGTGCATTGAAAGCTCAGAATCATTTGAATCGCAGAAGATTAAGGAAAACGCCTGCAGAAAGAGGGTGTTTTGGCAGGAAGAATGAGGAAAATGGCTTATCGATAAAATGAGGTTTCTGTAAGTGTGGGGAAACATTGTTTTCTGGGCCCAAAAACTGAGGAAAACTCTATAAAATGGGAGTTTCTCCACCTATGACAATGAACGATCTTAAACATTTTGCTGTGAAGTCGCTGGTCTACTCTACCAGCTGCCAGTGATAGTGGTGTCTGGAAGAACTATTAAGCTTATTACTGTATTGTTTTAGGAGCAATTGGATGGTGGAGATGAAGGACTTTATGTCGACGAGAAATATCTCGTTTTGCTTGGATTGGGAGGCGAGAAGCAAAGGTCGTACCCGAAGATGTGTGGAGCAACACGTCGTTGCCGGTTGTCGTGTCGTACGTCTCACCCAACGCTTTTAGCCAAGCGGTCGGTCTCACGCGAAACATCGGCCACTTCCTCCCTAACCACACATTACTTCTCTACAATATAGGACTTTCTGAAGATCAACTCCAGACGGTACTAAAATTTTTGTTTTTTCTTGACTAAGTTCTGTTTTAGATGGCGTTGTACTGCAACAGTTCCAGATGTGTTATTGTGAAATTTGATTTATCGCTTTTTCCTCCGCATGTTTCTGACGAGAACCTACACGCTTTCCGTCCGCTGATTATTCAAGATGCTGTGAGTCGGAGTGGTGCGATTTTTTATCTTGAAAACGACCAGCGGCTAACGACCAGCGACATCGCTCCATTGGTCCGCAGAGCGTCTTCAAAAGGCGTTTCACATGGAGAGCCGCCCGTCCTGTCACAGCCCTCACCCATCCAAGAATGCTTACATACTTTACTGTCCCGAGTGAAATATTTTTCTTTACACATATGGTTGAAGTAACCAGACTTCTTTTATACAACACAGCTGCTCTACGTCAAGGCGTCATGCTTCCTTGGGTCAAATGTGCTCTTAACCACGACTGTATATTCCCATTAGGTACGCCAATAATTACTTAGCGCTTTTTTTTTTAATTTTCATTTTTAGGTGCCCAATCTGTCGGGTGTCGATTCGACAAAAAACCATATTACCGATATTCAGGTTGCCATGGAAACGATGCTTCCGCACTTTCTGTCCTTCTTGGAATTCTCTTCAACTCCGACACCGATGAATACTCGATACAAACAGAAAGTCCGACAAGCTCCCAATCCACAGCTCAACCAAGTTATTTCAGGCGAGTCGATTCTACAGAAGCCGCCCTTGAGCTCTCCTTGCTTCAAGATAACTCAACGGATTCCACCAGTTTATAAAAACTCCCTGTAAATCGTAGATCTCTTATATCACCATAAAATTTGGTCTTCTTATTTTTGTTTTTTTAAATTAAACCAAAAACCGCTTCAGTAGATGAGTGTGTATCATAAAATTTACCATAGTAATTCAAGTTATAAAACTAGATAACTGTATGTGGGAAGCAACATGAGCAGGATAGTAATCATAATTATTGATTGCCCATTTTCTGCAGTAACTTTCATCAGCTTCTCACATGCTTCTCCGTAGATTCTGTACATCCCCATCTGAGCTTCAGCTTCCGTCAAGCCTATTTTAGTCAACACATTTAAGATATTAGCACACCCTCTCCCACTGCTATTTTACTCAAATTGTGCCATTAACTTCATCCTATGTCCGCCTCATTTTAGAATATAAGCTAGTCAATTGAAGCGGTCAAAATGTCTTTTTAACAAAATTCAAGCATTGATCTTCATTTAAAAAAAATATTCGCCTTTATTTGAGGAGCTCCTAAGGGCGAACTCAACATCGGACAAATTTTTTTTTTCATTTTCAGATTCTAGACCTCTTGGTGAATACACCCATATAATTTTTATGTTGAGTTTGCCCTTTTTTCCCCTTTAAATACGTAAAAACCGATATGCGGCTCTAACTGCGATATCCGAGCGGGTACGAAGGGCGAACTCCACATCCTAGTTTACAACCCCCACTCCTTTTCCCATTCCAGGGCGTGACTTTTCTGTTGAGTTCGCCCGCAACATAAAACTTAAAATGCGAATATCTCAAAACTACGTTTTGTTGAGTTCGCCCTTCGTACCCGGAGCGCCTCATTTGATGCTTGATGTCCAAAAACGTAGATCTTAAAAAAAATGTTTATTGTAGACAACAAACTTTTGTTAAAAATCAAAATTTGGAAAAAGGGATCAAAAAAATATTTGCTTTAATGGAATGTTGAGCTTATTGAAAAGTGTTTTTTTATCTAAATGTACCTATTTCACTTTTTATTTTGTCTTTTAAATAAAAAGTTAAAAATAAAAGTCTTTTGTTTTAGGAGAGAGAAAAAAAAGTCCTTTTTTTGCACTTTGACAATAATTTACACTTTATTATTACACACAATTTTTAGTGGAACACAGTCAAGATGGAAGGAAGGGCTTCGAACTAACTACTACCTCTGAGTCTTAACACGTTATTTCTTCTCTTTGGTTTCATCGAAATCTTCAGATAAAATTTAACGACCGAAATGATATCTCCTCAATTTAACAAAATTTTGTGCATGAATAAAAGCACCATTTTCGTAAATAAAATTTCTGACTAGACAAGGCACTAGCAGAGAAAAAGACCTAAAATGGACCCATTAAAAAAATTTTTTTTGCTATCTTTGGCCAGAAGAAATTCCACTTATTTTGACTGCACAAATACATTTATAAAAACCACAATTTGGGAAAGATTTTTTTTTTGAATTCTCAAACCACTGAGCCCTCTTAATTTCAAATTTTAGTACAAATATAGATATGAGATTTATTTTGTACTCAATTTTTTATGACACTTTTTAAATTTGGAGATATGAAAGTCCATTTTAGCTTATTTTACATTATTGCTCAATAACCTGTTTTTAATTTAAAAGCAGAGATGGGCAAAATCATAATCATGAATATGATTAAGATTTTAAATCATAGGAATATTTTCTGTGATTAAGAATAAGATTAAAATCACACTCACGAGTATGATTAAGAAAATCTTAATCACAGAGATGATTAAGAATAAACTCTTAATCACAGGAAATCTGTGATTAATCACAGGAAGTCTGTGATTAATCATAGGAAAATAATGATTAATCATTGGAATTTGGGATTAATTAAGGAAAAAGCTTGATCAATCATCAGAAAAATTGTGTAATCACAGGAATCTGTGAATATTGTCACCTCTGATCACAATTTACTCTCAATAACTAAAAACTCAAAATCTATCAATTTCTAAAACTCCAAAATTTTAATTTTAAAACTCCAAAAATTTATAATATTGACAAAACAAAATTTTTGAAAAATTAAATGTACAATATGGATGTAAGAATGAAAACATCTGTTTTAATTCATCCACATACACAAAATATATTTCGCCTTGTAATATCAATTTAATAAATATTAAATTATGTTAAAAAGGTCTTTAATTCTTATAAAACCAAAATTTAAAGATCTTTTCATTGTAAGTCGGAAAAAAAAAAAAAAAAAAAAAAAAAAATTGAAAATGAAAATTTAAGAATGAAAATAAAAATTCAAGAAGGAAAATTCCCTGCTCAAGATTTCGAGACAAATAGAACAATTCCATTGGTCAGGGATTCAGGGATGACTCTGTATGGTCAAGATCGATTATTATTATTATTTACTATTAATAATCGTTATTATTACTGTATTGGGCCTAATATGGTCATTTTTATTATATCGTCTTATATGGCTGAATTATACTATCTTACAAGAAGATTGGCTTGGAGATAGGGATTATTATCATTATCATTATTTTATTATATCTACGATCAAGACTGAAGACATCCTATCAACATTGGAATAGAACTAAGGAAAATTGATAAAACTTAATGAAAAATATGTTATCATACCTAAATGAGATTTATTTAAGAAAAAAATTATTGAAGAAAGAAGTTAAGAAGTTTTTTATTCAATTATTCCTTCAAAATAATTGCCTCCAAAGCGGGGGATGTAAGAATGAAAACATCTGTTAACAGAATTGAACTGTTCAAGAAGGAAAATTCCCTGCTCAAGATTTCGAGACAATAGAACATTCCATTGGTGAGGGATGACTCTGTATTGGTCAAGATCGATTATTATTATTAATCGTTATTATTACTGTATTGGGCCTAATATGGTCATTTTTATTATATCGTCTTATATGGCTGAAGTATACTATCTTACAAGAAGATTTGCTTGGAGATATGGATTATTCAAGCTAAGAAAAAACTCTTTAAACTTGAAAAAAACTAGAAATTTTTTTTAGATTTTTAAAAAATGTATTCATTTTGCTTGGCCTTTTTAACTTCCTTAAAGAAGTTTGTTTTGTGAATATTATAAATTTTTGGAGTTTTAAAATTAAAATTTTGGAGTTTTAGAAATTGATAGATTTTGAGTTCTTAGTTATTGAGAGTAAATTGTGATCAAGGTGACAATATTGACAGATTCCTGTGATTACACAATTTTTCTGATGATTGATCAAGCTTTTTCCTTAATTAATCCCAAATTCCAATGATTAATCATTATTTTCCTATGATTAATCACAGACTTCCTGAGATTAATCACAGATTTACTGTGACTATGAGTTTAATCATGGATTTCCTGTGATTAAGAGTTTATTCTTAATCATCTCTGTGATTAAGATTTTATTCTTAATCATACTCGTGAGTGTGATTTTAATCTTATCCTTAATCACAGAAAAATATTCCTATGATTTAAAATCTTAATCATAATCATGATTATGATTTTGCCCATCTCTGTTTAAAAGCCTTGTAGATAAAGGAAAGAAATTTTTTTGGCATTTAAAATTCATTCAAATAAAAGAAAATAGACTAGATTTTTTTTTTTCATCCTTTAACCATAAGACCAGAGATTTTAGAAAATCTTGCAACTCTAAATTTGAATTGTGCTTTCAATTGCTGTACTAGATTAATACTGGGAATGCTCAAAGAAGTACAAATGATCTGAAAATGAAAAAAAAAGGAAACAATTTAGGAACTAATGGCACGTAATGCCATTTGGCATTGACTAAAAAAAATAAAAGAAAAAAAAATTGACTAGAATATCAGGTAATGACCGAGAGGTCGGAAAATTAAAAAGACCATTTGGACAGAGCGTTCCCAAGCGGAGGTAGGAGAATAAGAAAGAGTAATAAATATTAGCTGAAGACTTTTTTTAGCCCGAAGTTCCATTGTATCGTTTCGACCTGAGAGCGCGAGGCGATATGCCCATTTTGAGCGATCTCATCGCCATCGCTCGATTGAAATGGCGTTGCCCTTTGATACCTTCGGGATAATCGCTTTCGAGATTAGAGTCCATCGAAGATATTATCACCAGCAACACTCCCAACACCTAAAACCCACATTATAATCATAAAAAGAATAAACTAATTATTTACCAAACAAACAATGATGAGGAGGGTATAAATATGAATGTTGTTGTCTGGTGTCGCCTCGAGATCTTTGAGGACTGCTATTGCTGGGTCGAACCCCGGTCGAAGATGGAGACAATGACGCATATGAAGAGAAGCCTCTTGATAATGCCCATAAGCCTAAACAATTTAAAAAAAAAGTACTGGTTTGAAGAGCTTCCAACGAAAATTTCCTTAAAGAGAAGTAACAATAAAGGAGGGGGAAGTATATGGGAAAGGGAAGTATATAGGAGGGGGAAGTATAACGGAGGGGACGTAAAACGGAGGGGAAGTATGGGAGGGGAAGTATAACAGAGGGGAAGTATAACGGAAGGGGAAGTATAACAGAGTACACGGAGAGGGAAGTATATGGGAGGGGAAGTAAAAGAGAGAGGGAAGTTTTTTTTTTCGAAAAATTTTCCGGGTTTTCTTTTTTAAATTTGCAGCATTTTAAACTTTTTTTGAAAAATTTTGTAAGTTCTTTTTTTCGAAAATTTTTTTAAGTGTCAAGGTAGAAATAATGGGCTTTTTGGCCTAGGGATGTGCTTCTCGTAATGGGTAGAAGTATGAAATTTCTCCCTACTAAAAAAAAAGTAATAATAATAAGTGGCAATTTTTTTACAACAAAAATTCTTAAAAAATATAAGGAGTAATTGGTGAAAATTTGGTGAAAATCGGATTAACGGTTCGGCCCAGCGAATTTTTTAAAATTTCAAATAGACGTATCTCATTCTTCTTCACCGGCTAAAGAATTTTGGGTGAAAATTTGGTGAAAATCGGATAAAAACTGTGGCCGGAAAATGCTACGGACGGCTGGCCGGCACCACAGACAAAGTTGAGATCGGTAAAGTTCAATATTTGATTTGACCCTCCGGGGTCTGGAAGACCCTTCCCCAAAAACCCGACGTGAGGGTGTCACAAAACTTCTTTAGGGAAGTTATCATATGAAAAAATCCATATGGTAAATTTAAAATTATTGCTAAAACACAAAACTCAAGGCAAGGTGACACTTAGAACAAGACAAGTTAAAACCTGAAAAATGAAACCGACGCATACTTTATATAAAACGACCGATAAATTGCTCAAGGGTAAGCAGTTACTGAATATTGGCAATGACGACACACAAGGGAAGCAAAAACGTCATTATTATTTAACAGCCTGCGTTTTAAAAAAAGATCCTCCTTTATCTTTTCCTGTAGTTTATGATCCACCTTTCGACACAGGAAGCGATGTCTTTTTAATAAGCCCAATGATTTTCGGTCACAAAAAGAGATTCAAGAAAAAGAGGATGAAGAAAAAGAAAAAGATGAAAAAGCTTTGAAAGAAGAAAAAGATAAATTCGTAGCAGTAGATGAAAAGTTGATAATGATTTTTGATAGCCCTAGAAAGTTATTTTCAATAGCAAAACAGTTTCATGGTTTAAATGGACATTTGGTGCAGTTAAGATTATTCGCTACAACAGCAGGAATGAAAACTGAGAACTGTTTACCCCCTCCAGGCCCTCCGACGCCAAAAAGTGCATAATTCCACAAGTGAAACCTCCCTGTACAATCCCGACACATTCGAAATGGGAAGGATGCGATAAAATATGTATGCCATGTTGCTGCCCTGATAGAAACTTGTCGAGAAATCAACCCACCAAAGTTAAATACTTGTAAAAAGATTGAATATCGTCTTCCGTCTTTTGGAGAATGTAAAAAAAGCCGTTTGCCACGTCCTTGCCCTAAAGAATGCTGCTATTTAAAATATATTTGTCCTTATGAAACAGTCGGGAGTTCCATACGACCGTTGATAAGCGTTAAAATACGTCAAGCGTGGATTTTAGGAGAAAGACGTCGTTTGACCATTTGAAGCATTTTTCAACAAGCGCTGCATCGAGGAAAGAAGAAGATTGTAAAAAAGCAGGAGTTCTGCCTTGTTTAAGAGCAAGTGAAATTATAGGAACGCAGAAGAAGAAAACGTCAGGGATGAAAGCATGTGAAAAATTATGCATGCCATGCTGTGCTCCAGCGAGAGATCCTCCAGATTGTTTCTACCCATACGTCAAGCCAGAATGCAGAAAATTAAGACCCCCCAGGCCCGCTTATTCTGAATGCAAGAAAGACATGATGAAAAGCCCGAAACCATGTGAATGTCTCATACCAAGACCACGCCATGCAGAAGGTCTGAAGATTCTAAAGGATGCGCCAAATAATGTGTCAAGCGTTTACTTGAGAAAAAATAAAACATGTTTAAAACTTACTTTAAAAATTTCACCAAGTGTGAAATATTGCTGCCATGCACTTTTGTCAGGTGGTTGCACTTCGAGCGATCGTCTGGTCAAGTAAATTGCGTCATCAAGATACTGAAGTGTAAAAAGTACCCGTGCCAGATTCAGTAAGACCTAAAATGTTCAAAAAAATCATAAAGTTAATGAGGTAGAAAAATAATATATTCAAAAAACGAACTTCTACAATTAAGTTCATTGATTTAGGAAGATTTGTGAAAATGTCGCAATAATCTGGTTAAAATTGGGGCCATAAAGTGTTCCGGAAAATTAAACCTGGGGGAAGTATAACGGAGGGGGAAGTATAAGGGAACGAAAGTATAACGAACAGAGGGAAAGTATAAAGGAGGGGAAGTATAAGGAAGGGGAAGTATAAGGGAGGGGAAGTATAAGGGAGAGGGAAGTTTTTGTTGTTTTTTTTTCAAAATTTTCCGGTTTTTTTTCGAAAAATTTCCAGGTTTTCTTTTTTTTTAAATTTGCGCTTTTTAACTTTTTTTTTGAAAAATTTTCTAAGTCTTTTTTTTAATTTGCACTTTTTTAAACTTTTTTTTGAAAAATTTTTTAAGTTCTAAGTTCTTTTTTTCGAAAATTGTTCTAAGTGTCAAGGTAGAAATAATGGGCTCTTTGGCCTAGGGATGTGCCTCTCATAATGGGTAGAAGTACGAAATTTCTCCCTACTAAAAAAAATTAATAATTAAAAAGTGACAATTTTTTTACACCAAAAGTTCTTAAAAAATATAAGGAGTAATTGGTGAAAATTTGGTGAAAATCGGACCAACGGTTCGGCCGCAGCGAATTTTTTAAAATTTCAAACAGACAATCTCCGCCATTTTTTTGAAATTCAAAAATCGCCCTCGTTAGTTTCTTATTCACCGACTAAAGAAAATTTGGTGAAAATCGGTTGAAAACTGTGGCCGTAAAGTGTTCCGGAAAAAATGCTACGGCCGGCCGGAACCACAGAAAATGTTGAGATCGGTGTCGGTTTGACCCTCCGGGGTCTGGAAGACCCTTCCCCAAAAACCGTACATGGAGATTAAAACAATAACTTCCTTAAGGAAGATAAAAGCCCTGGTTTTATACAGTTTATGATTTACCTCAGCGTTATGCGGTGAAACAGCGAGCGCCCTTCGGAAGCATTCAATGGATTTATAAGTGTCGCCTTTGAGACGCCAGAAATTTCCGATTTGATTATAGAGCTGGACAGACTTTGGCTTTTCGCGTTTCGCCTTCTTCAGCTTCCTCTCAAGCGCGGCGACGTCGATGTCCGTACTCTTTTTCTTGAATATGAGCGCAACTTGCGGCTCAGGGACGTTAGGATGCGAAAAACGGTTGCGACTCCGACCAAATTGTCGTAGTAAGTAAAGTTTACCGGTTTACCGCAATCAAGAACTTCATCGTCCTCAAGGTTTTTCGTCTTGTTCTCTCCAGATATCAACCCGTTTCTGAAACAAGATAACAGTCAATCTAAACTTACATCCTTCTTATATTCTCGCTAAGACTTGGACAAACTTGGGGAGAATGCAGGTTGTGCACCAAGCTAAATCAATCTACAATCTGTCTCATTGGCACATCTATCGCCTGAAACTTACAGTTCATACGTTGAATTCGTTTTCTGACAGTCAGCACAGAACTTCTCGAGACTCTTCTTCGTCCAGGATTCCCATAATGGACGGTCGAGGTGATAATGTTGAAGATGGGTCGTCGAGGATGTCTTCAGGGCTGTATGGAAACTTCTGAAAGCTCCCTCCACCTTCCACAATTTTACCCTCGGAGCTCAACTTCCAGAGGTTCGAAGTCCTCGAATTCGTGTGTATAATCTGAACGACGACGATATACACAAACACGAAAGTCATACAGTTCAAACTCGTCATGGCTCCACAACGAAATCCAAACTAAACTCCCCAAATTTAAGCCATAAATAGGCGATCGGTTTACATTCTAAAAAAGTCCTTATATCCCAAAAAAAACTTGAATACACACAATTTACAACCTTATATTTTGGCAAAACTGCTCAACTGCTGAGCACAGAGGAACCAATACACAGAGTAACAACCGACCCTCTCTTTTGGCAGTAATTTTAACGACGTAGTACTGCCCAAAGCGCTAGATGCCGCCACGGTCCGCCTTGGGCCGCCGCCCAAGGTCGCCCAAGCCCAAGCGATAGTTCCATGCGCCGCCACTGCCCATGGCGCTGTTTGACTTTGTTTTGAAAATCGCACCCGCTCGGCTGCGCTAAAAGCAACCAACAATATTGTCATTATTATCGCTTATCTATCACTTTATCCCAAAACCATTTTTAAAATTTTAAACCATTTTAAAAAAAGGGAAAAAAAAGACTAAATAACGTTTCATACCTACTGTGATTCCACAACCAAATTTTCGCCTTAATCTCAGTGTCTTCTACAGAATCAAGGGTTTTAGCAAAGATTTTAGAACGGAAATGTATTAGTTCCGGTAATTTATTTTATTGTAAGATGTTATGTTTTGTAAATAAAGTGTAAGTAGAGTAGAACAATATTGCAAATTTATTCTTCTTTGATGAGTTTTATTTGACCTATGCAGTTAATTTTCTTTTTTCAATCAAATCAGTGTTAAGATCTTAAGGGAAAAGGGTACTTGAATCAAGAACCCTTGTCAAAATTTAATGACATTTCATATTCTACTCAATAAAAGTCTGTTCTTTTGAATATCAAGTTTCTAATGGAATCAGATAAGTAGAAATCACTTTAAATGGGTGGCACCCGCCAAATGCTCAAGTACCGGGAAAAGATTTAGGAAAATCTTTTAAGGTACGTTTCCATCTGCACTTATTCCAAGATTTTAATGTCTGACAGAAATCATGACTAGCCGCCTACGCTACAAATGCCGATACGATGTGATTGCACTGCGGGTATTGTCAAGCACCGGAAAAAGATTTAGGAAAATATTTTACCTAACTAACATTACAAAGATTTAGGAACATCTTTTTCCTCCAAGCCTAGTAATAATTTATAGTGTTTTTAGTTGAATTACATTTTGCCAAATTATCACTTATAGTACTTAAAACCTTCCGTTTAAAAAACAATTTGATAAATTAATTCACGGTTATGTATAAAATGATTAGTTGAAGTTTATCTTGGTGTCTTCAGTGAGCTTAAACCGAAGGTATTTTGAACTAATGAGTAATTCCAGTGGAGGTTTATTACTGCCGTCATGCATGAAGAATGTTCGAAATCTTTATTTAAAAAACATTGTTGTCATGATTTATGTATTCTTTTAAAAATTTCCTTCACAGTAACGATTTCGAAAATTCAATAAACTGAACCTGTGAATAATGAACTACTTATATGATGGAATTGAATTGAAAAAAAAAATCTACCTAAAAGTTAATAAATTAGTATGCTAATGATGAAAGTACCAAAAATTTTTAAACAAACCTGTGAAAACATTGTTTTGTCTATTCAATCTATGTACATTGATATGTGCATTGAAAGAAGAATATTATGTTTTTGCAGCCCGTCCTAAGTCGGGATTAATTGTGAAGGAAAATTTTTAGTACAGTAGAACCTCAGTAATCCGTCTTCCGCTAGACCGACTCTCCAGGTTATCCAACCCGAGGAGTCAGTCAAGGAAAAACTTTCATCCTTATCAAATTTTTCATTTTTCCTGTCAAGAGTTACCTACATATTATATACCTAATAATATAACTGTAATGTGTAATAAAATGTATACCTGCTTTTAACAGTTTTAACTGGGTAGGTAGATAATAAAGAAAAAAAACACGTGTTCTTTATGTATGTCCGCTTAATCCGACCTTTATTCCGTTCCGCCTTATCCCTTGGTAAAATGATATTGTACAAGTCATTAAGAGTTAATGTTATGTATGCCAGTCACAAAAATATTATTACTTGTATATATACAGGGTGTCCGGAAACACATGGCAAGCGTCTGGGAGAGCGTTAAAAAGTGGTTTTACGAAAAAAAGTTAAATGTAAACCCCCCTTAATTTAAATCAAAGAATTTGATGGTGTAGTTTAAAATCCGCCTGGATATACAGGGTGTCCCAGACACAACCTAACTTCGTTATTTCAAATGAGAACCCCTATTTTTTATTTCAGATTCGTAATCTACGCAAAATTTCAAGTAGATTTGAGTACTCATATGACGATTTTGGACAACTTTTAAAAAATGTCAAAATTTAGCGTTTTTTGCGCTAAAATCCGTTAAAATTGACCTAGGAGACTCGTTTTTTTTTTAATTCCACTTATTTTTTCCCGAAGAATCCAACTGTCTCAAATTTGAGCATCTTCGCATTCAGCATCACGAGAATGGCCTTTTTTCAAGTTAGAACCCAAATTTTTAGTTCAGAAATGAAAATTAGCACTTGTTGAAAGGAATTTTTCTTTCGGACCACAAATTTTGAAAGAGCTACAGCGTCTTTTGTGTTTATGCATCAAAAATTAAAATTCCGTCAACAAATCGCTGATTTCCATTTTTGAAGTATGGAATTTGGAGTTAAACTTGAAAAAAGGCCATTAGCGACGAAATCTCGTGATGCTGAATGCGAAGATGCTCAAATTTGAGACAGTTGGATTCTTCGGGAAAAAATAAGTGGAATTAAAAAAAAACGAGTCTCCTAGGTCAATTTTAACGGATTTTGGAGCAAAAAACGCTAAAATTTGACATTTTTTAAAAGTTGTCCAAAATCGTCATATGAGTACTCAAATCTACTTGAAATTTTGCGTAGATTACGAATCTGAAATAAAAATAGGGGTTCTCATTTGAAATAACGAAGTTAGGTTGTGTCTGGGACACCCTGTATATCCAGGCGGATTTTAAACTACACCATCAAATTCTTTGATTTAAATTAAGGGGGGTTTACATTTAACTTTTTTCGTAAAACCACTTTTTAACGCTCTCCCAGACGCTTGCCATGTGTTTCCGGACACCCTGTATATTACTACTTGCATTCTAATCAATTATTTTTTGGTAATAATTTAAAGTAAGTACATAATACCTAATTTGAAAATTTACACCTCTGCTTATGTTTAAAAAAAAACAATATAGGTACCTAATAAAATATTTAAAGAATTAATAAAATAAAAGTGATATAATAATTAAAGCTGTTCTGAGAGTTGAAACTACGGACAACTGAAAAGACCACAGAAAAAACGAATTAATTCGAGGGTTTGTACGCGGTGTGAAGCCGTAGGCAGTAGGCACCTTGTTTTATAAATTTATAAAGGGGTTCCCCGGTGCACGAAGTTGGTGGAGGGGAGAACGACCTCGAAGTTCGAACACATCGAGGAAGGGTCATGATCCGAAACGGAGGAAAAACTTAAAACTCTTCACCGAGGCGCATTCTCTAGGACTCAGATGGTACCAGGTCCCTTCCCCACCTCGCCCATCGACTTGTCTGCGGGATTTTTACGGGCCGTTGTTACTCTGTATTGGTTCCTCTGTGCTGCTGAGATCACATCAAAGAAAACAAAAGGTCTTAGCCTTCTAAATCAGAACACGAAATCCTCCAATTTATTAAAATTTCATTTCATACAAATTAAATGTTCTATTTAAATTCAAAATTTTAAAATATAATACCCACACATAAAGAGACTCCCATTTATCTAAAATGCATTTCTCTTTTTCTTGATACAACATTGATTTAAAGTTGGCAACACTTTTTTTAAGCTCGTAAACTTCAGAAGGTTTCTTTATTATTAAACTGTTTATCTTATGTCGGTTGTCAATTTATTATAATTAATTATTTATTATATTCTAACATGTCTGTAAGGTCGGACCTTCGTGACATATGGGACTCCCTTTTTCTCGAGTCTGGATACTCGATTTACAATGAGGATGTCGAAATACAAGGATTTTTCCTTCTTCTTGAAGGTATTCTTGTGAAAATGAAAGGTAAAAAATGGTTCTAATAAAAGTCTTAAATCAATAAAATGTCTAAATTATTACTTATTATGGAAGAGTAGAGAAATACCAGTCTTCAGATTTTTGTCAACTCTTTTGCACCAAGCTGGAGACCAGTGTTGGGCGTAATCGTAATTACGATTACGATTGTAATCGCAAGTTTCTTAATTACGATTACGATTATAAGCGTAATCGTAATTCCGATTATACGCCCGTAATTGCTGAAAAAATGCGATTACGACCGTAATCGCAAAAAAAAAAAAAAAACGATATAATGGTAATTGCAGAAAAAAAATACAATTACGATTGTAATCGCAGAAAAAAAATACGATTACGATTTTAATTGCAGAAAAAAATACGATTAGAATGGTAATCGCAGAAAAAAAAATACAATTACGATTGTAATCGTTTAAAAAAATGCGATTACAACCGTAATCACAGAAAAAAAATACGAATACGATTGTAATCGTAATCGGAATTACGATTACGGTTATAATCATAATCAAGAACTTGCAATTACAATCGTAATTGTAATCGCAACACTGCTGGAGACCTACCATTGTGCAACTTCCTCACTGCAACCCTAAAAGATGAAAATCTTCCTCATTTTCATGACTTTTTGTTGTTTTCAGTCTCCCCTCCTTATTATTGCTAGGTTGAATTATTCATTAATTTAATAGGTTCAATTGATCTGCTACTAATTTTTTATTTTTCGCAGGTTTCGCTGTGGATTGGTCGTCGATGAAAAATCACAAAAACTTCTTGTAGAACTCAAGAGAGAGTAGAAAGTGAATGTGAAAATTTCAAAAATAAGCTCAAAAAGTAAAATGTTAATTGTTTTAAAAAAATTGTTCTAATTATCTTCCCTTAGGGCTAAAGACCTTGTGAAGAATGCATAAAATTAGCAAAGGAACTTCAGGAACTAAAAAAAGTGCTAAGGATGCTCAAAAAAGGATGGATTCTATTGGTATATTAAACACTAAATTAATTTAATTTTTTTTTTTCAGCGAAAATACTCAAACTTGGCGACTCAATAGATCCTTCACAGAATGACAAAACTCTGCACTGAACCTTGTGACTCAAATGCTTCGTGGAAGTCCGGCTAAAAAACGATTTATTGAGGTTCTTATTAATAAAAATAAAAATTTTGTTTAATTCGGATTTTAGACTGAAATGCCAGAATCACCTAAACTGGAAATATCGTCATCCCTGATAGTTATGCTAATCATATTCAACTTAAAAGTCCTTCTCCCAAAGTAAGTGAATGAAAAAACAGCTCATTTTACTTAATTTGAATTCAAGATCTGCTGAAAAATATGCTCTTTATATTATTAGGTGTCAAAATGAAACTCGGCTAAAATCTACAAAATTCAATTTACCCTGTGGCTGAGTTCATTTTGTACACCTAATAAATAAAAATTTTAGGAAATTTTAATTCTCTATAAATTTGTACTTAATTATTTTTTTCTAGGATGCACCATTTTCGGAATAATTTTTTTTTAAATAAATTTATCTGAAAACAGTGCGTCCTAGAAAAAAAAAAATGAATAGAATAAAAATTAAAGAGATTAAATTTCCAACAGATTTTATTTAGTGCATTTTTTCAATATCTGTAACGGTTTACGATTTACAAGCCTTTAAAAATTAACCTTCTAATGGTTATACTCAATAACCTCTTACATGGAGAAGGTCAACTTTTGGACTTAACGCCTAAAATGTTTAAAATTTTTATTTATTTATTTATTATTATTTTCAAAGTAGGGGCTGGAGCAAAATGTCTTAACTCCCTTGGCCCCATCAACTCTTTATTTTAATTTGTTTATTTTTTTATGGAGCAATGAATTTATTTGGGGTTTTTTTTTTTTTTTAGAAAATTGTGTCTCCAAAAAAGATTACACCCCAAAAACGAAATTTCAGCACTTCTTTCCTATGGCGAACTCGCCGAAAAAGTGCGCGAAGAAAAACCTCACCAGCGACTTCGACGATGAGATCATCGATTCATCTCCGCAGAAGCCCCTTTCTTTTCAATCACCCCTCCTTAACGACTCATTATTAGACTACGTAAAAACCATAATTCGCAATTAGAAAAAATATGGTTCAACGATGAAGAAAGAAACCTTCTCCAAAAAAGGCAGAACGTACTTGGTCGCTCAAAGGTCGAAGTGGATCGCTAAAAGAAAAACCAGCAGGACAGCGACTTAAACAGTTAAAATTAGGAATTAAACATTTTAAAAAGAACTGTAGATTTAACAAAATTCAGTAAAGCTGATGACAGTATCATAGAGAGCCCTGAAGCATCAAGGTTGTATAATTTTTATTGTTTAATATCATTCTTTTATTATAGGAAAAACTTAAAAAGCACACAATCTTCAGATACAACACTATTTAAGCCTCTTGTTCAAGCCCCAAAAACCTTCAACATCTCACATGTAAGTTCCTGGAACCTTTATTTTTCATAACTTTTATTTTTTTAATAGATTTTCTGATGTTGATTCAAGTCCTGATTTTATTTATAAAAATGATGTTGTACGTAAAAAAGCTGAAAGGAAAAAGCTCAAAGGATGGATTGTCAAGAATGTGAAAAGTATTTTTTTAGTCTAAAATTTATTTTTATATTTTGTCTTTTTAGTACTATAATGCCCTGGGAAATGAATAAGCCCATCAAAAGTTCAAGAACGAATGAATGCTTGTTCAAGGCATCGGAGTAAATTTAAGCCAACGAACGGGCACCTCCAGGTACAAAATTTTTTTTTTCCTCTTTTTTATTGAAATTTCAATTTTTAGAATTTTGGAATCCATTTTTTCCTGATTCACAAGACTGTAAAGACAGAGGGCTCTACGAGTCTGTATATGGACCCCAAACCAAATGATCTCTGACTATAGAATGTTTCTTTTTGTTTGTTAGAAGTTAACATCTTTTGTTTATTTTGTAAAAAATTATTAAAGAATCTTCAATTATTGTATATCTTAACTTTTCCTTTCTCCCATTTGAAATAAATTTTTCTCTAAGAACACTCCAAAGAATCTTTACAAATTTATTTATTTTTTTTTTTTGTGGCCTCTGATTTCGGATCCACAGATCCCCTATTCAAGCCTTAAAAACAATGAATTTCAAAAAAAAAAAAAAAAAAAAAAAAAAAAAAAAAAAAAAAAAAAAAAAATAGTTTTTACTATTGAAACCATACCATATTAATGAAAATTCTTTGTTATTTTAAGTTTTTATTGTTTAAGTTGCTAAACATTTTCAAGTAGGGAAGAAGGTATACGTGTACTAATGAGTGTACCTATAGTGACGCTACAGCAGCCACAGTAACGCTACAGCAGCTACAGTAAACGCTACTGATGAGTATGTGTAGAGTAGCAGCTACGGTAACGCTACTGATGAGTATATAGAGTAGCAGCTACAGTAACGCTACAGCAGCCACAGTAACGCTACTGATGAGAATGTGTAGAGTAGCAGCTACGGTAACGCTACTGATGAGTATGTATAGAGTAGCAGCTACAGTAACGCTACAGCAGCCACAGTAACGCTACAGCAGCCACAGTAACGCTACAGCAGCCACAGTAACGCTACAGCAAGTACAGTAACGCTACTGCACCTACAGTAACGCTACAGCAGCTGCATTAACGCTATTGTAACGCTACTGATGAGTATGTATAGAGTAGCAGCTACAGTAACGCTACTGATGAGTGTATAGAGTAGCAGCTACAGTAACGCTACAGCAAGTACAGTAACGCTACAGCAGCTGCATTAACGCTACAGCAGCTACAGTAACGCTACAGCAGCTGCATTAACGCTATAGTAACGCTACTGATGAGTATGTATAGATAGCAGCTACAGTAACGCCTGATGAGTATGTATAGAGTAGCAGCTACGTAACGCTACAGCACCTACAGTAACGCTACAGCAAGTACAGTAACGCTACAGCACCTACAGTAACGCTACAGCACCTACAGTAACGCTACATCAGCTACAGTAACGCTGCAGCAGCTACAGTAACGCTACAGCAGCTATAGTAACGCTACTGATGAGTATAGTAGCGCAATAAAATAATTTTCTTCCCTACCATCAAAGAAAATAAAATCCAGTATCAACGAAAAGCCTTTACCTACCACAAGCCACACAGAATGAACGAGAGCATCTCTTTCTTCCTTCTACATTTTTCTAAATTTTTATTATTTATCAATAAATTTCATTTAATATATTGGTGATTGGTTAAGATTGGACAATAGAATTTGTCTAATAGAACTATCTAAAGTTTTTCTGCCGTTCTATTGGTTGAATTGCTTATGCTTATAGCAAAAATTGAGGCGCTCCGGGTACGAAGGGCTAACTCGACATCGGACAAATTTTTTTTAACTTCCTTAAAGAAGTTATTGTGATACCCTCGACGTCGGGTTTTTGGGGAAGGGTCCTCCAGTTTTTTCATTTTCAGATTCTAGACCTCTTGGTGAATACACTCATATTATTTTTATGTTGGGTTCGCCATTTTTTCCCCTTTAAATACGTAAAAACCGAAACTTTAAAATGCGAATATCTCGAAACTACGTTTTGTCGAGTTCGCCCTTCGTACCCGGAGCGCCTCAATTATAAATGGTTAATTGTCACCATCATGGCGGCAGAAATTAGGTGTGTTCACCACATCTTTAGAAGACTAAAACCTTGTTTTTGATTCCTTAAAAGATTTTACTGTTGGATTTTTCATAAATCATGAAGCCCACAAAGAACAACAGCGAATCAAAATTTTTCAATCTCAACCTTTATGTTGCTTATATTAAAATAAAGTTCAGCGTTCTCCTAAACTTTCCCCAAAAAAACAACAACTTACACGCATTTTAAACCAACGGCTTCACAAAATTCAAACTGCATGATCCTGCAAGCATCTAAAGGGAAATTTGAAAAAGTACAGTTTTCTACCCTGAGTCCTCACTAAAAACGTCACCTCTGCCACCTAGCGAACATATTCAACTTGTTTGCTGACTGTCTGCCATTCGGTATGTCAATTTCCGATGTTATTTTCTCATAAAATTAAAACATTAAAAAACCTTATTTTGTCAACAATTCACATTAATATCTTATTTATGCTCTTTTATTTATAATAATCCCTTACTTTTCTGCATTTAAGGGAGACATTCGTACAAAACTGGCTGGTTAAAAGTTTTAATCAGGACGGATCTTTGGCATACAGTACAGTAAGTTTTATTAATTATTCTTTTATTTTGCTTTTTATGTATTCTTTCAAATTATTTAAAGTTTCCTTCTATTTATTTATAAGAAATAAATCCATTATTGTATTTTCGAAAGGAAGACCTCATGGGCCTCTTCTTGCCGACGTGTCAATCCCGTTACCCCCCCTCGATTTCACCGGATCTCCTTTTTATTTTAGACTTTCCCATTCCTAGTCCACATTTTGGATAAAAATTGTACCCTTCAACTTTTAACTTTCATCTTTTCACATATTTTGAACATTTTTAACTTAAATATTATTTAAGGTATATTTGTGTGAACTTGGAAGATAACTTGGTGATAAACATATGGAGTTCAAGGTCGGGTAAAGTCCAAATTCCTGAATTTTAAGGCGTGTTTCCTCAAAACTCAAGCCCTCTTTTATAACTAAAATCCTAACATATTTTTTAAAATAAATAAAAACATACTTTCTACATTTTTATATTAATAAATACCATATTTTGATGAACACTGAAGCCTCTCTTCATGGGGAAAAATTTATTTGAAATGAAGGTTGCGAATTAACTGGGAAGAAAATAACATCTGGCTTTAGTTCCGGAATAAATTGATTTTTTAGGGTTTAATATTTAAGAAAAGCATTGTAGAGTAATTTACTGTGTCGCAATAAGCGCTTGCCTTCCAAAAACGAACGCATGTCTTCAATATGAATGGTTATTTGAGAAGAATCTTCAATTGATGTTTCATCATTTTGGCGGACGAAATCCCGACGTCTTCTACGATGTTTTTAAGGTGTTCTTCGACGGCGTGAGACATGAGATGCGCCACTTCTTTTTTGGCGTGGAGAGAACGTTTTTGGCATGCTTCATTTATTTTTATCATCAATGGTTTTAAATTCATTAAATATGTATCTCCACAAGAACGTATTATGGATCCAACCTTCTCCATGCCAATAAGTCTTTCTTCTTCACGTCAATATTAGCTTGTTCGCATATATCGTCCAAACTTGTGCTTATACATTTTTTTTTTTTTAACCTTTTTGATTTCATGATCACCTTTTTCGCCTTCCACTTCATTTTGTTCAAGACTTCGTTTTCAGATTCTTGTTTAATTGATTTTTCATCAAAATCTTGAACTGAATTGTCTTCAATCTTCATCAATTTTTGGAGTTTCTCTGGCAATCCATTTTGTGCAAGATTTTCGTTTGTGTGAACTTCAAAAGTTGGGGTTGAGATTGAAATTCTCTTCTGCTTATCATCTTTGGGCGATTCACGATTTAGAGACATCGCAGAATTATTTGAAGTCTTCGAAATTCGAACTGAACACAATTTTTTCTCTTCTTGAAGTTTTTCTGTCTTCTTCACTTTCAAGCAATTTTTTCAATATAGACTACCATATGATTTTGTCTTTTGTTTTCCAGCTGTTTTAATTTTTATTTTAAATATGCTTTTTCTTTATTTTCTGGGTATTCCATATTGTCTCAATTTTTATAAAACTATAAAATTATTAGAGGTCTTGAATAATTTTCTCATCCATCTAGCCATTAAAAACTGAAAGTGGGATCATATGCTAAAATTTGAATGAAAGGTTTCTGCAAGTTATTCTTTTTCTAAGGTGGAAATCATCAATTCCTAACTTGCAAACTTATGAAATTTATCCCCCCCCCCCCCTCTGGCTGTTCCAACCCTCTAGATACTCGGTTTTCTAGTCTGAGCAACCTTTTTACAGGTTTTAGGTCATTTTCAGATCTAGAAACACCCGTTTTATGTGGTAATCAGGCGTTAAACATCACTGTTACCAGTAGGTAGTTTTCATCGATTTTCTGGTGTAGAACATCCGTTTGATCAGGTGTCCGAGCGTGAAAACCTTTTTACTGGGTGTATGCTCATTTCCTCGATTTTCTGGTCAAAAAACTACTTTATTCAACAGTTAGGTAGTTTTACAACATCTACCGAAATTTGGGTTGCTTTCCTCTATTTTCAGGTTTAGAAATATCTGTTTTATCGTGTTCGGGCGTTGATAACTCCCATTTACGTATGTGGTAATCGGTTGTTAAACATCTCCGTTACCAGGTTTTAGTTATCGATTTTCTGGTGTAGAAAACACCCGTTTGATTAAGTGTCCGAGCGAGAAAAACCTTTTTTACGGGGAGTGTGCGCATTTTCCTCGATTTTCTGGTCTTGAAACTACTTAAATCAAGTTTGGGTTGTTTATAACATCTACCGAAATTTGGGTTGCTTTGATCTATTTTCTGGTTTAGAATATCTGTTTATCAGGCGTTGAAACACTCATTTATGTGCTAATCGGTTGTTAAACATCTCTGTTACCAGGTTTTAGTTCGTTTCATCAATTTTCTGGTGTATAACACCCGTTTCATCAAGTGTCCGAGCAAGAAAATCCTTTTTACTGGGTGTGTGCGCATTTTCCTCGATTTTCTGGTCTCGAAAAACTACTTAATCAGTGTTTGGTAGTTTTACAACATCTACCGAAATTTGGGTTGTTTGTTTCCTCTATTTTCTGGTTTAGAAATAATGTTTTATCGGGCGTTGATAACACCCATTTTATGTGGTAATCGGTTGTTAAACATCTCTGTTACCAGGTTTAGTCGTTTTCATCCATTTTCTGGTGTAGAAACACCCGTTTGATCAAGTGTCTGAGCAAGAAAAACCTTTTTTACTGGGTGTGTGCTCATTTTCCTCGATTTTCAGGTCTTGAAAACTACTTTAATCAAGTTTAGGTAGTTTCACATCTACCGAAATTTGGGTTGTTTTTCTCTATTTTCTGGTTTAGAAATCTCTGTTTTATGGGTGTTCAAGCGTTGATAACCCATTTTATGTGGTATCGGTTGTTAAACATCTGTTACCAGGTTTTAGTTCGTTTTCAGCGATTTTCTGATGTAGAAACACCCGTTATCAGTGTGAGCGAGAAAAACCTTTTTTACTGGTGTGTGCTCATTTTCCTCGATTTTCTGGTCTTGAAAAACTACTTTAATCAAGTTTGGTGGTTTTACAATATCTACCGAAATTTGGGTTGTTTTCCTCTATTTTCTGGTTTAGAAATCTCGTTTTATCGGGTGTTCGGGCATTGATAACACCCATTTTATGTGGTAATCGGTTGTTAAACATCTCTGTTACCAGGTTTTAGTTCGTTTTCATCGATTGTCTGGTGTGAAAACACCCGTTTGATCAGTGTCCGAGCAAGAAAAACCTTTTTTACTGGGTGTATGCTCATTTTCCTCAATTTTCTGGTCATAAAAACTACTTTAATCAAGAGTTTGGTAGTTTTACAACATCTACAGAATTTGGGTTTTTCCTCTATTTTCTGGTTTAGAAATATCGTTTTATCGGTGTTCGGCGTTGATAACACCCATTTTATGTGGTAATCAGTTGTTAAACATCTCCGTTACCAGGTTTTAGGTCGTTTTCATCGATTTTCTGGTGTAAAACACCCGTTTGATCAGGTGTCCGAGCGAGAAAAACCTTTTTTACTGGGTGTGTGCTCATTTTCCTCAATTTTCTGGTCTTTACTTTAATCAGAGTTTGGTAGTGTTGTAGTCAGGTTTTAAGTCAGGTCTAGAAACACCCGTTTTATGTGGTAATCAGGCGTTAAACATCACTGTTACCAGGTTTTAGGTCGTTTCATCGATTTTCTGGTGTAGAAACACCCATTTGATCAGGTGTCCGGGGTTGAAAAACCTTTTTTACTGATGTGTGCTCGTTTTTCTGGTCTCGAAAAACTACTTTAATCAAGTGTTTGTAGTTTTACAACATCTACCAAAATTTGGGTTGTTTTCCTCTATTTTCTGGTGTTTTATCGGGTGTTCGGGCGTTTTTATTAATTTTTTTTTCACATCAAAATTTAGCTTTTATAAATAGTTTCCTTTCTTTAAATAAACTTTAAAATCTTAGATAACAGAGAAAAAACAGTCTGTGATTGAATTTTGTTGACACTGCACAAGATATGTCGTGACTAGATATCAAATTTTTTCTGACCTTTACTATCTCATTTTATTCGCTAATTTGCAAATAATTTTTAAAAAAAATTATTTAACCCTATTTTTACTGAATTGCCAATTTTTTTTTTATACAAGAGGAAACGTTGATTTATGTTAGTTTTTGGGTGTTATGTAAGTGGTATAATTTTAAATTGAGACAGCTTTAAAAAGTAGAAAAAAGCATGTGTAGGTTTTTACGGCAGAAAGATGTGCCTAAATTTATGTCGTGATGTTATAATTAGTAATGATTTGCTTGTATTGAGTGTTTCAAAATGTAAACATAATGTGAGGCATTCAAGGTCGTAGTTTTTAATTTTTGTAAATATTTTTTTATGAATAAATTATTAAAAAGATGGTTAATTTTTGAATATTTTTCTTGTAGTGTTACTGTAAGACACGGCTCGTGACTGGATAATTCAGCAAGCAGAATGGATGAAGGACAAGTATACCAATCCGACCAATCGCACTATGTTTACGATGAAGTTTCCCCGCACTCCCCGAGTCTGTTAATCAGACTCCAAGCAACAACCTCGGACAATGGAATAATAAGATGAAGATAAGAAGCTCGACGATCACTCAGGTGTTTTTAGTACCGTCAGATGAAAGGAGATTCGATCATAACGATAGCTTCGGAGAGAAGAATCAGTGAGAACATGCACGCAATTATGAAAGAGACGGGCGCCGTAATCGAGATGTCCTCAAGCAAAGATGGCTCGCTCACTTTCTTACTCACTGGAAAACAAGACGCAGTTTGGAAGCCAAACGGAAGATTTTGACCAACTTTCAAACACAAGCGAGCTCCAAAGTTATAATACCTAAAGAACATCACAAATGCATTTTGGGAAAATCCGGCGTTCGACTTAAAGAGCTTGAAAAGTCGACCGACACCAAAATATCCGTACCCGGCATCAATGAAAACTCGGATGAAATCACCGTCACTGGTACAAGAGAAGGCATCGACAAAGCAATTCATGAAATGAGATTGATTTCAGACGAACAGGTATTTCTTTTCATATTTTTAGTTATAATTCTGTTTTTTAGTCCAAAAAAGCTATTGAAAAGATCAACGTACCTAAAATGTACCATCCGTTGTCTGCGGAGCGTATAACGAGCATGTCAACGCTCTTCAGGAGATGAACAATGTTAAGATCCACATTCCACCGGAAGGCCATGTTGCTGAAGACATAACAATCGTCGGTGAAAAAGAAGGTGTTCTCAACACCAAAAAGAAAATTGAATCGATGTTGGCTGAGATGGAGAAGAAGTACACGACGGTTTGTGTCGAAGTGAAAAAACTGAGCCACAAATTTGTCATCGGCTCAAAACGATCTGGTATCGCAGAAATCCTTCAAAAGACAGGCGTTAGCGTTGAAATGCCTTCGCAAGACTCACAAATCGAAACTATCACACTTCGTGGGCCTCAAGAGAAACTCGGAAGCGGTAATCTATTATTTTTGTGTCTTTTTAATCATCTTTTATAGCATTGACCTTGGTTTATGAAAGAGCAAACAGCATGGAGACCAAATGTATTGAAGCGCCTGCATGGATCCACAAATACATCATTGGTCGAAAAGGTGCCAACATCCGCGCCATCACACAAGATTTGAGTAAAGTGCATGTACAGTTTACGGAAAAGACAGCAAAATATCGATCGAAGGACCACACGATGAGGTCTCCATTGCATACACCAAATTAGAAGACCTTGTCAACGAGCTTAAACAAAGCTCACTTTCACCTCATTGCCTGTCGATCAAAAATATTTCAAGTACATCATCGGTAAAAATGGAACCAACATAAACAGGTTAAAAGATCATTTAAATGTCATCATCAACATCAAAGAGGACAACGTTATCAGAATTGAAGGAGACAAAAAGGGCGTTGACGCTGCCAAACAAGTATGCTCGCTAACTACAAATTATTTTTATTTTCAAATTTTTTCAGGAACTTGAAGAAATGATTTCTAAGATGGAACTAGAAAAAGAAAAGAGCATTATTATCGACTCAAAATACACAAAACTCTTATTGGTGCTAAAGGCGAAACAATAAGAGAGACTAAAATTAAATTCAGCAACGTTGTCGTCGTTTTTCCGCCACCTTCTGGTAAGAATTAAAAGTTCTATCTATTAGGTGTACAAAATGAAACCATGATGCACCATTTTCGGAAAATAATTTTTTTAAAAAATAAATTTATCTTGAAAACAGTGCGTCCTAGAGAAAAAATGAATAGAATAAAAATTAAAGAGAATTGAATTTCCAACAGATTTTATTTAGTGCATTTTTTCAATATCTGTAACGGTTTACGATTTACAAGCCTTTAAAAATTAACCTTCTTAATGGTTATACTTCAATAACCTTCTTACACGGAGAAGGTCAACTTTTGATGGATTTTAATGCCTAAAATGTTCAAAATTCTGAAAAAATGAACTACTAGGTGTACAAAATTGTAGGAAATTTAATTCTCTATAAATTTGTACTTAATTATTTTTTTCTAGGATGCACCATTTTCGGAAAATAATTTTTTTTTTTAAATAAATTTATCTTGAAAACAGTGCGTCCTAGAGAAAAAATGAATAGATTAAAAATTAAAGAGAATTAAATTTCCAACAGATTTTATTTAGTGCATTTTTTCAATATCTGTAACGGTTTACGATTTACAAGCCTTTAAAAATTAACCTTCTTAATGGTTATACTTCAATAACCTTCTTACACGGAGAAGGTCAACTTTTGATGGATTTTAATGCCTAAAATGTTCAAAATTCTGAAAAAATGAACTACTAGGTGTACAAAATTGTAGGAAATTTAATTCTCTATAAATTTGTACTTAATTATTTTTTCTAGGATGCACCATTTTCGGAAAATATTTTTTTTTAAATAAATTTATCTTGAAAACAGTGCGTCCTATAGAAAAAATGACTAGAATAAAAAATAAAGAGAATTAAATTTCCAACAGATTTTATTTAATGCATTTTTTCAATATCTGAAACGGTTTACGATTTACAAGCCTTTAAAAATTAACCTTATTAATGGTTATACTTCAATAACCTTCTTACACGGAGAAGGTCAACTTTTGATGGACTTAAACGCCTAAAATGTTCAAAATTTTGAAAAAATGAACTACTAGGTGTAAATGAAACTCGGCTAAAATCTACAAATTTTTGCTTAATTTTGTACACCTAATATAATTATAATTTAAACATAATTTTTAGAGCAAAGAAGTGACATTGTAAAACTACGTGGGCCAGAAGCAGAGGTTGAAAAATGTGCTGAATACTTGTTGAAAAAAGTTAAGGAGCTCGCTGAAAACAGCCATGTTGTCAAAGTCCCTGTTAATGGCTGCCATAAATTTATAATTGGTAAAAGAGGTGCGACCATCATTAAGGTAATAATTATTCATAAATTTAAAATAAATATTAATATTCTTATGTTAGTTGAGAGAAGATACTGGAACTAGCATTGAGATGTCTACTGAAAACGGAAAAGATTTCGTGGTGATCACAGGAAAAGAAGGAAACGTACAAAAAGCAAAAGAGGCGATTCTTAAAATACAAAGCGAGCAGCTGAATAGCGTGACGGAAGAGGTGTCGATTGATCCGAAGATGTATAATTCTTTGATCGGTGCCGGTGGCAAGCTTATCAAATCTATTACGGATGAATGTGGCGGAGTCAGTATCAAGTTTCCATCGTCTGATAGCCATAGCGACACTGTCGTCCTTCGTGGGACGAAAGATGACGTGAAAAAAGCGAAACAGTCGTTGCTGGAGCAAGCCTCAGAAAAAGAGCTCAACAGCTACACCGCTGAAGTCCGCGCCAAGCATGAACATCACAAATTTCTCATCGGAAAAGGCGGAGCAAACATCAACAAAGTAGGTTTATCTCAGTTAAAAACAAGAGAACCATTTTTAACTTCCTTAAAGAAGTTATTGTGATACCCTCGACGACGGGTTTTTGGGGAAGGGTCTTCCAGATCCCGTAGGGTCAATTCGAATATTGATCTTTACCGATCTCAACTTTGTCTGCGGTGCCGGCCGGCCGTCCGTAGCATTTTTTTCCGGAACACTTTACGGCCACAGTTTTTAACCGATTTTCACCAAATTTTCACACAAATTTCTTTAGCCAGTGAAGAATGTAACGAGGGCGATTTTTGAATTTCGAAAAAATGGCGGAGATATGTCTGTTTGAAATTTTAAAAAATTCGCTGCGGCCGAACCGTTAATCCGATTTTCACCAAATTTTCACCAATTACTCCTTATATGTTTAAAGAATTTTTGGTGTCAAAAAATTGCCCCACTTTTTAATTATTAATTTTTTTTAGTTGGGAGAAATTTCGTACTTCTACCCATTACAAGAGGCACATCCCTAGGCCAAAGAGCCCATTATTTCTACCTTGACACTTAGAAAAATTTTCAAAAAAAAGAACTTAAAAAATTTTTCAAAAAAAACGGAAAATTTTTCGGAAAAAAAAAATAAAAAAAACCGTAAAATTTTTGGGAAAAAAAAAAAAAAAAAAAAAAAAAAAAAAAACTTGGAGAAAATTTTTGGGAAAAAACAAAACTCGGAAAATTTTTATAAATAAACTTAGAAAATTTTTCGAAAAAACAAACTTGAAAAATTCTTCTTTATACTTTCCCTCCCTTATACATCCCCTTCCGTTATACTTTCGTTCCCTTATACTTCCCCCTCCGTTATATTTCACCCTCTGTTATACTATCCCTCACTTAAACTTCCCCCTCCGTTATACTTCCCCCCATATACTTCCCACTCCGTTATACTTCCCCTCCCATATACTTCCCCCTACGGTTTACGTCCCCTCCGTTATACTTCCCCCTCCTATATAGATACTTCTCTTTAAGGAAGTTTTCGTTGGAAGTTCTTCAAACCAGTACTTTTGTTTCAGATTCGAGAGAGTACTATGACCAAAATTACATTCCCTTCGGAAAAAGATGCTGATCAAGAGTTAATCACCATTACAGGAAAACAAGAAGGAGTCGAACAAGCTAAAGCTGCTCTTTTATCATCCATTGAAAAATTGGTAAGTTTACTATTATTAAAAAATTTTAATTTTAATTTCTTTCATCAATAAATAGAACAGTGTGACTGATTCGGAGATGTCCATTGATATCAAACATCACAAACATTTTGTCGCTCGTCGCTGTGAAGTTCTTCACCAGCTCGAATATGAATTTGAAGGAGTGACTATCTCTTTTCCAAGAAGCGGAATTGAGTCGGACATCGTCTCGATTAAAGGCCCCAAAAACATGATTGAACCTGTCAAAAAGAGGATGGCTGAAATTGTGCGCGACCTTGAAGAGAGAATTACTGTTGACTGCGTCATTCCCAATGCACATCACAGGTCGATTATGGGACAGAAAGGTATCAAAGTTCAAGAAATCGAGAGCACATACAATGTTAAAATCAAGTTCCCCGACAGAAACGCTCGTCGTAAGTACTATTCAATCTTGTCATTTAAATTCTACTTCAATTTTAGCTTCAGAAGATGTTGAACAGCCTGTATTGAACGGCGATGGTCCAAATCCCAGCGATATCATTAAAGTCACTGGAAAACCAGAAAACTGCGAACAGGCCATCAAAGCTCTGAAAGACAACGAACCTGTCGAATATCAAGTAAATTTCTTTCAGTATTTAAACTTCTTTTTATTCCAAATTTTCAGATGGACGTTCCAGCTGAATATCACAAGGCCATAATCGGACCTAAAGGAAGCAACATAAGAAGCATCGGAAGTGACTGCGACGTTTACATTGAAGTCCCAAGCCAGAATCAACAAGAAGAATATAGTTGTATGTATTAAAATTTATTCTTATCATAAAATAATCAATTTTTTATTAGATTCGTGGTGCACCGCTGCCATCGAAGTTGCCAAATTAAAGATAATTGATGAAATGAAGAAGTTTGATGAAGAAAAAGAAGACAGAAGGCTCAAATCATATAAAATCACTGTATGTAGATTAAACTTAAATTATTAGGTGTACAAAATGAAACTCGGCTAAAATCTACAAAATTCAAATTTACCCTGTGGCTGAGTTTCACCTAATAAATAAAAATTGTAGGAAATTTAATTCTCTATAAATTTGTACTTAATTATTTTTTTCTAGGATGCACAATTTTCGGAAAATAATTTTTTTTTAAATAAATTTATCTTGAAAACAGTGAATCCTAGAGAAAAAATGAATAGAATAAAAATTAAAGAGAATTAAATTTCCTACAGATTTTATTTAGTGCATTTTTTCAATATCTGTAACGGTTTACGATTTACAAGCCTTTAAAAATTAACCTTCTTAATGGTTATACTTCAATAACCTTCTTACACGGAGAAGGTCAACTTTTGATGGACTTTAACGCCTAAAATGTTTAAAATTTAAAAAAAAATGAGCTACTAGGTGTACAAAATGAAACTCGGCTAAAATCTACAAAATTCAAATTTACCCTGTGGCTGACTTTCATTTTGTACACCTAATAAATAAAAATTGTAGGAAATTTAATTTTCTATAAATTTGTACTTAATTATTTTTTTCTAGGATGCACCATTTTCGGAAAATAATTTTTTTTTAAATAAATTTATCTTGAAAACAGTGCGTCCTAGAGAAAAAATGAATAGAATAAAAATTAAAGAGAATTAAATTTCCAACAGATTTTATTTAGTGCATTTTTTCAAAATCTGTAACGGTTTACGATTTACAAGCCTTTAAAAATTAACCTTCTTAATGGTTATACTTCAATAACCTTCTTACACGGAGAAGGTCAACTTTTGATAGACTTTAACGCCTAAAATGTTCAAAATTTTGAAAAAATGAACTACTATGTGTAAATGAAACTCGGCTAAAATCTACAAAATTCAAATTTTCCCTGTGGCTGAGTTTCATTTTGTACACTAATAAATAAAACTTGTAGGAAATTTAATTCTCTATAAATTTGTACTTAATTATTTTTTTCTAGGATGCACCATTTTCGGAAAATAATTTTTTTTAAAAATAAATTTATCTTGAAAACAGTGCGTCCTAGGGAAAAAATGAATAGAATAAAAATTAAAGAGAATTAAATTTCCAACAGATTTTATTTAGTTCATTTTTTCAATATCTGTAACGGTTTAGGATTTACAAGCCTTTAAAAATTAACCTTCTTAATGGTTATACTTCAATAACCTTCTTACACGGAGAAGGTCAACTTTTGATGGACTTTAACGCCTAAAATGTTCAAATTCAAATTTACCCTGTGGCTGAGTTTCATTTTGTACACCTAATAAATAAAACTTTTAGGAAATTTAATTCTCTATAAATTTGTACTTAATTATTTTTTTCTAGGATGCACCATTTTCGGAAAATAATTTTTTTTTAAATAAATTTATCTTGAAAACAGTGCGTCCTAGAGAAAAAATGAATAGAATAAAAATTAAAGAGAATTAAATTTCCAACAGATATTATTTAGTGCATTTTTTCAATATCTGTAACGGTTTACGATTTACAAGCCTTTAAAAATTAACCTTCTTAATGGTTATACTTCAATAACCTTACACGGAGAAGGTCAACTTTTGATGGACTTTAACGCCTAAAATGTTCAAAATTTTGAAAAAATGAACTACAAAATTCAAATTTACCCTGCGGCTGAGTTTCATTTTGTTCACCTAATAGATAAATTCTATTTTTGGTTTTTAGCTGGAAGTGGATCCTGAATTTCATCCGAAAATCATCGGCAAAAAAGGCGCTGTTATCACCAAAATCAGAAATACTCATCAAGTTCAGATTAACTGTCCGAAACGTGATGGACCTGAAGAGACTCTTATTACAATCCAAGGTTATGAGAACGACGTCCATGCAGCTCGTGACGAGATCATGAGCATTGTCAACAGCCTTGTACGTTCATACTTTTTGTATTTTTTTTTTTTTTCATTTTAATTTTTTTGTTTTTAGAAAGAAAAGACTAAAGAAGAATTTGAGATTGATAATCGTGTACATTCTCGTTTGATTGGGGCGAGGGGTAAGGCCATCAAAAAGGTCATGGATACTTTCGGCGTCGAAATACGTTTTCCAAGAAGCGACAGCCCCAATCCCAACCTTATATCAGTCAGAGGAGATGAAGAGAACGTCCTCAATGCTAAAGACCATTTACTCAATTTAGAAGAAGAATACGTAAGTTTTTATAAATAAGTTTAAAGTTTTTATTTTTGTTTTTAGTTGCAAGACATAGATGAGAACGAAGTTTCAAGAAGTGGCCCTCTGCGATTGGGCGATTTTACACCCGTGGCTGGAAACGGTGCGGCTCCACCGGCCCACGGTTTCGTCGTGACAGGCGCCCCTTGGGAAAACAACACCCAACAAAGCGCTCCCGATACAAACTCGACTTCAGATTTCCCGAGTTTCGGCGGCGGTTCCATTTCAAACTCAGGCTCCGCGCCGTCGTGGGGCCCTCGGAAATAACTTCAAAATTAATTAAAAACGGCATTTCACCTTCAAATTTGGTAATTTTTAGATTATAACCCTCACCTACTTGAACCCTTACGGGCACTTGATACCTTCTCCACTGCTTGCTGAATCGGCAATCGACCTTTGGCTACCAACGGACTCACGTATTGATATTGCAAAACAAAATAGTAAAGAGGAAAAAAAAAAAAAAAAAAAAAATTCCTTATATGTAACAAGAAGTCTTCCTTTGGACGACATCATGTGCAATATTCGAAATATCCATCCCCTTAGGGAGCATATAGGGAATTAGTTCAATTTACTTCAACTTTTTTAAAATTTAATCACAAGTAAATGAACAAAAAATCGCAACCTATCAAGGTTGCCCCAAAAAAAAAAAGAAAAATATATATTTTGTTGTGAAATGTTTTATCTTAAAATATTTCTATTGATTTATATTTATTATTCGTACTTTTTTTTTAATGAGAAAAAAATTGTAAAAAACAACCCAGTTGTAATTTACAGACTGAAAAGATTTTAGGTATTTTACAGTGTAATTTCTCTGGTGAGGGCTGCTGTTTTTATTGCAGTTGTTTAATTGTTTTTTCCTCAACCATTGATGAAAGTATATTATTTGAAGGCCGAAAAGAAAAAAAAAATCGATTATAAATTAAAAAAATAAAAATTAATGTTTTTAGACAATATTTTTTACCGTCAAATTTTGGCCTCACTGAAATAAAAGGTGATTATTGCTAATAAAATACTTAAAAAGACAATATCTTGTTTCCTTAAATCCTTATTCAGATGACCCTAACTTGAAGATGAGATGAGCGATGAAGCACCTGTGCTCCCGTTTTTAAAGCTCCCCTTGGCGGCAGCCCGGAACTCTTTTTAACTTCCTTAAAGAAGTTATTCTGATACCCTCCAGGTCTGGTTTTTGGGGAGGGATCTTCCAGACCCCATAGGGTCAATTCGAATATTGATCTTTACCGATCTCAACTTTGTCTGTGGTGCCGGCCGGCCGTCCGTAGCATTTTTTCCGGAACACTTTACGGCCACAGTTTTCATCCGATTTTCACACAAATTTCTTTTGCCGGTGAAAAGAATGTAATGAGGGCGATTTTTGAATTTCGAAAAAATGGCGGAGATATGTCTGTGTGAAATTTTAAAAAATTCGCTGCGGCCGAACCGTTTATCCAATTTTCACCAATTACTCCTTATATTTTTAAAGAATTTTTGGTGTAAAAAAAATTGCCACTTTTTTATAACTTTTTTTTAGTAGGGAGAAATGTCATACTCTACCCATTACGAGAGGCACATCCCCAGGCCAAAGAGCCCATTATTTCTACCTTGACACTTTGAAAAATTTTCGAAAAAAAGAACTTAAGAAAAAGGAAAACCCGGAAAATTTTAGGAAAAAACCGAAACTTAAAAAAAACTTAGAAAATTTTTCGAAAAAAAAAAAAAAAAAAAAAAAAAAAAAAAAAAAAAAAAAAAAAAAAAAAAAAAAAAAAAAAAAAAAAACCGGAAAATTTTAGGAAAAAAAACCGAAAATTTTAAAAAAAAACTTTGACAATTTTTGACGAAGAAAAAAAAAAAGGAAAAATTTTTTGTAAATAAAAAAAGGAAAACCTGGAAAGTTTTTCGTAAAAAAAAACATCCCCCTCCCTTATTCTTTCCCTCTTTTATACTTCCCCTCCTTTATACTTTCCCTCCCTTCGTTATACTTTCGTTCCCTTATACTTCCCCCTCCGTTTTACGTACCCTCCTATATACTTCCCCACCATTATACGGTCGGGTTTTGCTTGGCTGGGCGGAACGCGGTATGACCCTTGAAGAGACAAATGAATCTCTGGAAGCTTTAAAAATGGGGGGAAAAATACCTTGAAAATAAAATTTGATCTTGAGGCAAGGAACAATAAATTGTCCCGCACAACCAAGATCCTCTTTTTTATTAAGTTTCTACATTTTGCTGGTATAAAATTTTTAAAATTACTTCATATTAATTGCACTTGATAAAAGTTCACTAATAAGATCAACTTCGTCTTTTATCTAAAATGGCTGAATTTGTTTCAGGAAGACAGACTCTGAAAAAAAGAATTTTTATAAATAAATCATTTTTAAAATAAAATTACTTGAGAAAAATCGCTAGAAGTGCGGTAGACGTGGCAAATAGCAAAAAAGAATAAGGTCCGATTCTGTTATTTATTTCTAAAAATGTCATTCCGACTAGAAAGTTACCAGCCCAGTTTGAAACACTACCTAAAGCCATGGCTGCTGGCCTAGGTCCCAGATCAAACAACTCTAAAAAGAAAATAAAGGATTTTTTTACATATTTATTATTTACCTGCACCAAGGAAAAATGGTATAGGCCCTAATCCAATGCCGTAAAAAATAATATATCCAAAAAGCGAAAACGTTGAAATATACAGCAGCCAGTGATACACATCCTAAAATAAAAATTAAAAAGATAACCACATAGCCAAGCTTACGGTATATTTGATAGCAAATGATAGTATGACCAGAAAAGTTGTCGCCATGGTACAGCTAGTTATCGCCATAGTTCTTCTAGCGAATAAATTGATGAGCGGAATCATCAAAATAGCCAATAAAAGATTAACACATCCAGCACCCAAACTTGCATAAATGGAATTCTTTTCTGATAAGCCAGCCGTTTGAAATATTGTCACAGAATAATAAAAAACCTGAAAAAAATAATTAGAATTAGATAATCTCTATTTAATTACCGCATTAATTCCACTGGTTTGTTGGCCTCCTTGAAATGCGCAGACTAGCAGTAGTTTAATCCTTAAAGATCGGTCTTTGATCAGCCTTAAAATGGACCAACTTTCAACATCTTTATCTGTTTTTTCTTCCAATTCTCCGGCGACTACATCGGCCGGTAATTGCCTTAAACTTTCAAGCTCTACAAAAGTATAAATAATTCCTACATTCTTATTTTTACCTTTTATCGCTTTTTGTCGGAGGCCTTTGACAGAATAAAGATATTTAGGGCTTTCCGGTAAAAGGGGTAAAGTAAGAGCACTTAATAAAGTCAAAATTGAAGAAAAACCCAGAAGATAATTCCATGAGTTTTCAGTCCCTAAAATTTCTGGGAAGCCTAATAATTGTGCGACAGGTACTCCAGTACTTAAGCCCAAAGGGCAAAGGACTCCGGTTGCCCCTCGGAGGTTAATCGGAGCTAATTCAGTCAAATACATCGGCATTATTGCCGTAACAAGACCTTTAAAAAAAATTCAATTTTAACTTTTTTTTTTAAATCAAATTACCTCCACCAAGGCCGGAAAAATTCGTCCAATTATAATAATTTCAATTGAATTAAATGGCTTGGAAGCAATAAAAGAAAATGACGCAATAAGCAATAGTCCACCGCTGAGATTCAATCCACCTTTTCTAAAAAGACAAAATTGAATTTTTATTAGGCGTACAAAATGAAACTCGGCTAAAATCTACAAAATTCAAATTTACCCTGTGGCTAAGTTTCACTTTGTACACCTAATAAATAAAAATTGTAGGAAATTTAATTTGTACTTAATTATTTTTTTCTAGGATGCACCATTTTCGGAAAATAATTTTTTTTAAAAATAAATTTATCTTGAAAACAGTGCGTCCTAGAGAAAAAATGAATAGAATAAAAATTAAAGAGAATTAAATTTCCAACAGATTTTATTTAGTGCATTTTTCCAATATCTGTAACGGTTAACGATTTACAAGCCTTTAAAAATTAACCTTCTTAATGGTTATACTTCAATAACCTTCTTACACGGAGAAGGTCAACTTTTGATGGACAACGACTAAAATGTTTAAAATTTTGAAAAAATGAACTACTAGGTGTACAAAATGAAACTCGGTTAAAATCTACAAAATTCAAATTTACCCTGTGGCTGAGTTTCATTTTGTACACCTGATAAATAAAAATTGTAGGAAATTTAATTCTCTATAAATTTGTACTTAATAATTTTTTTCTAGATGCACCATTTTCGGAAAATAATTTTTTTTAAAAATAAATTTATCTTGAAAACAGTGCGTCCTAGAGAAAAATGAATAGAATAAAAATTAAAGAGAATTAAATTTGCAACAGATTTTATTTAGTGCATTTTTTCAATATCTGTAACTGTTTACGATTTACAATCCTTTAAAAATTAACCTTCTTAATGGTTATACTTCAATAACCTTCGTACACGGAGAAGGTCAACTTTTGATGGACTTAAACGCCTAAAATGTTCAAAATTTTGAAAAAATGAACTACTAGGTGTAAATGAAACTCGGCTAAAATCTACAAAATTCAAATTTACCCTGTGGCTGAGTTTCATTTTGTACACCTAATAAATTATAAAAAAATCAAACCTTCCAATTTTATCGGCGACCCAAGCGCCAGAAAGCGAGCCGACCATACCGCCGATCAAAAATATCGAAACAATAAATGACCAAACATTGTCTAATCCTTGTTTATCAAGGGCGACACCATAATGTGAATAAACAGATTCGTTACACCAAGTTTTTATTATCTGAAAATTTTTTATTAATGAAATAATAAAAATAAAAAACCTACAGCAGCAGGAGTATTGACAACTCCGATGGTGTATCCGACAGGAAGAGCCAGGCCAAATGTTGTCGAAATTCCAGCCAAAACAAGCTTCCATGTCCAGCCAGCATTCTAACAAAAAGAAAAAAGGTGTTAAACTTGTTGGTGTTATAATGGTGTTTAAAAAATTAAACAATGGTGTTTAACTTGTTGGTGGTAAAAAATTTTTGGTGACCATTTTTTCTTTTACCAACTTACGCTATTATCAATATGGTGTTTAGATTGTATTTCAATTTTTTCCATTTTCAACATTAACATACAACCTCGTGACCATTAATATTGTTTTAAAGTAATTTTTGAAATAATTATTATCATAGGTGACCTTGCAAATTGTTGACGACAAAATTCACACAATATATCATTTTTTCTATCAAAATTATTAAAAATGACAGGACAAAGAGATCGAGCAAATAAAGTAATTCTATCAAATAATTTATAGTTGCTTGCATTTTTTTTTAACTTTACCTCAAGGGAAGTCAATACGCCAAAAGTCATCGCAAAATTTAAACAGGCTTTAATCAATCGTTAGATAACAATTATTGAAAAATTTATCTATGGTGAAAAAAAAAAGGTGAGATAAAAAAATGGACTTACCACTAAACGTTTGTCTCCTAATGACTTAGGGGAGCCATCATCATATAAAATATTTTTTTCTGCATCATCCATTATGCTAAAACATAAATCTAATTTTTTAAAATACTCTGAGAAAATTAAAATACTACTTGAATTGGATTGTTTATTGGTCAATCAAAATCAATATTAGGATCAAAATCTGAAGAGTTAATTAAAAGGCCATTGAGTTTATATCACTGTTCTACACAAAGAAACTAACAAATAAAAAGTTAACATTGACACTGTACACATACTTATCTCAGGAGTAAATCAGGTCAAAGCCACAAAAAGATGTGACTTAATTATTTAAAATTGCAAGTCCTTTATATTTCATAAAACAATGGTATCATAAATTCATGACTAAAATAAATAACAATTGAATGTTTTAAAATATTTCTAATGTATTCGTCTTGCTAAACAAGGCCTTGAAGGAGGGCAAGTTCGCATATCAGTTGGGATTGTTAAAATTAAATATAATTACGATTTAGTAAAAAAACTCTTTATTGTGCGTAAACAATGACTAGAAAATCTTTAATAAAAATGTGGTTAAATTAAAATTCTTTGTGCGAGCTGAGAAGAGAGCCGATGATTGTGACGGATTCGACAAAAGCAGGGATGAGGCCGCAGATAAAAAATATTATCCAATACAAAGAAGCCTGCCAGGATTGTATGAGCCACTGAGACATCGTGAAACAGGCAAAAGCATGCAAAAATATGGCTAAATATTATTTTAAGGAAAGTATTAGCATTTTTTGAATAATAATTTTTTTCTTCATCTTTTGACTTCCTTAAAGAAGTTATCGTTTTTACCGATCTTAACTTTGTCTGTGGTGCCAGCCGTCCGTACGTAGCATTTTTTTTCGGAACATTTTTAGGCCACAATTTTCAACAGATTTTCACCAAATTTTGACACAAATTTCTTCAGCCGGTGAAGAAGAAACTAACGAGGGCGATTTTTGAATTTCGAAAAAATGGCAGAGATATGGCTGCTTGAAATTTTAAAAAATTCGCTGCGGCCAAATTTTCACCAAAGACTCCTTATTTTTTTTTTACGAATTTTCGGTGTAAAAAAATTGCCACTTTTTAATTATTATTTTTTTTTAGTAGGGAGAAATTTCATACTTCCACCCATTACGAGAGGCACATTCCTAGGCCAAAGAGCCCATTATTTCTACCTTGACACTGAGAAAAATTTCCGAAAAAAAAGAACTTAAAAAATTTTTGAGAAAAAAAAAGCTCAATTAAAAAAGAAAACCAGGAAAATTTTTTGAAAAAAAGTCGGAAAATTTTTTGAAAAAAAAAAAAACTTGGAAAATTTTTCAACAATAAACTTAGAAAATTTTTCGAGAAAACAAACCTGGAAAGTTTTCCTTTATACTTCCCCCCCCCCCTTATACATCCCCCTCCATTATACTTTCAATCCCTTATACTTCCTCCTCCCTTATACTTCCCCTCACTAATACTTCCCCCTCCTATATTGTTACTTCTCTTTAAGGAAGTTATCGTTGGAAGCTCTTCAAACCAGTACTTTTGTTTAAAAAAAGGATACAGAGTAAACTTATGGACGTCCTAAACATCGAAATTCCAGTGAAAAATCCAAGAAGTTCAATACTGATAGAAGCGATGCCAAGTGAAAGACCGATAGTGAGCCTAAAAAAATAAAATTGTCCAAAAACTTCTATAAACTTACTCTTTGTCTTTAGAATAGTATTCATCTTCTTCATATTCATATGGCAAACTTGCTATTACATTTGCATCCTAATAAAAGCAAAATATTTAAGAAAATTATGACAAAATATATAACTTACTCTAGACCAAAGGGCAAGTATTAAAATAATAAGGTTCGCAATAAGCGTGAGAAATCTCGCAGGTATTAAAGAATCTGGGGAAAAATGTGAAGGCATCTTTTTTACAGATTCTGGAATAACAAAAAAAATTATTTTATTTTTAAAAAAACACAAATTTAAATAATAAAGGTGTGAACTGAACGACCTACCTAATCGAGGATTAACGTGCACAAATTTAGAATTAATAAATCTTTTTGGCCGAAAAACACATCAAGGATATAAACTGACATATGTGGCGTTCCCTCTTTTGGAGGGAATTAGGTGCACAAAGCAATATGTACGCAAAAGAAAAGCAACGCAAAAAGCAGCTTAAAGCAAAACGCAGCTTGACCATTTTAACCATCTTTCGAAAAAGTCAAATTTATTGCACCCAGCTGGTTAAAAACCGCGTTAGGGCACAAATGAGTGATTACATTAAAGGATGATAAGCTGATAACGTAGGATAGATAATAAATTTTACAAACCTTGAGTTTAAGCTATTAAGTAGCTATATAAGTAGCTGCTATATGTAGCTGTATAAACTGTTTAAGTAGAGTATGTTACCGCTATAATATTAAGTCGATTATCACAGAAGGAATAAAAGTGAGAACTTAAAGAAATAAAATAAAAATAATACTTTTTTTTAAGTACTTGTGAGTTAGTACATTTTTAAGGAGGCTATGTTTTGTTTGCTTGTTATTTTGTTGCCAGGCAACCTTGCTTGGCAACCTATTATAACATTTTAAAGCCTTCTTGTTTCCCTCTCAACGCGACGCGTTTTTACAACGTACAAAATATTTGAAATTTGAAGAAAAATAGAAAATGAAAATCGAAGAGGTAAAGAGTAGCGCGAAATCCCAACGGATTTCATCGCACAGCCACATCAAAGGTCTTGGCCTCGACGAAAACGGCGCTCCCATCCAAATGGCCGCCGGTCTTGTAGGGCAGGAAAGCGCCAGAGAAGTATGTTTTTTTATTATGGTCTTAAATGGGGTTTTAATTTGGTTTTAGGCTGCTGGGATTGTCGTTGAGATGATCAAAGCGAAGAAGATGGCCGGGCGAGCGGTGTTGATGGCAGGACCTCCTGGTACAGGGAAGACTGCCATAGCGCTTGCGATGGCACATGAACTTGGCAGTAAAGTCCCCTTTTGTCCTATGGTCGGCTCGGAAGTTTTCAGCTCTGAAATCAAAAAGACTGAAGTCCTCATGGAAAACTTCAGACGTGCCATCGGCTTAAGAATCAAAGAAATCAAAGAAGTCTATGAAGGTGAAGTCACGGAGTTGACACCTGTAGAAACTGAAAATCCCATGGGAGGTAAAATACAATCTAAACTTTTTAAAAAATCTAATCAATATTTCAGGATATGGGAAAACAATTTCACATGTCATTATTGGCCTTAAAACGGCGAAAGGAACCAAACAGTTAAAACTCGAGCCAACGATTCACGAGTCGCTCACCAAAGAAAAGGTCGAAGTTGGCGATGTCATTTATATCGAAGCGAACAGTGGAGCAGTTAAAAGGCAAGGGAGGAGCGACACTTATGCGACTGAATATGACTTAGAAGCCGAAGAATATGTTCCGCTTCCGAAAGGAGATGTACATAAAAAGAAAGAAGTCATTCAAGATGTGACACTTCATGATTTGGACGTCGCCAATGCTAGACCTGAAGGTGGCCAAGATATTTTATCCATGATGGGACAACTTGTCAAAGCAAAAAAGACAGAAATCACTGATAAATTACGTACAGAAATCAACAAAGTAGTTAATAAGTAAGATATTTTTGACTCTCTCAAAATGAAGTTATTGGATTGCTCTTTATGTCCAGAGGGTCTTATACAGGGTGGACCAGTAACTTTATGGCAAAGCATTTAGTCCTAGAAAAAAAAAGTTGTTAACCCCCTATCAGTGCTGGGCGTAATCGTAATCGCAAGTTTCTTAATTACGATTACAATTATACAATCGTAATTACGATTACGATTACAATCGTATTCGTAATTTTTTCTGCGATTACGGTTGTAATCGCATTTTTTTTAACAATTACAATCGTAATTGTATTTTTTTCTGCGATTACCATTATAATTGTGTTTTTCCCCAGTTAACCCCCTATCAGTGTTGGGCGTAATCGTAATCGCAAGTTTCTTAATTACGATTACAATTATACAATCGTAATTACGATTACGATTACAATCGTATTCGTAATTTTTCTGCGATTACGGTTGTAATCGCATTTTTTTTAACAATTACAATCGTAATTGTATTTTTTTCTGCGATTACAATCGTCATTGTATTTTTTTCTGCGATTACCATTATAATCGTATTTTTTCAGCGATTACGGGCGTAATCGTATTTTCATTAGCGTTTACGGCTCGTATATGACATTTTTACTGAGATTACCTGACCAAATTGCTTTCAATGACGGTATTAATAATTAAATTTAGTTGTGTCAATATAAATTATGTATACGCTAACGAAAATACGATTACGCCCGTAATTGCTCAAAAACAAATGCGATTACGACCGTAATTGCAGAAAAAAATACGATTATAATGGTAATCGCAGAAAAAAATACAATTACGATTGTAATCGCAGAAAAAAATACAATTACGATTGTAATCGCAGAAAAAAAATACGATTACGATTGTAATTGTTAAAAAAAATGCGATTACTTACAATCGTAATCGCAGAAAAAAAAATACGATTGTAATCGTAATTAAGAAACTTGCGATTACAATTGTAATCGTAATTAAGAAACTTGCGATTACAATTGTAATCGTAATTAAGAAACTTGCGATTACAATTGTAATTATAATCGTAATTAAGAAACTTGCGATTACAATCGTAATCGTAATCGCAATTACGATTACGCCCAACACTGCCCCCTATATTATTTTAATTATAAAAAATAGGTACCGTAGTAACCAATAGCTACGTTCCAACTGGTTTGAAACTCCTGGAGCATGCGCAGAAGGTATTTGGACGTCAAAGTTGACATCGTTCAAACCGTTTATCCTTCAAATCGGAAAATAGTCATCTATGGGGTCTGGGCATGCTCCAGGAGTTTCAAACCAGTTCCCAATTGCGGTTGGAACAAAGTTAATGAGAAAGATGCCTTCTTCCTATTGGTTATGGTACTCTAGGATCAAACTCCGTGGTGAAAAGCTAAAAGCCAACATCTTCCGATTCACAATCTCGTTGAAAACCTAGACTGCACTCTTTTTCTAATTATTTTGCTAAAAATAAAATATTTGTAGATACATTGGCCAAGGCATTGCTGAATTAGTACCTGGAGTTTTGTTCATCGATGAAATCCATATGTTGGATATTGAAACTTTTACATATTTACACCAAGCGCTTGAAAGTACGATTGCTCCCATTGTAATTTTTGCGACAAATCGAGGCCGATGTGAAGTCAGGTAAGGAGTCAAATAAACGATTGTTTTTATGGTTTGTTTTTAGAGGGACAGATGATATCATTTCTCCTCACGGTATGCCTCTTGACCTCCTCGACCGTCTTCTAATCATCTGCACATCTCCTTATAACAAACAGGAGCTTACACAAATTCTCAAGATTCGAGCTCAAACGGAAAAATTAAGTATTGAAGCGGACGCTTTGGACGAGCTAAGCGACATCGGTGCTAAGGCGACTTTGAGGTTCGCCATTCAGCTCCTTACGCCAGCTAATCTTATGGCGAAAGTTAACGGAAGAACTTCAATTACTAAAGAAGACATTCTAGATGTCTCATCTTTATTTCTTGATGCAAAATCAAGCAGCAAAATCTTGTCTCAAGACAAAAACGCCTACATGAAATAAATTCCATTGTCCTATATAAACTTTTGTATGTCTCATTTAATTTTAGAATTATAAAAAAGATCAAAAACTTCAACGATTTTCCAGTAATTATTTCTCTTACATCCTGATTTATTAGGTGTACAAAATGAAACTCGGCTAAAATCTACAAAATTCAAATTTACCCTGTGGCTGAGTTTCATTTTGTACACCTAATAAATAAAAATTGAAGGAAATTTAATTCTCTATAAATTTGCACTTAATTATTTTTTCTAGGATGCACCATTTTCGGAAAATAATTTTTTTTGAAATAAATTTATCTTGAAAACAGTGCGTCCTAGAGAAAAAATAAATAGAATAAAAATTAAAGAGAATTAAATTTCCAACAGATTTTGTTTAGTGCATTTTTTCAATATCTGTAACGGTTTACGATTTACAAGCCTTTAAAAATTAACCTTCTTAATGGTTATACTTCAATAACCTTCTCAATAACACGGAGAAGGTCAACTTTTGATGGACTTTAACGCCTAAAATGTTTAAAATTTTGAAAAAATGAACTACTAGGTGTACAAAATGAAACTCGGCTAAAATTTACAAAATTCAAATTTACCCTGTGGCTGAGTTTCATTTTGTACACCTAATAAATAAAAATTGTAGGAAATTTAATTCTCTATAAATTTGTACTTAATTATTTTTTTCTAGGATGCACCATTTTCGGAAAATAATTTTTTCTTAAATAAATTTATCTTGAAAACAGTGCGTCCTAGAGAAAAAATGAATAGAATAAAATTAAAGAGAATTAAATTTCCAACAGATTTTGTTTAGTGCATTTTTTCAATATCTGTAACGGTTTACGATTTACAAGCCTTTAAAAATTAACCTTCTTAATGGTTATCCTTCAATAACCTTCTTACACGGAGAAGGTCTACTTTTGATGGACATTAACGCCTAAAATGTTTAAAATTTTGAAAAAATGAACTACTAGGTGTACAAAATGAAACTTGGCTAAAATCTACAAAATTCAAATTTACCCTGTGGCTGAGTTTCATTTTGTACACCTAATAAATAAAACTTGTAGGAAATTTAATATTCTCTATAAATTTGCACTTAATTATTTTTTTCTTGGATGCACCATTTTCGGAAAATAATTTTTTTTAATTTAAATAAATTTATCTTGAAAACAGTGCGTCCTAGAGAAAAAATGAATAGAATAAAAATTAAAGAGAATTAAATTTCCAACAGATTTTATTTAGTGCATTTTTTCAATATCTGTAACGGTTTACGTTTTACAAGCCTTTAAAAATTAACCTTCTTAATGGTTATACTTCAATAACCTTCTTACACGGAGAAGGTCAACTTTTGATGGACTTTGACGCCTAAAATGTTTAAAATTTTGAAAAAATGAACTACTAGGTGTACAAAATGAAACTCGGCTAAAATCTACAAAATTCAAATTTACATTTCAAATTTAGGCTGAGTTTGAGTTGGTACACCTATAGATAAAGAAAATATGACAGAAAGGGAGTTTTTTGGCTGAGAAACTCTTTAAATCCAGAAGATGTAAAATGGGGCTTCCTGGCGCAAAGAATTAGAAAAGCGTTACACAAAAACAAAGGGCTTCTACGGTATAAAGTGGTGAAGAGTTTCTGAAGATGCCATAAAGGCGAAACCGATCGATGATGAACGACTATCTGCTCCTGGTAGCTGTTCCTGTTCCTTCGTCCGGTTGTAAAAAGCAGGGAATCCTCTTTTGATTAACGCCTTCCCTCTAAAGACCCCAACATTCGCCTGCGCACGCCCCTCTCCTCGTACCGAATGGGCCATCTAATTTCCACATCAGTCATAAAAATTAAAACCCTCGCATATTCCCACCACCCTCGCCTAAGGGATCAAGCGGTAGAAGCCAGCGAGATTCACGTTGACCGAATGACCTTTACAGACCCCCGGACGCCACTCGTCAAATCGCCGGCCGCCCCTCGTGCGTTTCAATAAAAAAAGTTATAAAAAATCTACAACGGTTTGTTGTGATAATTAACATTACGTAAGGTTCGAGGTTCTTTATTTTCATTAAAAACCTGCCTTTTAGTCATTCCTATCTACCCTGATAACATCTCAAAGCGTCAGGTAAACTACCATTTATTTTAAATAAACCTTTTACGATTTTAAACTTTTCTTTTTATTCTTAAATGTATTAATACCAACACTTTTATTCTTATCAAACACGTGGACCGCGTTTCCACGAGGAATATTTGGCTCGATTCCACTATTTTTATAGCCCTAGAAAAAGACTGGAGATTATACCTAAAATAGAGTACCTCAACTTTTTGCTGAAGAAATTTTCGATAAATAAGCTACCCAGGTACTTTCCTATTAAAAGTCTTAGTTATTGGTGTCAGCTGTGAAGAAAATGACAATTTTACCCTCATTGAACAAATCCTATCTTATCTTTTGAGAAACCTTTTTTTTTTGCTGCCGAAGTTTGCTGTTGGCTTTAGAAGTTAGCCATTAGCCTTAAATTTGCTGTAAACTGCTACTTCATTTCACATTTGGGTGAAAAACTGCAATAGCATTCTCAAGACTAAAATTTTGCATGGGTTTTTTGTTAAAATTGGATTTCAATTTCACATTTTGCTCTTTTAAAATGCAAAAAATTTATTTCAATGTTGTTGATAAGGGGATTTGAAATTGGAAGGAAAGAGACTGTTGAAGGTTGAAGAGCACTCTAATCTAAAACAATCAGTTTCTTCAAAATCTATTACTTTATTTCAATGTTCAAAGAAAAAATAGGGAAAATAATTTTGTTCTTTGAAGTTGATGGGTTCTTAATTCATTGATTAATTAATATCCCTCCTTTAGTCAGGGGTCAAAGGCTTTGAGGAGAAGGTCTGGGGTTTAAATCCTGGACCGTTTAAAAATTTAGCTTTTCTACCTATCCAGATATTGGGGTTTTTGGCGGCACTGATGACCTTTTAATTAATTTTATGGTTTAAAAAACTTGTCAGTCATAAATTTTTATGGGCCCAGGCGAAGGCTTTCGCCATATTGCCAAGCAACCACTGAGAGTCCGTAGTCCTTAATAATAATTGGTTTAATTACCCTCCTTTAGTCAGGGGTCAAAGGCTTTGACGAGAAGGTCTGGGGTTCAAATCCTGGACCGTTAAAAAATTTAGCTTTTCTACCTATCCAGATATTGGGGTTTTTGACAGCAATGATGACCTTTTAATTAATTTTATGGTTTAAAAATCTTGTCAGTCATAAATTTTTATGGGCCCAGGCGAAGGCTTTCGCCATATTGCCAAGCAACCACTGAGAGTCCGTAGTCCTTAACAATAATTGGTTTAATTTTAAATGTTTTATTTGAAATTCCTGAAATTCTAAAAAATTAGTATTTCAGGGTTAATTATTTTTAGTCTTGCCTAGTTAATTGGTCTGTATATTAGTTAAGTTTTCAATATGGTAGGTTTTGTTTATTTGAAAAAATTCCTTAGATCTGAAAGTAGGCAAAAAATTATCTTAAGTATTTCTAGTTCTTAAGTTGCATTTTTTTAAATAAATGTTTATTAACAAGTGAATTCCTCTCAATCCTTATATAATTTTACTTCTCTTATCTATGTGCGAAAAAGATTGGATTATACTGATATAAAGATTTTTATTTATATAAAAGACATATCTCGTTGAAGCTGTCGATTTTTTGTTTTTTTCAGAATGAACAGCACCGGGCGCCGCGGGCAAATGCCTGAGGAACAAACGTTGCTGAGCGTCGGTGAACAAAATAAGGCGAACATAATTAACACAACTTCAAACGGGAAAATTGGTACATTTAAAAAATTTTCAATAGCACTTATAAATTATCAGTACATTATTATAAAAAATGTCATTTAGCACAATTATCCTTTAAATGATATCAACAACATCTTTATTGATGAGCAGTTTGATTCTTGACATTTAAATCCAAGGTTGATATAAGAATTAATCATTTTTCGACAAATTTTTTTTATTAACGTGTTAATCTCAAGAGAGATAACGAATTTTTCAAGATTCAGTAGCTTTTTTTGTCTCATTAATATAGGAATTCTGTTTATTTTATTTGTTTACTTTAAAGGGGAGAAGCAGTCGTTTCTCGCTCCTGAGCCAGTCAGACTTACGCCTGCCTGGGAGGAAACAAATTTAACCAACGACGAGCTCAATTTTAAAGGCGTCACCATGGAACAGGCGCAGCTCGAAACCAACCCTCCAAAAGACAGGTAAATTATCTATAAAAACTAATAAAAATAATAAAAATTATCTATAAAAACTATTTAAAAAAATTTTTTTCTATTTTTAGGCTCAATATAGTTTATTTAATATTGTTACTTCATGGCATCGGAACTCTTTTACCCTGGAACATGTTCATAAACGCCAAAAGCGTAAGTTTGTTTTTATTTAAAAAATTTATTATTAATTTTTATTTTAGTATTTTGTTGATTATAAATTAAGCTATGAATACACATCAGTTAATGCTACCTACGCTGCGAATTTTATGCCTTATATCGGCCTTGCTGCTCAAGGGCCGAATTTGATAATGAGCTGGATAAACGTCATGGTTCAAATTGGGTAAGCTTAAAAAATATTGTACAAAATAAAACTCAGCGGTAAATTTGAATTTTGTAGATTTTAGCCGAGTTTCATTTTGTACACCTAGTAGTTCATTTTTTCAAAATTTTGAACATTTTAGGCGTTAAAGTCCATCAAAAGTTGACCTTCTCCGTATAAGAAGGTTATTGAAGTATAGCCATTAAGAAGGTTAATTTTTAAAGGCTTGTAAATCGTAAACCGTTACAGATATTGAAAAAATGCACTAAATAAAATCTGTTGGAAATTCAATTCTCTTTAATTTTTATTCTATTCATTTTTTCTCCAGGACACACTGTTTTCAAGATAAATTTATTTTTTTTTAAAATTATTTTCCGAAAATGGTGCATCCTAGAAAAAAATAATTAAGTACAAATTTATAGGAAATTAAATTTCCTACAATTTTTATTTATTAGGTGTACAAAATGAAACTCAGCCACAGGGTAAATTTGAATTTTGTAGATTTTAGCCGAGTTTCATTTTGTACACCTAATAAAAGTTTGGATTTTATTTTATTTTTATTTTAGTGGGAAATTGACAACTAGAATAGTATGGAGTATTGTGGTCGAAGTTATTGCATTCGTCATAACCGTCGTTATGGCGATGGTCGACTCCTCGACTTGGATCGGCACTTTTTTTTGGAGCACCATGGGAATCGTTGTAGTCTTAAATAGTAAATTTTTTCCATAATTAAGAATTTTTTATTAATTTTCTTTAATTTTATAGTGGCAAATGGAATTTATCAAAATACGGTGTACGGTATGGCTGCTAAATTACCTCCTAAGTACACTGGAGCTATCATTTTAGGCTCTGTATGTATACAACTTTTCTTTTGGAATTTTTATTTTCTTTTTTAGAATATAAGTGGTACTTTATCTTCTGTGATGAGCATCGTGTCGATCGCTGTAGCACCAAACGCAAAAACGGCCGCCATGTATTATTTTATCTGCGCATTATTTTTTCTTTCTTTATGTTTCGACACATACTTCGCATTACCTTTAAACGTAAGTTAAATTAGTTTAAATAGATGTTTGACTGTTTTTTAGCGTTTTTACAAATATCATGAGCTGATGAGCCAAAAAGAGATTCAGAAGAAACGTGAGAATTCAAACAAACCGAAGGATTCCTATTGGAAAATATTTAAAAAGGCGTCGCCTCAATGTCTTAATGTGTTTTAGTTTTCTTCCTTACTTTATCTCTTTTTCCAACTGTAGATTCAGGTATTTTTTATTTTTTTTATTTTTATTTTTTATTATTTCTATTTTAGACATTAGAAAATCTGATCCTGATTTTATCATCCCTGATCAATATTATACTGGAACGATGTGTTTTTTGACTTTTAACTTTTTCGCCATGGTTGGAAGCTACCTCCCGAGATTCGGATGCTGGGTAAAAAATTATGTTAAATATTTTTTTTATTATTTATATTTTTATATATTATTTATAAATATTTCTTTTTAGCCTGGACCAAAGAGGCTTTGGATTCCGATTGTTTTAAGATATTTCTTCATTCCTCTGTTTCTCATCTGCAACTACCGCCCGTTGGGTGTGGAGAGGACTTTGCCAGTTTTGATTAATAATGATTGGGGATATTTGACTCTTGGAATTCTTTTGGGATTGACCAACGGATATTATTCAGCACTAGCCATGATGTATTGTCCAGGGTAATGATCTTTTTGCTGTAGAATGTTTTCTGATGGTTTTTTCAGATGTGTGAGCTCAGAAAATGCACCAGTGGCCAGCATGTTTGGTGCCGCCTGTCTTATAACCGGTATTGCCGCTGGGCTTGGAGCGAGCATAATTTTTCCCTGGATCGTCTCAACAGTCACCATTCCTCTCTAATCTACTCAATCTCACCTCCCCGAAGTGGCCTTTATTTTTAACCCTCAACTAACAGGGTTTAACATTTTTTATTTTAGTCATGCTTTTTATTATAGCCTTCTTTACCTAGAATAATATTCAACGACTGATTTTTTGTGATTTGATTCAAAGTTAAAAAAGGGTCAAAATGTAGTCTAGAATCATTACAGGGTGTGAAAAGAGCCATTTAAATATTTTTCCCGTAGCACAAGCGCCCTGAGTTTATTATGACAATAAAACAGTCCTTTTAAATCGGCAACTCTGTCCTTAAAAATGCATCGCCATTTTTATTTTAAAGTCTTCCAGATTTTCCTGGCGCTTCTTTTTTTCTCTCTTTTGGAAGAAAAATTTTCAGATCTGACTATGTTGCTCAGTTTTTTGAGAATTCAGTCTCACGATCATTTTTTTTATTGCATTTTGACCAAATCCTAAAAAACCAAAACTAGTCTTAAGAAGGCTCCGGTCATGTAAATATTACTAATTTATAAAACTCAAAAATACTAAAAATCTACTGTAATTTTCACATATGTTCCTTTATGTTAATTTTTATCTGGGCAGTGTACAAAAATAAGGACTATTTACTATTTCAAGATCTCATATCTTGTTTTGCCCATTTGGCACTATTCTAGTTTTATTATTTGATTGTATTTTTCAGCTTGTAAAGTCTGATTTTTAATTAAAACTTTTTTTAAAAAATTTTATTACTAATCCCTTCACATGAAAAACTACCTCAAAATTCAACACAATCGCTAAATCCCGCCTTTTAATATTAGATTAGATATTAAAACATATCATGTAGATCACTGATTGTTTTTTTAAGGGCAAGTTAAGTTGCAAGTTGTATTTTTTATTGTCTTATATAATAAGAATTATTTTTTATTGTATTACAACTTTTTTATTGTATTATTTATTATACATTTTTACGTTGTATTTTAGTTTTTTTAACTTCTTTAAAGAAGTTATTGTGATACCCTCGACGTCGGGTTTTTGGGAAGGGTCTTGCAGATACCGGAGGGTCAAATCGGAGATTGATCTTTATCGATCTCAACTTTGTTGTGGTTCCGGCCGGCCGGCCGTCCGTCCGTTGCATTTTTTTCCGGAACACTTTAGGGCCACAGTTTTGAACTAGTTTTCACCAGATTTTCACACAAATTTCATAAAGGGTGAACAAGAATAATGAGGGCGATTTTTGAAAATGGCGGAATGTCTGTTTGAAATTTTAAAAAATTCGCTGCGGCCGAACCGTTAGTCGACTTTCACCAATTACTCCTTATCTTTTTTAAGAATTTTTGGTGTAAAAAAAATTGCAACTTTTTAATTATTTTTTTTACTAGGGAGAAATTTCATACTTCTACCCATTACGAGAGACACAACCCTAGGCCAAAGAGTTCATTATTTCTACCTTGATACTTACAAAAATTTTTGAAAAAAAAGAACTTAAAATTTTTTCAAAAAATTTAAAAATGAAAACTCGGAAAATTAAAAAAAAAATCGGAAAATTAAAAAAAAACTCCCCCTCCCTTATACTTCTCCTCCCTTCATTATACTTTCGTTCCCTTATACTTCCGCCTCTGTTATACTTACCCTCCCATATACTTCCCCCTCCGTTTTACGTCCCCTCCGTTATACTTGCCCCTTTATTTCTACCCTGACACTTAGAAATTTTTTTCGAAAAATAGAACTAAAAAATTTTTCAAAAAAAAAAAAATAGAAAAAAAGGAAAACGCGGAAACTCTGGAAAAAAACTAGAAAATTTTTTCTAAAAAAAGGAAAGTAAAACCCGGAAAATTTTTCGAAAAAAAAACTCTGAAAATTTTTGGAATAAAAATAAAAACTTCCCCGTTCCCCCTTCCTTATACTTTCCCTCCCTTCGTTATACTTCCCCTCCTATATTGTTACTTCTCTTTAAGGAAGTTAAAAACGATCCACAAAAGAAAGAAAATTGAGATGGAAAAACAATTTTTGAATCATAAAATTTTTTTCTTAAATTTAATTAACTTTAATATATTATTATTATCAATTTAACAATATGAGCAAAAAATTTATAATAAAATTTAAAAAATGGAATGCTACATAAAAAAAATTAAATAAGGAACTAAACAAAAACATAATCACAAAATAAGAAAGGACTAACTCCTATAAAAATCACTCTTCTATAATTTCCCACAACTAAATTAAAAATATGAAAGAGAACTTATGTAATAAAATCTTAAAATATCACTTTTGTTACTTTTATAACAACCTTTTTAACGAAAAAAATTGACGTTGAGATTCATTGTGTTATATGTTGTGATTACCATTTTTAGGTGAAGAATGCCAAAATATTGAAGGAAACATGAGTCTCTAAGACCCATAAAGAGATATAATTAACACCCTTTTAAGGATGATATTTTGTTTCATTCAGTGTTGGGCGTAATCGTAATCGCGATTACGATTGTAATCGCAAGTTTCTTAATTACGATTACGATTACAATCGTATTCGTATTTTTTCTGCGATTACGATTGTAATCGCATTTTTTTAACGATTACAACGTAATCGTATTTTTTTTCTACCATTACGGGCGTAATCGTATTTTCGTTAGCGTTTACGGCTTGTATATGACATTTTTACTGAGATTACCTGAAAAAAATGCGATTATCGCAGAAAAAATACGATTACGACTGTAATCGCAGAAAAAAATACGATTATAATGGTAATCGCAAAAAAAAAACGATTATAATGGTAATCGCAGAAAAAAACGAATACAATTGTAATCGGAATCGGAATTACGATTACGATTATAATTGTAAACTTGGAAACTTGCGATTACAATCACTGGTTTCATTCATATATTGGCCCTTAAGTTTTTCCGACGAAAAAACCACCAAGCCTCGAAAAAGAAAAGAAGAAGATATCACAGCTTTAGAGCTTTGGAAGGACATAAATCAGACTTTTTAAAATATCTTCAGTAATGTTGAAAAGGTGAAGGGACTCCGTCTCGCTGATAGCTCCTTTTAATGCTCACGTGCGGGAATGAGCTCGCCATTCTCGTATATCGCAGTCCAGAATGAGATCGCAGAAACTAAGGTCAAACAGACGCAGTTCTTTGCATGTCGTCAAAAACCTAAGGCAGAGTTTAAAAAAAAAGAAAAGTTTCAAAATTACCTGTAGCATATCTGAGGTGTAATACTTCGTATTCCTAATAGGTCAACTTGTTGCAAATGTGGGCAGTTGTTGATAAATGGGATTAAGTCTCTATCTGTGATTCCACGTAAAGAAGCCACAAATAGCTTGCGCAATTTGGGACATCCGTCAGCCAAAGCTATAAGGCATTCTCCAGGTATGGAGACTCCAAGGCTGTCAAAAAATGAATAGTTCGTTTTTAACATAAAACTTAAAACATACCACCATCCAAGATCGATCTCTTCAAGTTGGGAACAGTTGGCCAAAGATTTGACCCCATTTGGAGTCAAGCTGTACGTCTTCCAAAAATCGACGGAGATCAACTCACGGTTGAATTTCCCCAACGAATGAGCGACTTCATCCATCCCGGACACTTTCACACAAGAACCTATAACAAATTTTAAGAAAAAACCTCAATTTTAAGGACAATACCTAAATTTATGTGTTGCAACTTTGGGGACTGAGTCAATATTTTGACTAAGGGTTCACACTCGATAAAAGTCCTGTATAAATCCAGACGTTGAAAAGATGTGATGTTGGTCAAACTTTGAAAGCCCTCGGATGAAATTTTAGAACAATTCCTCAGTGATAACTCTAAAAAAATTAAAAAATTAAAACGGTCTTCAAAGCCAAGATCCAGGGATTGAATTTCTGGGTTGAGCAGAAAAATTTTAAATTAGAGTGAAACATGGACAAAATAAGTATGGTTTGAAGAGCTTCCAACGAAAACTTCCTTAAAGAGAAGTAACAATATAGGAGGGGGAAGTATAACGAAGGGGGAAGTATATGGGAGGGGAAGTATAACGGAGGGGAAGTATAAGGGAACGAATGTATAACGAAGGGAGGGAAAGTATAAAAGAGGGGAAGAATAAGGAAGGGGGAAGTTTGAATTTTTTTTCGAAAAATTTTCCTAGTTTTTTTTTTCTTTAGAAAAATTTTGAAAATTAGCCGGGTTTCCTTTTTTTTTTTTTTTTTTTTTTTTGAAAAATTTGCAAAGTTAATTTGGGTTTTCTTTTTTTTTGTTTTGAAAATTTTTTAAGTTCTTTTTTTTTTGAAAATTTTCTAAGTGTCAAGGTAAAATAATGGGCTCTTTGGCCTAGGGATGTGCCTCTCGTAATGGGTAGAAGTACAAAATTTCTCCCTACTAAAAAAAATTAATAATTAAAAAGTGGCAATTTTTTTACACCAAAATTCTTTAAAAAAATATAAGGAGTGGTAAAAATCAGATTAACGGTACGGCCGCAGCGAATTTTTTTCTTCTTTTTCACCAGCTAAAGAAATTTGTGTGAAAATTCGGTGAAAATCGGATGAAAACTGTGGCCGTAAAGTGTTCCGGAAAAAAATGCTACGGCCGGCCGGCACCACAGACAAAGTTGAGATCGGTGTAGATCCATATACGAATTTACCCTACGGGAAGACCCCTCCCCAAAAACCAGACGTGGAGGGTATCACAATAACTTCTTTAAGGAAGTTAATTATTAAAAAATAACTACCTTTTAAATTACGACAAGTATAAGCTACTTGTTTGATACAATCGTCATCAATGTAGCGACAACAATCCAGTCTTAAATGAGTAATCAGTTTTCCAGAACGGTTTATAAATCTAAAAAAAATGGCTATAACATTAAATTACACCATAAAACTATAACATACGAGGTAAAATGAGAAGGAAGAATTTGATCATAATTTCCACACCAGGAAAGATCGAGTTTTTGCAAATACTGACAGCGAAATGAAAGTGTATTGAGGGTGGAAGCATTCACACAAAACCAATATCGCTAAAAAATTTAAAATAATTAATTATTTAATATAAATAAATTTAAAATAATACTTTTAGATTTAATTCTGTATAGAGCATAGTATCGCTGGCTAATCGTGCAAAATGTTTGTTAACCTGAACACAGCGGCATAACGAAATTAAATCAAGATATCCAAATATTCTTAGAATGGTCTCATCCTAAAGATAAAAAAATTAATAACAATTTAATTTTTATAAAATTTAATTACTGGTAGATTGCTAAAAGGACCGCTGCATGATCCTAATGAAGTTTCAATCTCTTGGTCAATATCTTCAAGTAAAGAATGAACTAGGGTTGACAAATCTTTGTGTATGGTCAGAATATCAAGCTAAAAAAAAAGGAAAATTATAAAAATTGATAAAGTTGAATAGTTACATCGTTGGTGATGGCGTTTATTTTAAATCCTTTTATTTGCGATGTTATTTTTCCAAAGTTGACTTCTTTGTTAGGAGTGCGAGAGCCGAGAAGAGAAACGCGTCGAGTTCCGTGTAGTAATCGAGTTGCGAATGGTTGAATTCGAGGCGGAGTAAACTCGTGGGGAAGTTAATAGGTCGAATTTCAGGCGAAAAAATACGAGGTCGATGGCCGACGATTTGTGGTTCGCCTTCCCAGAGGAGTTTCCACACACCGGAGCCGTTTCCAGCCCAAATACGAACCACCGAACCTGGATTGAATGTCTCGAATATGCTCACTTTTTCCGGATAGACTTCATGCTCGAATGTTATGTCTATAAATTCAGATAATTATTAAAATTAAAGAATTTTCAAATCTTACCTATGTAATCTTCGCTTTCAATTCTATAGTTTCGTGGCATGATCGGAATAGGCCTCGACGGTGCTTGGTTCCACCATTTTCCATAAGTTCTCTAAAGAATTTAGTGTGTTAGAAGATCTTGTTAAATACAATTGGACATACAAGACATAAACCAGATTTTAAAGCGTTTTTCTAAGTTTTTACTACAAAAAACCCTCTAAACAGGGTTTTTAAGCTAATTCTTCTTCTACCTGACCATTAAAAACACCTTTTAAACTTCATTTTTGTGGTTTTATGGGCTTCTGGCTTTATAGTTTCCCTTGATTTTTGACACTCAATTTTATGGAATTTCTTAGTTTTTATCCAGAAAACGCCTTTTTATTAGATTTTTTTTTGTTTCTCAATCATAAGGCCAAGAATCACTCTGGCTATAGCTAATGGCTTTAGGCCTTTTTTTTAGAGTTGACATAAAATCCTTTTCACACAATTTCAAAGATATTTAATCAGTTTTTTAGCCAAATCACTTGTTTTTTAGATTATTGGGCACATTTTTGAAGTCGCAGGTTGAGTACCCATTTTACTGAATTTTCAAAAAAAAATTTCACGGCAGCCTTTTATCCTAGGAATCCCTCGTTTATCAAATTCGCGGTAATTTTCCTCAGCCTTTATCCTAGGAATCCCTCGCTTATCATATTCGCGGTAATTTTCCTCAGCCTTTTATCCTAGGAATCCCTCTTATCAATTCGCGGTAATTTTCCTCAGCCTTTTAGGAATCCCTCGTTTATCAAATTCGCGGTAATTTTCCTCAGCCTTTTATCCTAGGAATCCCTCGCTTATCAAATTCGCGGTAATTTTCCTCAGCCTTTTATCCTAGGAATCCCTCGCTTATCAAATTCGTGGTAATTTTCCTCAGCCTTTTATCCTAGGAATCCCTCGTTATCAAATTCGCGGTAATTTTCCTCAGCCTTTTATCCTAGGAATCCCTCGCTTATCAAATTCGCAATAATTTTCCTCAGCCTTTTATCCTAGGAATCCCGCTTATCAAATTCGCGGTAATTTTCCTCAGCCTTTTATCCTAGGAATCCCTCGCTTATCAAATTCGCGGTAATTTTCCTCAGCCTTTTATCCTAGGAATCCCTCGCTTATCATATTGCGGAAATTTTCCTCAGCCTTTTATCCTAGGAATCCCTCGCTTATCACGCTTATCATATTCGCGGTAATTTTCCTCAGCCTTTTATCCTAGGAATCCCTCGTTTATCAATTCGCGGTAATTTTCCTCAGCCTTTTACCTAGGAATCCCTCGCTTATCAAATTCGCGGTAATTTTCCTCAGCCTTTTATCCTAGGAATCCCTCGCTTATCAAATTCGCGGTAATTTTCCTCAGCCTTTTATCCTAGGAATCCCTCGCTTATCATCGCGGTAATTTTCCTCAGCCTTTTATCCTAGGAATCCCTCGCTTATCAAATTCGCGGTAATTTTCCTCAGCCTTTATCCTAGGAATCCCGCTATCATTCGCGGTAATTTTCCTCAGCCTTTTATCCTAGAATCCCTCGCTTATCAAATTCGCGGTAATTTTCCTCAGCCTTTTATCCTAGGAATCCCTCGTTATCATATTCGCGGTAATTTTCCTCAGCCTTTATCCTAGGAATCCCTCGCTTAAATTCGCGGTAATTTCCTCAGCCTTTTATCCTAGGAATCCCTCGTTTATCAAATTCGCGGTAATTTTCCTCAGCCTTTTATCCTAGGAATCCCTCGCTTATAATTCGCGGTAATTTTCCTCAGCCTTTTATCCTAGGAATCCCTCGTTTATCAATTCGCGGTAATTTTCCTCAGCCTTTTATCCTAGAATCCCTCGCTTATCAAATTCGCGGTAATTTTCCTCAGCCTTTTATCCTAGGAATCCCTCGCTTATCATATCGTGGTAATTTTCCTCAGCCTTTTATCCTAAGAATCCTCGCTTATCAAATTCGCGGTAATTTTCCTCAGCCTTTTATCCTAGGAATCCCTGCTTATCAATTCGCGGTAATTTTCCTCAGCCTTTTATCCTAGGAATCCCTCGTTTATCAAATTCGGTAATTTTCCTCAGCCTTTATCCTAGGAATCCCTCGCTTATTATATTCGCGGTAATTTTCCTCAGCCTTTTATCCTAGGAATCCCTCGTTTATCAAATTCGCGGTAATTTTCCTCAGCCTTTTATCCTAGGAATCCCTCGTTTATCAAATTCGCGGTAATTTTCCTCAGCCTTTATCCTAGAATCCCTCGCTTATCAAATTCGCGGTAATTTTCCTCAGCCTTTTATCCTAGGAATCCCTCGTTTATCAATTCGTGGTAATTTTCCTCAGCCTTTTGTCCTAGGAATCCCTCGTATCAAATTCGCGGTAATTTTCCTCAGCCTTTATCCTAGGAATCCCTCGTTTATCAAATTCGGGTAATTTTCCTCAGCCTTTTATCCTAGGAATCCCTCGCTTATCAAATTCGTGGTAATTTTCTCAGCCTTTTATCCTAGGAATCCCTCGTTATCAAATTCGCGGTAATTTCCTCAGCCTTTTATCCTAGGAATCCCTCGCTTATCAAATTCGCGGTAATTTTCCTCAGCCTTTTATCCTAGGAATCCCTCGCTTATCAATTCGCGGTAATTTTCCTCAGCCTTTTATCCTAGGAATCCCTCGCTTATCATATTCGCGGTAATTTTCCTCAGCCTTTTATCCTAGGAATCCCTCGCTTCAAATTCGCGGTAATTTTCCTCAGCCTTTATCCTAGGAATCCCTCGCTTATCATATTCGCGGTAATTTTCCTCAGCCTTTTATCCTAAGAACCCCTCGCTTATCAAATTCGGTAATTCCTCAGCCTTTTATCCTAGGAATCCCTCGCTTATCAATTCGGGTAATTTCCTCAGCCTTTTATCCTAGGAATCCCTCGTTATCAAATTCGCGGTAATTTTCCTCAGCCTTTTATCCTAGGAATCCCTCGTTATCAAATTCGCGGTAATTTTCCTCAGCCTTTATCCTAGGAATCCCTCGCTTATCAAATTCGCGGTAATTTTCCTCAGCCTTTTATCCTAGGAATCCCTCGCTTATCAAATTCGCGGTAATTTCCTCAGCCTTTTATCCTAGGAATCCCTCGCTTATCAATTCGCGGTAATTTCCTCAGCCTTTTATCCTAGGAATCCCTCGCTTATCAAATTCGCGGTAATTTTCCTCAGCCTTTTATCCTAGGAATCCCTCGCTTATCATATTCGCGGTAATTTTCCTCAGCCTTTTATCCTAGGAACCCCTCGCTTATCAATTCGCGGTAATTTTCCTCAGCCTTTTATCCTAGGAATCCCTCGCTTATCATATTCGCGGTAATTTTCCTCAGCCTTTTATCCTAGGAATCCCTCGCTTATCATCGCGGTAATTTTCCTCAGCCTTTTATCCTAGGAATCCCTCGCTTATCAAATTCGCGGTAATTTTCCTCAGCCTTTTATCCTAGGAATCCCTCGCTTATCAAATTCGCGGTAATTTTCCTCAGCCTTTTATCCTAAGAATCCCTCGCTTATCAAATTCGCGGTAATTTTCCTCAGCCTTTTATCCTAGGAATCCCTCGTTTATCAAATTCGCGGTAATTTTCCTCAGCCTTTTATCCTAGGAATCCCTCGCTTATCAAATTCGTGGTAATTTTCCTCAGCCTTTTATCCTAGGAATCCCTCGTTTATCAAATTCGCGGTAATTTTCCTCAGCCTTTTATCCTAGGAATCCCTCGCTTATCAAATTCGTGGTAATTTTCCTCAGCCTTTTATCCTAGGAATCCCTCGTTTATCAAATTCGCGGTAATTTTCCTCAGCCTTTTATCCTAGGAATCCCTCGCTTATCAAATTCGCGGTAATTTTCCTCAGCCTTTTATCCTAGGAATCCCTCGCTTATCAAATTCGCGGTAATTTTCCTCAGCCTTTTATCCTAGGAATCCCTCGCTTATCATATTCGCGGTAATTTTCCTCAGCCTTTTATCCTAGGAATCCCTCGCTTATCAAATTCGCGGTAATTTTCCTCAGCCTTTTATCCTAGGAATCCCTCGCTTATCAATTCGCGGTAATTTTCCTCAGCCTTTTATCCTAGGAACCCCTCGCTTATCAAATTCGCGGTAATTTTCCTCAGCCTTTTATCCTAGGAATCCCTCGTTTATCAAATTCGTGGTAATTTTCCTCAGCCTTTTATCCTAGGAATCCCTCGCTTATCAAATTCGTGGTAATTTTCCTCAGCCTTTTATCCTAGGAATCCCTCGCTTATCAAATTCGCGGTAATTTTCCTCAGCCTTTTATCCTAGGAATCCCTCGTTTATCAAATTCGCGGTAATTTTCCTCAGCCTTTATCCTAGGAATCCCTCGCTTATCAAATTCGTGGTAATTTTCCTCAGCCTTTTATCCTAGGAATCCCTCGTTTATCAAATTCGCGGTAATTTTCCTCAGCCTTTTATCCTAGGAATCCCTCGCTTATCAATTCGCGGTAATTTTCCTCAGCCTTTTATCCTAGGAATCCCTCGTTTATCAAATTCGCGGTAATTTTCCTCAGCCTTTATCCTAGGAATCCCTCGCTTATCAAATTCGCGGTAATTTTCCTCAGCCTTTTATCCTAGGAATCCCTCGCTTATCAAATTCGCGGTAATTTTCCTCAGCCTTTATCCTAGGAATCCCTCGCTTATCATTCGCGGTAATTTTCCTCAGCCTTTTGTCCTAGGAATCCCTCGCTTATCAATTCGTGGTAATTTCCTCAGCCTTTATCCTAGGAATCCCTCGTTATCAAATTTCGTAATTTTCCTCAGCCTTTTATCCTAGGAATCCCTCGCTTATCAAATTCGTGGTAATTTTCCTCAGCCTTTTATCCTAGGAATCCCTCGTTTATCAATTCGCGGTAATTTTCCTCAGCCTTTTATCCTAGGAATCCCTCGCTTATCAAATTCGCGGTAATTTTCCTCAGCCTTTATCCTAGGAATCCCTCGCTTATCAAATTCGCGGTAATTTTCCTCAGCCTTTTATCCTAGGAATCCTCGCTTATCATATTCGCGGTAATTTTCCTCAGCCTTTTATCCTAGGAATCCTCGCTTATCAATTCGCGGTAATTTCCTCAGCCTTTTATCCTAGGAATCCCTCGCTTATCATATTCGCGGTAATTTTCAGCCTTTTATCCTAAAACCCCTCGCTTATCAATTCGCGGTAATTTTCCTCAGCCTTTTATCCTAGGAATCCCCTCGCTTATCATATTCGCGGTAATTTTCCTCAGCCTTTTATCCTAGGAATCCCTCGTTCATCAAATTCGCGGTAATTTTCCTCAGTTTTTTTTTTACCCCATTTGCGCCAGAAAAACTTCCCTGTTTGTTCTAGCCAAGAAACACTAACTTTACAAGATTTTTAGCCGTGTTCCTCGATATTTCGTCCAATAGAAACCCTTAGACAACAATTTTATGGAGTTTTTGATTACGATGAAACTTAGTTTAGGCCAGAAAACACTAATATGGATATTACCATCTAAAGTCACCCTTTTACTGGCTTTGAAGACGTTTATCTACATTACTGGTCAAGAGAAGCTCATTCCACCCGATTATAAAGAGCTTTGCATACAATAATATATAATACAATAGTTTTTTTGTACAAAAAGCCCTTTATAAAACGGTTTTCGAGCGTTTACCATGGTATTTAGCCAAGAGAACCTAATTTTAGGAAGAATTAGCTTGTGGATGATTCATCACCACTAATTTAGAATTGATAGAGAAAGATGTGTTGTGTGTGATGTGATTTATTAGACCCTGATGATATTTAGATCATATGTTGTGGTACCCACAGTTATTGTGATACCCTCGACGTCGGGTTTTGGGGAGGGGTCTTCCGGGGTCCGGAGGGACAAATCGAATATTGATCTTTACCGATCTCAACTTCGTCTGTGGTGCCGGCCGGCCGTCCGTAGCATTTTTTCCGGAACACTTTTCGGCCACAGTTTTCATCCGATTTTCACCAAATTTTCACATAAATTTCTTAGGCGTGAACAAGAAACTAACGAGGGCGATTTTTGAATTTCGAAAGAATGGCGGAGATATGTCTGTTTGAAATTTTTAAAAATTCGCTGCGGCCGAACCGTTAATCCGATTTTCACCAAATTTTCATCAATTACTCCTTATATTTTTAAGAATTTTTGGTGTAAAAAAATTGCCACTTTATAATTTCATTTTTTAGAAGGGAGAAATTTCATACTTCCACCCATTACGAGAGGCGCATCCCTAGGCCAAAGAGCCCATTATTTCTACCTCGACATTTCGAAAAATAAGAACTTAAAAAATTTTTCAAAAAAAAAAGAAAAAGAAAAAGGAAAACCCGGAAAATTTCTCGAAAAAAAAAATTGGAAAATTCTCCTTTATACTTTCCCTCCCATATACTTCCCCTCACTTATACTTCCCACTCCGTTATACTTCCCCTCCCATAACTTCCCCTCCGTTATACTTCCCCCTCCTGTATAGATAATTCTCTTTAAGGAAGTTTTCGTTGGAAGCTCTTCAAACCAGTATTTAATTTGTTTATAGCTTGGTCTTGTTGATGAGTGGTTGGGACGAAATTGACTGAAGAAAGTTCTAAAGAAAGGAAAGAATTGTGCAAAGAGATGTTAATTGGCGCTCAGGAGCTTGTAGGACATTATGTGCGAATGCAAGGGAATATTATTAGCAGAGTAAGATGACAGTTTTGTGTTTTTGTTGAAGGTTTTCTTTTAGATGATTCGTGTCTCGATTGAAAGTCGAGATTGGATGACAGGTTCGGAGCCGAGGAATGTGAGGACGGTTATGAAAAGGGTTTTAGAAGAACTCGCACTTTCAGATACTGCAGTCGGATCTCTTTTTGAAGAAGGACCTCAACCAACCGACCCAGGATCCGGCTCTCGTCACTTTCACCACAGATCTGTCGGTGCGTCCGTCTGGTCGCCATCGACAAGCCACAGCTACACACACAATCTCAACAAAATATTCTCAGATAAAATCGAAATTTATTCTCCTGTCGAGCTAACCAAAAGTTCAGTTTTGACCGGCGTCATCAAAATCGGTCTTAAGACATTTTTAGAATGTGTACGTCTCAAAACCTACAGCAAATATGGACTTCAGCAAATACAAATTGATGTCCACTACCTCCAATTATACCTCTGGAGATATGTTTCTGATGAAAAGTAATATTTAATTATTTATTTTTTTAATATTTAAATTAATTTTTAGAATTGTTCAACTTCTTCTTGATGAGGTACTTAACAGCGCAATAATGAGATGCCCCAAGCCTGCACTTATGGAACCAAGTGTAGTTGAAATAATCTGTGAACGTGGTTAAAATTTATTTTTTATATAAATAAATAATAAAAATATAAAACATATTTAAATCTGTTATAGAAGAAAAAAAACTGGGGATCCTTCAAATATCAAATTTCCAAAACAAATTTAATTTTTGATGGAGGTTTCAAAAGTTCCTTGACCAAAATATTGAGGAAAACAACCCAAAAAGATGTTGAACATCTAATATAACGGGTGTTTTCACATCAAAAGATTTAGGAAAACCGTCCAAGAGCCACTTACTAGGGTGTTAAACGCTCAAACACCCTTAAATGGGGATCGTTCATATCTCAAATTTTCAAAACAAATTTAATTTTTGATGTAGGTTTTCTGGAAGCTCGGAGCTAATTTGAACTTAAATTTTTTGGATGATAATAAAATTAATGAGGGCCTTCGTATAAAACTTAAAAAGCTAAATTTCTTTCGGAAATTGGGTAAAACATTGGAATTTTTGCAGATTAAAACTTTATGGCTGTCATAACTTTAGTGAAGAAGTTTGGCGAGACTTTTTTCGTGACTTTGTAGCTGATGTATAATACTAAAGAGGTTAAAATGGCTTTTTTGAAGTATCCTTTACTTGGCTTTTCATCGACCCTAAAATTAGAAAAACAAAAGTTATAATTTTACTTTTAAATCGGTCTTACATTAGAATTGGAGGAATGTCAGTTTCTTTGACTGTCCCCCAGAGTTTCAAAATCCCTGGTGTGTGTCCGAGGCCGACGATGCCGACAGCGACGGCTGCTGTCCGGTCAGAATTAGGTCGTGGAGGGAACGTCACTGAAGTTGCCAGTTGTAAACTGTACGTCAAAAATGTGTCTCGCTCGTTTATAAAGACTTGGCCGAGTTTAGGATATTCGTTGGTCAGTTCTTCAAGCATGGATTCAAGTAAGTCATACTGCTTGTATTTTTCAACGTCTTCATGACTAAAATAAAGATTAATTTAAAATAATTTTTTTTTTAAATTATACCTGATGTTTGGCTTTTGAAAAACGATTGAAACTGAAAGCTTGATTCTTTCCCACCAAGTAAGTACATTCAATGCTCTTTTTAAGGTCACTCTGATTGGACGGTCGCCGAAATGAAAAGGCAATGACGTAACTTTTTAACTTCTCTGAATGCGGTTCTGAATTCGCCGCCAGGCGCCATTCCTAGATCACGAGTCAACTGCGCCGATAAATTTAAAAGAAGTATATTCAACATCCCTTGAACGACGCCATTTTCTTTAATAATCGAGATCATCTTTTCTAAAATTGAAATTAAATTATAAAAGGGAAAAAAATAGTTCAGGCTGTTCACCGAGTTGAGCATATGGGTTCAAATAGTTTTGGGCAAAAGACTGTGAAAAAGTTCATTTACTAGAAAATTGAGGAAAACACCCAAAAAGATGTTGAACACCTAATAAAACGGGTGTTTTCACATCAAAAGATTTAGGAAAACCGTGCAAAGCCATGTTAAACGCTCAAACACCCCTTAAATTGGATGCTGATTGCTTAAACATTCAGTAAACGGGTGTTTCCACACCAAAAAAAGAAAACGGCTCTGCAGTAAAAAAGGAGCCCAATACCCGAGAAAAAGTTCCTTGACCAGAAAATTGAGTAAAACACCCAAAAAGATGTTTGAACACCAAATAAAACGGGTGTTTTCACACCAAAAGATTTAGGAAAACCGTCCAAAGCCATGTTAAACACTCAAACACCCCTTAAATTGGATGCTGATTGCTTAAACATTCAGTAAACGGGTGTTTCCACACCAAAAAAAGAAAACGGCTCTGCAGTAAAAAAGGAGCCCAATGCCCGAGAAAAAGTTCCTTGACCAGAAAATTGAGTAAAACACCCAAAAAGATGTTTGAACACCAAATAAAACGGGTGTTTTCACAACAAAAGTTTTAGGAAAACTGTCCAAGATCCACTAGGGTGTTAAACGCTCAAACCCCCTCTTAAATTGGATGCTGATTGCTTAAACATTCAGTAAACGGGTGTTTCCACACCAAAAAAAGAAAACAGCTCTGCAGTAAAAAAGGAGCCCAATACCCGAGAAAAAGTTCCTTGACCAGAAAATTGAGTAAAACACCCAAAAAGATGTTTGAACACCAAATAAAACGGGTGTTTTCACATCAAAAGATTTAGGAAAACCGTCCAAAGCCATGTTAAACACTCAAACACCCCTTAAATTGGATGCTGATTGCTTAAACATTCAGTAAACGGGTGTTTCCACACCAAAAAAAGAAAACGGCTCTGCAGTAAAAAAGGAGCCCAATGCCCGAGAAAAAGTTCCTTGACCAGAAAATTGAGTAAAACACCCAAAAAGATGTTTGAACACCAAATAAAACGGGTGTTTTCACAACAAAAGATTTAGGAAAACCGTCCAAGAGCCACTAGGGTGTTAAACGCCCAAACCCCCTCTTAAATTGGATGCTGATTGCTTAAACATTCAGTAAACGGGTGTTTCCACACCAAAAAAGAAAACGGCTCTGCAGTAAAAAAGGAGCCCAATGCCCGAGAAAAAGTTCCTTGACCAGAAAATTGAGTAAAACACCCAAAAAGATGTTTGAACACCAAATAAACGGGTGTTTTCACAACAAAAGTTTTAGGAAAACTGTCCAAGATCCACTAGGGTGTTAAATGCCCAAACCCCCTCTTAAATTGGATGCTGATTGCTTAAACATTCAGTAAACGGGTGTTTCCACACCAAAAAAAGAAAACAGCTCTGCAGTAAAAAGGAGCCCAATACCCGAGAAAAAGTTCCTTGACCAGAAAATTGAGTAAAACACCCAAAAAGATGTTTGAACACCAAATAAAACGGGTGTTTTCACAACAAAAGATTTAGGAAAACCGTCCAAGAGCCACTAGGGTGTTAAACGCCCAAACCCCCTCTTAAATTGGATGCTGATTGCTTAAACATTCAGTAAACGGGTGTTTCCACACCAAAAAAAGAAAACAGCTCTGCAGTAAAAAAGGAGCCCGAATAAAACGGGATTTTCTGGACCATAAAATTGAGGAAGACAGCCTTAAAGTAAGTCGCCTAAAATAGAGTGCTAAACTTCAAGTATCCAGTTTTTTAGATAAGTAGGAGAAAATACGAACCCATCGACAAAGAGCGAACCTCTTCTTCAATAGTTTTTTCGTCCATTTTTAAAATATTGGCACGCCCTTTACATAATTCGACGACAACTATATCAGGTTGGACAGTCCTTATCACCTAAAAAAGTCAATTTTAATGAAATGCGAAGGACATAAACAAAAATCCATACTCTAGAGACATCTCGCTGGCTTTCAATACTGAAATGTGCTGTCCCGATCAAATAGAGCTTCGAACCATTCGGCCCAGTGAGTAAAGTGACGGTTTTCGGTAGATTCGCGTCCAACTCCTCCATAGTTTCGCCTATAAAACGTAAAATAAAAATGATATTCCCTTACAAATTAAACTTACATTCAAGCTCATCGGAGGAAACATTTTCAAGAGATTCTTCAGTCGAATTCATTGTAAAGAGAAAGCAATCAAAGTGTGTGAACGATGACCTTACAAAACATCACCAAATGTCAACGACACGTGGAACCGAACAAACGACGATTTTTTTAAATTTTATGATTCTATACTAATAAAAAATTGACAGGAATCTTACATAACAAAAATAATTTTAAAAAAATAGATAGAAAAATGAGGGATCAGACAGGTTGCCCTTCCAGTTCCATCTTCAAAGTTCCAGCTTGGCTATGACCTTGCAGTGTTACCTCATTAATCCCAATTTTTAATATTACTTATATTTTAATAATTAAAAATGAGGTAAAACACTGCTTTATCGATAAAAAACGAAATATTAAGAAAAAAATATGAATCTGGCATTTGGTCAAACTGTATGTAGAACAGTTTAATAACCTATTGGTACAAGCACGTTTTTGTCGTTTTTAAATTTGCTTTATAAATTTAAGTAAATTGAAATGTCAGCACCGCCAAAAAAACAGGCTCACGGGTTCGAAGATAGCAGCGATGATTCGGAAGATTTGAGTGAAAATGAAGAAGTCGAGTACGCCGGAGATGAGGTAAGACTGTTCAACTCTATGACAATAAGCTGTTCTATTTTTTTAGGAGATCCAAGTCGATTTTGAAGGAAGGAACCCCATTGATTCTGATTATCATGGAATTAAACAGCTTCTTTCTCAGTTGTTTTTAAAAGCTCATCTCAATTTGGGTGAACTTACCGATATAATTATAAGCCAGAACAACATCGGAAGTGTTGTTAAGGTAATTTGTAGTAACTTAAGATTGTAATTAATTTTTGAGTAGCAAAGTGGAGCCGGTGAGTTAAATGAAGATGTCGAGGATGAAGATGATGATGACGATTTGACAAGTGTCTTTTCTGTGACAAGCGCCATAAGTTTGGGAGCAGACCGAGGGGAAGAAGTTATTCAACAGTTGAGGTCATTACTGGTCGAACTTAGTGCGACAAATGCTTCAGAAGAATGTACAACTTTCATCAAAAAAGCACTTGACAACACAGAAAGACCTCTTGGTCTAATCTTAAATGAGCGATTCATCAACATCCCAGCATTACTCGCAGTCCCTAATTTGGAAAGCTTAAGGTACCAATTACCCAAAATGTTCTTTTCTCATTTATTTTTTAGCAAAGAACTTAAAAAAGCTGTGGAAAGAAAACAGCCTTACAACTTCTCTCATCTTCTCTTCATCTGTAAACTTTACAAAGACGAGAAACCGAAAAGTAAAAAGAAGAAAAACAAAGAGGAGATTTTATGGTCTAATCCTGAAGAAGAAATCGTTGATCAAGTAATTTTGGTTTTCAAGAAAAATTTTGCTTATCAAATTTTTAGATGGCAGATTATAAATTTGAATTTTGCGTCAAAGACCAAGTTGATTCAGGCCTGAGTGGAAATTGGATGGAAAGCGATGATGCTATGACTCCGTACAGGAAAGTCTTAATTTTTGAAGCGAGCAAATTTGATTCGGTGATTCAACAAATCAAAATTGCCGTGCAACCTTAATAAATTTTTATTTCTATTTTTTTATTTTACTTCCTGTTCAAAAAATCCATCCTGTGGTATGATTCAAAAATTTTTATCGTTAAGGTTTTTTTTGTGAATGAGTCACCTTTTTCGAGGACCCAAAATAAAAAGTACTGGTTTGAAGAGCTTCCAACGAAAACTTCCTTAAAGAAGTTATTGTGATACCCTCGACGTCGGGTTTTTGGGGAAGGGTCTTCCAGACCCCTTAGGGTCAATTCGAATATTGATTTTTACCGATCTCAACTTTGTCTGTGGTGCCGGCTGGCCGTCCGGCCGTAGCATTTTTTCCGGAACACTTTTCGACCACAGTTTTCATCCGATTTTCACCAAATTTTCACACAAATTTCTTTAGCCGGTGAAGAAGAATGTAACGAGGGTGATTTTTGAATTTCGAAAAAATGGCGGAGATATGGCTGTTTGAAATTTTAAAAACTTCGCTGCGGCCGAACCATTGGTCCAATTTTCACCAATTACTCCTTATATTTTTTAAGAATTTTTAGTGTAAAAAAATTGCCACTTTTTTATCATTTTTTTAGTAGGGAGAAATTTCATACTCTACCCATTACGAGAGGCACATCCCTAGGCCAAAGAGCCCATTATTTCTACCTTGACACTTGGAAAAATTTTCGAAAAAAAGAACTTAGAAAATTTTTCAAAAAAAAGGAAATCCCGGAAAATTTTAGGAAAAAACCGAAACTTTTTCAAAAAATTTTTTTTTTTTTAAAAACCAGAAAATTTTAAAAAAAAAAAACTTTGACAATTTTCCGGAAAAAAAAAGGAAAACCCGAAAAAATTTTCGTACAAAAAAACATCCCTCTCTCTTATTATTTCCCTAAAAATAAAAGAAACTTCCCCCTCCTTTTCTACTTTCCCTCCGTTCGTTATTCTTTCGTTCCCTTATACTTCCCCCTCCGTTTTACGTCCTCTCCATTATACTTCCCCCTACGATTTACGTCCCCTCCGTTATACTTCCCCCTCCTATATTGTTACTTCTCTTTAAGGAAGTTTTCGTTGGAAGCTCTTCTAACCACTACAGTAAATCCAGATCGTTTTTTATTGATAAAGCCTTAATTTTAAACTATATTTGCTCCAAAACTTCCATCGCAAATACCAGGTACTGCAGCAAAGAGAAACTGTATTGCCCAAAGGGGAGGAGCAATTAATGATTTTTTAGAAATAAAAATTTAAAAATTAAAGGTTTAAAGAAACAACTGCGGCTGATAGCGTACTTTTATTTTGTACAGGAAAAATAATCAATGATATAAACACGGCTACATTGAATACAATATTGGCTTTGATCTAAACATCGATTTACATCACAAAACTATACATTTTTTCTCCAAAAGCTCTCTAAGTTAAATGTCTTGAAATTGACTTGAGTTGCCAAACTTGGTTGGTCAGGTTCGCCTGTAAGTGCGAATTTCGGGGAAATCTAATTTGTTAGGCTTCGTTTATTTTTTTTTTTATTTTGGTACTAGAGGGTAAAGGAATGAAGTAGAAAACCATGTCCAAAGTAAAAAAATTCACAATTCAGTGAATTTTTATCAAACTAAATAGAAAATTATTGAAAATAATAAAGAAATTTTGAGTACCAATTTCTAGTACCAAATTATTTTGGTACTAGAGGGTAAAGGAATGAAGTAGAAAACCATGTCCAAAGTAAAAAAATTCACAATTCAGTGAATTTTTCTCAAACTAAATAGAAAATTATTGAAAATAATAAAGAAATTTTGATTTCCTTCTATATGATTTTCCACTTCACACTAAAATAGGGGGTTTTCCTACTACATAAAGTGCTCTAAAATAATATTGTCTATTGGTACATTTTGAAAGCAAATAAAATATTTAAAAACATTAATTAACATCGTATTGCCTAGTACACTGAGATTACATTTTTTAAAAATTAATAATGTCATAAAGTTGCCTTTGGCGGAGGTTGAAGGCCATCGAAAAATAATTCTTTGGCTTTTAAAATGGGGTATCACAAAATTTGGTAACTAGATCAAAAAATACCTTTTAGGCCAAAAATCAAATAAGTAGCAAAAAGGAACTGTAAAAAATAATACTAAAATATCACACAAAAATAAGAATTAAAAAAAAAGTTAAATCTTTAGAATGAGAAAAAAACGCAATCGTGCACAATTTTTATTTTCTGCCTGAATGTGGGTGTCTCAAAAATCTTGAAAATTAATATTTCAATTAAAAATTTAAACCCTTTCCTACTAAAAATTAATATTTCATTTTACTGTTTATAAGGAGGCAGATTTAAATTATAACTAATAATTATATTGAGGTTTTTAGGTTGTTTTTAGTGTTGTTTTGTGTTGTTTTTAGGTTGTCGTGAAAATAGTTTCTTCAGCCAAAAATTTAAAATTGAAAACGATTTCATAAAAACTGAAATAAGCATTAAATTAATTTGACCTTAGCCTCCAGATTAATAAAGCATTATATTATTACCTTTTTGGTAATATTGTTCAATAATTTAATAAAAATAACAATAATAATACTGATTAAATGAGTTTTAACATTGCACATTGGACAGGGAAAAAATGAGGCACTGGAGATTCTAAAGCTTGACATTTTCAGAAGAAATTTCTGATTTTTAATGGGAACTTTCATGTTCATTCAAAAAGTGGCAGAATAAAAAAAAAGACTTTAAAATGTAGAAATGATATTAAAACTGTGGCAGTAAAGAAAAAAAAGTTGTTAGGTGATAAATTCAATTCCGGGGTGCATTGGAAGCTTTAGACAGCGATAAGCTTTGTTTTGCAACCGCTTGAAGCCCAGACTTCTTTAAGTCGGTTTGTTTCAGCGGAAGCTTGATAGTTGGCAGAACGTGCCTGCTTGAGCCGACGTATGTCAAGGTTGGCACCTAGCGACTGCATCCCTTTCGCCAGCTTCGTCAACGGCGAAAGGACAGCGGCTGCGGAAGCGGAAGGACTCGTAAGTACATTTGTCGCAGTCGAAAAGCCCGATTTTATCGACCTCAACGCGTTTTCACTCTGCGATGCCGTTATTCCACCCAAACTCAACTCCATTTTGTTACTTGTTTTTATCTCTTCTGGTTTTAAATGATCCACATCATCGACTTCTCCAGACGAATGAGAAAATGTTCTAACCTTAAGCTCTGAAGGTAAAGCTACATGTAAATTCATATCATCAAGTCCTTCACATATGACATCTTCAGGATCTGCATCGTCTTTGTTTATTGTAGTATTTGACATCACAATCCCAACATTCGGTAAAAAAGTATCATTAGCTTTTCCTTCTTTTTCTGTACAAACAACGTCGTCCTCTTCCTCAGAAGAGTTTCCACCAACTGTGAACTCCTAAAAAAAAAAGTCATATGTTTGATAAAATAAAATTTCTTACAGGTACTTGAACATTCTGAGAAGAATCCTTTCGTTTTGTGTTAAAAGTCATTCCAATTTTATTAATTTTTGAGGTCATATTCGTTATTGCTTTACTCCCTGAAAGCATTTTATTTAAAGTGTTATCTTTCAAAAAGGACTTACCGGCACTTTTTATGTTTTCCAGTTGAGTTTCAGATGTGTTCCGAGACATTTGGAGTGGGACAAGCATCTCATTTTGAGCAATTCGATTTAATGTGGATCCAATATGCCATTGGACTCGATCATTCGCAGAAACTTCAACTGCGACTCTAACACAATCACAAATCGCACGCAGAGATTCTATAAAAAAATAATTTATGATAGAATTAGTTAGGGCACTTACCAGTCATTTCATCTTCTGTTTTGATAACAATGGCGACGTTGTTAAAAAATCTTAAATTGCTCGAACGAAACGTATGATGAGAAATCATCCCCTGTCCTCCTTCAACTCTGTATCTGAATCTCAAACAATACTGAAGATTCTGTTTATTTTTTCCCTGTAAAAAAATTAACCATCAATCTTGAGCTAATAATTTAAGTAGGTACCTTATTGAAGATCTGAAGGGGAGAATGTGACGATCCAAAGTCATAAGGGCCTAATTCTACCATTGTTATGTCTTCTAAAGGAATCCGCTGGCATTTACTACTTGATCAAGTTCATCATCATAACTAAAAGAAAAAAGTTACAGATTTAAAGTACAGGTTTGAAGAGCTTCCAACAAAAACTTCTTAAAGAGAAGTATCTATATAGGAGGGGGAAGTATAATGGAGGGGACGTAAGACGTAGGGGGAAGTATATGGGAGGGAAAGTATAACGGAGTGGGAAGTATATGGGAGGGGAAGTATATGGGAGGGGAAGTATATGGGAGGGGAAGTATATGGGAGGGGAAGTATATGGGAGGGGGAAGTTTAAGTGAGGGGTAGTATAACGGAGGGGGAAGTATAAGGAAACGAAAGTATAATGGAAGGGGATGTATAAGGGAGGGAAAGTAAAAAGGAGAATTTTCCAAGTTTGTTTTTTCGAAAAATTTTCTAAGTTTATTTTTGAAAAATTGTCCGAGTTTTGTTTTTTCCCAAAAATTTTCCGAGTTTTTTTTCAAAGTTTTTTTTTTAATTTTCTAAGTTTTTTTTTTAATTTTCCGGGTTTTCCTTTTTTTTCGAAAAATTTTTTAAGTTTTTTTGTCAAAAAATTTTCTGGGTTTTCCTTTTTTTTCGAAAAATTTTCGAAGTTTTTTTTGTCAAAAAATTTTCCGGGTTTTCCTTATTTTTTTCGAAAAATTTTCGAAGTTTTTTTGTCAAAAAATTTTCCGGGTTTTCCTTATTTTTTTCGAAAAATTTTCCAAGTTTTTTTTTGTCAAAAAATTGTTTAATTGTTTTTGTGAAATTTTCCAGGTTTTTCTTTTTTTTGTAAAATTATCTAAGTTCTTTTTTTCGAAAATCGTTTTAAGTGTCAAGGTAGAAATAATGGGCTCTTTGGCCTAGGGATGTGCCTCTCGTAATGGGTAGAAGTATGAAATTTCTCCCTACTAAAAAAAATAAATAATAATTAAAAAGTGGCAATTTTTTTACACCACAAATTCTTAAAAAATATAAGGAGTAATTGGTGAAAATTTGGTGAAAATCGGATTAACGGTTCGGCCGCAGCGAATTTTTCAAAATTTTAAACAGACATATCTCCGCCATTTTTTCGAAATCGAAAAATCGCCCTCGTTGCATTCTTCTTCACCGGCTAAAGAAATTTAGGTGAAAATCGGTTGAAAAGTGTGGCCATAAAGTGTTCCGGAAAAAATGCTACAGACGGACGGCCGGCCGGCACCACAGACAAAGTTGAGATCAGTATAGATCCATATTCGAATTTACCCTCCGGGGGAAATGTTAAAAAAGTAACAGTAAGACTTACTCAGCTACATAATAGGCTTCACGAGTCAGAATTAAGATAGTATCCATGTCAGTTTCTTCAGGATCTCCAGACCTAAAATAGTATTTAGTAGAGAAGTTTTATTTAGAAAAAGTTAAACTTACACAGGATCTCCATTGATGAGCCCCCAAGCGCCGAGAATGAGAGAAGAATCTGTTATGAGAAGTTTTTTACAATCTTCTATAAGTAGTTTGACATGTTCTGCAGTTGCTGAAGAATCTGTTTCATCATGGTCATTGAGGACATCTTCGGATACAAGTTGGCCTTGCATAATATCGATGGTTGCTTGGCGATAAACGTCTTTAAATCGGCTCAAATAATACCTGAAAAACCGAAAGTAGAAAAGCGCACTAAACTATTGAAATTTTAAGAGACTTGTCAACGTTTGAGTTAATGTGAAAAACCAAAAAAAACGCCATTCCGTTAAAAGCGAAAGCGAAAACTGACCTTGTCAGATTATAGGCAGCGAGTCCGAGAAAAAACTCTTGATCTAAACTTGATGGGGGCGAATAAATATAAGGTGAGGCGAGTATATCGAAAAAATCGTACACGAGGAGGCACGAGGGAGCGGGGAGGGTGTAATTTGAACTTTGGCAAACTTCGATGCATGCTTGTCTCAATTCGTCCATCAAGAGGCGCCTCAGGTAACTGCATTTTAAAACGTTTATTAGACAAGCCTCTTAAAATTTGAGGGACCCCAGACCAGAATGGAGAAAAAAGCACAAACGATTTAGAATAATTTATTTACCGATTTGCCGAGTTCATTCCATCCTTCATCATTCCTGTAAATTTTCTTTCTCCAGTTCTTGTATAGTCCCCCTAAAATTAAAAAATTAAATAATTTTCAAACGAAAATTTCCAAAATTTTAAAATTATGACCTTTTAACATAAGTAAAAAGGAGTTCTAGTTGCAAAAAATAACAATAGGAGCCTTAATTTCATTGAAAAAGGGAGTCAAGTAACCAACAATAAAAGCAGGAGCCTTAATTTCATTGAAAAATGAGTTCTAGTTACAAAAAATAACAATAGGAGCCTTAATTTCATTGAAAAAGGGACTCAAGTAACCAACAATAAAAGCAGGAGCCTTAATTTCATTGAAAAATGAGTTCTAGTTACAAAAAATAACAATAGGAGCCTTAATTTCATTGAAAAAGGGACTCAAGTAACCAACAATAAAAGCAGGAGCCTTAATTTCATTGAAAAAGGAGTTCTAGTTGTAAAAAATAACAATAGGAGCCTTAATTTCATTGAAAAAGGGACTCAAGTAACCAACAGGAGCCTTAATTTCATTGAAAAATGAGTTCTAGTTACAAAAAATAACAATAGGAGCCTTAATTTCAATGAAAAAGGGACTCAAGTTGCAACAAATAACAACAGAAACCTTATTTTCATTGAAAAAAGTGTTCTAGTTGCGTAAATAACAACAGGAGCCTTAATTTCATTGAAAAAAGGGACTCAAGTAACCAACAATAAAGCAGGAGCCTTAATTTCATTGAAAAAGGAGTTCTAGTTGTAAAAAATAACAATAGGAGCCCTAATTTCATTGAAAAAGGGACTCAAGTAACCAACAGGAGCCTTAATTTCATTGAAAAATGAGTTCAAGTTACAAAAAATAACAATAGGAGCCTTAATTTCACTGAAAAAGGTACTCAAGTTGCAAAAAATAACAACAGAAGCCTTAATTTCATTGAAAAAAGTGTTCTAGTTGCAAAAATAACAACAGGAGCCTTAATTTCATTGAAAAAGGGACTCAAGTAACCAACAATAACAACAGAAGCCTTAATTTCATTGAAAAAAGTGTTCTAGTTGCAAAAAATAACAACAGAAGCCATAATTTCATTGAAAAAAGGGTTCTAGTCACAAAAAATAACAACAGAGGCCTTAATTTCATTGAAAACAGGACTCTTGTAACAAAGAATAACAACAGGAGCCTTAATTTCATTGAAAAAGGGGTTCTAGTCACAAAAAATAACAACAGAGGCCTTAATTTCATTGAAAACAGGACTCTAGTAACAAAGAATAAAAACAGAAGCCTTAATTTCATTGAAAACAGGACTCTTGTAACAAAGAATAACAACAGGAGCCTTAATTTCATTGAAAAAGGAGTTCTAGTCGCAAAAAATAACAACAGAAGCCTTAATTTCATTGAAAAAGGGGTTCTAGTCACAAAAATAACAACAGAGGCCTTAATTTCATTGAAAACAGGACTCTAGTAACAAAGAATAAAAACAGAAGCCTTAATTTCATTGAAAAGGAGTTCTAGTCGCAAAAAATAACAATAGGAGCCTTAATTTCATTGAAAAAGGGACTCAAGTTGCAAAAAATAACAACAGAAGCCTCAATTTCATTGAAAAATGGGTTCAAGTCATAAAAAATAACAACAGGAGCCTTAATTTCATTGAAAAAGGAGTTCTAGTCGCAAAAAATAACAATAGGAGCTTTAATTTCATTGAAAAAGGGACTCAAGTTGCAAAAAATAACAACAGAAGCCTCAATTTCATTGAAAAAGGGACTCAAGTTGCAAAAAATAACAACAGAAGCCTCAATTTCATTGAAAAAGGGACTCAAGTTGCAAAAAATAACAACAGAAGCCTCAGTTTAATTGAAAAAGGGGTTCAAGTCACAAAAAATAACAACAGTGGCCTTAATTTCATTGAAAACAGGACTCTTGTAACAAAGAATAACAACAGGAGCCTTAATTTCATTGAAAAAGGAGTTCTAGTTGCAAAAAAATAACAACAGAAGCCTTAATTTCATTGAAATAGGGGTTCTAGTCACAAAAAATAACAACAGAGGCCTTAATTTCATTGAAAACAGGACTCCAGTAACAAAGAATAACAACAGGAGCCTTAATTTCATTGAAATAGGGGTTCTAGTCACAAAAAATAACAACAGAGGCCTTAATTTCATTGAAAACAGGACTCCAGTAACAAAGAATAACAACAGGAGCCTTAATTTCATTTAAAAAGGAGTTGTAGTCGCAAAAAAATAACAATAGGAGCCTTAATTTCATTGAATAAATGGCTCTAGTAACAAAAATAACAACAAAAGCCTTAGTTTCATTGAAAAAGAGGCTCCAATCACAAAAATAACAAGAGGAGCCTTGTTTAAATATCAAACATACTTTCAAAGCATTTGTTCCTGCATATTGCTTGCTTATAATATCACCGTTGTTTGCCCAAAGGAGTTGAAAAGTAGTCCGCAAGGAATTAGGAAGACTACCCTCAGGAGGAAGAAGGCCAAGTTTGGTCAGTTGAATTTCTAACATCGATTTACCGATTGCTGTCTAAAACAAAAAAAATAAGAAAAAAAGACTACAACAAATTTTGTCATACTTGGACAACATTAGTCCTATCAAGGCAATCGATGCAGTTTACTCGAAAAACTCCTTGCTGTAAACAAATAATCCCTTGCTCGTCTTTCCAGCAAAAGCCCATCTCCTGCATCACTTCTTCTAGCTTTGAAATTAAATAGGAGACGTTTTCAAACCTCATTCCACGACTGAAAGAAAGGTTTTGAAAAACAAAATTAGTATAAAGTAAACAAACCAATGCTCATGAAAGTCAAAAGTTGCGTAGGTCAAACCATCTGAATTGTACTGCATGACTTGATGTGTAAAACCGTCCCAGATAACTTTCTCTTTCCCAGTCTGCTCGACTAAATTTACAATGCAGACATGTTTGTAGCGATTTAACTCTTCTTCGATATGTTTCTCAAATGCTACTTTTGTTTCTACTTCGCCTTAAAATAATAAAAAATTAAAATATGTCAATTATTAGAATATTAGGTGTACAAAATGAAACTCAGCCACAGGGTAAATTTGAATTTTGTAGATTTTAGCCGAGTTTCATTTTGTACACAAAGTAGTTAATTTTTTCAAAATTTTGAACATTTTAGGCGTTAAAGTCCATCAAAAGTTGACCTTCTCCGTGTAAGAAGGTTATTGAAGTATAATTATTAAGAAGGTTAATTTTTAAAGGCTTGTAAATCGTAAACCGTTACAGATATTGAAAAAACGCACTAAATAAAATCTGTTGGAAATTCAATTTTCTTTAATTTTTATTCTATTCATTTTTTCTCTAGGACGCACTGTTTTCAAGATAAATTTATTTTTAAAAAAATTATTTTCCGAAAATGGTGCATCCTAGAAAAAAATAATTAAGTACAAATTTATAGAGAATTAAATTTCCTACAATTTTTATTTATTAGGTGTACAAAATGAAACTCATCCAGAGGGTAAATTTGAATTTGTAGATTTTAGCCGAGTTTCATTTTGTATACAAGTAGTTCATTTTTTCAAAATTTTAAACATTTTAGGCGTTAAAGTCCATCAAAAGTTGACCTTCTCCGTGTAAGAAGGTTATTGAAGTATAACCATTAAGAAGGTTAATTTTTAAAGGCTTGTAAATCGTAAACCGTTACAGATATTGAAAAAATGCACTAAATAAAATCTGTTGGAAATTCAATTCTCTTTATTTTTTTATTCTATTCATTTTTTCTCTAGGACGCACTGTTTTCAAGATAAAATTTAAAAAAAAAATTATTTTCCGAAAATGGTGCATCCTAGAAAAAAATAATTAAGTGCAAATTTATAGAGAATTAAATTTCCTACAATTTTTATTTATTAGGTGTACAAAATGAAACTCAGCCACAGGGTAAATTTGAATTTTGTAGATTTTAGCCGAGTTTCATTTTGTACACCTAGTACTTCATTTTTTCAAAATTTTGAACATTTTAGGCATTAAAGTCCATCAAAAGTTGACCTTCTCCGTGTAAGAAGGTTATTGAAGTATAACCATTAAGAAGGTTAATTTTTAAAGGCTTGTAAATCGCAAACCGTTACAGATATTGAAAAAATGCACTAAATAAAATCTGTTGGAAATTTAATTCTCTTTATTTTTTATTCTATTCATTTTTTCTCTAGGACGCACTGTTTTCAAGATAAATTTATTTTTAAAAAAATTATTTTCCGAAAATGGTGCATCCTAGAAAAAAATAATTAAGTACAAATTTATAGAGAATTTTTGTACACCTAATAAAATACCTTTATCAATATGAGGAGGGGGACGGTATTTGTAACCAGGCTGGGACCAATACAGCGGTACAGAACCGCGGACTTGCACAAAAGATATGTTATGTTCTGGCGTAGCGATAAACTGCTCGGTTTCCACATAATTTGCACAGTGGCCATCTTCATCTAATCCTCTCCTTTTATACCGAGTCCCTGCTCTATGTCTACTTCTTCGGCTAATTATTCCGATAGATACTTTCTATAATATGAATAAAATAAAAACAAATTTGATAACTAAAAATTACTTCAGATCTTGGTATTCCGAAGGTCATCGGGTCTAAATCCATAATGCATTGTTCAATTTGTACATATCCTTGAATAATTGGTAAAATCCACGCTTTGGCAAGATTATTCTGAAAATTAAATGTAAGATAAAGAAAGGAGAAAAGTTTACTGACATTTATTTGGAGTATATCACTGAGCATATTTTTATTCCAGAAGAACCTATCGTCGATTCCGTTATTGTCTGAATGACGTTGAAGGCAATTTGTTAAATCACACTCGGGACTTCCAGGTGGTCCAACACAAAAATAAAATGAATCCGTTTCAGTAAAAACTCGTTGTAATTCTTCAAGAATCCTTCTTTCAAATTTTTCTCTATCTTTCGTATCTTTTTTGACTCCTTTGACCTAAAAAGTAAATTAGATTATGAAAGATTTTTATTTAATTTTACTTGATAAGTGGCCATAGCAGCTGCTTGTTGGGTGGTCGATTTGATAGAATTGGTGACAGATTTCATAGCACCCCATGTTTTTGTTAAGGAGGCTTTTTGTGGTTCAAATAAGGATGAGTGAAGTCCTCCTTTGTGCTTTTTACATGGTTTGAGGCCAGAATCTGAATCTGGGCCGCATGGGTGGATAAAAGCGATCGAGCGGATCTTGACGACTTTTCGCCCATCTGGCAAAACTCCGACATCGTCCGTCTCTTTTATAAGCATCAGCCGACCTTCACCGTCGGCTTTAAAATCGACTTTACCGACCAACCCGTAGAATACACCAAGACACTCAGGATCACCTGAATTCGCAAGTTCCCATCCTAAACACAAAAATAAATAAAAAATAAAATAAAAACCCAATTTTCGAACCTGGTTTAACTTCGATTTCCCCCGTTTTTCGACTACACCATAAACTCGACTCAGTATTCATCAAAACAAAATACTCGTCCGTTCTAAAAACTTCCATTTCTTGTAATTTATCACCCATTTTGTTTATTTTATTGCTTCAAAGACGGATTCATTATTTTAAATTTATACTAAATTAAAGAAATTAAAAAATAAACTAAACAAAAACTGAAAACTGATAAAAGTCCTTGTTTTCCCTTTATGATAACCAAAACAGCTGACAGGAGCTGGGCGTTCCCGAACTTAGGAACTGGAGCAGCTCTCTTATTAGCTGTATTCTGAAAAAGATTTTTGCAGAAAACGACAAACATTCTGCATAAAAATGGAGTTTTTAGCCAAAGGGAACATGTTGGGGCATGCTGGCGTGATTTTTAACAATTTTTATAGGTTAAGCTTGGTTAAGCAATGCATAATTTTGCAATTTCGATGCCATAAGTATTAGGTGTACAAAATGAAACTAGGCTAAAATCTACAAAATTCAAATTTACCCTGAAAACAGTGCGTCCTAGAGAAAAAATGAATAGAATAAAAATTAAAGAGAATTAAATTTCCAACTGATTTTATTTAGTGCAATTTTTTAATATCTGTAACGGTTTACGATTTACAAGCCTTTAAAAATTAATCTTCTTAATGGTTATACTTCAATAACCTTCTCACACGGAGAAGGTATACTTTTGATGGACTTTAACGCCTAAAATGTTCAAAATTTTGAAAAAATGAACTACTAGGTGTACAAAATGAAACTCGGCTAAAATCTACAAAATTCAAATTTACCCAGTGGCTGAGTTTCATTTTGTACACCTAATAAATAAAAATTGTAGAAAATTTAATTCTCTATAAATTTGCAATTAATTATTTTTTTCTAGGATGCACCATTTTCGGAAAATAATTTTTTAAAAAATAAATTTATCTTGAAAACAGTGCGTCCTAGAGAAAAAATGAATAGAATAAAAAATAAAGAAAATTGAATTTCCAACTGATTTTATTTTGTGCATTTTTTCAATATCTGTAACGGTTTACGATTTACAAGCCTTTAAAAATTAACCTTCCTAATGGTTATACTTCAATAACCTTCTTACACGGAAAGGTCAACTTTTGATGGACTTTAACGCCTAAAATGTTCAAAATTTTGAAAAAATGAACTACTAGGTGTACAAAATGAAACTCGGCTAAAATCTACAAAATTAAAATTTACCCTGTGGCTGAGTTTCATTTTGTACACCTAATAAATAAAAATTGTAGGAAATTTAATTTTCTAAAAATTTGTACTTAATTAATTTTTTTTCTAGGATGCTCCATTTTCGATAATTTTTTTTAAAAATAAATTTATCTTGAAAACAGTGCGTCCTAGAGAAAAAATGAATAGAACAAAAATTAAAGAGAATTGAATTTCCAACTGATTTTATTTAGTGCATTTTTTCAATATCTGTAACGGTTTACGATTTACAAGCCTTTAAAAATTAATCTTCTTAATGGTTATACTTCAATAACCTTCTTACACGGAGAAGGTCAACTTTGATGGACTTTAACGCCTAAAATGTTCAAAATTTTGAAAAAATGAACTACTAGTTGTACAAAATGAAACTCGGCTAAAATCTACAAAATTTACCCTGTGGCTGAGTTTATTTTGTACACCTAATATATAAAATATTGAATAAAAAAGGCACCCAAGGTTTTCTATTTTCAAATAAAAACAAACAATATAATGGAATTAATTGTATTTCAATTCAATTTAAGTGGAAACCACTTAATTTTTTATTGTTAAAATAACTTAAAACAAATTAAACTGATAAAAATATTTATGGTGGGGTACTTATTATAAAAGAGACCTCCAAAAATTTAAAAGTAGATGAAAAATGAGGTTTTTACTATTCGTTCCTTTGTTTCTTTTGCACTCGGTCAATTCGATCACAGTGCATCTTTTCGAATGGAAGTTTGATGACATAGCAAGAGAATGCGTTGAATTTTTGGGCCCATATGGATACAGTGCTGTTCAGGTAAAAATTTTATGTTAAATAAAATTTAAAAAATGATTTTTAGGTTTCTCCTGTCAATGAATACGCAGTTCTTGAAAACCGACCATGGTTTGAGCGGTATCAGCCCTTTTCGTATAAAATCATTTCAAGATCTGGAAATGAAGAAGATTTTAAGAAAATGGTCAAAACTTGTAGTTCTGTCGGAATCAAGTGAGATTTTTTTATTTATAAGTTTTGATGGATCATCAATTTTAGGATATATGTCGATGTCGTTATTAACCACATGACAGCTAATTTGCCGAGCGGAACAAAAGGAAGCGGAGGAAGCGATGCAGACACATCGAGCAAATATTATCCAGCTGTACCTTACTCACATCAAGATTTCCATCCAACATGTCAATTAAACAACTTTGAAAATATCACAGAAGTAATAATTACTTTCATACGTTTTTAAAGAACAAAAAAAAGTTTTTTTTAAATTTTATTAGCTGGAAAGAATGAAGAAAAAAAAAAAGCTCTTCCAAAACTGACATTGTGGACTATTTTCTAAATATCTTACTACAGTCTTTGAGTATATAAAGTACCCAAGTCAAGTATATAAAGTATTAGGTGTACAAAATGAAACTCGGCTTAAATCTACAAAATTCAAATTTACCCTGTGGCTGAGTTTCATTTTGTACACCTAATAAATAAAAATTGTAGGAAATTTAATTCTCTATAAATTTGTACTTAATTATTTTTTTCTAGGATGCACCATTTTCGGAAAATAATTTTTTTTTTAAATAAATTTATCTTGAAAACAGTGCGTCCTAGAGAAAAAATGAATAGAATAAAAAATAAAGAGAATTGAATTTCCAACTGATTTTATTTAGTGCATTTTTTCAATATCTGTAACGGTTTACGATTTACAAGCCTTTAAAAATTAACCTTCTTAATGGTTATACTTCAATAACCTTCTTACACGGAGAAGGTTAACTTTTGATGGACTTTAACGCCTAAAATGTTTAAAATTTTGAAAAAATGAACTACTAGGTGTACATAATGAAACTCGGCTAAAATCTAAAAAATTTAAATTTACTCTGTGGCTGAGTTTCATTTTGTACACCTAATACTGCATAGTAAGGTACTTTATATACTCAAAGCTACAGTACGGAGTGGAAAGTAATTAATATATTATTGTTTTATAGGTTAGGAACTGTGAACTTGTTGGGCTTCATGATTTGGACCAATCAAAAGATCATGTGCGCGAAATGATAATTAATTTTCTCAATGGATTGATCGATATGGGTGTGGCTGGAATTAGGGTCGATGCTGCTCGACATATGTGGCCGACAGATTTAGAATATATTTATGGCTCAATGAAAAATTTGAATACAGAATATGGGCATGAGGAAAATACAAGGCCAATTATTTATCAAGAAGTCTCAGGGGAGGAAGTACAACTCTAGAATATGCTTCTTTGGGACTTGTGACCGAATTTGCATATGGGGCTGCCCTCACAGACGTATTTAGAGGCAAAAAAACTCTTCAATCACTTCAAAATTTTGGTAAGAATGAAGGGAAAAAATGAGAAAAATTATTAACATACTTTAGGTGAACCATGGGATATGTTGAAATCAGAAAATGCTTTTGTTTTTGTCGACAATCATGATAAACAACGTGAAAATTTAGATCAACTTGGCTCATTTTTAAATCATAAGTCACCAAAATTGTACAAAGTAATCAATTTTTTTTTTGTTATATTTTAAATTTTTTTTAAGATGGCTGTAGGATTTATGCTAAGTTGGCCGTATGGTACAAAAAGAGTGATGTCGAGCTACTTTTTTGATAATAAAGATCAGGGACCTCCTCACAATGAAGACATGACAATCAAAAACGTTTCGAAAAATCCTGATCTGACATGTAACGACGGATGGGTCTGTGAGCATAGATGGCGACAAATATACTCCATGGTCAAATTTGACAGTGTAACACAAGGTTTAAAAAATTCAAAAAATTAAATATTAGGTGTACAAAATGAAACTCGGCTAAAATCTACAAAATTCAAATTTACCCTGTGGCTGAGTTTCATTTTGTACACCTAATAAATAAAAATTGTAGGAAATTTAATTCTCTATCTTGTACTTAATTATTTTTTTCTAGGATGCACCATTTTCGGAAAATAATTTTTTTTTAAATAAATTTATCTTGAAAACAGTGAGTCCTAGAGAAAAATGAATAGAATAAAAATTGAAGAGAATTAAATTTCCAACAGATTTAATTTAGTGCATTTTTTCAATATTTGTAACGGTTTACGATTTACAAGAATTTAAAAATTAACCTTCTTAATGGTTATACTTCAATAACCTTCTTACACGGAGAAGGTCAACTTTTGATGGACTTTAACGCCTAAAATGTTTAAAATTTTGAAAAAATGAACTACTAGGTGTACAAAATGAAACTCGGCTAAAATATACAAAATTCAAATTTACCCTGTGGCTGAGTTTCATTTTGTACACCTAATAGATAAAAAATTTAAATTTTAGGAACTCCGGTAGTTGACTTTCAAAATTATGGCACGAACCAAATATCATTCTGCCGCGGTAACAAAGGATTTGTCGCCATCAACAACGACAAATCTGACATGAACATCAACAGAGAAGTAAAATGATCAAAATCTATTTATAAATAAAAATTTTTTATTATTTAGGTTTGCCTTCCAAGTGGAACTTACTGTGATGTAATTTCTGGACTAAAATCTGGTGACGAATGTACAGGAAAAACAGTTTATGTTGATAATTTAGGAAAGGCAAATATTCAAATAAAAGCAGATGAAGAAGACGGCATTCTTGCACTTCATGTTGAGGTCAATATTAATGAAACCTTTCAAACTTAATTAATTTATTATTAATTAATTTTTTTTAGGCACGGTTGAACTAAAATAAAACCTCAATAATAATTAAACAATAATAAATCATTTATTAGTTTTTTTTTCAACATTACAATACATTGCATTTATTTTTACAAACCTAATGAAAGAGTTTTAGATGAATTGTTTTAGTACACTAAAAAGCATGCAGCATGCCATTTAAATCAGAATTTAGTGCATAGTTTAAGCTCTAAATTAAAGATATTTTTTTATACATGGCTAGTTTCTACACATAAAAAATTCTACATCAATATTTATACATAATGGAAAAAAAATTCTTTGGTTAAGTTGACATGCAGAGAAGATAGAACTAAAGAGACAGGCGGTCGAATACATCCAACGTACATTCTCAGGCGTTTTACTTCAGGCAAACAGGCCTCGCTGCCTGAAAAAACATCGAGGAATTAACAGAAAAAAAGAAAGAAAAAATATATCACAGTAGTCTTTAAAAAAAAGCATGCATTATTCAGGGTGGTTACTTTTTTAGTTTCCAATAAAAAAAAAAATACTCGCTAACCAATCAAAAACAATGAACTGTTCATTACCTTCTCATATGTTACCTCCCTAACCAATCAAAACAATGAACTGTTCATAACCTTCTCATATGTTACCTCCTACTTTGCTTCATGATTATAATATCCTGATGGCATCCTCTTGACTTTAGTTTTTCATTTATAACCACCCTTTTAAAGAATAAACTTGCAGAACCATCTATGTGCATGAAAATAAATAGTGCTTTTCTAAATAAAACTACATCATTTTTAGACTTAATAACAAGAATTGAACATTTACAGCTACAATCATGCACGTTTTATATTCGGATTATAAAACCCTGCCATAAATGCCATCAGGCAATAAGTCTTTGATTACATTGATTTTGGCACATAAGACATTTTCGGTCTCAGATTAATAGTGAAGTGAATAATGAATCCACTTAGAATTAAGATTTAAAAAAGAAAATCCATATTTTTAATACTGAGACGAATTAGTTGTTTTTTAATTCTTTGAAGAAGGAATTAATACAATTTTTGGCACAATAATTGACAGCCAATTTTATGGTAACTAAATTGTTTTGTGTGAAAAAATCCAATCAGTGCACGTGTGCGATTTGGGGGAAGACTTTGAAAAAAAGAGGCGAAAGAACTCAAACGGTTGTCTCTTTATCGCTTATAACTTCGATTCGACCGTCTTCGGTTATTTGAATTTCGACTCTCGTCTCGTCAATCGCCTCGTCAATGCATTCCTCCATGTTTACCTTTCGTGTGGCGACGACGTGACCCGGCCTCGCCCTTTTCGCCTCGTTTTTCACAAAATTGTTTGAAGCGTCGGGCATATCGATCGGCGTCATCGTCATAATAACATCGTTCGGCGACGGCGTCAGATAAACGCTCGAAGGCGGATATAAATACTTACTTTTATTTCCAAAAATTAAGCGTGAAAAAAATCAATCAAAAAATTTTATTTCCAACAAAAAAGTAAACAACTAAGATTGAATGGACGATACGTACTTATTCAGAGTCTCATAAAGTCCGTTGTTTTTAATATAATCTATAACTTCATTTGGAACAAGATATTTCACACTTTCCCCACGTCTAAGTGACCTTCTAATTTTTGTCGAACTAATTTCATTCGTTATCCATTCTTGAATAACTGCAATATTATTCTAAAAAAAAATAATGAATTATTAAGTTTTGCCCAGACACACTATTTTCAACAGATTAACCCTTTCGAGACCGCTTCTGAAGCCGGATTCTCTGCGCTACTGGCGCAGCACTTTTCCCCTCTCTTTGCCCATCACTTCTCCCCGACCGTGCCCAGCGCCCAGCAAAGCACAGAAAGCGACGAGTGATGCAATCATCACGTAGTTCATTTCTTCCCCAACAGATTGCCAGTTTTTGCATGTCGCTGGCGCCACGGGAAGCAAAGGTATTAAACTTATTAGAGAGCAGTGTTGGACATAATCGTAATCGTAATTGCGATTACGATTGTAATCGCAAGTTTATTAATTACGATTACAATTATAATCGTAATCGCAATTACGATTGTAATCGCAAGTTTATTAATTACTATTACAATTACATCGCAATTACGATTACGATTGTAATCGCAAGTTTATTAATTACAATTATAATCGTAATTACGATTACAATTATAATCGTAATTACGATTACAATTATAATCGTAATTACGATTACAATTATAATCGTAATCCTGATTACAATTATAATAGTAATCCCGATTACAATTATAATCGTAATCCCGATTACGATTAACGATTACAATCCCATTCGTATTTTTTCTGCGATTACGATTGTAATCGCATTTTTTTTACGATTACAACCGTAATCGTATTTTTTTCGGCATTTACAATCGTAATTGTATTTTTTTCAGCGATTACCATTATAATCGTATTTTTTTCTGCGATTACCATTATAATTGTATTTTTTTCTGACATTTTTACTGAGATTACCTGATGTCATATACGAGCCGTAAATGCTAACGAAAATACGATTACCCCGTAATCGCTGGGAAAAAAATGCGATTACGATTGTAATCGCAGAAAAAAATACGATTATAATGGAAATTGCAGAAAAAAATACAATTACGATTGTAATAGCAGAAAAAAAATACGATTGCGGTTGTAATCGTTAAAAAAATGCGATTACAATCGTAATCGCAGAAAAAAATACGAATACGATTATAATCGTAATCGTAATGATGAAACTTGCGATTACAATCGTAATCGTGATTACGATTAAGCCCAACACTGTTAGAGAGGCTTCCTGCTGGCGCCGTGGGCAACTAAAGTCGCCTGCGGTCTCGAAAGGGTTAAAGCTATTTTCTGCAGTCTTAAGCTCAAGAAATGATCTTTCTCTATCATCCATTGGCCAGAAAATCTTCATAAATTTGACTTACCATGTATTTAGAAAGTGTGTCCGATTCATAAATAAACTTATACGGATCAGTTCCATGCCTTGTGACGACCGCAAGGCCATGATCGCCAACTATGGTTTCTATCTAAAAATAAATAAAAAATATGTAAAGAAAAAAAAATTAAAAAGGACTAACATCATGTTCGTTCCAAACACCGGGGATACTAAAAGTTTCAAGTAAATCTCCTCCGCAGAGAAGTTTGACCGTGATGCCGTTGTCGTTGAAATCGCTGAACCTGTGAGCGTAGTCGACCCAAGCAGGTGCTTCATTGTTTAATTGACGTTTAGAACCCAAATTGTCAGTCTGACATGAGTTCAGTTTATTCTAAAAACACAATAGAGAAATTTTATATGCAAATATGCTTCACCTGATGATACTGGATAACTTTTAAAGTTGGCTGCCATTCTGGTTGTTTACATTCCCAATCGCTCAGAAAAATCCAATTCGTGTCCTGTACAGCGAGTTTGACTAAAGCACATCTGTGGCTTGAGGATATCAAATCTTTTTTACCGTAATTATCATGCACGGGCGATATAATCCCACACACGACCTGATAACGTCCAGTTTTGTTTAAATAATCCCTCGCGATTTCTAAAAACAATAAAAATATAAAAAACATTCAATATATGAAATAAACGTACCGAATAATCGCAAATGCATATTTGTCGGAGGGTTGAAAGACCCACACGATAAAAGAACAACTTTTGATTTCAACATTTTGGAAATATGTGATTACTATTAAAATTTCATGATGCTTTAAAACGTGATGTGGAAGATTTGAAGCGGGGAAAAGTTTCCCCTTGATTTGGTCAAAGTTTCATAAATAAAACGAAAATAAGAGATGAATCACAGCCGAAGAATAAAATAAAATGGCACGAACTATTGATAAAATGATAACGTACGTCAAGATAACATCCAGTGATGCCAAATTTTTAGAATATTTCCCTGCTCGAAAGGGAAATTTTGATTGAAGAATATTTTTTAAAATACATAATTGATGCTTATTTTAAAATTTTGTTCCCACTTGTCTTTTGTCGAATAGCTTAATGTTTCGAGATTATCATTCAAAATTGCATGATAACAGTTGTCATGGCAATATGGCGAAAAGTCCCATCTAGGCCAGTGTTTCTCGACCTTTTTGAAGCCTGCGCCCCCATAAGTGGAGGAAAATACTCACCGCCCCTTCAAAACTTAAGAAAAAATAATAATAATAAGGAAATAAAACTATAATAAACTTAAAAAAAAAAAACCAATATAAAAACTAGGTATTACCGTAAAATAAAGACCAAGTGAGGCTTTTTTTCGGGTTTTTCTCACCTAAAATATCATTTACAAATCCAATTTCATTATGCCGGCAGAAAATTTAATAAACATCATGTCGATAGATCGTCGTTTTGGTCGAAAAACTGTCGATAGATCGTCGTTTTGCTCGTAAAACTGTTACGAGATCGCCATTTTGGTCGTAAAATAGTCGAAAATCGTCGTTTTGGTCGTAAAACCGTCAATAGGCCGTCATTTTGGTCATAAAACTGTCTCCCGATCGCCATTTTGGTCGAAAAACTGTCAAAAGATCGTCATTTTGGTCGTAAAATTGTCGATAGACCGTCATCATGGTAATAAAACTGTCCATAGATCATCACTTTGGTCGTAAAACAGTCGATAAATCGTCATTTTGGTAGTAAAACAGTCGATAAATCGTCATTTTGGTCGTAAAACAGTCGATAAATCGTTATTTTGGTCGTAAAACTGTGGATAGATCGTCATTATGGTAATAAAACTGTCGATAGATCGTCATTTTGGTCGTAAAACAGTCGATAAATCGTCATTTTGGTCGTAAAACAGTCGATAAATCGTCATTTTGGTCATAAAACTGTCTCCCGATCGCCATTTTGGTCGAAAAACTGTCAAAGATCGTCATTTTGGTCGTAAAATTGTCGATAGACCGTCATTATGGTAATAAAACTGTCGATAGATCATCATTTTGGTCGTAAAACAGTCGATAAATCGTCATTTTGGTCGTAAAACTGTGGATAGATCGTCATTATGGTAATAAACTGTCGATAGATCGTCATTATGGTAATAAAACTGTCGATAGATCGTCATTTTGGTCGTAAAACAGTCGATAGATCGTCATTTTGGTCGTAAAACAGTCGATAAATCGTCATTTTGGTCGTAATACTGTGGATAGATCGTCATTTTGGTCGTAAAATTGTCGATATATCGTCAATATGGTAATAAAACTGTGGTACTAAGCCCTACGAGCCTGTAGAGTAGCATCTTTTCCGAAATTTGAAGGATTTTAGGGTAATCGATAAAATATAATCATCTAACTCCTCAGTAATCACTGATTAATATATTACCTATAAAGAAGTTTTTCAAGACGCCACTAAGGGGAGCTTAAAAACGGGAGCACGGGCGCTTCACCTCACCTCAAATTTTCTTTTGTCATACTAAACCCGCAAGACTTGACGGTCATGTTGGTTTAGCATCTCAAGCGCCTCGATCAAAGAGACCCTGATTTTGTTATAGGTTGGCCTTTTTTTTTTGGAAAAAAGAGGACTCCCACTAACGCCCCAGCCACTTAGCCATTGCCCCATCACCCAAATTTTTCTTAACGCCCCCAGTAACTTCCCGGCGCCTCCGGGGGGGGGGGGGGCGGTACCGCCCCCGTTGAGAATCACTGATCTAGGCCCTTCCACTTCCTCCTTTGAGAGAAGAAGTATTGTGGGCAAAAATTCTAGAAAAACCAAATAGCACAAAATAATAATTTTTATAAGTGGGCAATGAAATTGGCTTTTAGATGGGTTAATCAAGATATAATTTGACAGCCAATTTTTCTATTTTTGAAGCTAGTGAAGAAAGGGAAAATCAGTTGTCAAAAATGAGCCTTAATATTCACAAGTCTTTCAGTCTTATTGAGTATTCCTCCTTATTTTTTGGAAACTTTCCATTTTTTTATCGAGATGGTTATAAAGTTTCTAAAATTTTAATCTGCCATACATTTTTTAACATTTTCATATGTTTGACTCATGGTATCTTCACTCCTTATGTAATCTCAGAAGTCGACCAAACTCAGATTTTAGCCGAGCCAACCAAAACCGTACAAAGCGAAACCCTTTCGAACATAACAGATTATTTAAACATCCTTTATAAAAATCAAACTTCCGCTCGAATTGAAGTTATGAAACTGATAAATCCATTAATTTTAAATTTTATGAGCCTTGGATGTTTTTCAGGAACAGTTTTATATTTGACGCCCAAATTTCCTGACTTTATCGCCAACTTAAATCGTGTTGATAAAATATTTCACAAAAATGACTTTAAAACATCCTTATATTTATTCATATTTTATTTTCGATACAATCCCTATTTGCTTGTTTTATATAATAGCCAATCATACGGGAAATCTCATAAATCTTCTTTGGGAAATTATGGTTGCTTTAAATAACATCTCTTCATTCACTTCAGAACTTCAATTTTTATATTTTGCACTTGTTTTAAAATCTCGATTTGAAATAATTAATTCTAAATTGTTAAACATTGAAAATCCAAAGATTATCAGAATATTTAAGACGGATACTAGAAACGTTGAAATTTTACGACAGTACTATAAAAAGCTCTGCGAGATTTTCGATGATTTGAATGAAATTTATAAACTTCATCTTCTGAGCATTTTGACGGGATCTTTTTTAAAAACGCTTTTTAATATTTATTTTTTGATTTCCACTTGGTTTTTTACATATCAGGGGATATTGTTTAATATTGAGAAAATACTTTGGTGCTTGTTTTATTCATCGAGGTTTATCGTTGTGACGGTCGTTTCATACAAAACTTCAAATGAGGCAAGAAAACATTTTTTACCCCACTAAAATAATTTCATTTTAGGCTTCACAAACAAAGCTTATACTATCTTCTTTGACAAACCCAACTATGATGGTGGATTTAAAAAAAGAGGTGAGAAAAAGCAGAAAAATGATTGGCCATAAGGTTTGGTTCTCAATCAATCATTGAAGGTTAGATGTTGAAGGTTAAATTTGACTTAAGCAAGACTACTCATCTTCAAGTTTCTAGAATTTATATAAAAACGTTATTTTTATTTTTAGATTGATCTCTTTCTACAAAATACTAATCGAAAATTTAAAATCACAGCTTGTGGACTATTCACCATTGATTCAACACTAATAGCTTCTGTAAGTGTAAATGAAAATGAAACTCGGCTAAAATTACAAAATTCAAATTTACCCTGTGGCTGAGTTTCATTTTGTACACCTAATAAATAAAAATTGTAGGAAATTTAATTTTCTTTAAATTTGTACTTAATTATTTTTTTAGGATGCACCATTTTCGGAAAATAATTTAAAAAAAAATTTATCTTGAAAACAGTGCGTCCTAGAGAAAAAATGAATAGAATAAAAATTAAAGAGAATTAAATTTCAACTGATTTTATTTAGTGCATTTTTTCAATATCTGTAACGGTTTACGATTTACAAGCCTTTAAAAATTAACCTTCTTAATGGTTATACTTCAATAACCTTCTTACACGGAGAAGGTCAACTTTTGATGGACTTTAACGCCTAAAATGTTCAAAATTTTGAAAAAATGAACTACTAGTGTACAAAATGAAACTCGGCTAAAATCTACAAAATTCAAATTTACCCTGTTTCCGAGTTTCATTTTGTACACCTAATATAAAACCAAAAAATTTATTTTGATTTTATTCCTTTTTTAGGCTCTTGCATCATGTACAACTTATTTGGTCATACTAGTTCAATTTAGGCCAGTTTCTTAAAATATTACTCCATATTTAATGTTTATTTAAAAAAATACATGTACATAATAAATAGGTAAATAAATACTAAAAATAATTACTGTTTTTCTTTATCTGAAGCGCTAAAAAGTTGAGAAATTTGCGATAATCCTTTGAGAAAAAAATTGGGTAAATTTAGATCAGAGGGATCGCTTGCAATTTGAATTTTTGTTTTGACTTCCGGCTTGGGGAGATCTTCAAGTGCTGCAGACTCTTTGCATTTGCAGGCTCCAATTTCGTTTTTTTCGGTTTTATTTTTAAGCGTTTGTGCAATATTTGCAAGTTTGTGTAATTCGTCGATTTCTTTAAAAAAGCCATCTCCCATTATCGAGTCAATCAATGAGTCGATACTTTGGATTTTTTTTTCTTCAGGTGCGATCTGGTGCACTTCTTTTGGTGATTGTTTTTATTTTTCCGAAAACGTCGTCCACGAATGAAGAAAACTTTTCTTTTAGCTTGTCGACTCTTCGGCTAGATCGTCGACGATCGATCGTTTCGCGATGCTGCGTCTCAAGCGAAGTTTCGGTTCATACAGCGATGGTAACTTCGGTTTGATTCTGTCCAAACTCTCTTCCAAACTTCTCAACAATGATTTTATGTCAGGATTTTTCATAGGGGAAAATTCTCCGCTGTCGAAAAGCTTGTGCCTGGCTTCAGTTAATTTAGATCGGATGTTATCAAAATCGAAGCGTCTTTCTTCCAAAAAACCTTTTATATTTTCGCTGGCTTTCGCTAACTCACTTTCTTGTGGAACATGTAAAATCTTGGATTTTCCTAGAGTTCCAAATTTTTTTCTTGTTTCTAAAATTTTTTCCTTTAACAAATCCGTGTTTATTTCTCTTTGAACTTTTGTTGTCGTCGGTCCATAGTCGGGTAACTTATGCTGTCACCAGAATCAGTTTTTCCAATGGCATAAAAATTGTTTCTTTAGTCTCAGGATCTACGACCTCAACTAATGGTGCTGAATTGTCTTCATAGTCCAGTTTGGTAAATCAACTGGTTTATTGGCATATTTCGCATCTTCGGTGGTGACTATTTTCGCTAAGATTGAATTAATCATGTTTTCTTTTTTCTCATTTATAAAGGTTTGGATGGAATTTTTTGGATGTGGCTGCTATCTTGGTCTTTTTCATCTTTGAGCGCTTCAAAGTCCTTTTCTGCTTCTTCTTCAATGCTTAGATCGCTGGAAATAGGAATTGGATGAAAGAAGGTCCTTGAAAGGAAATATATTAATAGGGGAGCCTTCAGCAGGAATTTGGTCGACTAAAGGCACTGGTGTTTCCTGTGGCGCTGGTTCTTCTGCAGCTTCCTTTTGTTTTTCAATCATTTTGATTCTTCAGGAACTGTGAATCAACAGAAGCCTCTTTGGCAACAGTAGGCTCATTAGAATCCGATTTTTCTTGACTTTCTTCTTCACTTTCTTTTGTAGGGTTTGTTCCCTCTTTGACGATTCCTAAAAGAGTTTGGTCGATTTCCTTCTGATCTTCGTTTTCTCCAAAAAATGCACCTACAGTTTCATCTTTATCTTTTTCGCTTTTTTCTGTTTCTTCCAAAGAACGCCTTTTTCTTTCTTTTCTGTCGTCTGTTCCATATTCGCCTTTGGAGACCATTTCGACTAATTTATTAAGCCAACCGTTGTCTGTATAGGTGATATACGAAATAGACAAGTTTTGATCATCCATATTTGGAAGAATTTTACTTTGAATGTTTTCCGTCAACTTTTTATACGATTCCAAGAGTTCATTCACGCTTAACGGCTTGATTGCTCTTGTGGTGATTCTGGTCATCATTCTTGCCATTGGAAATTTGATCAAACTCATAGGTGATTTGATGACGTTGGCGTTTGGACGGACGATAAAAAAGATTGAGTTGGGCGGCATCTCGATTTTGGAGGTGGAAACGACTTCTGGAGCGATCACCGGGAGAAAACCATTTTGCATCCTAAGCTTTTTCCCATTCAGAAAAGTCCTAAAAACATTTCATTATAAAATAAAAACAGTTGTAACAACCTACATTTTCTCCTTTCTATCAAAATTCAATACATAAACGTGAACATCCTCATCTTCTCGCATCTTCATGTTTAGCTCGACTCTCTCTGGTGATTCATTTACCCCAAACATAGTCAAAGCTCCAATTTCATAATTTTTACCTAAAATTTATGATAAAATAAAAAAAAATTTTTTAATTTTAACTTTCTTGAAGAAGTTATTGTGATACCCTAGACGTCGGGATTTTGGGGAACGGTCTTCCAGACCCCGGAGGGTCAATTGAAAATTGATCTTTACCGATCTCAACTCAGATTTTCACCAAATTTTCACACAAATTTGGTGAAGAAGAATGTAACGAGGGCAATATTTGAATTTCGAAAAAATGGCGGAGATATGGCTGTTTGAAATTTTAAAAAATTCGCTGCGGCCGTTAATCCGATTTTTACCAAATTTTCACCAATTAATCCTGATATTTTTTAAGAATTTTTAGTGTAAAAAAATTGCCACTTTATTATCATTTTTTTAGTAGGGAGAAATTTCATACTCTACCCATTACGAGAGGCACATCCCTAGGCCAAAGAGCCCATTATTTCTACCTTGACACTTAGGAAAATTTAAAAAAAAAAAGAACTTAAAAATTTTTCAAAAAAAAAAAAAAAAAAAACCCGGAAAATTTTTCGAAAAAATTTGGAAAACCGGAAAATTTTTCTAAAAAACAGGAAAACCCGGAAAATTTTTCGAAAAATTTGGAAAACCGGAAAATTTTTCTAAAAAAAAGGAAAACCCGGAAAATTTTTCTAAAAAAAAGGAAAACCCGGAAAATTTTTCTTAAAAAAGGAAAACCCGGAAAATTTTTCGAAAAAAAGGAAAACTTAAAAAAATTTCGGAAAAAAAACTTGGAAAATTTTTTGAAAAAAAAAAACGGAAAATTTTTGGGGAAAAAACAAAACTCGGACAATTTTGCAAAAATAAACTTTTAGGAAGAAGAAACAGAAAATTTTTCAAAAAAAACTTCGACAATTTTTCGTAAAAAAAAAAAAAAAGGAAACCCCGGAAAATTTTTCGTAAAAATAACATCCCCCTCCCTTATTCTATCCCTCTTTTATACTTCCCCCTCCTTTATACTCCCCTCCCTTCGTTATACTTCCCCCTCCTTTATACTTTCCCTCCCTTCGTTATACCTTCGTTCCCTTATACTTCCCTCTCCGTTATACTTGCCCTCCGTTTTACGTCCCCTCCGTGATCCTTACCCTCCTATATACTTCCCCCCATATTTTCCCCCTCCTATATACTTCCCTCCTATATAATTCCCCCTCCTATATTGTTACTTCTCTTTAAGGAAGTTTTCGTAGGAAACTCTTCAAACCAGTACTTTTTTTACCTTTATCAAGAAATAATGTGGACTTCGATTCAGTTGGAGTATTATGTGAATAGACTTTTACTTTTTGAAGAGAAGGGGACAGTTTAGTCTCAAATACTTCTTTTCCAACCAACATTTTGTACAAATAAGAAAACCAAAATTCCTAAAAAATAATGTTAATTTACTATATTATGCATAAAAGTTTTACCGGAGTTGGAGAAGTTAAGGCGAACTTCCCCGGATTACTGAAGACCATAGAATATCCAAGATTTGCTGCAGAGCCCAAGTTTTTGGCCAACGTCATCGCTTCTTCAAACGTACCATCACTTTCATCTTTCAAAGCTAAAAAGCAATAAATGCAACTTTCCCTTTAAAAAAATTACTTACCCAAAATGAGAGACTTTGTCCCACTTTGAGAGACAGTTTTTTTAAAATTTTTCAAACTATACTCCCGAGTTTTTTCATCTTCTTTTCCCACGCTTAAAAACAAAAGATTAATCCACAATATAAAATTTAAAAAACTTACGATAAGACAACGCTTGAAATGTTAGGTCCTGTTTTTTTAACAAAGTTTTCGACATTTTGAGCTTCATTGTTGTCAAAATCAGGCCCCAGAATTAGAGAATTTCCATAAATTGGATACATGCTCAAAATTTTCTTTAGCCTTCTCAAATCCTGCGTTAGTTCTTCCATTTTAATGCTGTTTGTTTCTAAAAAAGATACTTTTTCATATTTAAAAATTTTTTCAGTGTGATGCTTACCGTATCCTAATTGCCAGGATGCCTCATATCCTTTTTTTGCCATATATGATATTAGTTTGTGGGAATTCTCAAAGTGCCATTGGCCACCAACTCTTTCCATCGCGTTCAAACCAACAATAAGATCGAGATTGGCTTCTTTTGCAAACTTAACTATGGAATCTATTTCATTTTCTAAAAAAAACATAAAATTTTGTTTAAAATTGAAAAAAATAAAATACCTGTTACGGTTGTATTGTCTTTAAAAAGTTGTTTTCCAAAATGCAGAAAATTGGTTCCATGGCCGCAAATTCGTACATAACTTGGAGATAGACTTTTCGCCATTTCCAAAGTTTTAGATCTGTCATAAAACCTAATTAAAATAAAGAAAACTTATTTTTTAAATATAACTTACGTTAAAGGAGCTGCAGAAGCCAAAGTTATCGGGTCGATGGTCATACTTAAAAATTGAGGAGAAACAACATCTTTTATTTTATCAGTATTGACGACTATTTCAACAGAGGAACATTCTATAAAGCTTTTCAATAAGCTAAAAATTAAAATTAGCCAGGGAGCTTCCATCTGCAAAATGAAAATTAGAAAAAAATTTATCTGATGGCTGAGCTTACCTTTTGATGTGTACGATGGTAGTTCCTATCGCTAACTGTGCTCAACTTTCATTAGTTTTAGAGAAAAAAATTTTTTTCGTCAAAAAAACCCTTGGATTTTTTCAAAACAATAAACAATATTTGACCCCCAATGGGAGTTTATTTTGCACAATCTTACAAGTCAGCCGAATTGAACAATAACATAATTTTTATGATGTAACAGCTCTGTTTAACATAGGAATTTTATTTTTGAAATTAAATCTACAAAAAAGGAAAAAGAGATTTTCCGAGGCCTTTTTGGTTTTCAAAATTTTTGTAAATCATTGAAAATATTTCAAGGTAGAAAAAATCTATTAGCAAAAAGAAAAAAAATATTGAATTTTTAAAAATAAATTGTATTTAGTATAAAGAGTATATGATAAAAGAGAATATTGGACTAACAGAACAAAACCTCCGCTATTTCTACGGATTTCAAAAAAATTTCTTGACATTTTCAAAATAACTTCAAAAGGAAGGTTCTGTAAAAAAAAATATGATGAAAATCTGAAGAAAATTGCGTGCGTACAGCCGTACGGAAAACTGGCGACGGACGGCCGCACAGTGGTCCAAAATCGTCAAAAAGCGCTCAAAACTGAATATTGAGCTAGGAAATTGGGATTACATTATTAATATTAATATTTCATATTCATATATATTTCATATTAATATTCATATTAATAATGTTTATTATTAATAATAAACATAATTAATAATAATTTATAATAATTTACAATAATTTATTAATATTAATTAATATGCTTTCGAATATCAACGAACGAGGACATTATCCATAATGTCCTCTGACCAACTTATTTCATCACTTCGGCGCCGAAGTCACGGCCGGCCGGCACAACAGACAACCAAGTGATCGTCAAAGATGATCATGATTTTGCAACTACTGGGTCAGGAAGACCCTTTTAACTTCCTTAAAGAAGTTATTGTGATACCCTCGACGTCGAATTTTTGGGGAGGGGTCTTCCAGACCCCGGAGGGTAAATTCGAATATGGATCATCACCGATCTCAACTTTGTCTGTGGTGCCGGCCGGCCGGCCGTAGCATTTTTTCCGGAACACTTTACGGCCACAGTTTTCATCCGATTTTCACCAAATTTTCACACAAATTTCTTTAGCCGGTGAAGAAGAATGTAACGAGGGCGATTTTTGAATTTCGGAAAAATGGCGGAGATCTGTTTGAAATTTTAAAAAATTCGCTGCGGCCGACCCGTTGGTACGATTTTCACCAAATTTTTACCAATTACTCCTTATATTTTTTAAGAATTTTTGGTGTAAAAAATTGCCACTTTTTAATTATTGTTTTTAGTAGGGAAAAATTTCGTATTTCTACCCATTGCGAGAGGCACATCCCTAGGCCAAGGAGCCCATTATTTCTACCTTTACGCTTAAAAAATTTTTCAAAAAAATGAACTTAGAAAATTAAAAAAAAGAAAACCCGTAAAGTTTTTCGAAAAATAAAAAGGAAAACCCGGAAAATTTTTCGAAAAAAAAGGAAAACCCGGAAAATTTTTCGAAAAAAGGAAAACCCGGAAAATTTTTCGAAAAAAAAACTTAGAAAATTTTCCAAAAAAAAAAGAAAAAGGAAATCCCGGAAAATTTTTTTTGACAAAAATAACTTAGAAATTTTTTCGAAAAAAAAAATCGGAAAATTTTTGGGAAAAAACAAAACTCGGAAAATTTTTCCAAAATAAACTTTAAAAATTTTTCGAAAAAACAAACTCGGAAAATTCTCCTTTATACTTTCCCTCCCTTATACATCCCCTTCTGTTACACTTTCGTTCCCTTATACTTCCCCTCCGTTATACTTCACCCTCTGTTATACTACCCCTCACTCATACTTCCCCCTCCGTTATATTTCCCCTCCCATATACTTCCCACTCCGTTATACTTCAACCTCTGTTATACTACCCCTCCCATATACTTCCCCCTCCGTTATACTTCCCCCCATATACTTCCCCCTCCGTTATACTTCCCCCCATATACTTCCCCCTCCGTTTTACTTTCCCTCCCATATACTTCTCATTCCGTTATACTTCCGCCTACGTTTTACGTCCCCTCTGTTATACTTCCCCCTCCTATATAAATACTTCTCTTTAAGGAAGTTTTCGTTGGAAGCCCTTCAAACCAGTACTTTAAGAGACCATACCACGGAGGGTTTGTTAGATGATTAACGAAGATTAAAATTCGACAATTTTACCTCACTTAAGATTTTGCCATCGAAAAAATTGTGTTTTGCGGTGATTTTGCAGTCCATAACGTTGCTGCTTTAGTAATCGGCGGGAAAACTTAAAAATTGACTTCAACTATCGATAGCCATCATCGATCTAACGTAATTGTACTTAAGTCTTTGACCTTGTTTGATAATAAAATTTTTTCTTATTCACTCCACTGACATGTCATAAGTCAATATCCATCAATAGTTAATTTTTGATCAATCAGAAATGCTGATTCTTCTCTTTTTCTTTGACATTTCTGTTCATTAGTTGGTAAGAAGTTTTAAGCGTTGAGTTTGAATTGAGATAAAATAAAAGGTTTATAAGTCAAGTGGATAACTCTTATGTCGGTTTGCTCAGGTGTCAAAAATTAAAATGTCGATGGAAGGCGAAGGAAAAATCTGTTCCGTCTGCGGTGATCAGGCTCTCGGCTATAATTTTAATGCAGTCACTTGTGAATCGTGTAAAGCATTTTTTAGAAGAAACGCTCTAAAAACAAGGGTAAATCATTTATTTAAAGGAGTATTTATTACTTTATCTTAGGAGTTGAGATGCCCGTTTAAACAATGCTGTGATATTACTGCAGTGACGAGGCGTTTCTGCCAGAAATGCCGCCTTGAAAATGCTACAGGGTCGGAATGAAACGTGAGCTCATCATGTCAGATGCGGAAAAAGAGAAAAAAGCGAAAAAAGATTCTTGCCAACAAAGCTAAACTCGCTAAAAATAGTGAAGAAACCAGCAATGCGAAAAGTGTTCAAGTCTCATTTAAAGGCGTAGAGATAGCAACGCAAACTGACCCTATGCCCTGCTTTTGCCAATACAGCGCCAACGCCCGTTCCAGCTCACCAATGATGGCACCATCTCCACCGCCCGATACTGCCCAAATCGGATCTGCTTTATCAATGTAAATATTTCATCATATCAAAATTATCTCATCCTTTTTTTCAGAAGTCAACATAAAGTTTTATCACCATTAAGACCACAAGAGATCTTCTTTTGGAAGACTTGGTCAACGCCAGTAAAGCTTTAGATGCTCCTGTGGATGAAGAAATGAACAATTTACCTGGAGATGAATTCAAAGTTAGTTTTATTCATTTTAATTTTTCGTTTAACAGTTTTTTTAGAGTTGTAGTTCAAAAAGTCTATTGGATGTTATAAACTTGACGGCCATTGCTATCAGAAGGTTGATAAAAATGTGTATGCGAATCAGTGGATTTAGAAGTTTATGTGATGAAGATCGTATGACTCTTTTAAAACAAGGATGTACTCATATGATGCTCCTTCGCAGTGTCATGAGTTTTGATCCTGACAAAAATTCATGGACTGTACGTATATTATTTTTTTGTGTACAAAATGAAACTCCGCTAAAATCTACAAAATTCAAATTTACCCTGTGGCTGAGTTTCATTTTGTACACCTAATAAATAAAAATTGTAGGAAATTTAATTCTCTATAAATTTGTACTTAATTATTTTTTTCTAGGATGCACCATTTTCGGAAAATAATTTTTTAAAATAAATTTATCTTGAAAACAGTGCGTCCTAGAGAAAAAATGAATAGAATAAAAATTAAAGAGAATTGAATTTCCAACAGATTTTATTTAGTGCATTTTTTCAATATCTGTAACGGTTTTTGATTTACAAGCCTTTAAAATTAACCTTCTTAATGGTTATACTTCAATAACCTTCTTACACGGAGAAGGTCAACTTTTGATGGAGTTTAACGCCTAAAATGTTCAAAATTTTGAAAAAATGAACTACTAGGTGTACAAAATGAAACTCGGCTAAAATCTACAAAATTCAAATTTACCCTGTGGTTGAGTTTCATTTTGTACACCTAATAAATAAAAATTGTAGGAAATTTAATTCTCTATAAATTTGTACTTAATTATTTTTTTCTAGGATGCACCATTTTCGGAAAATAATTTTTTTTAAAAATAAATTTATCTTGAAAACAGTGCGTCCTAGAGAAAAAATGAATGGAATAAAAATTAAAGAGAATTAAATTTCCAACAGATTTTATTTAGTGCATTTTTTCAATATCTGTAACGGTTACGATTTACAAGCCTTTAAAAATTAACCTTCTTAATGGTTATACTTCAATAACCTTCTTACATGGAGAAGGTCAAATTTTGATGGACTTTAACGCCTAAAATGTTTAAAATTTTGAAAAATGAACTACTAGGTGTATGAAACTCGGCTAAAATCTACAAAATTCAAATTTACCCTGTGGCTGAGTTTCATTTTGTACTTCTAATAACTTGCTTTTTTAGATTCCTCATTCTTCAAATGAATTGTCACAAATCAACATGGAAGTCCTAAAGGAAGCTCGGGGAAATTTGTACAACGCCCATAAATCTTTTTTAAGGTCTTTTGACCCAAGGGCCTCCCGCGATCTTAACATTATGTGCATTTTAACCGCAATCGCCCTTTTTGATCCGAACCGTAGCAATTTAGTCAACAAAAATGACATACAAAAATTTCAGGTTGAAACAAACAATTTTCATTCGTTGATTTTAACAATGTTGTTTTAGGAAACCTACTTTAATCTTTTACAAAGTTACCTTCAGAGCAAATATTCTTATGAAGAGTCGAATCAAATTTATCAACATCTTATATGGAAAATGACAGAACTTCATCATCTCAATGAAGAACATTTAAGGGTTTACTTAAACGTAAATCCTAGCCAAGTTGAACCTATTTTAATTGAAATTTTCGATTTGAAAACTCGCTAGTCAAAATATGCTCATCTACCTCAAAACTCAGGGTGGCGTCACCAAAATAAGTTAGCTATTATTATTTTGATAAATCTTTATATCAACGTCGCTGAAATATTAAGATGCTTAATGGCCATCGTGGGCAGTTCTTTATGCCAGTCTTTATTTCGTCGTTGAAGATGCAACATATTTTGAGCAAAATGAGATGAAATCTACCGCAGTGTCGTCGGTGTTAGTTTTGTAAAAAAAAACTCATCAGAAAGCAGTTCATCCGCCAAAAATGATAACTGTAGCATATCAGTTTTTTGCCTCTCCTGAAAAGTAGCCAACACATGTTGCATCTTCAACGACGATTTCAGAAAAGCAAAATTAAGATGAATCATTTTATTATCAATATTGCATTTAAAGTTAATATTGGATCTGTTCCTATGATCCAATCTTTCTAGGCCCTTCTAGTTTAAAATAAGAAAGACATATGTGGTTGTTTTATCAGAAGAAATTTTTTAAGGACATTTTTGCTGGTTGTATTAACCCCTGGGTAGTACCGTGATTTTATTGTGATAATCAAATATTATATTGTGTTCTTAAATATTACAAAATTTCATAATCACTAGAATGATAGTGTTATTATCATAGAGAAGCAATATTAGAATATTGAAATTTGTTAGTTTAGAGTTGCCATCTTATACCTGATAACACCATTTTGTACAAAGACTGGATAATATACGTTATTTTATTGAATTCGTTTTTTTTTTACATTGTTGAATATGAGGGCATAATGATGCTGGCAGAAGTTAAAAATTAGCTTTATTGGGGGGGGGGGGGAAGTCCTGTATGGACCTATTACTTGAAGACTTGTTGAAAAATTCCAGCGAAGAAAAGAAATCTACCTAATACTGGGCTACGGGGTAGCGTTGAAACGCCGGTTTCCATTAGATCGCTGAAGTTAAGCAACGCCGGCTTGGGTTAGAATGTGGATGGGTGATCACTCCAGTTCTCCTTTAGTTTCATTATATGTACGGTGAACCAGATTTTTTTTTCCTAAAAAGAAGGACATTTTCAACCGTAAACATACACCAATAAAATATATAATGTATATGAGTATTAACTATTTTAAGGAATTGCAGGTAAAAATTTTAAAAAATCTACCTATTGTTAGTGCACAAAACTGTTTTATTTCAAAAGAAGACTAGAAGGAAGGAAAATTAATATATCTTAAATAAGTCTATATTTTCTGCGCTATGGATTTTCAGCAGATCTCTCCATACTGTAAGAATGAATATATCTCCAAGCAGTTTTTTTTTAATCCACAAAACACGATGCAAATTAAGCAAGGTCAAACGACATAAACGAAAACAAGCGATAAACTGTGTGAAACCAAACCTTAAATGAAACCTCATTATCTCCATGAGGTTTCACTCCTCCATTCGATAAACGATATCAGATGGCCAACCCTCTATAAAGACCGGCATAACATTTCCCTACGCTCATGTACTAATCGTCTTTAATAAAATTTTTCTATTTATTTATTTATTTTTTTGCTATTATTTATTTATTTTTGAATTCTCGCAAGAATTCCAAAAAGTAGTACGCTTGGTAGTAGTACATTATACGTGGTAGTACATGGAACCCAAAAGCAAAACTTGTCCTACCAAATAAGTACGTCTGGTCTCCGTAATTATATGGCCACTCCCTAGGGTAGTTGGCCTTGAAAGGGCGCCATGGCATTATGGCGAAAACTCCCACCTGGGTCCTGCTGTTCAAAAAAAAAATTACCATGAGCTGGAAATTGAACCCAGAACTTCACAATTGATTCACTTGATCAGTGAATATCTCATGGTTTTCAATCTAAATGGCAAATGTGGTATCTTCACTAAAAAAAAAGGTACTCTTGTGACTAAGCCCTTAAAAAAAAATTTCCCGTTTTCGAAGCTCCTCTTGGTGACATGATTAAAATTTTTTAATTCCCACGTTTTTAAACTTCGTTTGACCTTGTAGAGACCAAATAACCAATGGTTATTAATCTTGAGTTAGTCTGTGTTTGTTCTCGGCTTGATAAGAAAAGAAAATTTTTTTCAATTTTTCTGTTTTCCTAGAACATAAGATAGGTGGTATGGCAACATAGCACATGTCGGAGCCGAGCTTTGTCGGTGAAGTTATGCTAACCCTCACGTCCTACCGGTAAAGCAGAATGGTTGCGCAATGGACATCGCCGGTGAAAAATTCCACGTGGAATCCCAAATATCATAATTCATAATAAACAATGTACATACATAGAACAATTAACACTGATATTTTTACTGCAGTTGAACGGGAAGATTAAGAAATCCCTTGAGGTTGAGTTTAGTTTTCAAGGTTGTTGAATTGAGCGGGAAGATAAAAAAAAACTTTTCTACTTTTTTCGTGGGATCTTGGTTTTCTACTAAAAGTGTTTTGATTTGTTGTTTTTATTTTACCGGTGTTAATAACCCGTCCCAGTTTTATTTATCATGCCCTTCCGCGTTCTCGGGTTAGAAAAGGCCAATTTTCTATTAAATTTTTAATCAAAAATATAAGATATAATGTGAAAAGGAGAATATTTTTATGATTTCTCATATCGGGTCACCCTGACCTTCCTCTTGGCGTCGGATGGAAGGGCGGGAGGATTGCGAAAGGGCGGGTTTTCGCCCCGTCGAAATATAGATCAGTGGGGAACTCCAACATCGACTACCTCCCTTGAGCGGAGGTTGCCATGGATACAACATCCTCGGGGCCCCCCCTTCACGAACCCCCCGAGCCACCCACGTCCCCACAATACGGACAGACGACCAGTACCTTCTCAAACCTCAACCCTTTCACGTAAGTGGACTACCCTTTGATTTCCGTTCAACTACGCCATCATTAAAATAAAAAGTTCACCTTTAAAAAAAATTTTTTTTAATTAAAAAAAATCAAGCACCAAGTCAAGAGGAAATTTCAAAAGTCTTTTTTTTTAAAAGCACATTTAAACCATCAAAGGCTTAATAAAATTTAGATATCCAAACTAAAGATTTTTTTTCTTCGACATCTATTTTTCATAAATTTTCAAAAATTTATGATTTTTCTACTAGAAAACGTCCCCCAGGTTAGAAAACCTTGCCTTGTTTTTAAAAAAACTGCGAAAACCACAATAGTTTTAGGGAATTTTTCAAAGTTATGAAATTTATTGCGCTCATTGTCAATTTGTCGTAAAAAAATAGTAAACATTTCAAATTATTGACAAACAGAAAAGATATCGAGATATCAATTTTCTAAAAAAAAGTTAGGGAAGTTTGGGGATCCAAAAAGTGCTACGGCCGGCCGGCACCACAGACAAAGTTGAGATCGGTAATGACCCTAAAGACCCTCCGGGGTCTGAAAGACCCCCAAAAACGTGGAGGGTATCACAATAACTTCTTTAAGGAAGTTAAAAATTCAAATGGTCGGACAACTTAAAAAAAAAGTAATAGACGAAGGAATCTCAGAGCCTTCATGAAGCCCGACTTCCACTATTATTCAAAATACCTTCAGAACATTTGTTCAACTATTTTTTTCCCTCAATTACATTATTTTCCTACAATTTCTCAAATTAGTTTATCATTTAAATATTTAAAACTAAGATTCCAAGGATTTTGTTAACGATAAAATTTTCGTTTTAAAAAAATTTTTCTCGAAAACAATAATTAAAAAAATTGAACACTTAAGGGGATATGAGGGTTTTAAGTTGTTTGCTTTGTACATATTCCATTGTGAGCAACGGTTTTCGGTTTTTCCCTTATATCTTGGAAACCGTCGCTCAAAACGAAAAAATGTTTTAAGTAAAAGTTGTAGCTACGGACATTTACTACATAAAATACCTTATTAATTTTTTCCGTCAGAGCAATATTTTAGGAGATATGAAGGTTTTAAGTTTTCAGATAGGCTCTGTAGGATTATTAGTTTTAACCTCATAACTCCTTAAATATTGCTCTTACGCAAATAATAAATAAAGAAATTTTTGTAGGAAATCTTTGTACCTACAACTTTTACTTATGACATTTTTTCGTTTTGAGCGACGGTTTCCGAGATAGAAGGGAAAAACCGAAAACCGTTGTTAACAAAGAAAAATTTGCAAAGCAACTCACTTAAGAACCCTCATATCTCCTTAAGTATTGCTCTGACAAAAAAACCAATGAGGTCTTTTTTATAGGAAATTCCCGTAGCTACGACTTTTACTTAGGACGTTTTTTCGTTTGAGCGACGGTTTCCGAGATAGAAGGGAAAAACCGAAAACCGTTGTTAACAACGAAAAATTTGCAAAGCAACTCACTTAAAAACCATAATACCTCCTTAAGAAAGTTGAAATAACTCCGTTAAAATATTCATGAAGTACTTTTTTTATTGAAATCCCATATTCATCAAGTGAATTTTATTACCGCTAGAACGTGAGGTCTTCTTTTTAATTGAGAAACTGAGGAAAAAGAAACATAAGATAATAAACCGTTATGTAAATTAGTAGGGGGGTTTAAAAGTTGACAGGTAAAAAATAGAATTTTCAATTGCAGGTACTCAAGTTTTCTTCATAATGAAGTGAAGACAGGTAAATTAAATTGTCAAATGCACGCCTCTTCCCCGAGAAGCCTTGTTCGAGAGCACCGTAATTTTTGCTTATTTTACAAAATCGTCCGATTCCGGTTGAAAATTATCCTCAATTTTTGTGTTTAAAATTGTTTCTCATGGTTTCGGAATGAAGTTACTGGTTTCGCGACAGTTATTAGGTGTAAAAAATGAAACTCGGCTAAAATCTACAAAATTCAAATTTACCCTGTGGCTGAGTTTTATTTTGTACAAATAATAAATAACATTGTAGGAAATTTAATTCTCTATAAATTTGTACTTAATTATTCTTTTCTAGGATGCACCATTTTCGGAAAATAATTTTTTCTTTAAATAAATTTATCTTGAAAACAGTGCGTCCTAGAGGAAAAATGAATAGAATAAAAATTAAAGAGAATTAAATTTCCAACAGATTTTATTTAGTGCATTTTTTCAATATCTGTAACGGTTTACGATTTATAAGCCTTTAAAAATTAACCTTCTTAATGGTTATACTTCAATAACCTTCTTACACGGAGAAGGTCAACTTTTGATGGACTTTGACGCCTAAAATGTTTAAAATTTTGAAAAAATGAACTACTAGGTGTACAAAATGAAACTCGGCTAAAATCTACAAAATTCAAATTTACCCTGCGGCTGAGTTTCATTTTGTACACCTAATAAATAAAAATTGTAGGAAATTTAATTCTCTATAAACTTGTACTTAATTATCTTTTCTAGGATGCACCATTTCGGAAAATAATTTTTTTTTAAATAAATTTATCTTGAAAACAATGCGTCCTAGAGAAAAAATGAATAGAATAAAAATTAAAGAGAATTAAATTTCCAACAGATTTTATTTAGTGCATTGTTTCAATATCTGTAACGGTTTACGATTTACAAGCTTTTAAAATTAACCTTCTTAATGGTCATACTTCAATAACCTTCTTACTCGGAGAAGGTCAACTTTTGATGGACTTAAACGCCTAAAATGTTTAAAATTTTGAAAAAATGAACTACTAGGTGTACAAAATGAAACTCGGCTAAAATCTACAAAATTCAAATTTACCCTGTGGCTGAGTTTCATTTTGTACACCTAATAATAAAATTTTGAAAAACTTTTTGCTTAGAAGTTTATGGTTTAAAACAGGGGTGAGGAAGGGCAGAAGCCATATATGGTAATCTGATCCTTAAGACAATGATCTCGAAAATTCCACGTGTCGAAATAAAAAGTAATAAATCCCTGATTGCCAAATTTGCTCACACAAAAGTATGAATGCCAACAATGGTTTTGATTAGAAGCTTCCTGAGGTTGTCAAACCCTAAAGACGTCTTTGTCAAATCAGGAAGAATCCGGCTTTTATAAGTTCTAAAAACTTTTCCTTTCATTTTTTCAGACGGCGAAATGCTCATTCCGAGAAATCACTGACCAAGTTTAACGGGGAAAAAAAAACCAAAAAAGGAAAAAAAAAGAGGTATTTCATTTCAATTTAACCTTGAAATAAAACGGGTCAGAAAAAAATATAAGAAGTGTAAAAAAATTACAAGGAAGTTGTAATTACCAGGAAAAATCTGATGCAACAGAAACAATAGATGCATAATTTTATTACCTTTTATTGAAAACTAGAAAGTCTCATGATCCTTGACTTTAATGTCTATCAATCTTATGAGAATTTTTTATTGCTTGTTAATTAAATGAATGACATTAAATAATTGTAGAGTCCATAATGAAAGTCAAGTAAAAAGTGTAGGAGAATGAAAAATAAGGAATAGTCCACCTGATGAGGCATATTACGCCGAAACCGGTCGTGGAATATCCGTTTTTTTTCATTCTTTCTCCCTCTGTAACTTTTAATTGTATTAAATAATTGTTTATACAGGATGACGCGGAAAAAGTCGGTGGAGAAGGGGAGCGAAGAGGGTCTCCCATTGGCGGAAAAGACGGGTGAAGATGATGGAGGTAAATGTTTTTTAAAACAAGTTTTTGGGGGGTTAGCGTCCTGAGGTTCTGGGTTCAATCCTGGGCTGTGTGAAATAATTTTTTTCTGAAAAAAAGTACCAAAAATGGTCGCCATGATTTATTTATTTTTTAAAGGCGAAGTTAAGCTTAAGGCGAAAATGAGCCTTTTGAACGGAATAACAGTGATTGTGGGGAGTATCATCGGCTCGGGAATTTTCGTCTCGCCGACTGGCGTTCTCAAAGATACCGGATCCGTCAATGCTGCCTTAATAGTATGGCTCGCTTCCGGCGTTTTCTCGATGGTAAGTTGATATGACTCAATAAAATGGAGCTCTTGACATGATTGATGAATTTCAGGTTGGGGCGTACTGCTACGCCGAATTGGGATGTATGATACGAAAATCCGGCGCGGATTATGCATATATTATGGAGACCTTTGGACCTTTTATGGCTTTCGTCCGTTTATGGGTGGAATGTATGATTGTACGTCCGTGTTCTCAGGCTATCGTCGCCCTTACGTTCAGCGTTTACGTCCTTAAGCCATTTTTCCGGATTGCGACCCGCCCGATTCCGCACTCAGAATGCTCGCCGTCGTCTGCATCCGTAAGTTTTCGCCCTTAAACGGGGTTAAACACGTGGGCGGGTGTGGATAAAGGGACGACGACCCTCCTTTTTCAGGAAGCAGGAGGATCGCTCCCGTGACGTCAGGGGAAATCGATATGGTGACGTTCAGACACGACCTTACTTTCAAATTTCCATATCCTGCTTGTTGACTTTTATCTTCAAAATATGTTCAACATTCACGAAATTTATCACCAGAAATATTTTATTTTCATATCCCTAATTTTTCACCCTCTGTGGACTTGAAATACTTAAAACAAGATGACTTCACAGCGCACACCTGCCACCGTTTCAAATTTATTTAGGTGTTAACTAATATCTAAAGTATTTTTTAATAAGGAAAAAAACACAAGTAAAATGGGATTAAATTTCACGCTCTATGATTAATTTTTTTATTTATTTTTAAGTGCTCAAGGACTATTTTTATTCAAAGTTTCGCCTTGTTCTTTTTAACTTCCTAAAAGAAGTTATTGTGATAACCTCTACGTCGGGTTTTTGGGGAAGGGTCTTCCAGACCCCGGAGGGTCAAATCGAATATTGATCTTTACCGATCTCAACTTTGTTTGTGGTGCCGGCCGGCCGTCCATAGCATTTTTCCGGTACACTTTACGGCCACAGTTTTCATCCGATTTTCACCAAATTTTCACCAAATTTTTTCTTTAGCCGGTGAAGAAGAAACTAACGTGGGAGATTTTGAATTTCGAAAAAATGGCGGAGATATGTCTGTTTGAAATTTAAAAAAATTCGCTGCGGCCGAACCGTTGGTCCGATTTTCACCAATTTTTCACCAATTACTCCTTATATTTTTTAAGAATTTTTGGTGTAAAAAAATTGCCACTTTTTAATTATTAATTTTTTTAGGGAGAAATTTTTAAATTTTAGTAGGGAGAAATTTAATACTTCTACCCATTACGAGAGGCACATCCCTAGGCCAAAAGCACATTATTTCTACCTTAACACTTCAAAAAATTTTCGAAAAAAACCTTAGAAAATTAAAAGAAAAAGAAAAAAAAAAAAAGAAAGAAAAACCGTAAAATTTTTCCAAAAAAAAGGAAAACCCGGAAATATTTCGAAAAAAAAAAAGGGAAGCCCGGAAAATTTTTCGAAAAAAAAGGAAAACCCGGAAAATTTTCCAAAAAAGAAAAGAAAAAAAAACTTGGAAAATTTTGGGAAAAAACAAAACTCGGAAAATTTTTCCAAAATAAACTTAGAAAATTTTTCGAAAAAACTAACTTGGAAAATTCTCCTTTATACTTTCCCTCCCTTATACATCCCCTTCCTTTATACTTTCCCTCCCTTATACATCCCCTTCCTTTATACTTTCGTTCCCTTATACTTCCCCCTCCGTTATACTTCACCATCTGTTATACTACCCCTCACTTATACTTCCCCCTCCCATATACGTCCCCTCCCATATACTCCCCCATATACTTCCCCCTCCGTTATACTTCCCCTCCCATATACTTCCCACTCCGTTATACTTCCCCTCCCGTATACTTCCCCCTCCGTTATACTTCCCCTCCCATATTCTTCCCCTACCAGTACCAAACCACTACTTCTATTAAAGCCAAGGAAGATTTTATTTTCAATTTCGTTCCCGTGGGACCTAATAAGGCGCAATGATCCGTTCCCAAATTGGAAGGGAGTACTCATTACGAAGAATCGCTGCTGCAATTTTCTTCCCCTTTCATTACGCTAAAAGGGTGAAAAAGAATCGTTTTTTAAAAGTCGTTATTTTTTTCTGTTTCAGTTCTTTTAACGTTTATCAACTGCTGGGATGTCGGATGGGCTACCAAGGTCCAGGATGTTTTCACATACGCTAAGCTTTTGGCGCTTTTCGTCATTATTTCGACGGGGCTCTACCAGTTGTATTTGGGTAAGTGTAGGGTCGAAAGGGCTCTTTTGACATTGCGAAACCTTTTCGCAATCTTTTGTTCCCTTTTGAAAAGGGCATCGGACAATAAGGGAATAATAAGCATCAAGGTTTTTTTTGTTCGCCATTTGATCATTAAAATTTTCTACTAGGTCGTGAAACATGTAAAGTTTTGAAAAGGACCCTTTTTTTCAAGGCCATATTTCAGATGAAATACGCAATAGGAAAGAAGGGCGTGGGATTACGAACTAGAAGCATTTGCGACACTAAATGCCGTTCGGGGATTCACCGAAGCGTCCATTTTATGTAATTTTGTTGTTTATATAGTGGGGCATAAGAACCGGCCTTAGTCATGAATTGGTGTCCGTTGTGTATTTTTGTTTTGTGCGTGCTTTCCGTTCGTGGTGATGATCGGGAGAAGCGGACGATCGGTTTTCTATTCAGAGGACTCGTCGATGCTGCGGCGTCCCAACAAAGATACTCGGCTACCCCGGCTCCTACCTACGCTACCCCGGGCAATGCTGCTTCGACCCAGTCGCCTATCTACCTCACCACTACGGACCCAGCGATCGAAAAAATCCGCCAACCACCTCGCCCCATGATCTACATCATCCCCGTCACCAATAAATCTCCTCAAAATAATGACCTTCAAAATCTAGCAGAAGTTTTAAAATACGTCAAAGGACCACTGAAGATAAAACATGAAAACGGATCCGACCCAGATCTCTCCGCGCTGATTCAAGCCACGAAGCATTTAACCGTTGACAAACGAAACGTCGAAAAAGAAGAACTTGAAATTAAAGAAGAAAAAAAAGAAGACGCCAAAAAAGATTTTGTGCTAAAAATTCAAGCACCTAAAGAATCAAACAATACAAAACAGTTTACAATCAAAATAGTCGGTGATGATGTCAAAATAAAGAAAAGCAAAGATGGCTACACTGTTGGCTTTTCTCTACCTGACAGTCAAGCCAGTATTAGGATAGAATACCCAGAGAATAAATTCGAAAAACAGGAACAAGCTAGAAATGATCCTTTTGGATTTGCAGGGTTCCCATATAATTTCCAGCAGTTCCAAAATGGGTATCAGCAATTCCAAGGACAGTTCTCCAATCAGCTTTATCCGCCGACAGGAGCTCAGCAGTACGCTGGTCTCCAGTATCCGTCTACTGCTGGTCAGCAGTACCCGCCAAATGCAGGGCAACAATATCCCTCCCCTGGACAATTCCCAGGTCCGCAGTACTCAAATCAGAATTATCAGGACCCTTACGCCCAGTTCTCCAACCAATACTATCAGCAACCTTATCAGTACAACTACGACCAGCCGGCAGCCAAATCGAACCAAGTCACTTGCACTACTGATCCTAATTCATCATCACAAAGCTGTAATTCATAACTATGGATATTGAAGCAAAACATCACAGTTTCAGAGTCAATTTTATACTTATTTATTTTTTTAAATAAACGCAATATTTATGATAATCCCTATTTTCCTTTTTAATATAACTCTCTCGTTGGATAATTAATTTTATCCTTTTAATAACATATTTTGGACGTTTTTTAACAGGAACTTTTCTTTCAAATGAAATGCTTTCTAGTTTGAGTTTACTTTCATTGGAATTAACGTATTCAGAAGCATGAAGGAAATAAATTGTAGGTTCGCCAGTTGTCTTTTTTTCTGTTTCTTCAGGTTTTTTAAGTACGAAATCTTAATAAATAATTAGACATTAGTTTAAAATACCTAAAAGTGCCAGTATTCCCAGTCTTGCTGGGTCCAGCTACTGTTTCATCGGCTTCCGTAAAAATTGGTACATGGAAGAGTAGTCAAACCTTTCTATAGAGCACTGATAGTTTTGAAATCTTCAATTTAGGCCAGTGATTCTCAACGGGGGCCGCCGGGAAGTTATTAGGGGGCGTTGTGCAAAATTTGGGTGATAGGGGGGCAATGGCTAAGTGGCTGGGGGCGTTAAGGAGAGTCCTTTTTTTAATTTGTCCGAAAACCTATATTCTGGAACTTTGGTCGGAAAACCTATAATCCGGCCCTTTAGTTCGGAAAACCTATAATCCGGCCCTTTGGTCCAAAAACCTATAATCCGGCCCTTTGGTCCAAAGAACCTATATTCTGGAACTTTGGTCGGAAAACCTATAATCCGGCCCTTTGGTCGGAAAACCTATAATCCGGCCCTTTGGTCCAAAAAACCTATATTCTGGAACTTTGGTCGGAAAACCTATAATCCGGCCCTTTGGTCCAAAAAACCTATATTCTGGAACTTTGGTCCAAAAACCTATATTCTGGAACTTTGGTCGGAAAACCTATTATCCGGCCCTTTGGTCGGAAAACCTATAATCCGGCCCTTTGGTCCAAAAACCTATATTCCAGAACTTTAGTCCGAAAACCTATATTCTGGAACTTTGGTCGGAAAACCTATTATCCGGCCCTTTGGTCCAAAAACCTATATTCCTGAACTTTAGTCCGAAAACCTATATTCTGGAACTTTGGTCGGAAAACCTATAATCCGGCCCTTTGGTCCAAAAACCTATATTCAAGAACTTTAGTCCGAAAACCTATATTCTGGAACTTTGGTCGGAAAACCTATATCCGGCCCTTTGGTCGGAAAACCTATAATCCGGCCCTTTGGTCGGAAAACCTATAATCCGGCCCAAAACAACATTAGTGTATAACAAAATCAGGGTCTTTTTGAAAAAGAAAGTCTTGCGGTTTTAGTATGACAAAAAAAAAAGGAGAGATGAAGCGCCCGTGCTCCCGTTTTCAAGCTCCCCTTGGCGGCGTCGCTAAATGCTTCTTTACAGGGGGGCGCTGGCTTCAAAAAGGTTGAGAAACACTGATTTAGGCCAAGAAAATTAAAAAATGTATGAATTTTAAATTTTGTTTAATTTTTCCTCCTTTGCAATTTTTGTTAACGTATTTTTAAAAATTAGGTTGCCCCACATAGAACAAGCATTTTTTCTTGATAATTTTTTTTATTATTACGTCGTTTTTTGCATTTCCCAATCTGGAAAAAAATGACATTTTTATACGTTAATTATTGTGGGGATCAGCGATGCGTTTTCGTGTTTTCAAATTCTATATTATTAAATTTTGGTGTGACGAAAGTCCACTTCTTTAGCCTTTTTATTACGAAAATTTAACCTATTAATTTATTTTTTAAGGGGAAGTCAAATATTTCACTTTTGACAACACAAAAACAGAAGTGACATCATTGGCGCTTTCCTTTTATTCTGGACTCTTTGCCTACAACGGCTGGTAAATCAAAATATAGGAAAAAAAAATTTAATTACAAATTTTCAGGAACTACTTGAATTTTATAATTGAAGAACTTAAAGACCCGATACGGTAATTTTGTTTATTTTATAATGAAAAAGTAATTTTTTTTTTTCTGCTGAAGAAATTTACCAAAAGCGATAGCGATATCGTGCACGCTAGTGACTGTAGTTTACACGTTGACCAACATAGCTTTTTACACTACGCTTTCTCCTCAGGAAGTCCTGGCGTCTGAAGCAGTTGCTGTCGTAAGTAAAAAAAGAATATCAAAATTTCTAATCCTATTTTTAGACGTATGCAAATCGTCTTTTTGGAATGTTTGCCTGGACAATACCTCTTTTCGTCGCTATGTCGACTTTCGGTGCCGTCAATGGAGTTTTGCTGACGTCTTCTAGGCTCTTTTATGCGGGAGCGTGCGAAGGGCAAATGCCAGAAATTTTGACTATGATACAAGTCTCACGGTTGACCCCGACTCCAGCAGTTTTATGCATCGTAAGTATTTTACTTCTTATTCCTCTTTTTAATAGGTGTACAATATGTAACTCGGCTAAAATCTACAAAATTCAAATTTACCCTGTGGCTGAGTTTCATTTTGTACACCTAATAAATAAAATTGTAGGAAATTTAATTCTCTATAAATTTGCTCTTAATTATTTTTTTCTAGGATGCACCATTTTCGGAAAATAATTTTTTTTAAATAAATTTATCTTGAAAACAGTGCGTCCTAGAGAAAAAATGAATAGAATAAAAGTTAAAGAGAATTAAATTTCCAACAGATTTTATTTAGTGAATTTTTTCAATATCTGTAACGGTTTACGATTTACAAGCCTTAAAAAATGAACCTTCTTAATGGTTATACTTCAATAACCTACTTACACGGAGAAGGTCAACTTTTGATGGACTTTAACGCCTAAAACGTTTAAAATTTTGAAAAAATGAACTACAAGGTGTACAAAATGAAACTCGGCTAAAATCTACAAAATTCAAATTTACCCTGTGGCTGAGTTTCATTTTGTACACCTAATATTTTACTTCATATCTCTTTTTAATATAAAAAAATGACATTCCAGGCGATTCTTTCCATGCTGTACTTAACGGTTTCAGACATTTACGCTCTCATCAATTACGTCGGATTTGCCACATGGGTGAGTTTAAAAACGACCTTGAACTGATAATTTGTAATTTCCGCATTTCTTCAGCTAAGTATAGGCGTCTCCGTACTTTGTCTACCTGTTTTAAGATGGACTCAACCGGACATGGCGAGACCAATCAAAGTGAATCTTTTTTTCCCAATTATTTATATTATTGCGACGATATTAGTCACCATAGTACCTATGCTCGCTAAGCCTGTTGAAACCGGTATGGGGAAAAAAAAGGTTAATAAAAGGTTATAATACTTTAATTTTTTCAGGGATTGGTTGTTTGATGATTTTCTCAAGTGTGCCCGTTTATTTATTATTTATAGCGTGGAAAAATAAACCAAAATATTTTGTTAAAGCCGTTGGTAAGTATGATTTTAATTAAATTCGTGGGTAACCAGCACTAAGAGTACTAGGTGTAAAAATGAAACTCAGCCACAAGGTAAATTTGAATTTTGTAGATTTTAGCCGAGTTTCATTTTGTACACCTAGTAGTTCATTTTTTCAAAATTTTAAACATTTTAGGCGTTAAAGTCCATCAAAAGTTGACCTTCTCCGTGTAAGAAGGTTATTGAAGAATAACCATTAAGAAGGTTAATTTTTAAAGGCTTGTAAATCGTAAACCGTTACAGATATTGAAAAAATGCACTAAATAAAATCAGTTGCAAATTCAATTCTCTTTAATTTTTATTCTATTCATTTTTTCTCTAGGACGCACTGTTTTCAAGATAAATTTATTTTTAAAAAAATTATTTTCCGAAAATGGTGCATCCTAGAAAAAAATAATTAAGTATAAATTTATAGAGAATTAATTTTCCTACAATTTTTATTTATTAGGTGTACAAAATGAAACTCAGCCACAGGGTAAATTTGAATTTTGTAGATTTTAGCCGAGTTTCATTTTGTACACCTAATAGATATTAGATATTTAAATTAGATATTAAATTAGATATTTAAAAATTAAATATCTTTTTAAATAGGTATCTAATTACTTTAAATCAGATATTAACGTTGGAACCATTTTTATCGTAAATAATTTTTAACTTTCTCAATTTTTATTTTATCATTTTTTTTTTATTCATTATTTTTTCTATTTGTTTGTTTATCTATTTTTTTATATTTTTTTTATTTTAAGGAAAAGTACTAGATTTTTACAAAAGATGACAATGAGTGTCAGGCCTGGTGTAAAGGTATTTTTAATTTTTTTTTTGTTTATTTATTTAAAAAATGCCAACTAAGAATTTCTTTTTGAATAAACTTTTAAACCAATGACGTCATGGAGGTTACATGCTTATCCTTATTTTTAAAACAATAAATCAATTATTTCTTCTTTTTTTTTTTTCAGTAAGTGTAACTAGATTGCTTCAAAAGTTCTCATGGTCGTCGGAAAGCAAGGCCCAGCTGCGGAAGTTTGATCAAAATGTTCCTCCGTTTTAAATGTGCCAAATTAATTAAGTTTCCTCCAAAAAAACCTTTTTGTTGGTTAATCCTAAACAATGGAGACAATATAATAATATTAAGTTTTTTATATTTTTAAACTTAAAAAGGAAATTTTTTTTCCTCTTTCATTTATTTTTCTAGTTTAAATATTAGTAATAATTTTCTTGAGCAGTGGAGGAAATGAAGAAAGATGATTAAAAGAAAAATCATTTTAAAAAATTTTGAGCCTTCAAATTTCCTCCACCGCTCCATAATTGATCTATGTTTTATTGATCTTTTATAATAAAACCTGTGATAAAAAGCTCTGGGGAAAAAACGTTACCAATATTATTAAAAACTCATTTTGAGTCTAAACTTTGGCCTAGTTAAAAAGACATATTTTAGAAACATATCAATTTTTGTTTTTTTAGTTAGAACATAATTTTTATTTATGAAATCGCATTTCGATCAACTCAGAGACTGGTAAACATTTCATTATATTAATAAACAAGACAATATAAGAGCACAATACAGGTTAGAAAAAAGTTTCAAGTGAAAAGTTTGCACTTTTGGGGTTTTGCACTTTTGAAAAATCAATATTTTCAGTAGCTTTTCACCATTTTTATAAGATCTCCATTGTAAATTTTTATTTTATATAAAGAATAGTGAAATTTTTGTAAAAAAGTTGTTCCTCCCTTCCGACGTAGGGAGACCATTTGTAGCTATGGAACGACTTATAAGAACTTCACTTAAAATACAATGATTTTAAGTCTGTGATTGAGAATTAAATTAACTTCTATGATCATAGTACGCGCTAGTTATATTAGTCATGTGTGAGAAAATAAAGGCTTAAAATTTTGAGTTATTTTATTTACTCCTTTTTATTGTATACTGATAAGCACATTTGATGACACAAAGGGGTTAATTTTGTCTAAAACAGACCCAGTTCGGAATTCCGTGTAGGTAATGATAAGGTTCGACTACTGAAACCACCAAGAAGTTTTCATAATCACCAAATTGAAAGAAATAGTGGCGCGATCTGTTGGATTTTCTCATGAAGTTCAGTTGTAGAACCAATAGTTATAGAGCCAACTTAACGACTGCTACGTTCGAGAAACAAGCTTCAGAGTTATTACTAATAACTTTATCGAATCTATTAGGTGCACAAAATGAAACTCAGCCACAGGGTAAATTTCAATTTTGTAGATTTTAGCCGAGTTTCATTTTGTACACCTAGTAGTTCATTTTTCCAAAATTTTGAACATTTTAGGCGTTAAAGTCCATCAAAAGTTGACCTTCTCCGTGTAAGAAGGTTATTGAAGTATAACCATTAAGAAGGTTAATTTTTAAAGGCTTGTAAATCGTAAACCGTTACAGATATTGAAAAAATGCACTAAATAAAATCTGTTGGAAATTTAATTCTCTTTAATTTTTGTTCTATTCATTTTTTCTCTAGGACGCGCTGTTTTCAAGATAAATTTATTTAAAAAAAATTATTTTCCGAAAATGGTGCATCCTAGAAAAAAATAATTAAGTGCAAATTTATAGAGAATTAAATTTCCTTCAATTTTTATTTATTAGGTGTGCAAAATGAAACTCAGCCACAGGGTAAATTTGAATTTTGAAGATTTTAGCCCAGTTTCATTTTGTACACCTAATATACCGTTCTGGAAACCGGGCATACGAGTGTTTTAGAAGAAAAACAAATATTTAAAATTATATTTATTGGCAAACGAATTGAAAACATTTAATAAACAGTATTACAAAGAATAATTGCATTCTTTATCCTAAAAATATTGAGATCTTTGCCGAAGGTCCATAATGTGATTCCACACGAGCAAATGGTAACTATCTTTTTAATACTGTACAAAAAAAAAAAAAAAAAAAAATCTAAACATTTATCCTACAGAGATAAGACTAGGTAAGCTTATCGGGATTGCTAAGAAAATGTGGCATAAGATTTTTGGCAATTGTTGGCACATACCTTCAAGATCGAAGAATTATGAAGCTGGTAAAATATTACAAAAATGAAATAATTAACTCTTAGTAGATAACCTCAAAAATAAACATTTAGGTTAAAATTTAAAAAAACCCATTATTCTTCTATCTTTCAAGGTCAGGGCCAAAAAATAAAAAATAATAAAAATGAATAACATGTCTTATGCCACTAAGGTTCGGGACAAAAAGATGTTAGCTTCATGCAAGAGCTCTTTCAATTTAAAAATAAAACAAAAATAATTTAAAAAATAATTAATCCTTTTATCCTTCACCTCTTTGAATTAGGCCAAGTTTGAAACTTGAAGACAAAAACTATTTAAATTTAAAATACACAAAACTCCGTCCAATTGAAAAAAGATTAAAAAATATACTTTTTTTTCCATTACACTAAAGAATTTGAACATTTAAAATTTACAAATGATAACAATCACTGGTTTAAGCGTATTTACAATATCAACATTTAAAAACGTTTTGTAATTATTAAAAAACAATTTACAATAAAGAGGTGTCTGAAATATATACAAAATGCTAAAAAACTATTTCTTTTTCTAAATTCTAATATTATTTACATATTTCAAGATTAAAGATAAAAAGTGACAAAGGAGTGTTTTTATAAAAATAAAAAATTTTTTTTTTTATTTTTACAAAAACAATGGAGCGAAATCCGTTCTCCGATGTCGTAAAAGCCACTAATGAGCAAAAACTATTGCTATTTTTGTTCTTAATATTAAAAAGTGACTACCTAGAACATTGAAAAACATTTATTTCGAACATCGAAAAGTAGGAATGTGATTGAAAATAAAATGGTATCAGTCGTCGGATCCAGGCCGAGTTATATACAGGGTGTTCTTCTTTTCATTTCTTTAGTTACCTTTGTGTCAGAAAATAGAACAGAGGCGGCTTTTCGCTTTAGGGTGTGGAACCGGTTTCACCTCTTCGGTTTTCGGTGTCCCTCCATCTTCACTTCTAAAAATATTTATTAGTACAAATATTAAAAAATAATTAAAACTACTTTTCTTCAGATTGAGAACTAGCTGAACGGCTGTAGAGCGACCGACTTATTCTATTCTTAACTGATTTTCCTAAAGATCGATTTTTTCTAAGACTAGTAAACCTCCCCATGGTCGTTCCATTCACTCTTCTCTGCCCAGGAGGTAATTCAGGTTCATTTTGCTACAATACTTTTTTTAAAGAAAACTTTTATTTTTAATTATTTTTAAACCTTTTTATCGCAGTTGAGTGTAGTAACAGTGAATTCGATTTCTTTTAAGTCTTGATCGATAGAAAACTCTTCGATTGGTTTCTCTATCGTATCATGATCAATCCAAGTCAATCCCATTTCGACCTTCTCAGCCAGATCCTGCCAGTGTTTTCTGTTATCAAGTGTCCCTTGATAAAGTGGCATTATCCATGGGAAAGTGTCAGAAAGAACCTTATATAAGGTAAACAAATAACGTCGATGAATCCGACTTGCATTTGAGGAAGCTCGTCCTTCTCTCTCTATCCATCATTGCCTTAAAAAAGATTAAAAAAACTTATTAATTTAGTTTGAATGGACACGATTTATATAACCTCTTTATAGGTTATAACCTCTTTATAGGTTATAACCTCTTTATAGGTTATAACCTCTTTATAGGTTATATAAATACAAAAGCAGTTCTTACAATAGGTTGAGTGTTTAATTGTAGTTTTTCAAGGTCGCCCTGATCAAAGAATTCATCAGCAACCAATTTGGCAACTTTATGCTGAACTTCCCAAGGTTTCGCTATGGCTCCGACATCACATGCTGTCATCATCATTCCACACAACACTAATAATATTGTTAATTATTTATTATCTGATAAATAAATTAAATTACATTCTTTTTTCCCTTCACTTTGCCAGTCGAATTCTCCTTCTTCGATCAACTGAAGAAAGCTACTTTTCTTTTTGAAATACATGGCGAGATCTGTAGAAAGAATTGAATGTTCGACAACTTTCATAACTACGCGATAATCTTCGGGTGATAATGCTTGAAATATGTTGTTCCCTTCTCCGTTCAAAATCATGACGCATTGATCAAAATGATGATGCTCCATTGTACTTGTCGTGTATAAAATGGCCAATGGAGATTCGGTTTTTGTCTGAAATGCGTTGTTGGTACCCCTGTGATCCAAATCATGGCATAAACAAGCCACTAACAATCCCAAAATCTGAAATTTGTGTTACTTAACAATAAAAAATGGTTATTCTTAAGAACCTCAAGATCAGTCATAAACCTCTCCATTTTCCCAGTCTTTAGCATAGCAAACATTGTCTGCGCTACATTTAGAGCATGTCTCCAGTTATGATACTTGACAGGTCTGTAGTTCTTTTTTACACTCAATACCCACCTGCAGAGAACCTACAGAAATTGATTATGCTGAAGTTATTGAGATTATAACTCACATCATAAGGTATGTGATACTGATCGACTAGATTACATTCTAAAAACATTCTGATTGTCGCTCTGCAAGTATCTTCGTCAGTGAGATCAAAATCAATAAAAGTGAAACTAAAATATATAGGTTAAAAATAAACAAATTAAAAATTTACCTAAATAGATTATAAGCCCTGGCAGAAGGAATTGGATCTTTAAGCAGTTTGACAGTATCGTCCAATGATGCAGTTGCATGATACGAGAGGCACTCCAAGGCTACTTTTTGTTTCGCCATTAATTTACCTGAAATAATCATTAAATCTCTGGCCAATTTGAAAATAAATAAAACTCACAAGCATTTTCGTACATCTGCGTATTATGAATACCCAAACCACAAAATATTGCGAAAGCTTCAAAAATTGATATATCACAGTCCGTAAACGGTTGGCCAGTTTCCTATAATTTTTGTCAATATAAAAAAAACAAAGATTTGTCATACTTTATTGATGAGTTGAGCAACTCCGATTATTTGTTTTTGACCGTTGATTATCGGCATGCACAAAATGCATTTGGCTTCTTTCTCATCTTCACCGGCCATAACCGTCTGTTTCATCCACGATGAAACATCACCGATTGTCAAAATCTGAAAAAATTAATAGTTTAATTTACTCCCAAATAATTTCATTTTTACTTGGCCACTGCTTGCGACATAACTAGCGATCTGCGCCAACCTTGAATTGTCAAGGTCACTTTGATTTGGATTATACACTAGAGCCTTTTTAGAATCAGATTTTAGTTCAAAAACCACAGTAAACTTCATCTAAAATAAATTATTTAAAATGTTTTCAATACAAAGAAAACTGTTTACTTTTCTCTCTTTGGTTTTAGGTGCCAAGATATCTTCAACATTCACATTATTGCTCTAAAAAAAAAAAGTAAAAAAGATTATAAATAGGTAAGTAAGAAGTGAATAGTGTTTAAATGATGTGAAATAATAATAATTATAACCTTCTTGATAACCTAAAGAGACAAGAATGGATGAGTCATGGCATTTTGAGGTTAGGTCGTTGTCTAAGTAAATATTAGGTGTACAAAATGAAACTCGGCAACAGGGTTTTGAATTTTGTAGATTTTAGCCGATTTCATTTTATACACCTAGTAGTTCATTTTTTTAAAATTTTGAACATTTTAGGCGTTAAAGTCCATCAAAAGTTGACTTTCTCCGTGTAAGAAGGATATTGAAGTATAACCAATAAGAAGGTTATTTTTAAAGCCTTGTAAATCGTAAACCGTTACAGATATTGCAAAATGCACTAAATAAAATCTGTTGGAAATTCAATTCTCTTTAATTTTTTCTATTCAGTTTTTCTCTACGACGCACTGTTTTCAAGATAAATTTATTTAAAAAAAATTATTTTCCGAAAATGGTGCATCCTAGAAAAAAATAATTAAGTACAAAATAGAAAATTAAATTTCCTACAATTTTTATTTATTAGGTGTACAAAATGAAACTCAGCCACAGGGAAATTTGAATTTTGTAGATTTTAGCCGAGTTTCATTTTGTACACCTAATAAATAGGTAAGTTAGAAGTGAATAGTATTTTAACCTCTCTTGATAACCTAAAAAACAAGAATGGATGAGAGTCATGGCATTTTGAGGTTAGGTCGTTGTTTCAGTAAATAAATACGATTTTAAGGAGTTAAAAATCGTTAAATACACAATATAAATCATTAATTAATGAAACTTAATAAATTAGCATACTTCACGTCTGCATAAAGGTTTTCTTTCTGGATAGCGATTCCGGAGTCGATAAGACTTTCTAGATGAATCTAAAGGGGAAAAAATGAGTCTAAAGTACAAAAATAGGGCAAAGAAATATTTACAGACTCTCCGCAATGAGTATCTAAAAGGAAAACCGCACAACGTTCACATTTAAGAAGATCACGAGCCTCAGTCATTATTTTAGTCACTAGCCTTTCCAAATTGTTCTGCTCCTCAAATATCGATCTCGCTAAATTTAACAAGATCTGAAATACAAATAATTTTTATGCATTTCGTTCTGCTAAAGGCTTACCTGATTTCTTTTGAACTCCTGAACCGACATCTCAAAAAGTTGAGCGTTTTGAATGCCAATGCCACAAAACGTCAAATATCTTTGAAAAACCTAAAAATTGTAAAATATGAATTATAATAAAAAAAGTTCTACAAGTTAAAGAGGGGAAAAAAGATAAAATCGGACTTGGATATTAGATCTTGAAATAAATCATTTCCATATCGTTCTGCTCATAAAACAAGCAGATACCAAATGACAGTTAAGCCAGAACATGAATTTTTATTTCAGTTGAAATGTTCTCCCATTTAGGAGATTGAGAATTTAAGGGATGAAAAGATTTTAAAACATCATTCGACCTTGATACAGTCTTCGTTAAAGCTGTAATATGAATCTTGATTGGATATCAGAGAAATCAAGGATTATAAATTTATAGATTCTCAAGATTTTAAGTGCTAAATACCTCGACGTCGCGGTCGGAAAATTCTTGAGATCCATCGGTTTTGTTGATAAGCTGGGCAACGCCAATAACGTCACCTTCATAATTGCATATCGCCCCGCAGAGAATGGTGTTCGTCTTATATCCCGTCCTCATGTCAATTTCACTGTTGAACCTCGGATCCTGAAAAAATCAAATAAGAATTTTGCGAAGGAAATTTATTCATTTTTACTAAAGAGCACTCAAGGCATTTGCATAAAGACTTTTTTTTTCTAATAGCGGCTTTAATCTGTGAAATGAGAGCCCCAACTACATTTCTTGTTATTGCTAATTGTATTACGCAACTAGAGCGGAAAATATCTTATAGTACAGGGTGTTGTTCATAGTTTTAACTTTCTTAAGAAGTTATTGTGATACCCTCGACGTGGGGTTTTGGGGAAGGGTCTTCCAGACCCCGGAGGGTCAAATCGAATATTGATCTTTACCGATCTCAACTTTGTCTTTGGTGCCGGCCGGCCGTCCGTCCACTTTACGGCCACAGTTTTCATCCGATTTTCACCAAATTTTCACACAAATTTCTTTAGCCGGTGAAGAAGAAACTAACGAGGACGATTTTTGAATTTCAAAAAAATGGCGGAGATGTGTATGTTTGAAATTTTAAAAATTCGCTGCGGCCGAACCGTTGGTCCGATTTTCACCAAATTTTCACCAATTACTCCTTATATTTTTGACGAATTTTGGGTGAAAAAATTGCCACTTTTTAATTATTATTATTTTTTTTTAGTAGGGAGAAATTTCATACTTCTACCCACTACGAGAGGCACATCCGTAGGCGAAGAGCCCATTATTTCTACCTTGACGCTACGAAAATTTTCGAAAAACAGGAATTTAAAAAAATTTTCAGAAAAAAAAACGCCAATTTAAAAAAGAAAGCCCGGAAAATTTTTCGAAAAAACAAAAAACTCGGAAAATTAAAAAAAAACTCGGAAAATTTTTCAAAAAAAAACTTGGACAATTTTTCGAAAAAACAAACTTGGAAAATTTTTCGAAAATAAGAGAAAACTTGGAAAATTTTCGAAAAAACCTTCCCCCTCCGTTATACCTACTTTCCCTGACTTATACTTCCCCCTCCGTTATACTTCCCCCTCCTATATAGTTACTTCTCGTTGGAAGTTCTCGTTGGAAGCTCTTCAAGCCTGTACTTTTTTTCTAGGAAAGAGTGGTTTTTACGTATTAACGCACTACTTGTTTTACGGTTTTAGAAAATTAGAAAAAGTAGGGTGTTAAAACACCTTAAAGGGCTCAACAGGTAAGTGTCTTTGTGTAAATCCTTCCCTATTATTTGGGTCAAGAGGCGTAAAGAGCTTAACTAGACAGTTGAGAGCGCATTCATATCGTGAAAGACTTAAAACTCTTTTATGACTTCTCATCGCCTTCATCCCTTGGATCTCTTTAATATCTCATTCAAAGTCGAGAAGTATCAATAATATCCTAAAATCCCCCCACCGCAAAACTACCCTTCTTGTTTTATTATTCAACCGGGTTAATTTCATTGTTTACATTTGACTTTGAGCCAAATTGGAAGCTTTGGTCGAATTGAAAAGAAACGTAGTGACTTTTCCTTTTCAATTTGCGATTCTTCCGCCATTTTAAAACGGTTCGACTTTTTCGTTTCATTTGATTTCGCCCCTTTTAAAACCTTAAAAGCTCCTGTTTTTAAAATTATTCATTAGGTGATATCAAGGATTCTTAAGCTCGAAAGCGACAGTGAGTGAAGCACTTAACAGACTGTAAAATATTGATTAAGTTTCATCACTTTTACCTCTTTACTATTGATTGTGGGCGTAAATTATTTTAAAAAAATTTTTTTAACTAAAAAATATAATAAGGAAACACTGAAAAGAAAACGAATACAAAATTTGTGTGTGCCCTTTTGACCCTGTCTATTTATAAAATGGCCTACCCTTCAGAGACACATTTGACCATCGGTTTATTCCTCATTTTTCAGCATTTCAGGGTTAGAAGATTTGAGGCGCTCCGGGTACGAAGGGCGAACTCGACATCGGACAATTTTTTTTTTCATTTTCAGATTCTAGACCTTTTGAAGAATACACCCATGTAATTTTTATATTGAGTTTGCCCTTTTTTCCCCTTTAAAATAAGTAAAAACCGTTATGCGGCAAAGCTCTAACTGCGATATCCGAGCGGGTACGAAGGGCGAACTCGTATCCTAGTCCACTACCCCCACTTCTTTTCCGGGAGCCCCACTCCTCTTGGAACAGCTCACCTCCACGAAATAAAAATATATTATACATTTTGTGAATTAATAATCGTAAAAAATATTCGAAAATTTTTAAAAAACCCTTTCCTCTATGATTCTATAAAATCTAAATCTCGCCACGAAAATTCCAGAGAGTGACTTTTCTGTCGAGTTCGCCCTTAACAGAAAACTTTGAAATGCGAATATCTCGAAACTACGTTTTGTCGAGTTCGCCCTTCGTACCCGGAGCGCCTCATTTGGGAAAACAATTTTTTTCAAGGCTTACCGTATACGCATCTTTGATGTTGATAACTTCTTTTTTCTTAGCGACGACTCCAGCGACTCCGACGCCAAAAGGGATAAGAATCTCTTCAGCTTTAGCTTTTTCTATCGCATCTTCCAATTCTGAAAAAAAAATTTTTTTTCAAACAGTTATATTTTTAGAAAGAAAATATTAGGTGTACAAAATGAAACTCGGCTAAAATCTACAAAATTCAAATTTACCCTGTGGCTGAGTTTCATTTTGTGCACCTAATAAATAAAAATTGTAGGAAATTTAATTCTCTATAAAATTGCACTTAATTATTTATTTCTAGGATGCACCATTTTCGGAAAATAATTTTTTTTTAAAATAAATTATCTTGAAAACAGTGAGTCCTAGAGAAAAAATGAATAGAATAAAAATTAAAGAGAATTAAATTTCCAACAGATTTTATTTAGGGCATTTTTTCAATATCTGTAACGGTTTACGATTTACAAGCCTTTAAAAATTAACCTTCTTAATGGTTATACTTCAATAACCTTCTTACACGGAGAAGGTCAACTTTTGATGCACTTTAACGCCTAAAATGTTCAAAATTTTGAAAAAATGAACTACTAGGTGTACAAAATGAAACTCGGCTAAAATCTACAAAATTCAAATTTACCCTGTGGCTGAGTTTCATTTTGTACACCTAAGAGTAATCTTTTTAACTTGAAGGAATTTCCACTTGAGGCGCCAATCAGGAGTTGACATAAATAAACCGTACGGGTTTCAAAAGTGTCATTAATCAAAAGACTAGGGGGGTGACAAACGCCCATCTTTCCACCCCATACCATCAAACTGTTAATATATAGCAGGTGATAGGACGTCAGATCAAGAATTCATTACCTCCCCTAATCCGTGGAATGATAGATCACCCATTTTGTCAACGCGATCGAGCTCACTCAAATATTTATTTAAAACGTCAAAATCGAATATCTTAGAAGGGGGGAAATCGTTTTGTGAAAGAAAAAAGTACGTGTTTTGAAGTAAAAAAATTTTTTGGTAAAACGTAAAGTACAAAATGAAACTCAGCCACAGGGTAAATTTGAATTTTGTAGATTTTAGCCGAGTTTCATTTTGTACACCTAGTACATAGTTCATTTTTCAGGCGTTAAAGTCCGTTATACTTCCCCTCCCATATACTTCCCACTACGTTTTACGTCCCCTCCGTTATACTTCCCCCTCCTATATAGATACTTCTCTTTAAGGAAGTTTTCGTTGGAAGCTCTTCAAACCAGTACTTTTCTCTAGGACGCACTGTTTTCAAGATAAATTTATTTTAAAAAATATTATTTTCCAAAAATGGTGCATCCTAGAAAAAAATAATTAAGTACAAATTTATATAAAATTAAATTTCCTACAAGTTTTATTTATTAGGTGTACAAAATGAAACTCAGCCACAGGGTAAATTTGAATTTTGTGGATTTTAGCCGAGTATCTTTTGGTACACCTAGTAGTTCATTTTTTCAAAATTTTGAACATTTTAGGCTTTAAAGTCCATCAAAAGTTGACCTTCTCCGTGTAAGAAGGTTATTGAAGTATAACCATTAAGAAGGTTAATTTTTAAAGGCTTGTAAATCGTAAACCGTTACAGATATTGAAAAAAATGCACAAAATAAAATCTGTTGGAAATTCAATTCTCTTTAATTTGTATTCTATTCATTTTTTCTCTAGGACGCTCTGTTTTCAAGATAAGTTTATTTTAAAAAATTATTTCCAAAAATGGTGCATCCTAGAAAAAATAATTAAGTGCAAAATAGAGAATTAAATTTCCTACAAGTTTTATTTATTAGGTGTACAAAATGAAACTCAGCCACAGTGTAAATTTGAATTTTGTACACCTAGTAGTTCATTTTTTCAAAATTTTGAACATTTTAGGCGTTAAAGTCCATCAAAAGTTGACCTTCTCCGTGTAAGAAGGTTATTGAAGTATAACCATTAAAAAGATTCATTTTTAAAGGCTTGTAAATCGTAAACCGTTACAGATATTGAAAAAATGCACTAAATAAAATCAGTTGGAAATTCAATTCTCTTTAATTTTTATTCTATTCATTTTTTCTCTAGGACGCACTGTTTTCAAGATAAATTTATTTAAAAAAAAATTATTTTCCGAAAACGGTGCATCCTAGAAAAAAATAATTAAGTACATAATAGAGAATTAAATTTCCTACAATTTTTATTTATTAGGTGTACAAAATGAAACTCAGCCACAGGGTAAATTTGAATTTTGTAGATTTAGCCGAGTTTCATTTTGTACACCTAGTAGTTCATTTTTTCAAAATTTTGAACATTTAGGCGTTAAAGTCCATCAAAAGTTGACCTTCTCCGTGTAAGGTTATTGAAGTATAACCATTAAGAAGGTTAAATTTTAAAGGCTTGTAAATCGTAAACCGTTACAGATATTGAAAAAATGCACTAAATAAAATCTGTTGGAAATTTAATTCTCTTTCATTTTTATTCTATTCATTTTTTCTCTAGGACGCACTGTTTTCAAGATAAATTTATTAAAAAAAAAATTATTTTCCGAAATGGTGCATCCTAGAAAAAAATAATTAAGTGCAAATTTATAGAGAATTAAATTTCCTACAAGTTTTATTTATTAGGTGTACAAAATGAAACTCAGGCACAGGGTAAATTTGAATTTTGTAGATTTTAGCCGAGTTTCATTTGTACACCTAATAGGTTAAAAATGGAGAAAAGTTTGTTATTTTAATGATATGAACGAAAATCAACTTTGAAAGGTCGTTTAAACCGAAATAATGACAGGAATCCCCGTGGAATTTTGGCTGCCAAGTATGGAAAAAGGTTTTCCGCCCTCTTGAGAGCCATAAAGCACAGGAAACTACACCAGAGTGGTTTCTGAGGTAATTCCATCTTTGAAAATTTTTCAAGTTAGTTGTAACAAAATTTAAAAGTTTGGAAAAAAGTAGTAGAAAAAAGTCGTACCAGTTTCGACTGTGACGTCGAAGAGTTTGGCGACGAGGTATTTCGAATCTTGTCCACCCCTTGCGAGGAAAAGGGAGCCGCGGTCGGCCCTCGTCAAAAGTCCGACGTTGACGAGGATTTTGTGACAGAGGACATCGATGTCCAATTCGTTCGAAACGTCACGTATGAGCTCCATAAAAAGCTCCCCTTCGTCCAAAAGGTGCATTCGACGGCGCCATTCGCCGGAGACTCGCGGCCTGGAAATAATTGAATTTAGACAACAAAGTTTTCTTTCGACAGATGTCTTTCAGGGAGAAATCGATGTTGTTTTTCCGACAGCCTTGATGAAAGAAAAGTGGCTTGTCAATCAAGTTAAATCGTATAAATTTCACCTGTTTGGCGACCTGGATCGTTTGATGGGAGACGAGGTGAGCCATAGGTTGAAAAGTTCCGATGTGATGCTTGGCCGCTTGAGGCTCGCCGCGAGGTGAGGTGGAGCCCGTTCCGAAAGCCATTTCTCCACGAGATCCGGCCTCCGGTCCAGAAGCTCCATCACCGCGCGCTCCTCGCCCACCTCGCACTTCCGTCACAACTCCCTGAAAACAATACAAAAAAGTTTTAGTTTTTACATAAATTTTCCCAACCCCTTTCTTGAATTATAAACAACCGAACTCGCCCCCCGGGAAGTGTCGTCCGCAATCCTCGACTTGTTCACTCTTCTTCGGCGCCTTAAAAAAGTTGTGGAGTGCTCGGCGAAGAAAGTCAGCCAGATTAATTTTTTACCAAACTTTCTACCTTCTTTATCCCGCAATAAAAAAAAATTGCTGAAACAAGGCCGAAGTTGAATAAATATTCACTCGGAGACCCTAAAACTTCAATGAAAAACCGATGGGAAGCATTGATAAACTACGGGATTTATATTTATTTTATTTTTTCAGTTATTATCAGGCTCAAATTTTAGGTGTACAAAATGAAACTCGGCTAAAATCTACAAAATTCAAATTTACCCTTGGCTGAGTTTCATTTTGTACACCTAATAAATAAAAATTGTAGGAAATTTAATTCTCTATAAATTTTTACTTAATTATTTTTTCTAGGATGCACCATTTTCGGAAAATAATTTTTTTTTAAATAAATTTATCTTGAAAACAGTGCGTCCTGGAGAAAAAATGAATAGAATAAAAATTAAAGACAATTAAATTTCCAACAGATTTTATTTAGTGCATTTTGCAATATCTGTAACGGTTTACGATTTACAAGCCTTCAAAAATTAACCTTCTTAATGGTTATACTTCAATAACCATCTTACACGGAGAAGGTCAACTTTTGATGGACTTTAACGCCTAAAATGTTCAAAATTTTGAAAAAATGAACTACTAGGTGTACAAAATGAAACTCGGCTAAAATCTACAAAATTCAAATTTACCCTGTGGCTGAGTTCATTTTGTACACCTAATAAAAGCCGAATTTTGGTTAAAAAGTTATAATCTATACAGTCTTAAAAAGTTTTTCTTTCATTAATTAAAGGCGAAGTTTTCCTTTGTTGAATTATCAAGACGGTTTCTAATCTTCTTTCATGCGGGCTGTGGATTTTAAGTCCGCATAAGCGATTTTTTTTTCGGTGGTAATCGAAAATTCAAAGTGGGAACTGTCTTTATCCGCGGGTGGGAAAGGGGAGCCGGCGAAGACGTCCGATGACAGACGCCTACGAAAAAGCCGCATGTAACTAATCCGCCATGAAATGGATTCCAGTCCTTTTTCCACTAAACGGAGAGATAAAACAAAAAAACTGTCGAAATCGAATCTTTTAAAGCTTTTAACATGTGTCGGGTTGAATGTTTATTGTTAGCCGAAGCTGTGGTCTTGCGGCCGGAAGGGTTGACACAAAAAGCCTCCCTTCGAATCGATCCTATAATTAGTGATTCTCATTTTATCATTCGAGAAACTTTCAAGAGCAAATAGTTCGCCACATGGCATCGGGTGATTTCATTTCTAACAAAGATGTCACATTTGTGCCAAATTTAGTTTCCTCATTTTTTCCCCCTCGGAAAAAAATATGGTCGAAATCGATTGGCGGTTTGGCCCTGGAGCAAATTACCAATTGTATTATACGAGGACAATGCAACCGGTCTATCACACCTGTTTTTCTACGTCATAGATTTTTCCAGAGGAGAATCGAACAATCTCGGGAATAATTATGAAGGTTATTCGACGACCTTTACTTCGGATGGTCGTTGGATTCAAAAGGAATCAAGTACAAAGAGCCCTTCATTACGCCTTCTTCAAGAGTAAATGAACAGTGTCAGCCCTTTTCTGGTAGAAAAATCAACGAAAGGTCACCAGAATCCCTTAGTCAAATTTAAAATGTCAATAACTCTCACCTTTCTTTGTAATCTCAAGGAAAATTTGGAAGAGTTCCCGAACACTTAGTAAGATCAAAGCTCCTGTATCGATTCACACTTGAAAACCCCCAAAACCTCTCCTTGACGGGGTGGAACACTAATTGAGAGTGCCTACCCCCATTCCTACACCATTAAATTGCTTTTTATTCCGACAAAACCCTTTTATTTATCTTTTAAATTAAAAGAGATATATAAAAATAAAGTCAATTTGAAGAGATAAAAAATTGCTTTTTTATTGAAGTTCTTGTTTCTGGAACAATAAGGTAACTGAATTCGCTCATGAAACAATAACGAATTTGCAATCCGAATGGAGGTTATAATCAACTTACGTTTTACCTCTATGAGTCCAATTACCAACTAGCGAGCGTATTTCTCGATAATTAGGGTCCGAAATTAACATTTTGATTGTACTTTAGAATAGGCAATAGCTTCCTTCAGGAGTTAAGGAAACCCACAGATTTGGTCAAATACTCTAAAGGTAGTGGCGTCGCTGCCAGGATTGAGGTAACCAGGGGTCCCCATAAATAAAATTTTCCTATAGGGAAGGTGAAAAGGCTATAGAGGATAAGGGGGTCAAAATGCCTAAGCTCAAATTTTGCTGAAAAAATTCAGGAAGACGCCTCTATATAAGACTAAAAAATGAGGAAAATTTCAGATCAAAAAGATCAACGGTTTTCGAGAAAAACGCGATTTTCTCATTTCAGAAAATTAGGTGTAAAAAATGAAACTCAGCCAAGGGTAAATTTGAATTTTGTAGATTTTAGCCGAGTTTCATTTGACACCTAGTAGTTCATTTTTTCAAAATTTTGAACATTTTAGGCGTTAAAGTCATCAATAGTTGACCTTTCCGTGTAAGAAGGTTATTGAAGTATAACCATTAAGAAGGTTAATTTTTAAAGGCTTGTAAATCGTAAACCGTTACAGATATTGAAAAAATGCACTAAATAAAATCTGTTGGAAATTTAATTCTCTTTAATTTTTATTCTATTCATTTTTTCTCTAGGACGCACTGTTTTCAAGATAAATTTATTTAAAAAAAAATTATTTTCCAAAAATGGTGCATCCTAGAAAAAAATAATTAAGTGCAAATTTATAGAGAATTAAATTTCCTACAATTTTTATTATTAGGTGTACAAAATGAAACTCAGCACAGGGTAAATTTGAATTTTGCAGATTTTAGCCGAGTTTCATTTTGTACACCTAATAATTAATATCTCGAGAACTAATGGTCCCTTCGAGTATTTTTTCAAAGTTTTCCGACCTCAATAAATGCTTGAATTTTTAATTTAAAAATTCCAAAACCTCGAAAAAAATTGTTGCTGAAGAGGTAACGTTACGAAATCAATACAATATGTTAAAAAACTAGTCTTTTACTTGTCAGAATTTTTTCAGATTTTTCGAGGTGGAACAATATTTTATGAATTTTTTCCTGAATTTGCGCTATACACGATTAACCATGGGAATTAAATTATTAATAATTATAATAAATAAATTATATATTAATAATTATATTATTAATTATAATAAATTGCGTAAAACTATTTTCTCATCTCATTCTCTCATCTTATCACTATCTCAGGACCGGAAGAATGTCTAGTATTTCACTCCATTTAAATTTTTTTAATTTTATTTTTATTCCATTCTTTTGGCAAACTTTTATCGTCTTACAGAAAAATTAACTTTTTTTTCTATTATCTCCTTTAAACATTCATTATTATTGTTAGGAGGAAAATATATAATTTTTAAAAAATTACTTTGACAAATCGTCAAGTTCTAACACCGGATAAGTCATTTTTTATCAATTTGAGTTAGGCATGATGGTAAATTTTGTTGAGAATCGAATTCCGTTGGTAGTTTAACCCTATTACCAACAGAAAACGCCAGTTCACGATTTAGCCAACAGGTGATGCATTGATTCCAATGAGAAATTAATTCGTATTTTGGCTCTCCTGAAAACCTTGGAAAAATGACTTGTCCGGGGAAAAATGGCGAACTCAACATAAAAATTATATGGGTGTATTCACCAAGAGGTCTAGAATCTAAAAATGAAAAAAAAAACTGGAGGACCCTTCCCCAAAAACCCGACGTCGAGGGTATCACAATAACTTCTTTAAGGAAGTTTAAAAAATTTGTCCGATGTCGAGTTCGCCCTTCGTACCCGGAGCGCCTCATATTAAGTAGATTTTCCAGAAAATAGTCAACTTTCAGACCGGAAGACCCTTTCCAAAAATCGAATGCGAATGATATAATTATAATGACTTCTGTGGGAAAATCTTTCTTAATAGAGACGCACCCGTCGGACTTGAATACATCTACCAAAAGGAAAAAAATTTGAAGTTGATCTTTTTGATCTGAAATTTTCCTCATTTTTTAGTCTTATATAAAGGCGTCTTCCTGAATTTTTTCAGGAAAATCGGAGCTTAGGCCATTTTGACCCTCTTATCCCTCTATAGCCTTTATCAAAATTGCGCGCGAAGTATTCCTGGAAAAACCGCGATGGAGGTTACCACAGGATCAATAAAGACAAGGGGTCATTTTGATCCTGATGGTCCAAAAATCGTTTGTCGAGGGTACAATATGAGGCGATCCGGGTACGAAGGGCGAACTCAACATCGGACAAATTTTTTTTTTTCATTTTCAGATTCTAGACCTCTTGGTGAATACACCCATGTATTTTTATGTAGAGTTCGCCCTTTTTTCCCCTTTAAATACGTAAAAACCGATATGCGGCAAAGCTCTAACTGCGACATCCGAGCGGGTACGAAGGGCGAACTCCACATCCTAGTCCACAACCCCCACTCCTTTTCCCATTCCAGGGCATGACTTTTCTGTTGAGTTCGCCCGCAACATAAAACTTTAAAATGCGAATATCTCGAAACTCGTTTTGTTGAGTTCGCCCCTCGTACCCGGAGCGCCTCATATTAACATTCTTTTGAGGAAAAATAGGTAGAAGGGTGACCCCAAGAAGAGAATTGAAGGGCCTCAGTGTTGAAGCCATGGAACAAATGAAAAATTAACATAAGATTCTGAGACTCCTCACAAAAAGATTTTGAAGAAACGAAATCTACCTAAAAGAAAAATGTGCAAAGATCGATTTTTATAATAAATGAGGGGTAAACAAATAAGAAAGAATTTTTTTTCACGATATTGAAATCGAGATCTCGCAGAGTGTCGAACTAATTTAAAATTCTCTTCGATCCTCATCCGCGGGCGCCTCGTTTCTTTCCAAACAGGAAATGACAGTCCTTCCTTTCCACGCCAACGAATTAAAAAAACAGAGAAGGCGGGGAGGCCTTTCCCAACCATAATCACATTTTGAGGTTTTTTAATTGCATAAATTATGTCCTTTTATATTTTATTTTAAGAGACAAAAAAAATGTCAACTTTTCGCTTTTGACTATTTTTCTCTCCCGATTTTTTCTGAGGGTTTTTTTTAAACAAAAGGAGATTGCTGAAACTCTTGGCTTTTTAAAGGAGTGGGTGAGACTTGATCCCCTTTCCACCTGTTAGAGTTAACAACTTTGATCCATCCAGTAATTATAATCACCTTTAAGATAAAAATTGGTTTCATTATTTTGGTAAAAGATACGCTCCTTAAGGATCCTTCGATAATCGGATCATCATAAATGGACCAAAAAAGGATTATTGATAGGAGAAAAAAAAAGGGACTGTATTGGGAATTCCTTAAGCTATATCGAGTTAGTCGAGAAAGATTTATGTTCGTCATTTCCTACGGTTCCTTGAGCCTTAATATAAACTCTCCTTCCCATTATCACATTTTTAGGGTTTACTTTCGCCTGAGTTGCGAGAGCATTTTCGGTGAACTTACATGTTTTCTTCTGGTCGGTCAGCCTCTGACGATCCGTCAGATTCCGTTCTCCAGCGATCTCCCGACATTTTTTCTTCTTTTCACCTCATCGCATTCTGTAAAAAAAAATTTATTGTGGCAAAATTTTTTTTATAAGTTTTATTTGGATTAACCAACCGTGATATACTAAACCAAAGTTAAGTATAAAGGAGGGGACGTAAAACGTAGGGGGAAGTATGGGAGGGGAAGTATATGGGGGGAAGTATAACGGAGTGGGAAGTATATATGGGAGGGGGAAGTATAAGTGAGGGGAAGTATATGGGAGGGGGAAGTTTAAGTGAGGGGTAGTATAACAGAGGGTGAAGTATAACGGAGGGGGAAGAATAAGGGAACGAAAGTATAACGGAAGGGGATGTATAAGGGAGGGAAAGTATAAAGGAGAATTTTCCAAGTTTGTTTTTTCGAAAAATTTTCTAAGTTTATTTTTCAAAAATTTTTGTGGCAAAATTTTTTAAAAGTTTATTTGGATTAACCAACCGTGACATAGTAAACCAAAGTTAAGTATAACGGAGGGGACGTAAAACGTAGGGGGGAAGTATATGGGAGGGAAGTATAACGGAGTGGGAAGTATATGGGAGGAGAAGTATAACTGAGTGGGAAGTATATGGGGGGGAAGTATAACGGAGGGGCAAGTATAACGGAATGGGAAGTATATGGGAGGGGAAGTATAACGGAGGGGAAGTATAACTGAGGGGAAGTATAACGGAGGGGGAAGTATAACGGAGGGGGAAGTATAACGGAGAGGGAAGTATAACGGAGTGGGAAGTATATGGAAGGGGGAAGTATATGGGAGGGGAAGTATAAGTAAGGGGAAGTATATGGAGGGGGAAGTATAAGTGAGGGGAAGTATATGGGAGGGGGAAGTTTAAGTGAAGGGTAGTATAACAGAGGGTGAAGTATAAGGGAACGAAAGTATAACGGAAGGGGATGTATAAGGGAGGGAAAGTATAAAGGAGAATTTTTCAAGTTTGTTTTTTCGAAAATTTTCTAAGTTTGTTTCTTTAATGTTTCTTTAAGTTAGTTGGGAATTGCGGCCACTTTTTCTAAGTTTATTTTTCAAAAATTTTTGTGGCAAAATTTTTTTTATAAGTTTTATTTGGATTAACCAACCGTGATATACTAAACCAAAGTTACACACTCAAATTTCTGGTTTGCCTACGGGCGTTCGTTAAAAGTTTGTAGGCCTCTCTACTTGTGTCTAAAAATTTTGCTAGTTTAAAAAATCCTTCCTTCCTTAAATCTCGTGTATTATAATTTTGCCCTGGTACTACTAATATATGCACTGGCCAGGTGTAGCTGGTAAAAATTCAAAGCTTTGCCCTTGGGAAAAATAAAAATCAAAATTCTTCTGACAGCCTGAAAATCTACGAGGGTACTCCGAAGTTTCTAATAAAATTTTCATTTTATGAATTTTCTATTAAAATCAGAGTACATTATTTCACGTTACCCTCGGGGCCCACGGAATCGTTCCCATAGGAAAATCTCGCGTGATTTGAACCAATTTCATGTTTGAAGATTTAATTGAATTGCTTATGAGACCTTGTTTAAATTTTTTTATGTCCCTTTTCTTGACAATTTTAGTCGACTACAAAAACTGTCTTAAAGTAAGGACATCGAAGTAGACTTACAAGTTACAACTTTACGTTCAATCCCTTCAGAGAAGCCCTTTTATTGCTAACTTTAAAACTAAAAAGAAAGATATTTGAACTATTTTTAAATATAGGCTTTTAGAAAGGAATCCCAAGATTAAAAGTTAAACTGAAAGGAGGTCTTTTTCCTCCGATTAAGGTTTAATTGATTGCCCGGTATCCTCACCCCTAAAAAGGTTAATCAAATAAAGCGAAAGTTAAACACTTTGAGCCAATTTATGTTTAATAGGTTTATTTAGATCGATTTTTTTTCAAACGATAACCGTTGTAATGGGTTTTTTAAACTTCCGTTTTCTCACGTTTTTGAATTCCAAAGGGTTTCTCTGTACATTTCAATCATATGCAAATCGATATTGTAGATGCCCTTTTTTCCATCTTATCTCGTCCTGACGTACCCTTCCTCTTTGTAAAAGGTGCCGCCGTATTTCAAATCTTATTCTGAGAAATTTCATACATACGCATCAGCAAAATTATAATAAAAGTTTTCCATAAAATATTTTTCGAATGCATAAATAAATCTAGTCAAGACCTTTAAAAAAGAGAGATAAAAAACAATTTTTTTTTGAAAAATTTTCCGATTTTTTTTTTTTTTAGTTTTTCTTTTCAAAGTTTTTTTTTCGATAAATTTTCCGAGTTTTTGTTATCGAATAATTTTCCGAGTTTTTATTATCGAATAATTTACCAAGTTTTCTAAGTTTTCTTTTTAAATTTGCCCCTTTTTTTCGAAAAATTTTATAAGCATCAAGGTAGAAATAATGGGATGTTTGCCCAAGAGAGGTCCCTCTCGTAAGGAGGGAAGTATGAAATTTCTCCCTACTAAAATAATAATTAATGTAAGTACTAGTTTGAAGAGCTTCCAACGAAAACTTCCTTAAAGAGAAGTATCTATGTAGGAGGGGGAAGTATAACGGAGGGGGAAGTATAAATGAGGGGAAATATATGGGAGGGGGAAGTTTAAGTGAGGGGTAGTATAACAGAGGGTGAAGTATAACGGAGGGGGAAGTATAAGAGAACGAAAGTATAGCGGAAGGGGATGTATAAGGGAGGGAAGTATAAAGGAGAATTTTCCAAGTTCTTTTTTTCGAAAATTATGTAATTTTTTTTCAAAAATATTCAGTTTTTTTTCGAAAAATTTTCCGAGTTTTTTTATTTCGAAAAATTTTCTAAGTTTTTTTTCGAAAAATTTTCCGGGTTTTCCTTTTTTTTTTGAAAAATTTTTTAAGTTCTTTTTTTTGAAAATTTTTCTAAGTTTCAAGGTAGAAATATGGGCTTTTGGCCTAGGGATGTGCCTCTCGTAATGGGCTGAAGTACGAAATTTCTCCCTACTAAAAAAAATTAATAATAAAAAGTGGCAATTTTTTTACACCAAAAATTCTTAAAAAATATAAGGAGTAATTGGTGAAAATTTGGTGAAAATCTGGTGAAAATCGGTTGAAAACTGAAAAAATCTGTAAAAAAAAACTGAAAATCTCCTCTGCCCGGTTTGACAGTCTTTTTGATTTGGCTTAGAAAGGCCTCCAAGGAAATAAGGTAGAAGCCCCCGCCTGAGCCCAGTTCCACTTTTTAAGAACCTGAATTAGTCATAAGAAAAATTAACAAACAAGAAAGTTTATGAATTTTTGTCTATGGTTAAAATCAGCTTTATGGTTGCCATGGAACTAGAAATCAAGCTTTGACGGACAAGTCGAATCTTCAGCTTTCGAACTTTATCGTATTTAAGCGGATTTACCACCGAAATCTCTTGAAATTCTATTTTTTTCGGGAAAAATATAACGTTGTGAAAGAAGTTTCTTGTAGAACAACAATTTGCTCCCTGCTGGCTTCTTCCACTCGGACAAATCCGAAGCTTTCGTCCTAATTGAGACCGATTGCTCGGAGGATTTTGTAAACATTTTATTCTTTCCCGATTTTCATCGGAGGAAAAAAAAGAAACCTTTAAAATAATATTGAAGGAAAATTCTGTATAAATAAAGGTTTCCATTAGTCGGTTTCCCACATTATCCGAAGGGTGAAATTCTGTCGTGGGAGGGAAAGGGTCACCCCTCGATAAATCCACGGGAAGCTAAATCGGCCGGGAAGATATACAGCTCTCGGGTTATTGTCTTCGGAGTCTCCAAGCCCAAACTGTTTATTCCAAGGTCCCTAAAATTCATTAGCTTCTTAGATAAATATAAAAAATTGATCTTACAAGTTTTACATCACTTTTCAACATTTCCCTTTAACTTCATTATTGCTTTACAGTAATAAAACGTCTGAAACGAGTATGAAAAATAGCTCTAATCCTCCGTTATAGCTCTAATAAACATGCAGTTCTAACTTCTTCCAGGGGGAAATAAAATTTCTCTTGCATAAAGCCTAGACTAAAATATTCACTTAACAAATTAGGCCAAGGGACTGAATTTAGAACAAAAGGCAGCACCGTGTTATTCAGTTGTCACGATTTAATGAACATGACAAACGCGTATCTCAAGTCCCTCGTCAGCCACAATTCTATTGTAAAATAGATTGAAAATAAACTTTTTTAAAATAAAAAAACTGTTTAAACATTTAGGAACCTCGATGTCGAGGAAACAAACAGAGAAAACAAATTAGACGTCAATGTTTGGAGTCCGTAAGGTTCAAGCCAAAAACCGTGTTTAATATTTGAGAGGGCGAGTGCAATATAAACAAAAGACTCCGGAATAGTTAAGGCGTTGAGCGGGCTTGAAACTATCGATTGACTCGTTCCACGGGTGAAAATTCAAGACATCGGGCGATTCGGGTCTAATGGTCCCTAAAAAGAACTTTTTCCGATAAAGGAAAACATAAAAGTTGGAAAACGTCTTGGAGCTTCGGGACTGGAAGGAAATATGAAACGAGGAATATTGACAACTGTCTACAATGGGTCAAGGTTTAAAAAAAAATTATAAACCACTTGTTACTTGGACTTTCTATTTTTTAAAATATTTTAAATTGAGTAAATAGCATTTTTAAAAAGATTCTAAATGATTTTAAAAATCAAACTTTTTGATTAATAACCGTCGGCACTTGTAAAATGATAAACGATTTCGGTGCGGGATGAGGGCCCGTCCTCGTCCCCATTACATCCGAACCACAAAAATAAAAATGCTTTTCTCTGTTTTTCAAATCATTCTTTGCGAGTCTCCCTTTTTTTCTCTCCGCCCACGGTTCGGAATAATTGCCATCCGGACAATATCGATTCGCGGATTATGAATGAAGCGAGGCTTTAAACCGCTCTAATTACCGGGAGTTCGCCTCTGAAAGGAGAGAATCCTGTCATTTCTCACTCATCAGATTATGAGCAAGATCTAGATTGTTCGAACACTTCGAACTATGTTATTATACAGAACTATGCCCGATTATAACGTATTGAATAGTTGATATCCATGGAAAAAGAGCTATAAATATTTGAGGCGCTCCTGGTACGAAGGGCGAACTCAACATTGGACAATTTTTTTTTTTTTTCATTTTCAGATTCTAGACCGCTTGGTGAATACACCCATATAATTTTTATGTTGAGTTCGCCCTTTTTTCCCCATTAAATACGTAAAAACCGATATGCGGCAAAGCTCTAACTGCGATATCCGAGCGGGTACGAAGGGCGAACTCAACACCGGACAATTTTTTGTTTCATTTTCAGATTCTGACCTTTTGATGAATACACCCATATAATTTTTATGTTGAGTTCGCCCTTTTTCCCCTTTAAATACGTTAAAAAACGATATGCAGCCAAGCTCTAACTGCGATATCCGTGTACGAAGGGCGAACTCCACATCCTAGTCCACAACCCCCACTCCTTTTCCCATTCCAGGGCAAGACTTTTCTGTTGAGTTCGCCCGTAACATAAAACTTTAAAATATCTCGAAACTATTAGGTGTACAAAATGAAGCTCGGCTAAAATCTACAAAATTCAAATTTACCCTGTGGCTGAGTTTTATTTTGTACACCTAATAAATAAAAATTGTAGGAAATTTAATTTTCTATAAATTTGCACTTAATTTTTTTTTTTTCTAGGATGCACCATTTTCGGAAAATAATTTTTTTTAAATAAATTTATCTTGAAAACAGTGCGTCCTAGAGAAAAAATGAATAGAATAAAAATTAAAGAGAATTAAATTTCCAACAGATTTTATTTAGTGCATTTTTTCAATATCTGTAACGGTTTACGATTTACAAGCCTTTAAAAATTAACCATCTTAATGGTTATACTTCATAACCTTCTTACACGGAGAAGGTCAACTTTTGATGGACTTTAACGCCTAAAATGTTCAAAATTTTGAAAAAATGAACTACTAGGTGTACAAAAGAAACTCGGCTAAAATCTACAAAATTCAAATTTACACTGTGGCTTTTTCATTTGTACACCTAATACGTTTTGTTGAGTTCGCCCTTCGTACCCGGAGCGCCTCATTTCTTCAAATTTTTCAAGTCACAAGCAAAATCCTTTCTGAATATTCTCACGGTTCCATTTTTTTGCCAATGTTTTGCCCTATTTTCTTTTGAAAAAATCACTGGATAGTCTCGGATTTAAAAAGGTTTCGAATATCGAAGACAAAATTGGATGCAATATCAACAAAGTTTGTTATGACATCCTATAAAAACAATAATTTTTAACGATTGCACTCGCCTCTTAAAATAACCGTGTTTACAAAAAAAAAACATTACGCATAAAATCCCGAATCGACTTTCCGAATTGAAAACCAGGTTAGGTAAATAAATCTGTTATTTCCCCGTTTTTTTTCTTTCATAAAATTAACATGCGTCATTACTCTAATAACAAGAGAGGAAAAGGTGGATTTTTATCCCTTTTTTTGCAAACTTTTTTTTTTCCCCCTCTTGTAAATTACGAAAAGACTCCCCACGAAGACAAGCTGGATTCCGAACATTCCGAGAAGTCTTTAAAAACGACTAATGTCTCCCGTGTGCCCCGAAGTTGTCAACAAACAAAATAAACGTATTTTCAGATTGAAATTCTAAATAAGTTTTTAAAAATTTTCAGACTTTATTCATTAAATTGGACTTTTTTGTCTATACTTTTTCTTTTTATGTTGACGATACAAAAAAATGTCAGCTTTTCAACGTCGGTATCGGACGGATATTAAAAAAAATCCCATCTACTTTTTTTTTACCCTATTCAACCTAAACTCAATTACCGAAATGGAGATACGGGTAATATTGGGAAAATAATATTCTGAGGAGACAGGAAAAATCTTTTGAAAACGAATATTATTCGTCTGAATATTGCCATTGGCATAAAATGACAAGGCTGTAGAAAACTGCAAGTCGCACTTTTTCTCTCTTGGTAGGGACAAAATGAAAATGTAAATAATGATAGTATCTACTCGTAAATAAAAACAATATTACAGAATTTAAAAAACAGCAACCTTGATTTAGTGCATTTTTTCAATATCTGTAACGGTTTACGATTTACAAGCCTTTAAAAATTAACCTTCTTAATGGTTATACTTCAATAACCTTCTTACACGGAGAAAGTCAACTTTTGTTGGACTTTAACGCCTAAAATGTTCAAAATTTTGAAAAAATGAACTACTAGGTGTACAAAATGAAACACGGCTAAAATCTACAAAATTCAAATTTTCCTGTGGCTGAGTTTCATTTTGTACACCTAATAAATAAAACTTGTAGGAAATTTAATTCTCTATAAATTTGTACTTAATTATTTTTTTCTAGGAGCACCATTTTCGGAAAATATTTTTTTTTAAATAAATTTATCTTGAAAACAGTGCGTCCTAGAGAAAAAATGAATAGAATAAAAATTAAGAGAATTGAATTTTCAACGGATTTTATTTAGTGCATTTTTTCAATATATGTAACGGTTTACGATTTACAAGCCTTTAAAAATTAACCTTCTTAATGGTTATACTTCAATAACCTTCTTACACGGAGAAAGTCAACTTTTAATGGACTTTAACGCCTAAAATGTTCAAAATTTTGAAAAAAATAATACTAGGTGTACAAAATGAAACTCGGCTAAAATCTACAAAATTCAAATTTCCCCAGTGGCTGAGTTTCATTTTGTACACCTAATACGTTTTGTGTTAAATAATGATAGTATCTACTCGTAAATAAAAACAATATTACAGAAATTAAAAAACCGCAACCTTGATTGGCGCCTTAAAACGGCTTATTTTCCTGTTTCGGCTTCTTCAATAAGAATAAAAAATTTGTTATTTATTTAAATATTTTATAGCAATTTGTAAAATAAAGCTACAAAAAAGGTTTTACCTATGTACAATACCTAACTATACTTGGTGAGCTTTCGATAATCCGGTTGCGAAAGCCAGACGCCTCTTTAGCTCAGTGGTAGAGCACTGGTCTCGTAAACCAGGGGTCGTGAGTTCGATCCTCACAGGAGGCAAAAATGTTCAACATCATAAAAAATTTTTTACAGCAAATTTTTTTTATAAGAGCATTTTGCGTGGGAATTTTCAAGGCCGTTTTTAAACGGGACGGTGAAGTGAGATTGGTAATTGCGTTTTCTAAAATTCATGGCACGGATCCTTTAAAAGTCGAGCATACCCGAGAGAAGATTGAAGGGAGAACGAGCGAAAAAAGGAAATTATAATGAAAACCTCAACTTTCTCGTTAAAAAAAGAAAAAAAATTAAAAACATCGCTATTTTTAGACCTTTGACTCTTTTTCTTCTGAGATTGGGGTGCTCTGGGGATTTTAATCAAAATCTCTGTGTTAAAAATTGATTTTTTGTCGTGTTTTACCTACCTTTTTAAAAGCTCCCTGATTTATTCCTCCTTTTAAAATTCTTTAATGCTATTTTCCCCTTCAATTAATCCAATCTTACTTTTTTTCGTTCAGAGCTCTTTTTAAAAGGAAGTCCTGACTTAAGAAAGTGACCCTTTAAAAAAAATTCAATGGATGCAAAGAGCTGTCAGAGGATTCCTTTAGTAATTAATCTTTGATTTGCAATTTAAAAGATTTAAATTCAATTATAGATTTTTTTGGTAAACTTTTAGGCGGAAATTTCAGGCTTCGGATTAACCGCAGTTCAAATAAAGTCGTTATAATTTCCATACGACACGTTAGGACGCGCCATGAATTCCGAACAGCCTTCACTCGATTGGCCTCTTTATGGGCATCCTTGATCCCCCTTATAATACGCTTAAATATTTCTTTAGGTTTCACGCTCAGTTTCTTCCACAAATAAAAAAAGGGGACCTTTTTTGTAAGGTAAACCGTGAGGAAAAATAATGGCGCTATGAATTCAGGTGCGTCTTTTTAAGTGAAAATAGAGAACAGAAAAAGTGTCGTTATGGCGTTGTTTTTGAGATAAAGCCTGGGAGGAAGTAATGAGTATTAAAAGGGAAAGATAGAAAGATTATTAATGTGTTTCTGCATTGCGGTATTCCACGAAAGTTAGATTTTTTTGTAAAAAAGTTTTTAACTGTTAAGTTTTTTGTCGGAAAAAAAAAGCCAATTAATCCCATGAATAAACATTTCTGAGTGTTCTGTCACATGCATCCTGGCGAGGAAGGGTGGGAGGGCGCTAGAGAACCGCAAACACTCTGTGTCTCCGTCCTCAACACAGTTTGAAACCCTTCTAGATTCACATTGTTTACTTCATTTCATTATGCGGTTCTCCTTCTCCGGAGGAGAATCCATCAAACTCCGCTCTATTGTCACTTTCAATCGGAAACCCACGAGTATTGGACAAAAGATTGATTGCCCCGCCCCAAAAAGTAGAAAAAGAAAAAAGGTAGTCGTTCATTAAAGTCGCACTCTTTTTTCTCCCTATATAAATGACCGAAAGGTCCACCTAAGTAATTAATTTAGAAAGAATGGAAACAAAACTTTTGTATGTTAAAGGACGCTCATTCAGGATTCGCTTTTCTTAATGACTTCGTCCCTTAAAAGCCGATTTTTAAAAAAACTTTACTATAAAGCTATGTCCAAAGCTTGAGATAACAAGGAATAAATCTGATGAAAACATATTAGATAAGAAACCCTATAAACAATAGAAGCCTGCGAGCCAATTTAGGACTGTTTTCTTCTGGCATAAAACTCTTTGGGCCTAAGGTGAACATTTAGAAAGTAAATTATTAATTATTCACGGGTTAAACTTCGGTAACAATCTGTGCATAAATTATAAAAGTTTCGTTCTACAGTCTGTTATTCCTTCATCTGTTATCCGATAAACGATGAATATTAAACTTTTTAACTCAACAAACGTAAAATCGAATGAAATTTTTTTATGGCGGAGATATGTCTGTTTGAAATTTTAAAAAAATTCGCTGGGGCCGAACCGTTCGTCCGATTTTCACCAATTACTCTTATTTTTTAAGAATTTTAGTGTAAAAAATGCCACTATTAATTATTAATTTTTTTTAGTAGGGAGAAATTTCGTACTTCTACCCATTACGAGAGGCACATCCCTAGGCCAAAGAGCCCATTATTTCTACCTTGACACTTAAAAAATTTGCGAAAAAAAGAACTTAAAAATTTTCAAAAGAAAAACCAGGAAAATTTTTCGAAAAAAAAACTTGGAAAATTCTCCTTTAAACTTTCCCTCCGTTATACTTCCCCTCCCATATACTTCCCACTCCGTTAAACTTCCCCCCCCATATCTTCCCTCTCCGTTTTAAATTCCCCTCCCATATACTTCCCCTCCGTTACTACATAATACACTCCGTTATACTTCCCCTCCCATATACTTCCCGCTCCGTATATTCCCCTCCCATATACTTCCCCTACGTTTTACGTCCCTCCGTTATACTTCCCCTCCTATATAGATATTCTCTTTAAGGAAGTTTTCGTTGGAAGCTCTTCAAACCAGTGAAGTTTTCGTTGGAAGCTCTTCAAACTAGTTTTTTTATGTTTGCAATCTGAGACTGCGAAATCTTTTGGCTTTTGGTGTACAAATGGTTGAGATCACCGATATTGGCTTTTGTTTATTTAAGTAATGAGAAAAGTTTTGTTTTTATTATATTTCAGACAATTTTGAAACGTTACACTCAAGATTTACGAAGTTTCTGTATCAATTTATTACAAAGAAAGACGCTTTGTTGCGTATTGTAAAGGATAGCCAAAAAGGAAGAAGGAAGATATTGATTTCTCGTTATATTCAAAATTATAAAGGGAACCTCATTCTAACTCAAGGAATAGACCAAGAAGTCAAATTCCCGCATTAATTATTAGTTTTGATTCCGACTTTATAAAGAAGCCCATAGAAAACTTCTTTCTACGGTTTCTCTCCAATTTAAATTCCAAATAAGGGCTTTTGAAAAAAAAAAAATCTTTTTTTTCTTCAATCAATATATTCTTGATGATAGTTTTATTACTTTTACTTAAGATTAATGATTCTTTTTAGTTTGAAAGTACAAGGTGCCAAGTTTGTGGCTATTTCATCCTTTTTGGGCCCTCTCATGTTTATTTCAATGTCACAGGTCAACTCGAGGCCCGTGTCCTCTGACGCACATCCATATTAAACAGATCGCGTAACAAAATAGTGTTTTCCCAAAGGCCACATTGATTTATCTAAACCTACACACAAAAAAAGACCGCATTTGAGGTTGTCTATAAGGGAATGCTTAAACGTTTTGATCAGTATTCAATAGCATATCGAGTAATTTGAATAATATCTAACTAAATATAACTTCGTTGACCACATAGCATTTGTGCCTAATTTTCTTTGTCCTAATTTATTACTATGGCTACAGGATATTTGCATAAATTTTAATCATTTCGCACGACATATTTAATGAACATAGCTAATTCATTTGGCAGGACCTAATTAACTGTTATAGGGAGAAAAGGCTCATTTTGACATATAGGATATAACCGGAATAATGAAATTACGCACTTATATTCGTTAGTGAATTTTTTTTAATTCTAACATCAAAGGCTCTGCACTAAGTGCTAGTTCGGAACAGGCTCAACGGTTTAATTTTTTAAGAGGGGAATATTTGTTTAAATAAATTTTTTTTATCTTTTTTTTAAACAACAATTTAGACTCAAAAAGGGCGGTAAAAGCGGTAAAAAGAGTAAAGTACTGGTTTGAAGAGCTTCCAACGAAAACTTCCTTAAAGAGAAGTATCTATATAGGAGGGGAAGTATAACGGAGGGGAAGTAAAACGTAGGGGAAGTATATGGAGGGGAAGTATAACGGAGTGGAAGTATATGGAAGGGAAGTATATGGGAGGGGAAGTATAACGGAGTGGGAAGTATATGGAGGGGAAGTATATGGGAAGGGGAAGTATATGGGAGAGGGAAGTTTAAGTGAGGGGTAGTATATAACAGAGGGAGTATAAGGGAGGGAAAGTATAAAGGAGAAGTTTCCAAGTTCGTTTTTTTCGAAATTTTTCTAAGTTTATTTTTGAAAAATTTCCGAGTTTGTTTTTTCCGAAAATTTTTTAATTTTATTTCGGAAAATTTTTTTTTTTTTTTTTTGAAAATTTTTAAAGTGTCAAGGTAGAAATATGGGCTCTTTGGCCTAGCGATGTGCCTCTCGTATGGGTAGAAGTATGAAATTTCTCCCTACTAAAAAAAATAATATAAAAAAGTGGCAGTTTTTTTTACACCAAAAATTCTTAAAAAATATAAGGAGTAATTGGTGAAAATTTGGTGAAAATCGGACCAACGCCAAATTTTTTAAAATTTCAAACAGATATCTCTGCCATTTTTCGAAATTCAAAAATCGCCCTCCGACAAAGGAAGATTTGTGAAATTTGGTGAAAATCGGTTAAAACTGTGGCCGTAAAGTGTTCCGGAAAAAATGCTACGGCCGGCCGGCACCACAGACATAGTTGAGATCGGTAAAGATCAATTTCGATTTGACCCTCCGGGTCTGGAAGACCTCCCCAAAAACCCGACGTCGAGGGTATCACAATAACTTCTTTACGGGGTTAAAAATTAATTAATTTTGTTTAATTAATAATTATAATTTTGTTTTGTTTATTTTTAGTCATTTTGTTTTGTACTCATTTTGTAACTTCATGTCACACCTATAATTATTTTATGTTTTATGTCAACGAACCTAATATTGGCCTAATTTGAATACCATTATTATATTATTATTTATATTATTATTATATATTATTATTATTTATACATTTATTAATATAATCAAGGTTCTATTATTGAACAAGAAGAGAGGGAAGTACAGAGAAACAGCCTACCAACCACGTTTAGAGCGACGCAGCCATGGGAGCCTCTTTAGCTCAGTGGCAGAGCACTGGTCTTGTAAACCAGGGGTCGTGAGTTCGATCCTTTTTTTTTGCATCAAAATAATTTCATGTAACTTTTCATTTCGTTAAATTGTTTATATCAAAACAAATTTTTCAAGAAGTTATTTTATTTTTAATAAATTTGGAGTAGTAATTTCATTTTATGGGGGAAAAATGCACTGAATTTCATTTTCATTTTTAGATTTTTTTTATTCATTTTGTTTTATTGATTAAATTTTCTAAAAAGGACGCGCCGAATCAGAAATATAACGTACTTCCGTCCCGTCATGCGATATGGTCAATTTTCCTGATATTGCTTACGCCTTAGATATTTTTAAGTAGATTGGCCATTTCCTCTTTTTATTATAGTAATACACGCCATGTCCCTCTTTTTTTCTCCAGAAGAAATATTGAATCAAAAAGATTAACTAAAAAGAAAATGCGCACTACTTATGTTTTTTTGAAACGTTTTAAAACCTGGTTATCTGATGGATTTTAAAACAAACGGTTTTTTACTCGGAAAAATCTCCAAGATGAATAAAAAGGTTTGAATCTGTTCAGCGAGCTCAATTTATTGACTTAGAGACCTTTCATTATTGCAGACACCGAAGATTTATTTTGAGCCACCTTAAATAATCGGGCCAAAGCCTTCCCAATATTGTTCTTTAAAAAAGTAAACTTAAAAAAACCAATTTCAACATTTTTTATTAAAAAAGTAACCGTTTTAACTTCCTCAAGAAGTTACTGTGATACCCTCCGACCCCCTGTTACTAGAAAAGGGTCTTCCAGACCCCGTAGGATAAATCTGATAAGTGATCTTTGCCGATCCTGACTTTGTCTGTGGTGCCGGCCGTCCGGCCGTCCGGCCGTCTGGCCGTCCGGCCGTCCGTCGCCACTTTTTCCGGAACACTTCACGGCCGCAATTTTCATCCGATCTTCACCAACCAAATTTATACACAAGCTTCCTTCACAGAAATCTTGAAAATGACGAGAGCTTTTTTCGAAATTTTTCAAAATGGCGGAGATATGACTGTTCAAAGATTTAAAATGAGCGCTGTGGGCGTACTGTTGGTCCGATCTTCACCAAATTTTCACTAAACATTCCTTGAATTATTTAAAAATTTTCCATGTTTTTAAAATTTTAATTTTCCAAATTTTTTTTACTTAATAATTTTTCTAGGCAGAATGTGAGTCACTTCGCCGGCTCGAGGGCGGCCTCTCTTTGGCTAACCGTACTGAATTTACCTTGATATAAAATTTTCAAAATTTTTTTTTTTTTTTTTTTAACTTCCTCAAGAATTTTTTTAACGGAAAATAAAATGGCGATTTATACTTAATTTTTATTTTTTTTTTTTTTTCAAAAAACAGAAAACGAACAACAAAAAATACCTAAAATTTCTAACTTCCTCAAGACTTACTGCGATACCCACCAAATTTATTTCACAACTTTTCAAAAATTTAGTTCTCCTACTTAATACTTCCTCCTCCTGTATCCTTGAGGAAGTTATCGTTGGAAGCTCTTCAAACCGGAACTTTTAATATTTTATCCCTTTTCTACATGTTATTTGAAAAAAAGGAGTCCTCAATAGAAAGGCAGTAAAATGAGCACCGGTTTCTGACCCTTTTATATAAGGTCCTACCTTATTGGGTGAAGGTTATTGGTTTTTAGGAGGTTTATATTAGAAGAGAAAATGTGGAGGGTATCACAATCTTTAAAGAAGTTAAAAATTCTGTGTGCGTCAACATGAAAAAGCATTATTAATCATATTAATTGGTTGATTTGGACCTCGAGAGAGAGAATAAACCAATCTAGTTGAGTTTACAAAAACTAATTTTGACTCCTTACTTCGGGACCCATTGAAAATCCCGATTGTATTTTTTTTCCTACTTTTCTTCGAGATTTTTTTTTTAATAAAACGAAAAGTTACAACGTGGGTTTTTTTTCTAAAGTTGATAACGGTCAAGGTCCCTGGATAAAAGCTTTAACTAAAATTATTATTTCATAAATTCTGTCTGAAGATGGAAGGACAAAAGATAATTCATTTTGTTAAAAACTAGTTTTTTCTGATTTTACTATTAGGTGTACAAAATGAAACTCGGCTAAAATCTACAAAATTCAAATTTACCCAGTGGCTGAGTTTCATTTTGTACACCTAATAATAAAAATTGTAGGAAATTTAATTTTCTATAAATTTGTACTTATATTTTTCTAGGATGCACCATTTTCGGAAAATAATTTTTTTTGAAAATTTATCTTGAAACAGTGCGTCCTAGAGAAAAAATGAATAGAACAAAATTAAAGAGAATTAAATTTCCAACTGATTTATTTAGTGCATTTTTTCAATATCTGTAACGGTTTACGATTAACAAGCCTTTAAAAATTAAGCTTCTTAATGGTTATACTTCAATAACCTTCTTACACGGAGAAGGTCAACTTTTGGTGGACTTTAACGCTTAAAATGTTTAAATTTTGAAAAAATGAACTACTAGGTGTACAAAATGAAACTCGGATAAAATCTACAAAATTCATATTTACCCTGTGGCTGAGTTTCATTTTCTACACCTAAATTTGGAGCACTAGTCATTCTAGACTTCAAAATAAATTTTTAGCTTTCTCCATGATATTGTGATACCTTTCAACCAGGACTTAGATGGACACTGTGGTGTCCTTCAACAATCGTCAAGTTTTCCAGGTTTCTGGATCTCGCTTCCAGTGCATCGACTTCAAAGTTAGAGGAGATTTTCTCTGATATTACATGAGAAAGCACTGAAATTTCAAATCGATTGGTCTTCTGGGAGCCAAAATATACAATCTGAAAACCAATATTTCAACGAGTTCCTCTAGTGCTTCTCCGGTGATTTTTCGACAATTTTTATCTCTCATTTTTGAACTCGTTTTTTTCAAGTTTGACCAATTTTCAACGACACGCTCAACAGGTTAACTTCGACCATAAACGTTCAAAAAAAAAATTTAACCCTCTTTTGATATCAGAAATTCGTGGACGTCAGGGTGATCAAAGGTAAAACGAGACAATCGTAAAAGTTGGACCCACTCAACGTCATAGACCGACAATAACCGACTTTAACGACCACCACTCTCACCAGATATGACCAACAAATTATACAGTCTATATGATTTCTAAAATATTTCAACTCAGTACTAATAAAAGCCTAAGGTCGAAAAATTTAGCACTTTCTTCACTATAAATAACATTTTTTTAAAACTCATTTCATTTTTATAGCAGCATCTAAGTTTCTTTCTTTAGGGCTTACACGATACAGTAATTTAAAAAGTTAATTAAATTATTATTATTATGCACTATTATCAGAATTACACTCTTTTATTATAATCACCGTCATTTTAATGTTAAAATCAAACTCATATGGAATGATTTTGTATATCAAACGTGTTTAACATGTTTTATATCTTGTTATTTTACTTAAGTTACCTGAAATTTAAATTTAAATTTTTTAAGACAAAATTTATTTTACCTTGCTTTAAGATTTGAAAATTATTAATTTTTTATATTATTATTATGCATGATAATTAATTGACGATGAATAATTATTGAGGGGGAAAAATGAGCCGGAATAGAAGTAACTAAAATGGCGAATTGATTTGAAATGTTCAAATTTAAATAGATAATTTAATAAAATGTTAATAATATCTCGATTTGAAATCATGCTAGTTACCTGAGACTGCGGAGAAAAGAAGAGCTGAGTTTGGAACGTACGACACTAGACTGCCGAGCGAAAAAGAGCCCCCCCTGGAGGTTGCTAAGCGACGAAACGCGCAAGCGCTAAACGCAAATTGATAAGGTTTGCCCAGCCCAGGATAGATGCCGAGGCCGAAAGGTAAAGGGGTGGAAAGGAGGAGGGTAGAAAATGTTTTTTCCTTATATTATTTGACTTTCTTAAATCACTCCTCCCCCTTAAACCATTGATTCAGTGAGAATGAAAATCTTTTGTTCACTTAAAAATTAACTCACTTCACGCTTTGGCTAACGTACGGCCCTTGATTAGATTAACCAGTAAGACGGCACTGACTGCATAATGGTATCCCCAGAAGTTTATAAACTTGATTAAATTTCAGATTTGCATTCTTCGGTAAAAACGAATTTCGGAACATTCAGAACATTTCCATGACTTTAGATTGGCTTTGTTTAAAGCTCGAGCGGTGGCGGTGGCGGTACAGGGGAAGGAAGGAATTACTAACTTTCCGACCGCCCCTAAAACGATTTTAACTAGTTTTTTAGCTTTACTCCATCGTTTCACGTCTCTTAAAACGGAATCTTTCGAAAGTTTTAAGTTATTGATTTCAAATTGAAGGATTTTGTTGAAAACTGTTATGTTGGCGAATTTTATCGCACGACTTATCTGTCAATCTGACGATAAGGACTGTTTAGCTGCCTATCTGACATATAAGGACTGTTATCTGCCTATCTGACGATATAACGACTGTTTAGCTGCCTATCTGACGATATAACGACTGTTTAGCTGCCTATCTGACGATATAAGGACTGTTTAGCTGCCTATCTGACGATATAACGACTGTTTAGCTGCCTATCTGACGATATAACGACTGTTTAGCTACCTATCTGACGATATAAGGACTGTTTAGCTGCCAATCTGACGATATAACGACATTTTTAGCTGCCTATCTAAAAACCTAACGACAGTTTAGCTGTCTATCTGACGATATAACGACTGGTTAGCTGCCTATCTGACGATATAAGGACTGTTTTGCTGCTTATCTGACGATCGCACGACTGTTTATCTGCCAACTCTGACGATAACGACAACAGAACTTCCTACCTTAGTAGCAAAATGAGCTTCGAAATCTGTAAAAACGACGAAATTTTTTTTCTATAAATAGTATTCATTGAAAAAATCGGTAATAAAGACCAATTTAGGGTTCAAGCCCGTTTATATTTTTGAAAAAAAATTTTGGAATAAAGTCTTTTTTTTTCAATGCCTAAAAGTCTTTTAGAAAAATGTGTTTAGACAAGGGATTATATAAATAGGTTAAGAAGCAGAAGCTTTGAAAAAAAAAGTGTTTAAATAAGCGGACCTGTTAGGATATGCACTTTATACAAACAAGGCGAATACAAACAAGCAGGGCAACATATCTTTCACCCAAAGAAGCTCTTTATTTCTTTTTGTTTCTTTTTTGTTTCTTATATTTGCGTGAAATATAATAATAAAGACCCATTTGAGCGTTAATTGACGTTTAACTTAACGTAGTTTGGACAAACTCAGGAAATTTAGGTTTAAATTGATTTCCTGTGATTTCTGTGGGATTTGAAGGGGGGAAATAAGCCCTTTCCTTATATTGACAAATGGCGGGTCTTGAGTTTAAAACTAGGTATTGTTTGTACAACACAATTTCCATTGTGACTGCTTTCGAGAGGCAATTAGAGAATGAATGAAAAGGGAGAGAGTTTGAAATGAGAAGGAGATCCGTTTAAAAATGTAAGTTAATCCGTTTAAAGACTGATTCGAATTTAGATTGCGGGTGAGTAGCAGGTGGCATTATATGGAGCAATCTCACACCCGTTGGTTAATCTCTTGTCTGCAGCCCTTCCTGGCTAATATCACAGCTCATTGGTTTCCGCGAGGCGGCGGAGGAAGATTCGTCGCAAGGGACTCTCCGGGGGGTACCACCGACCATTCCCATCCCTACGCACAACAGGTTGCTGTCCACATAGGGGATCATTGAAATTTCAACCAAAATGTCCGACCTAAGATACCCTTCTAGTTTATCGTTATTTCTATAGTCTATTACTCGCTTTTACTGGATAACATCCTTAACAGTCGTTGGTAAGCCTGCTTTTTTATTTTTCACAATATGAGAGGTAAAAACTATTTTTTTTTTTAATTCAAAATAGAACCGGCTCCGTGGCTGGTGGGATCAGTCTCTGACTCACACCACGGAAGACCGGGTTCGATCCCAGGTTGGGTATAGGGATTTTTGGTTGGAAGTAAAATTCCAATTAAAATATCCCTCTACAAAATCTGTGGATAATTTAGTTAGGCCACTCCTCTGGTAGTTGGTCCCGAAAAAAGGGCGCCACGGCATTATGGCGAAAGCCCCCGCCTGGGTCCAACCCCCCTCCCCCTTGTAACGGCCTGAGGCCAACAAGTATCAAAAAAGAGTAGATTAACCAATAGGAAGAGTAAGCTCTGCTCATTGGTTATATCTACTTCTTTTTTTTAAAAAAAAAAAAAATAATTCAAAATAGTTTTCTAAGCGTTTAACTTCTTCAAAGCGTGCCATTTCAATAGTTACCAAGCTTCACTAGAAGTTTCAAGGACCAAATAGTTCACTAATTCACGCCTTTGTTCAAAAGGCTTTCATAAAAGCAAAATTTCACGTTCAAAAGCGTATTTTGAATTTTAACTTTCAAAATAAATTTATAGTAATACCCTTGATAGATGCTTTTTAGAAAGGTCTTCAGGTCAGAAAAACTTTCCCCGAATTTCCACAAAATCAACTTTTCTTTCTTATCATCAGCACTTCGCAATTTAGAAGCTTAGGGTTCGAATCCCAGTTCTTGGGGGAAAAAATCTTTGTAATAAACGCCGTTATCGAATATTAACTTAAGTGATTTTTTCGATCATATCTACTAAACGGTTAATTCTACATAAAAAATTAATAAAAGCAAACAGAAAGGAAATTAAATTTCCTACAAAAAGTACTTAGTAAGTTTTCATCCTCAGCAGGCCGTTATGGAGATATTTTAAATTTCCTACAAAAAGAATAATATTCATTTTCATCCTCTAGCCTGCCGTTATCGATATTAACTTAAGTAATCTTTTTTTCATATCTTCTAAACGGTTAATCCAACACAAAAATTAATAAAAGCAAACTGAAAGGAAATTAAATTTCCTACAAAAAGTACTTAGTAAATTTTCATCCTCAGGCCGGCCGTTATCGAGATATTTTAAATTTCCAACAAAAAGATAATTCATTTTCATCCTCTAGCCTGCCGTTATCGAGATATTAACTTATGTAATCTTTTTTCGATCATATCTTCTAAACGGTTAATCCTACACAAAAAATAAAAAAAGCAAACTGAAAGGAAATTAAATTTCCTACAAAAAGTACTTAGTAAATTTTCATCCTCAGGCCGGCCGTTATCGAGATATTAACTTAAGTGATCTTTTTTCGATCATTTCTTCTAAAACGGTTAATCCTACACAAAAAATTAATAAATTAAACTGAAAGGAAAAATTTCCAATTTAAAAAACTCTATTCATTTTCATCCTCAGACCAGCCGTTATCGAGATATTTTAAATTTCCTACAAAAAGAATAATATCATTTTTATCCTCTAGCCTGCCGTTATCGAATATTAACTTAAGTGATCATTTTTCGATCATATCTTCTAAACGGTTAATCGTACACCAAAAATTAATAAAAGCAAACTGAAAGGAAATTAAATTTCCTACAAAAGTACTTAGTAAATTTTCATCCTCAGGCCGGCCGTTATCGAGATATTAACTTAAGTGATTTTTTCGATCATATCTTCTAAACAGTTAATCCTACACAAAAAATTAATAAAATCAAACTGAAAGGAAATTAAATTCCCTATTTAAAAAACTCTATTCATTTTCATCCTCAGACCAGCCGTTATCGAGATATTTTAAATTTCCTACAAAAAGAATAATATTCATTTTTATCCTCTAGCCTGCCGTTATCGAATATTAACTTAAGTGATCTTTTCGATCATATCTTCTAAACAGTTAATCCTACACAAAAAATTAATAAAATCAAACTGAAAGGAAATTAAATTCCCTATTTAAAAAACTCTATTCATTTTCATCCTCAGACCAGCCGTTATCGAGATATTTTAAATTTCCTACAAAAAGAATAATATTCATTTTATCTCTAGCCTGCCGTTATCGATATTAACTTAAGTGATCTTTTTTCGATCATATCTTCTAAACAGTTAATCCTACACAAAAAATTAATAAATCAAACTGAAAGGAATTAAATTCCCTATTTAAAAAACTCTATTCATTTTCATCCTCAGACCAGCCGTTATCGAGATATTTTAAATTTCCTACAAAAAGAATAATATTCATTTTTATCCTCTAGCCTGCCGTTATCGAATATTAACTTAAGTGATCTTTTTTCGATCATATCTTCTAAAACGGTTATTCCTACATAAAAATTAATAAAAGCAAACTGAAGGAAATTAAATTTCCTACAAAAAGTACTTAGTAAATTTTCATCCTCAGGCCGGCTGTTATCGAGATTTTAAATTTCCTACAAAGTATCTTCGCGTGGAAAAGTCGATTTAAATAATCGACCCCTAGAAAAAATAAAAATCATTAATTTGCAAAAAGACTCTAAAAACTAAAATTTTCAGTGCCCATCGTCCCAGATTATTTGATAACTTTGGATGCTGCGTCGAGAAGTAAAATGATGTCAAACAGGTATTCAAATTGATGTCATTGATTAAATTAACTTTTCAAAATAAGGACTAGCTCCGTTTATGAAGAATCGCTTGGGGATGAAAGTTCGAAAGTTGGTTTACTCCTTTCATCGAAAGCTTTGGTTCAACTAGTGGTGAATCCTATTGGATTCATGGCAAGGTTATTGACTTATATGTGATAATTTTTCAATTTAAGAAATTTCAGATACGTCGGATATACTCTTCCGAAGAGAAAAATACCTTTTGCAGTGTTCGCTTTTGGAGAGAGCTACTTTCATTGTTTTTGCAAGAAGTCTTCAAGGGCTTGCTTCCGCCTGTATTGGAGTTTCCGGTATTCTTAAGTATCTTAAACAATTCTTTTATTTTTAATAAAGGGATGTGCCTTGTCGCTGAATATTACCCAGTGGAAAAAAGAGAGGAGCAAACTAATGGGAATAGTATTAGGATCTGTCGCACTTGGAGTTCTCCTCGGGTATCCTTTCGGTGGTTTTCTGTACGATTTCGTCGGAAAAATGGCTCCTTTTTTGGGCATAGCCGTCCTCTCTGTGTTCGACATCGGTATAAAGCTCTAACAGAATGAAAATTTAAGTTTTTTTTAGGCTTCCAGCTCGTTTTTTTTAGATCTTAAACCTCCTCAACAGGTAAAAATTTTGTTAAAGATTTTTTTAAATCTTGTTTTTGAAGACTTCAAGCGGAAAGACGAGTTGGAAATCATTGATTAGTGATGGCCTAGTGATGCTTACTGCTGGGGCAATATGGCTTTCGACGACGGCCATGGCTGTTCTTGAACCTTGCCTTCCTTTATGGCTTATGACCACAATTAAACCCGAGGTATGATAAATTTTTGTTTTCCCCCGTCACTACAAAAAATTCAGAAGATACTGTCGTATAATATGGCTTATCCTTGAGAAGTTGATGAATAATAAATCCTATTCATAAATCCCACTCTACGGTCGACGGATGTTTTTTCTTTTATTATCTCTGGCTTATTTTATGTTTCATACGCTCCTGTTTCTCCTAATCCTGTTTCTCTGTAGGAGAACGGCCGCCTTAACCCTAAATCTCGCGAGAGAAAAAAAGAGCTGAAACTATCCGAAAAGGATGTTTCTGCGCCAAAAAGTCGATGGAAATCGATTTCTTCAAAAATAATAGGTGTACAAAATGAAACTCAGCCACAGGGTAGATTTGAATTTTGTAGATTTTAGCCGAGTTTCATTTTGTACACCTAGTAGTTCATTTTTTCAAAATTTTAAACATTTTAGGAGTTAAAGTCCATCAAAAGTTGACCTTCTCCGTGTAAGAAGGTTATTGAAGTATAACCATTAAGAAGGTTAATTTTTAAAGGCTTGTAAATCGTAAACCGTTACAGATATTGAAAAAGTGCACTAAATAAAATCAGTTGGAAATTCAATTCTCTTTAATTTTTATTCTATTCATTTTTTCTCTAGGACGCACTGTTTTCAAGATAAATTTATTTTAAAAAAAATTATTTTCCGAAAATGGTGCATCCTAGAAAAAAATAATTAAGTGCAAATTTATAGAGAATTAAATTTCCTACAATTTTTATATATTAGGTGTACAAAATGAAACTCAGCCACAGGGTAAATTTGAATTTTGTAGATTTTAGCCGAGTTTCATTTTGTACACCTAGTAGTTCATTTTTTCAAAATTTTGAACTTTTTAGGCGTTAAAGTCCATTAAAAGTTGACTTTCTCCGTGTAAGAAGGTTAATGAAGTATAACCATTAAGAAGGTTAATTTTTAAAGGCTTGTAAATCTTAAACCGTTACAGATATTGAAAAAGTGCACTAAATAAAATCAGTTGGAAATTCAATTCTCTTTAATTTTTATTCTATTCATTTTTCTCTAGGACGCACTGTTTTCAAGATAAATTTATTTAAAAAAAATTATTTTCCGAAAATGGTGCATCCTAGAAAAAATAATTAAGTACAAATTTATAGAAAATTAAATTTCCTACAATTTTTATTTATTAGGTGTACAAAATGAAACTCAGCCACAGGGTAAATTTGAATTTTGTAGATTTTAGCCGAGTTTCATTTTGTACACCTAGTAGTTCATTTTTTCAAAATTTTAAACATTTAAGGAGTTAAAGACCATAAAAAGTTGACCTTCTCCGTGTAAGAAGGTTATTGAAGTATAACCATTAAGAAGGTTAATTTTTAAAGGCTTGTAAATCGTTAACCGTTACAGATATTGAAAAAATGCACTAAATAAAATCTGTTGGAAATTCAATTCTCTTTAATTTTTATTCTATTCATTTTTTCTCTAGGACGCACTGTTTTCGAGATAAATTTATTTTTTAAAAAATTATTTTCCGAAACTGGTGCATCCTAGTAGAAAATAATTAAGTGCAAATTTATAGAGAATTAAATTTCATACAAGTTTTATTTATAAGGTGTACAAAATGAAACTCAGCCACAGGGTAAATTTGAATTTTGTAGATTTTAGCCGAGTTTCATTTTGTACACCTAGTAGTTCATTTTTTCAAAATTTTGAACATTTTAGGAGTTAAAGTCCATTAAAAGTTTACCTTCTCCATGTAAGAAGGTTATTGAAGTATAACCTTTAAGAAGGTTAATTTTTAAAGGCTTTTAAATCGTAAACCGTTACAGATATTGAAAAAATGCACTAAATAAAATCAGTTGGAAATGCAATTCTCTTTAATTTTTATTCTATTCATTTTTTCTCTAGGACGCACTGTTTTCAAGATAAATTTATTTTTAAAAAAATTATTTTCCGAAAATGGTGCATCCTAGAAAAAATAATTAAGTACAAATTTATAGAAAATTAAATTTTCTAAAATTTTTATTTATAATAACAAGAAAATAGCCGAAAAACCCGATAAAACGGGTAGTTCTGTAATTATTTGAGCTGGCCGCTCTTCCCCCACAAGGAAAACAACCTAATTTCCTTAACCGTCCATGCGAATTTGAACCCTTTTTAAAAAATAACACAAAAGAGTGATTTGAAGTCTGCATTGCATTTTCCGGAAGGGTCCTCTAAGGGAGCCTCGCCAATATTTTAACTTTCATTGAAATCTTATTATTTTCTTTAAGGTATTACCTATTAATGTTTTTATAATAATTTTATGTTTAAATTTAAAATAAAAAAATTATAAAATCGATCATGTAAGTTTTTGGGGAGTGGCAAGCCTGCGCAGTGAGTTGGCCAGTGTTAAGAAAGTTAAAACCTTCACTGAGTGATTAGATTTATGTTTTTAACATTTTTTACTACAATATTGTCGTTTTCTTTACACTAAACGATGGGAACGACTGCTGAAGCGGCTCGCGTGAATTTATACGCGGACCTGCTCAAATTCGGGCAGATCAACGATTACGAGAGGACATTGAAGATCGCCAATAAAATACTACATACGAACAACGATGACCTGAAGGCCTTCCAGTATCGTATCATCTCGCTCATTCAGCTCTCAAGGTTTGAAGACGCCCTTTTGGCCCTTTCCAAATTTCCGACTTTGAGTAAAGAAATGCTTTTTGAAAAAGCCTACGCCCTCTACAGGCTCAACAAGATTGAAGAATCTTTAAAAACTCTTGAAACTGTCCAGAATCCTGAAATCAAGCATATAGAATTGAAAGCTCAAGTATATTATAGGCTTGAAAGATTCGAAGACTGCTTTGATCTTTATCGACAGGTCATAAAGCAGACCAGCGATGAATTTGATGATGAGCGCCAAACCAACCTAGCAGCGATAGTCGTCAATTTGGTCCTAAACGGGAAAAATATGGAAATGCCAGAGTTTGAATGTGAAACATACGAAATCTACTATAACATCGCTTGTTATTTAATGGCCAAAGGAACGTACGCAGAAGCAGAAAAGACTCTCAAGAACGCTGAAAAAATATGTCGTGAGTACGATGAAGATGCGCAAGATGAGATGGAAGATGAATTGAACATCATTAAACTGCAGCAAGCATGCTGCGCCCATTTTCAAGGCCGAGATAGAGAAGCGATGTCAACTTATACATCAATACTGAAGAAAAAGCCGTCAGATCCTGCCCTAATCGCTGTCGCCAGTAACAACAGTATTGCCATCAACCGCGACCAAAATTTGTTCGATTCCAAGAAAAAGATGAAAAACATAATGAGTGATGTTGTTCAGCCAAAGTTGACTTTGATGCAAAAACGTGTTATTGCGATGAACCACTGTTTATTGAACATTTTCACCAATCAAGGCGATCAGGCGTTATCTATATGTGATGCTCTTGTCAAAAATTATCCAGAAATGGAAGAAAATGCCATACTTATGAAAGCTTCTATATTAGCCAGAGAGAATGTTCAGGAAGCTATCAAACTTTTAGAAAACTATGCGCAGAAGAATCCTAAGAGTCAATTAAAAATGAAATTAGCTGTTGTACAGTTTTTCTTAAACAACGGTAATGTTATGGATGCTGTTAAGAAGCTGGAGACTTTAGGTGATGAAACGTTCAGGCCAGGAATAGCGAGCGCAATAGTGACAATGTATTTGGAAATGGGAAGCCCTCAAGATGCTTCTAAGATTCTTGAAAAAGCCGTCGCCTGGAATCAAAAGAATAAACGACTGTTGATTTGAGTGCGTTGTGGAGGCACGCTGCAGATCTTCATCTTAGAAATGGACAGCCTGAAATAGCCGCATCAAGTTTGGAAGAGTTGCTTAAGATAAATCCAAATGATGTGATTACTTTGGCTCAGTTGATCATCGCATATGCTCAGTTTGATCCGACAAAAGCGAATAAGTTGAGTAACAAACTTCCACATTTGGTCGATCTCACGCCCAACATGGATGCAGACAAGCTGGAATCTTCAAGCTGGATTATGGGCATGAAGGTCATTAAGAAAGCCAAGGTCGACCCTTCACCTGGTACTCCTTTGATCAAAAAATCTCATTCCAAACGTAAAAAGAGACTTCCTAAAAATTACAACCCGAACGTACAACCCGATCCGGAGCGATGGCTTCCGAAGCACGAGCGATCGACTTTCCGAAAGAAAAAAGACAGAAGGAACAAAGACATTGGAAAAGGAACGCAGGGTACTGCAGCCGGTGCTTCTGATCAATACGACATGTCTAAACATGCAGGAACATCCAAATTCGTTCAGAACACACCTAGCCCTCCTCAAGATTATGCTAGGCAGCAACAACGGAAAGTACAGCAAAAAAAGAAAAAGAAAACAGGAAAACGATAATTTCTCTTTTTTGTTAAATATTTTTCTATGTAAATATATTATTCACAGGACATATTTTTCTTTTTTACCTTTCTATCTTTTTTTATACCCGTTTATACCGTTTCTTTATACCCAGTAGTTCATTTTTTCAAAATTTTGAACATTTTAGGCGTTAAAGTCCATCAAAAGTTGACCAGTTCCGTGTAAGAAGGTTATTGAAGTATAACCATTAAGAAGGTTAATTTTTAAAGGCTTGTAAATCGTAAACCGTTACAGATATTGAAAAAATGCACTAAATAAAATCTGTTGGAAATTTAATTCTCTTTAATTTTATTCTATTCATTTTTTCTCTAGGATGCACTGTTTTCAAGATAAATTTATTTTTAAAAAAATTATTTTCCGGAAATGGTGCATCCTAGAAAAAAATAATTAAATACAAAATAGAAAATTAAATTTCCTACAATTTTTATTTATTAGGTGTACAAAATGAAACTCAGCCACAGGGTAAATTTGAATTTTGTATATTTTAGCCGAGTTTCATTTTGTACACCTAAAGGAGAAAATCACAATTTCTTAATTTTGAGAAACGATATTGTACTTTCAGAAATGGGAACTTGGAACTGTTTTCATACCTGATAGTATCGGATATTTACTTGGTACCAATTTTTTTGGATCAATCGCTTACAAATTTGGTAGATGGAGAGTCGCCCTTGCTTCCATGATAGTCGTTGCTATATCAGCTATATTGGTAATTTCTTTATTTTAGACTAAAATAAAGTTTAAAGAAAAATTTAGATTCCAGTTGCTTCAAGTATGGAAGGTTTGATTTTACCTCATTTTGGACTTGGGCTTGGAATCGGAATCGTAGATGCAGCTTTGGTACCTCTTCTGGCGACTCTGGTCGATTCGAGACATTCAGCGAATTACGCTGTCGTCTACGCTCTTCAACAAATGGCTGTCGCTTTGGCCTACTCATTAGGTTTTCACTCTTATCAAATTAAATTTTAAATGTTTTTTTAAGGACCAATGTTGGGAGGCGAACTAGCGCATTTGATTGGTTTCCCCTGGCTTATGAGATGCGTCGGTTTTATCATTTTGATCTACTGTCCTCTACTCGCTCTCTTATCTACAGGACACAAAACACCGGTATTTAATTTATACACAAACCCTAATTTATACCAAATTCACAGGAAAGCCTGCCAATGGCCAATAATCAAGTCGTCAGCTACAATGGGTCAACGAAATACAACAAATTTAATAATGATGAAAGCGATTAAACACTACTATTACTTTCATATTTCATAATAAATGTGTGTAATTTTTTGAAATTCTTGTATTATTTAATAAATAATAGCTTTGTTCCAACCGCAGTTTGAAACTGCGGTTGGAACAAAGCTAATAAAATGTTAAAATTAAAACATGTATTCTGTCATTTTCCTCTTGAGAATTAAACAATTTTGTGGGAAAAATCTCCGTTGAAAAGGAGGTATTGTATTACCCAATATTTTGGAATGAAGGATTGACTACAGTTTTTAGCTTATTTTCTTATAGAATAGCCAAAATTCTAAAGAGAAAATATAATTTTCTTACCTTTTAAAATACAAGGTGTCTTCATTAATAAAGAAACAATCGTGTAGTTACAAGAAATTCGACAAAACTTAACAGGAATAGACTTGAAAAGCAACATGAAGGGAGGGGGGGGGAATCCTGCAGAAGGAACTTGACAACAACTGCCTTAAGGACAATGACAATTCTAGGCAGCAAGCAGCAGACTTGAGCAAAATTGAACTGTTTTTGACCATCGAACTAAAAAAAGTATATGGAAATTTCAATTTTTTTTTAAAACATAAACTCACTGTTGCACAGATTTTTACTTGTCTGCAGCTAACCCAGGTCCGATGCTTCCAAGTGTACCAACCTCTATGCAACCAGTAAATCAGAACTATAGTTTGTAGTTTAAGAGTGATTTCTGATTTGCTGGTGTCATACTGCATAGAGATTGGTACACTTGGAAGCTTCGGACCTGGCTTAACTGCAGACAATTAAAATCAGCGAATCTGTGCAAAAGTGAGTTTATGTTTTTTTAAAAAAATCGAGCTTCCCATAGACTTTTTTTTAGCTCGATGGTCAAAAATAGTTCTATTTTGCTCTAAAAATATCTCAAAAAAAGTTTCTTATTTTATTTATTTATTTTTTTTATTTTATTTTTTTTTTTGCATAAAAAAGTGTGCTCAGTGCTCACTTTTGCACCGCACATAAAAAGCAATAAATACCCTTTTCTTCCTCCTGAATTCAGCTTTTGATGGAGAAAGAGGTTTTGTATTACTCAACCTTTTATTTTGGAATGAAGGATTGACTACAGTTTTCAGCTAATTTTCATATAGACTTGCCAAAATTCCAAAGAGAAAATACAATTTTCTTACCTTTTTCTTTGCTTGTTTTACTCATAAATATTTATAAAATACAAGGTGACTTCATTAAAGAAACAATCGTGTAGTTACAAGAAATTCGATAAAACTTAAACAGGAATAGACTTGAAAAGCAACAGGAAAGGGGGGGGGGGGTGAATCCTGCAGAAGGAACTTGACAACAACTGACTTGAGGACATTGACAATTCTAGGCAGTTTAGCAGCAGACAATTCTTGAGCAAAATTGAACTATTTTTGACCATCGAACTAAAAAAAGTATATGGAAATTTCAATTTTTTTAAAAGCATAAACACACTTTTGCACAGATTTACCGATTTTAATTGTCTGCAGCTAAGCCAGGTCCGAAGCTTCCAAGTGTACCAACCTCTCAGCAAATCAGAACTATAATAATTATAGTTTAAGGGTGATTTCTGATTTGCTGGTTGCATAGAGATTGGTACACTTGGAAGCTTCGGACCTGACTTAGCTGCAGACAATTAAAATCAGCAAATCTGAGTTAATGTTTTTTTAAAAAATCGAACTTCCCATAGTCTGTTTTTTAGCTCGATGGTCAAAAATAGTTCTATTTTGCTCTAGAAATACCTCGAAAAAAATTTTTTGCATAAAAAGTGTGCTCAGTGCTCACTTTTGCACCGCACATAAAAAGCAATAAATACCCTTCTCTTCCTCCTGACTTTTGATGTAATATTATGAGTAAATTTAAAGTTGTGGAGGGAAAATACAGGTCGAATCAAGAAGGTCGAGAAAGAGGAGGGACTAAAGCGTCTCCGGATGAAGGTCGATTTTCAGTCAAACGGTTATTTCGGTTATAACCGGACCGGTTCCAATGTCAAACTTGTTCTCTTTTTCTGTAAATAGGTAGAGTTATTATACTAGTGGACATCCTGAAACGTCCATATTTTTACTTCATTAATTGGTAGAAGAATATCAAATGGTACAATCTAGGGATAAAAAAAAATTATAGAAGAAAAAAAAATTTATTATGTACAAATCCACGAGAATTTTGCTTCAAAAACATACCCATTGTTCATCTCCTAACCTGTTCTGACATGCTGTCTAGAACAGCAATCATTCGAATAGGCATATTGACACTAAAATAAAAACATTTTGACAGCCATTTTTCACAGCAGAAACTTACTGGTTCACCGGTTCTGACACATCTATAGATCATCTATACATCTATAGATGTCAAAACCATATTTTCCTTGCTGTATTTTCGCTGACTTGTACGTATTCTGGTCCTGTTGCCACGACTTCTCTAAAGCCTAAGGCAAAAAGAACAACAAAAATGCTTGACAATTTTATGATTTTCTACGAGAAAAAAAAAAATCAGTTTCTTACGCTTTTTAAATCAAAATTTCAAGGACGTGAAATTTGGTTTAAATATTAATTTCACAATATAAAGTAATTTTTTATCCCTAAATATCTTGGTTTTATTTGCCCTGGGGCTGGATAATGCAACAGTGTGAACTTCCAGTTACTGGAGGACTGAAATAAATAACCGGTTATGATAGATAAGTCGGTTTTGGAGAAGGTGTAAGCTGTGATTGGGGTCGGCGCAGTGTCCGTGAGGCGTCGGATTTGAAGGCGAAGGTGGGAGTCGGGGGTCGAACTGAGGCAGTTTCGGGTCGTCGTCGCCACGCAGAACAGGAAAACACAAAAACGCCGCGCGCTCAACGCCAGTCGCAATCGCCGCTTCGGGTCAACGGGTCATAAGTACGTCACTCCCCCGCATCAAGACAAAACTACGGGAAATAAAGAACTCCCGAAAAAAGATATTCTAATATATCAAAAATCTCCCGTGCGTTCAAGACTTCGAACTCCTTATTTTGTCGCCATTTTACCACCACACCCCGGCGGCTCCCCCTTGAGACTATTTTAACCCCCCAAAGTTTAAATCATTTTAATGGGAACGGGTCGTTCTCGGCCCGGAGAACGGGAAATCGTTCAAACTGGAACTCATGGAATTGGAGAATATAGTCGCAAACACCGTTTATCTCAAGGCGAGGGAAGGTAAGTCCGAGTCACCTCCACCTTCTTTTTATTATCTTCCCTTTTAGGCCTTTAAGAAATCAATAAACACATAAAAATATGCCACTTTTTCTCTCAGAACTCCCCGTCATCCACTTCCCCAAATACGTCTTTGTCTTTCAAATGAACCCTATTAGACATAATTACATCAATTTATTTTAAATATTATTCGTCCTTGATCAATTATTTCCTAATATTTCGTGAAGGGGCCATAACCTTCTTCATACGTCAAAAAATTTCAACCACTTTCACCATCCAGAGAACGCCTCGCGTTGGTCAAGCTTTGCATACTCCACTTTTAATAAGGACACCAAAAATTTAAATCTTAAAATTCAGTTTTACCCTCTGTCTCTTCAGAAACTTCAGCAATTCGCTGCTTTGTATTGTGGGGTCAATGTACTTGCTGCGTTCTGCAGGGTCATAGCTCTGCTGCTGTGTATCATTCAGAAAGCAGGAAGGCCCACTTATTTTGACCCCTTTTCTTTTTAACCGCCAGTTTGTGTGCGTTTGATTCAGAAAAACTCATTTCTGCTTTCCTTGATTCTGTCATCAAGAAATAGGCTTTGAGCACCAAACTTGTCAGCTTAAACGCTGTGTGGTCAATCTAGGCTGTTGCAGCTTACTGCAGGGCCATAGCTCTGCTGCTGTATATCATTCAGAAAACAGGAAGTCCCACTTCTATTTTGACCCCTTTTCTTTTTGAACGCCTGTTTGTGTGCTATTTCTTGATTGAGAAAAACTCATTTCTGCTTTCCTTGATTCTGTCATCATGCCTGTACTGATATTTGCATGGCTTAAGCTTTGAGACAAGCATGAATACTGGCAGGATGCTTCAACAGGCTTTGAGCACCAAATTTGTCAGCTTTAACGCTGTGTGGTCAATGTACGCTGTTGCAGCATTCTGCAGGGCCTTAGCTCTGCTGCTGTATATCATTCAGAAAAACAGGAAGGCTCCTTCTTCTTAGACCCCTTCTCTTTTTAAATGCCAGTTTGTGCGCTATTTCTTGAATGAGAAAAACTCATTTCTGCTTTTCTTGATTCTGTCATCAAGAAATAGGCTTTGAGCACCAGACTTGTCAGCTAAAACGCAGTGAGGTCAATGTACGCTGTTGCAGCATTCTGCATGGCCAAAACACATCTGCTGTATATCATTCCAAAATAGCATATTCCCTGAAAGAAATCTGGAAAAGCCCACTTCTGACTCTATACCCCTTTTCTTTTTGAACGCCACAGCTGCTATTTCTTGATTCAGAAAAACTCATTGCTGCTTTCCTTGATTCTGTCATCAAGAAATCGGCTTTGAGCACCAGACTTTTCAGCTAAACCGATGTGAGGACAATGTACGCTGTTGCAGCATTCTGGCCAAAACACTTCTGCTGTATATCATTCCAAAATTAGCATATTATTCCCAAAAAGAAATATCTGCAATGCTTTAGAGACAGTTAAAATTAGAATCTTGCCTGAATTTCTGTGGGTCAATGACCGCTTTTGCAGCATTCTGATGGGCGATAGCACTTCTGCTGTATATCCACCGTGTATCATTCCTAAAAGAAAAACAGGAAGGCCCACTCTCCATATCCTTTCCTTGATTCTCAGACTTTTCAGCTAAACCGCTGTGAGGACAATGTACGCTGTTGCAGCATTCTGGCCAAAACTTTTCTGCTGTATATCATTCCAAAATTAGCATATTATTCCCAAAAAGAAATATCAGCAATGCTTTAGAGACAGCTAAAATTAGAATCTGAAATGCTGTGGGGTCAATGACCGCTTTTGCAGCATTCTGATGGGCGATAGCACTTCTGCTGTATATCCACTGCATATCATTCCTAAAAGAAAAACCGGAAGGCCCACTCTCCATATCATTTCAGCAATTTATTTAGTCTTTCTCGATGCCAAAAAACTATTCTATGATCAAGAAATAGTTTAGCAGCAAGCTTTTTTTTTTATTATATTCTTGAAAAAATAAATATTCTGGCTTATAATTTTGGATCGCACTTAAATTATTAAAATCAATTTTCGATGATAAACCATCAAAAGGCTCAAAATCTAACTTTTTTGCAGAGTTACCATTTAGATGCTATGTCATCAATTTTTTCTGTACCTCTAAAAATTAAAAAAATAGGTAGATTTCATTTCTTCGAAATTTAAGTTATTCAGCGGAAAATTGGACATTTAAGCTTTATCACTGCATCAATCATGACCTGATTTAATATGTGTCATCGGTATTTAAAAAAGAGATATAACTATTTTTGGTGAATTTCAATTTTTTTGGATCTGCCCCAATTAGTCTTAACTCCCTGCTTGGTGGATTTTTCATTTAAAAAAATGTTTACTATCATTGATTTGTTTACTATTTTTAATCATAACAATAAACATCGAAATATAAACTTGGTTTCATATTTCGTTAATGAGTTTATTGAAGGTGGTGAATTTCCCATCATCGATTAAAAAAACACTTTCAAGTTTTGACAATCCTACCTTGATTCTTTATTATTAAGGTCATAGTAATTGAAACGAATTTAAAATAGAGGACGAACAATCATTCTATTTTAAAACAGGCGAGAGCGATTCTGCCGAATAAGCTTCGCATTTTACTCTACCTTTTGAAAATTTAAAACCCTTAAGTCCCATTGTATGCCTTCAATTAGAGATATTAAATTTATGCTACCCCATTTAAAATTGAATCCTTTGAACTTATTTTACGACTTTAAATTAGTAGGGGCAGACTTTTTAATTCTATACGCCGCCCACAATAGGCATTTAATTGCCTATTGTTTGACACTACCTCAATTTAAAGTCAATTATTATGCTTTATGAAACAATTTTTCAAAATGTATGAGAGTTACAGCAAAAGTAATCATTGTGGTTTTCTGGTTTATTACTGATTAGATTTATCGCCCATTCGGTTGAAACCGTTAATAATGTATGCTAAAATTTTTATCAATAAAATGATACTTTTCTTCATATTATCTTGGAGTATGCTTTAAACCGGTTCATATTGATTTGTTAATTCTTCATGGAGAAAAAAAAGTTGTTTGAAATCATAAAATTGAATTATTAATAGCGTTTGTCTAATCTTCATATGATTTTCTCCTGAAAGCTTGTTTTTATGAGAGAAAACGTATATTTTAATGATATCTTCCTCTTTTGCGATGGCCTTAGAGGAACAACTCGGAAGCATACACGCCCCTGTAATTTAATGCTTGATCAAGCGGATGATTTCTTAAATAAAGTCGCTCCATCCCCCTTTTTACGCTTCAACTCTTTTTCACTTTGAAAATTGATCTTTTTTTGAATTTTTCTCTTTTTTTTTCAGGTGGAACAGATAGTAATAAGGGTAAAAGTAAAAAATGGAAGAAGATTTTGCAGTTCCCTCATATATCCCAGTGTCTACAGTTAAAAAATAAAATAGGTATTGCTCTAGTAATTTTTAGAAAACGATTGTGTAATACAATTGTTCTGGTTTTTTTTCTTCTCAAGATGTAACTGTTGTGTAATCGATCTTGTTTTTTTAGAAGCCAAATACAGCTATGTGGTCGATCAACAGCCGATTGGGAGACTCCTCTTCCGACAGTTTTGTCAAGAGGAAAAAAAAGAATATCACAGATACAATATATTTCTTGATGCAATCGTAAGTTTATTAAAAAATGTTGAACATTTCTATTATTCTTTTTGTAGGAAAAATATGAAGTTGAATCTGATGAAAATCGAGCCGAGTTGGCTTTAATTGTCTACGATAAGTACCTGAAAAGAGACGTAAGTTTTAATTACTTCAAAAAACCATATTTTTTCTGAGGAGTTCAAGATAATAAGTCCCAGATTTTGTCATATTGCCATGAAGCCAGAAGAGCCTACTCCTGTGTATTAAAAATCTCAAATTGAGGAAAAGAACCTCATAGGTTTAACGCGAACAAAATGGACGTTTAGAGGCTGTAAACGGTCGTTTAGCGAGTCTCGAATGGAGGAAAAGGACCTTAAATAGGTTTAACATTAAGAAAACGGATGTTTAAAGGCTCTAAACGGTCGTTTAGCGAGTCTCAAATGGAGGAAAAGGACCTAAAATAGGTTTAACACGAACAAAACGGACGTTTAGAGTCCCTAAACGGAGGTTTAGCGAGTCTCAAATGGAGGAAAAGAACCTCAAATAGGTTTAACACGAAGAAAACGGATGTTTAGAGGCTCTAAACGGTCGTTTAGTGAGTCTCAAATGGAGGAAAAGGACCTCAAATAGGGTTAACACGAAGAAAACCGAAGTTTAGAGGCTCTAAACGGTCGTTTAGCGAGTCTCAAATGGAGGAAGAGAACCTCAAATAGGTTTAACACTATGAAAACGGATGTTTAAAGGCTCTAAACAGTCGTTTAGCGAGTCTCAAATAGAGGAAAAGAACCTTAAATAGGTTTAACACGATGAAAACGGATGTTTAAAGGCTCTAAACGGTCGTTTAGCGAGTCTCAAATGGAGGAAAAGGACCTCAAATAGGTTTAACACGAAGAAAACGGATGTTTAAAGGCTCTAAACGGTCGTTTAGCGAGTCTCAAATGGAGGAAAAGGACCTCAAATAGGTTTAACACAAAGAAAACGGATGTTTAGAGGCTCTAAACAGTCGTTTAGCGAGTCTCAAATGGAGGAATAGAACCTCAAATAGGTTTAACACGAAGGAAACGGATGTTTAGAGGCTCTAAACAGTCGTTTAGCGAGTCTCAAATGGAGGAAAAGAACCTCAAATAGGTTTAACACGAACAAAACGGACGTTTAGAGTCCCTAAACGGAGGTTTAGCGAGTCTCAAATGGAGGAAAAGGACCTCAAATAATTCTTGTACACAGACTGAGCTTAAGGGCCTCTCAAGACCCTCACACCATCCAAAGATAAGAAACAATCAAATTTTGCCCAGAACACCAGAGTATCAGATGAAAAACTCAATAAAACACCTTAAAATCGAGTTAAAAGGCTTTCTTTTGGCCATAAAAAACCCAGAAAAACTCTTAAAAATATGATTTTAACTTGTTTCTTTTGACAAGAAACTGTGAGAAGAGTGTTTTTAGAAATAAGGCTATAGAAAACCCTTATAAGGGGTGAAAGATGAGGGGGGTGGAAATGTCCTTTCAATTCCGACCTTTTGGAAAGGGATTTTTCTTTGTGGTCCTCTTCAAAATGGAATCTTTAGCTGGAACTGCTGACCTGTGAGAGGAAAACAATGTTGCTTCTTTATTGCTGAATTTTTATCAAAACGTTTTTTTTTCAGGCGCCAGAACCGATAGACGTACTTTTGAATACTACTTTAATAGAAGCATGTAAAGAAAGACTGAATTTAGGGAACAGAGAGCTTTTCGATGACATAATGGCTACGGTGAAAACGTTCTTGGCTGGAGAACCTTTTCATCTATTTGAAAACTCAATGTATTTTCATCGTTATCTACAATGGAAGTGGCTCGAAAGCCAGCCGGTCACTTACAAAACGTTTCGGATGTACCGCGTACTCGGCAAGGGAGGTTTCGGCGAGGTTTGCGCCTGTCAAGTCCGAGCCACCGGCAAAATGTACGCGTGTAAAAAACTCGAGAAGAAACGTATTAAAAAACGAAAAGGTGAAGCGATGGTCCTTATAGAAAAACAAATTTTACAAAAAATCAATTCTAGATTTGTCGTAAGTTAAAAAGTTTTATGTTTATTCAAACTAATAGTATTCATTTTAGGTAAGCCTGGCGTACGCTTATGAAACAAAAGACGCTTTATGTTTGGTCCTTACGATAATGAATGGAGGAGATTTGAAATTTCATATTTACAATATGGGCGGAGAACCCGGTTTTGATATTTCAAGAGCCAGATTCTATTCTGCCGAGGTTCTTTGTGGGCTAGAACACTTGCATTATCAAGGTTTAGTGTATAGAGACTGTAAACCTGAGAACATTCTTCTCGACGATGCTGGACATGTCAGGATATCAGACTTGGGTCTTGCAGTCGAAATTCCAGAAGGAGAGATGGTGCGAGGACGAGTAGGAACAGTCGGTTATATGGGTTCGTTTTTTCTTCATGTCTTAATTTTAGTACTAATTTACTTTTCAGCTCCTGAAGTAATAGACAATGAAAGATACACGTTTAGTCCTGACTGGTTTAGTTTTGGATGCCTCGTTTATGAAATGATTGAAGGTCAAGCACCTTTTCGGGCGAGAAAAGAAAAAGTAAAACGTGAAGAGGTTGACCGAAGGGTCAAAAACGAGCCAGAAAAATATTCTTCTAAATTTACAGAAGAGGCAAAATCATTATGCAAACAAGTAAATACTCATTATTTTACAAAATGTATAACGTTAAATTTTTTAGTTATTAAAAAAGTCTGGGAAGACGAGATTAGGATGTCATTGTGGACGATATGGTGCACGAGAGGTAAAACAACATGAGTTTTTTCGATCGATTAACTGGAAAAGGCTTGACGCTGGGATGGTCGACCCACCGTTTGTACCTGATGTAAGTTTTTTCATTTTCTATTAATTTTTTTATTAATTTTATATATTTTAGCCTCATGCGGTCTACGCTAAAGATGTCCTTGACATTGAACAATTTTCGACTGTCAAAGGAGTCAGCTTGGATGCTACGGATGATACGTTTTATTCTAAATTTAATACTGGATCTGTTTCAATACCGTGGCAAACCGAGGTTAGTTATTTCTTAGAATGTTGAGCTTATAAGTCATTAAAAAGTTAGGTTAAAAGCGATTTAACTTTTTTTGGGACAAAAATGTGGGAAAAATCTTCAAAAAATCATAACTCCTTAATGGATTGTAATATGGTATCCAGAAAAAAGGAGGAGTGATGCCATTCACTCTTTTTAACTTCCTTAAAGAAGTTATTGTGATACCCTCGACATCGGGTTTTTGGGGAAGGGTCTTCCAGACCCCGGAGGGTCAAATCGAATATTGATCTTTACCGATCTCAACTTTGTCTGTGGTGCCGTCCGGCCGTCCATAGCATTTTTCCGGAACACTTAACGGCCACAGTTTTTAACCGATTTTCACCAAATTTTCCTCACAAAATCTTCCTTAGTCGGAGAACAACAACCAAATTTTCACAAAAATTTCTTCAGCCGGTGAAGAAGAATGTAACGAGGGCGATTTTTGAATTTCGAAAAAATGGCGGAGATATGTCTGTTTGAAATTTTAAAAAATTCGCTGCGGCCGAACCGTTAATCCGATTTTCACCAAATTTTCACCAATTACTCCTTATATTTTTTAAGAATTTTTGGGGTAAAAAAATTGCCACTTATTAAATTATTAATTTTTTTTAGTAGGGAGAAATTTCATACTTCTACCCATTACGAGAGGCATATCCTTAGGGCAAAGAGCCCATTATTTCTACTTTGACACTTAAAAAAATTTTCGAAAAAAGAAGTTAAAAAATTTTTCAAAAAAAAGTTAAAAATGCGCAAATTTAAAAATGAAAACCTGGAAAATTTTTCGGAAAAAAAAACTCGCAAAATTATTTGAAAAAAAACTTCAAAAATTTGTTGAAAAAAAAAAAAAAAAAAAAAACTTTCCTCTCCCTTATACTTCCCCCTCCTTTATTCGTTCCCTCCGCTATGCTTCCCCTCCCATAAACCTCCGTTGTACATCCCCTCCTTTATACTTCCCCCTCCTATATTTTTACTTCTCTTGGAAGCTCTTCAAACCAGTACTTTTTTTCTGATATATGTCTTATTAATTCACATTCTTCTTTTTTTTTAGATGATAGAAACCGAGTGTTATAAAGAACTAAATGTTTTTGGCCCAAACAATTCTCGGCCGCCTGATCTGATTCTTGATGCAGTTCCTCAGCCAGAAAAGCAGGGATGCTTCCCATTTAGAAGAAAGGTATTTTTTTAACCCTTAATCCATCTAATTGAGCCATGCTCGACAAAACAGCAAAAATTTCAACAATTTTGGTTTCTTTTTTTAATTTTAGAAAAAGCAGTCTGCGCGTAGTATGCCGGTTCCAATTGACGATCTCTACCTGACTCCAAAAAGCGATCAGGCAGTAAGCTGATCTATTAATTCTATATCGACTGTTTAAATATCTTATAAAAAAATTTTATCCGACCACCGTCTCGCCGTCGTGTTTCTGTGCCAACTTGTTTTTAAACTCATTTTATACTACCGGCACATATTTATTACCAATAGCACAAAATACATCACAAAAAAACATTTTTGTATATATTTTAAAAATTATTTAATCCTCATTAGGTATCAAGTAGCATTCGGTGTAAATAGCTTGTTTATATTATAATCTTTGTAGTTACCTTTTGTAGATTTTTATCAAGGGTCTATCGCCGAATCGGCCTTTCTATCGAAAAAAATAAAAAAACAAAAAAATAATAATCCATCGGATTCTACTACAAAAACTACTCTTATTCCTTAATCATAAAATATCATATTAGCATTTAAAGCCTGTGGGCATAGTATCGTGAATGTAGAGTGTTTTAACTTTGTGATAATTTAACAAAATTCTTTTATTTTTAATTTAAGTTCCCTCTTTTTTTTAGTTATTTATTTTTGGTCTATGAATTTGCTCAATTCGTAAAATATGAACTCCTTTTTCTTTTCTGTCGCTCAAATGTTTTGCGCACATTTATTATTTTCAACGTGTTTAGAATTCTAAATATCGTGAAAAAGCTTTTGTACAAAATGTGACGTATGTCAATTAACCAAGTATTCGAATAGCTTCTTTTTTTCCCCTTCTTATTAACGAAAATGAGCAATCTGGTGCTGAAAGTATCAAGCCAAAATTTATTTTGGGGCATTTTAAACATCGATTTGTTTTTTTAATTTTAAGTGATCGTAGACCATTTTCTCTGTGATTCCTTTCCCACGACTGCATTTTCTTGCCTTGTATATCACTGCACTTGTTTTACGAATTGAAGTTTTCTTTTTAATATGTATAAATAAAATTGTATTTATGGAAAATTTTGTTTTTTAAACCTGGAATGCGAGATTGACTTGTAGTTCCTTAGGTTGGGTGGACATTTTTCCTCCCAATCAATTTTATTTTTTCTATATTCTGTATTTTAAAAAAGATTTAAAAAAATGGAAGTAGACAAGCTAGGTGTTGAACGTTTTAAAATTTATCGAAGCCCAGTATTGTGCACAAATACCTATTTCTGAAAATCGGATTTCGGTAGTTGTTTTCTTTTCTTTTCTCAGGGTATTTAGGTTTATGGTTCTAATTTTATAAAATTTCGCTCTAAGGTTATCTAATTGACAACAAAAACCTCTTATTTTAACCAAATTTATGCTACTAAAAATTTTTGTTCATGTGTTAAGATGGAAGTATAATCCTCTTTTCAAAAGTTTGAATTTGGCTCTAAAAGCCGCATTCTTTTGAACTAGGGAAATTAATAAAATGTGTCAAAAACGCTTGTTTCTGATAAAATAATGCAATACAATTAATATAATTCATGTCTGTTTTATTCAATTACCTTTAAAAAAAAGCCTTTTTAAGGAGGTATGATGGTTTTTAAGTGAGTTGCTTTGCAAATTTTTCGGTTTTTCCCTTCTATCTTGGAAACCGTCGCACAAAACGAAAAAATGTCCTAAGTAAAAGTTGTAGGTACTAAAATTTACTACATAAAATATCTTATTAGTTTTTTCCGTTAGAGCAATACTTTAGGAGATATGGAAGTATTTAAGTTGGTTGCTTTGCTAATTTTTCGTTGTTAACAACGGTTTTCGGTTTTTCCCTTCTATCTCGGAAACCGTCGCTCAAAACGAAAAAATGTCAAAAGTAAAAGTCGTAGCTACGGAAATTTACTACAAAAAGACCTCATCGGTTTTTTTTGTCAGAGCAATACTTAAGGAGATATGAGGGTTCTTAAGTGAGTTGCTTTGCAAATTTTTCGTTGTGAGCAACGGTTTTCGGTTTTCCCTTCTATCTCGGAAACCGTCGCTCAAAACGAAAAAATGTCCTAAGTAAAAGTTGTAGGTACAAAGATTTCCTACAAAAATTTATTTATTTATTATTTGCGTTAGAGCAATATTTAAGGAGTTATGAGGTTAAAACTAATAATCCTACAGAGCCTGTCTGAAAACTTAAAACCTTCATATCTCCTAAAATATTGCTCTGACGGAAAAAACCAATAAGATATTTTATGTAGTAAATTTCCGTAGCTACGACTTTTACTTAAGACATTTTTTCATTTTGAGTGACGGTTTCCAAGATAAAAGGGAAAAACCGAAAACCGTTGCTCACAACGAAAAATGTACAAAGCAACCAACTTAAAACCCTCATATCCCCTTAAGTTGCATCGAGAATAAATCCAGAATTTATAACTTGCAGTTTTAACTCTTTATTTTGTAAACATCAAAAAACATTTTAAGGACAAATAACACGACATTTAACAACACTTTAAACATTTAGGAATTTTCTATTCTATCCTAAAATAAGGAATTTATACACCGAACAATTAAAACTGGTGTGTTTCATACCCTGTTTTCATTGGTTAACCATGTTTTTCAAGCTTAATAAGACTAGATTTTGAGATCATTAAAAAAAAAATTCTCACAAAATGGGGTGATGAGAATATGGACTGGAATAGCGACTATACGCCATTTACAAATTTAACACGAGGCTACTACATTTATAAGGGGATTGATAAAATATTACACAATGAATTAGTTGAGAAAAGTAAAATTTTTTGGTAAACTGGGGGAAATTTTGACAAGCTACTATTTTGAAGCACACTTGATTATCTAAAATTTTATTTTTTTGCTTGGAGCAAACGTTATTTTTGGTAAGGAAGACGGAAAAATAGATCGGAAGGAAAATGTCGGATGAACCGATATATCGGAAGGAAAATATCGGATGAACCGATATAGGAAGGAAAATATCGGATGAACCGATAGATCGGAAGGAAGATGTCGGATGAACCGATATATCGGAAGGAAAATATCGGATGAACCGATAGATCGGAAGGAAAATATCGGATGAACCGATATATCGGAAGGAAAATATCGGATGAACCGATAGATCGGAAGGAAATATAGGATGAACCGATAGATCGGAAGGAAATATAGGATGAACCGATAGGTCGGAAGGAAATATCGGATGAACCGATAGATCGGAAGGAAAATATCGGATGAACCGATAGATCGGAAGGAAATTATCGAAATGAACCGATATATCGGAAGGAAAATATCGGTTGAGCCGATATATCGGAAGGAAATTATCGGAATGAACCGATATATCGGAAGGAAAATATCGGTTGAGCCGATATATCGGAAGGAAAATATTGGATGAACCGATAGATCGGAAGGAAAATAAAGGATGAACCTATGTATCGGAAGGAAAATATCGGATGAACCGATAGATCGGAAGGAAAATATCGCATGAACCGATAGATCGGAAGGAAAATAAAGGATGAACCTATGTATCGGAAGGAAAATATCGGATGAACCTATGTATCGGAAGGAAAATATCGGATGAACCGATAGATCGGAAGGAAAATATCGCATGAACCGATAGATCGGAAGGAAAATAAAGGATGAACCTATGTATCGGAAGGAAAATAAAGGATGAACCTATGTATCGGAAGGAAAATATCGGATGAACCGATATATCGGAAGGAAAATATTGGATGAACCGATAGATCGGAAGGAAAATATCGGATGAACCTATGTATCGGAAGGAAAATATCGGATGAACCGATATATCGGAAGGTAAATATCTGATGAAGCGAAATATCGGAAGGAAAATATCGGATGAACCGATATATCGGAAGGAAAATATCGGATGAACCGATAGATCGGAAGGAAAATATCGGATGAACCGATAGATCGGAAGGAAAATATCGGATGAACCGATAGATCGGAAGGAAAATATCGGATGAACCGATAGATCGGAAGGAAAATATCGGATGAACCGATATATCGGAAGGAAAATATCGGATGAACCGATTTTTACCAACTCAATTGTGTAATATTAACACTATCCTACTGGAATATAATTTTATCGAGGTATATTTTGATTTTAAAAGGGGCTTAAATCAAATGGTACTTTTTTCAAGGAGAAATTGTCAGATGCCCTATAATTTTATTAGAAAAAATTGAACCAGATATACGTGGAGATGGTAAAAAGTGCATAGTTAAAAATAACCTAAGAATCTGAATTTTCAGCTATAGAAGTACCTATTTTTCAGTTTTCCAAGAAAATTCACTCTTAAAAATCGTGCTAAATACTTTAAAAAATCGTTGACGTTTTTAGTGCATTTTGGTTTTGGGTCATCTGAAAATTTCTCCTTTATTTTACCAAAATGTAAAAAGAAAGCAGCTGTCATTTCTATACAAACTCTAACATTCAACAACCTTTATATAAAGTTTGCCTTGCATAAAATTAACTAAAATCACTATAACGTCAACAAAGAAATTTTTTCCTATTTTGAGCCAAAATAGTTATGATGTTTCCATCGGAAACGGGAAGAAAATGAAATTTTTGTACTCCTCAGGGCACGGATTGATTTCATTTCTGAAAAAAAGATACAAATAATTAAACAATAGAAAAATAAGGTGGTTATTGAAAAACTAAAAAAACAAACCATGCAGGATTATAAAAAAATAATAAAAATCAAATTAAAATTTATTCAGAAAAAAAAACGACACTGAATAACAAAAAAAAACATGCACAAAATGGTAACACTCTTTTAAGTCAGTCTAATAATAACAAAAAAAAATTAAGCATTTGACTAGGAGTTGGCAAGATCTAATTACTGTAGAGGTATGAAGGATCGAACTAAAATGGCATAAAAAAGGACGATCCTAATGGCAAGTACAAAAAATGACTTTTATAAGCTTCTAAGTAGATCTCTCTGTTGAGATCTAATCGATGGGGGGATAAAAATACTGTGGATTTTAATACTGAAGTCAGAAATCAAATTTTTAAAGCATAACACAGCATTTTTTGATGATGTTTTTCTGTTTGGGTTTTTCGTCGAGTTTATGATTTTCCTCGGGTTCGTTTTTGATAATTGATTTCTCCTGTGAAATAATGTGGTCGTGTTCTTCTTGGAACCATTCTTCTTCGGAAGAGCTATGGTGACCGTGAAGACGGTTTGAAGATCCGTTAAAATCGTCTGAGGAGATTAGGCGGACGCGGGATGAAGGTTTAGCGCCGGACAAAGAGACGGAGCGCGATCGCCAGTTTCCCGAAGAGCATTTTCCGCGAACGAGGCCGACTTTGACTTCGACGACCGATGCGGAATTTACACGTTTGACGAGAAAATGTTCCGTGTACGGTTTTTCCGTTTTGGGCTTCTCATACGCATCGTCCGTCTCTTCGCCCGGGATTGGGTTCAAATCAAACTTTACTGGGGTTTTCGGTTTGAGACACTCACAACATGACAGCCGCCCGACTCCCATCTCTAAGCCTCCTCTGAGGAAGACTGGCTGTAAAAAAACACAAATTTTAATTTCTAACTCCATTAATTTTTAATTAAACTCCATTTTGAATCCAAAAAATTTACCTTTCCATCAAGAAAAACAACAGCACAGGCTGCATGATTTAACAAAATTTAATTTTAGAAATTTTTAGATATGGTGACAAACACTAATGAAATGAATGAGCCAAAAGAATTTTTAAAAGATAAGGCATAAGATCAAAAGGATGCCTAAAGCCTTTTTTTCTGGCTTAACATTATAGACATTTCAACTTATGCAGGGTGTCCCAACTAGAGTGGACCAGCAACTTTACGATAAAGCATTTAGGTCTAGAAAAAAAAGTTAAATATCCAAGTAAGGCTCTAGAGAACTTCTACTTTTTCTAGTTTTCTGGGCAAAAATCGTCGGAATTATTAGCGTTTGCAAATTATATGGCATATTTCGTCAATTTTTAGCGCAATTAAGTACAATAATAATGAAGGTCGAAATTTTGCTTGGCGGGGCAGAACGCTGCATTTCTAGACAAAACTTTTCTCCAATAATCGATATATTTCTTCCGATATATCGGTGCCACCGATATATTTGTTCCGCGGTGTCGCAGAGAGGTGTTATCTTCGTTATTTTAAATGGGAGCCCTATTTTTTTATGCTTTTAATCGATTCTATGCTCAATTGTAAGGGACTTATACTTCGCTTATTTTTTTTAGCAACTCTTCAAAATAAAATAAATTGGCAAACAAAAATGAAAAATGGCATCTTTGATTTTTCCCCCTTCAATCTAAATTTTTTTTAGTCATATCATGTTTAAATTTAACTTTTTTTTTTTTTTTTTTTTTTTTGTAGGACGAAAATTATAGAATTTATACAGGGTGGTCCATCTAGGGTTGTTGCGATACTTCCGATATTTCGGAATTATCGCGATATTCTTCTTCCGATATTTGCGATATTTTCCTTCCGATATATCGGTTCATCCGATATTCTCCTTCGGATATATCGGTTCATCTGATATTCTCCTTCGGATATATCGGTTCATCCGATATTTTCCTTCCGATATATCGGTTCATCCGATATTTTCCTTCCGATGTATCGGTTCATCCGATATTTTTATTTTCCTTTCGATATATCGGTTCATCCGATATTTTCCTTCCGATATATCGTTTCAACCGATATTTTCCTTCTGATATATCGGTTCATTCGATATTTTCTTCCGATATATCGGTTCATCTGATATTTTCCTTCCGATATATCGGTTCATCCGATATTTTCCTTCCGATATATCGGTTTATCCGGTACGATATTTTTCAAAAATATCGGAAGGAAGGCCATATCGAATCAACCCTAGGTCCATCAAGTTGGGACCAAATTCATACAGAAAAAAGTGCTCCAATCGAAAAAATGACCTAAGTAAAAGTTGCTTAAAATTAAGCGTAGAATAGATTAAAAGCAAAAAAAACATAGGGTTCCCATTTAAAATAACGAAGTTAACACCACTCTGTGGTACCCTGTATACCAAAATCTACCAAATAAAGTTGATTCCCCATCCAAAAATATGGGGGTTTATATTTTTTGTCTTAAATGCTTTGTTGTAAAGTTACTGGGACTGTATAAAGGGGATTATAATTACCTTGTGATCTCCCATACAAGAGCTTTTACCGATTACTCCATATTCAAGATTACTTTCTCCATCCTAAAAAAGAAGAGAAATTAAATTTTAAAACATTTAAAGTTTTACGTACACCATGAACAAGAGGGCGAGCTGTCTGGCTGAGAAGGACACGGTCACACCAGGCAGGACATCTCGTCTCCATATAATCAGAGACAGTCGTCGAATCCTCAATAAACGGATAACTTGGAGGGAAATGAATCGGAAATTCGTACAACTGAGTACAGAAATCGTCCATTTCTTTATCAAATTCTTTAAGCTTTGAAAAAAATTAAAATTTCTTTTTAATCAAAAAAACAAACCCAAAGTTGATCTAAAAACATAGCTTGATGGTTGTGATGTTTAAACTCTTTTTTGCCTAAAGTAAAAACAACGGAATCGTCAGCGTCTTTATAAACAACAATATTATTTTTTCCGTTTGTAGTCAAATTTTCTTCCTGAAGTCCCTCGCAAAGTTTCTATAAAATCAGTTAACATTTTATAATTTTTTGAAAAAGACTTACTTTAATGACACCCTGGGTATCCGTCCGGAAATTGAAGTCGCCAAAAAGGAAAAACGGCGCAGTACCATATTCGTCATTGTGAAAACGATCGAGCGTATATTCCAAAGCTCTTTGTCTTGTCTTCGAATAAACAGAAGGGTACTGAAAAGCAAAATTTAGAAACATTTTTTTTCTAAAAATTTTCCCTCAATTACAGATTCTACGGCAATAAAATTTGAAGCGTCATGGAACAAATGAATGTTAATCAGATCAAAAACGGTTCCGTTCAGATTCCACCTGGTTCTCATAAAACCTTTTCTCGACCATTTACACTAAAAAGAAATATATTAAAACATAATTTTTAATTTATTTGTTACCTCAGGGAAAAATCTTGAGGAAATTTAGATTTTTCTTTCGTAGCGACTGATTCGATGTCGCCAGCAAAGACTTCTTTCCCGTCTACCCCCAGAAAGCACATTTCTTTAAAATCCCAGATAAGTACTTCATTGATCGATTCATGAATAAAATAGAAGTTCCCAAGAGCCTAAAATATGGAAATGTAATAATCGAAAAGAAACGGTTATTTTTTTGTACTGTAAATGTTTCTGCAGAAGAATAATCTTCATCGAGGTAAATTCTCACTTTGTCGAATAGCCTCAGCTCATCACTTTCCATCAATAATCTAAAAAAAAAAAATTACAATTGGTTCTTCCATTTTTAATTGAAGCGGTAGGTGGAAAAGACACTTGGGGAAAATTTTTTCGTTGAAGATGCACCATGTGCTATCAGCCTTTTGCTTTTCAGCAGACACAAAAAAAAAAAACTGAATCATAGTCTTCAGATATCACATGTCATTTTTTGGTGGTTGAACTGCTTTCTGATGAGTTTTTTTTTACAAAACTAAGTTAACTGACTGACGACGCAGTAAATTTTGCTTCATATTCAATAAAAGTCTCATTTTGCCCAAAAAACAAGTTATCACATGTTGCATCTTCAACGACGATATAAGCTTTATAAGTTATTAAATAGTAATAAAACTTTGCACTAGAATTTCGTCGATTTTATAAGTGATGGCTGCCTTTCTGCAACCATGCTTCCCCCCCCCCCCCCCGAGAGCAGGTTTTGAATAGGTAAACAGTGAATTTTATTGAAAGAACCATGAAAAAATGGCTTTTTTAAAAGCCAAAATCTTGCAGATAGCGGCTTTTTTAAAAGCCAAAATCTTGCAGATTGCGGCTTCTTTAAAAGCCGAAATCTCGCAGATAGCGGCTTCTCTAAAAGCCGAAATCTCGCAGGTAGCGGCTTCTCTAAAAGCCGAAATCTCGCAGGTAGCGGCTTTTTAAAAGCCAAAATCTTGCAGATAGCGGCTTTCTTAAAAGCCGAAATCTCGCAGATAGCGGCTTTTTTTAAAGCCAAAATCTTGCAGATAGCAGCTTCTTTAAAAGCCAAAATCTTGCAGATAGCGGCTTTTTTAAACACCAAAATTTTGCAGATAGCGGCTTTTTTAAAAGCCGAAATCTCGCAGATAGCGGCTTCTTTAAAAGCCAAAATCTTGCAGATAGCGGCTTTTTTAAAAGCCAAAATCTTGCAGATAGCGGCTTTTTTAAACACCAAAATTTTGCAGATAGCGGCTTTTTTAAAAGCCGAAATCTCGCAGATAGCGGCTTTTTTAAAAGCCAAAATCTTGCAGAGAGCGGCTTTTTTAAAAGCCAAAACCTCGCAGATAGCGGCTTTTTTAAAAGTCAAAATCTTGCAGACAGCGGCTTTTTTAAAAGCCAAAACCTTGCAGATAGCGGCTTTTTTAAAAGCCAAAATCTTGCAGACAGCGGCTTTTTTAAAAGCCTGTAATGGAGCGAAAATGCGAAAATGGAGATCTTGGTCCATTTTAATCATTACAAGCCAAAATCTTGCAGATAGCGGCTTTTTTAAAAGCCAAAATCTTGCAGATAGCGGCTTATTTAAAAGCCAAATCTTGCAGATAGCGGCTTTTTTAAAAGCCAAAATCTTGCAGATAACGGCTTTTTTAAAAGCCAAAATCTTGCAGATAGCGGCTTCTTTAAAAGCCAAAACCTCGCAGATAGCGGCTTCTTTAAAAGCCAAAATCTTGCAGATAGCGGCTTCTTTAAAAGCCAAAATCTTGCAGACAGCAGCTTTTTCAAAAGCCAAAATCTTGCAGATAGCGGCTTTTTCAAAAGCCAAAATCTTGCAGATAGCAAAAAGTAATTGAAGCAATGGCACATTGCTGTTGGCAATACCACTTTCATGATAAATCCTTGGTTCTGGCCCAAAATCAGCTTCATAAAATAGCTGATATCTCAGCCAATAAAAATTCTTCCTTGAAATTTGGAAAGTGTTATGGAGAGCAAGGGGTCAAAAAATGCGTTCTAAGGACATAGGTACCCCTTTTCCACCTACCACCCCAATTGGCATACTTATACAAAAAAAGGTTCAAAATTTTTAAATTTAGATACATAATGAGCTACTTAATTTGTTTACATACTTCACAAAGTACTCGACATGCTGCATACTCGACTCATAATTTTTTCCGCCAACTTCTTGACAATGGAGAGCGATAAATTTCGGATCGAGTCTATTCACAGTCTAAAATAAAAAAAAAGGAAGTTAAAAAAAATCAGTTTCCTCTGAAAGATAAGGAATTGAACTTACAGCGAGAAATTCTTCGGTCCAGATTTTAAGCATTACAGATGGCTGAGGAAGAAAAAAAAATTTTTAAGTGAAAGAAATTTTGCGTTTGGAGCTTAAAAAAATTTGTGGTTTTTTAGGAAAAGGTAAAATGATGACTGTGACATTATCGAAGTTTATGAGGAGGAAAACTTGGGAATTATGTGGTAAAGTGAGGGAAAATTAGCATAAATTATAATCTTACTAACATCTTCGAATATCGAACCGACGTTGGCCGTAACGAGGAGAAAAGGTGTTGAGTTAACCGATGACATTTTGATGATAATTCAGATCTCACGTGTATGGAGGGATGAAGATTATTGGTTGAGTATCATTTTTTGTCTGGGGGATGAAAGTTGGGAATGAGAGCCTGGGAGATGTTCTATTTGGTCTTCTTTCTCGGGGGACGGGAGCGGGCTGTCGTTCCCCTTGGACTCGTAACTCGTTGAATTTCGGACGAAGCGAGTCGCCGAGACGTTAGGCCACGCCTCCTACCACCCCGCCTCGCCCGAGACAGTCACCGATTGACGTCAATACGACGGTGGGCCGGGGTTGAGGAACCAGCTTTTCTGGATGGATCGTTTTTTTGACGTCTCCTCAACCTATTCGCTTTTATTTTATGTCATTTTCTCTCCTCTCAAAAACAACATTGAAAAATAGGTCATTTTCCGACAGTCTAGAAACATGGGCCTAAATGGCCAAAAAATTAACTACTTTGGGTTGAAAATTACCTTCCTAAAGTGATAACCTTGTTAACCCAATCATATTCTAAAAACTATAGGCTGAAAATGTCCTTATTTCAAGTAATAACTACAAAACCGTGTAAAAACGATATTTCCAAACTCTGAAATAAATTTTTTTTTAAGGGTTAACCCTTTGTAAACGCCATTTTCAGGTCTGAACCTGCACAAAGGAATTTTATTAGGTGTACAAAATGAAACTCGGCTAAAACCTACAAAATTCAAATTTACCCTGTGGCTGAGTTTCATTTTGTTCACCTAATAAATAAAAATCGAAGGAAATTTATTTCTCTATAAATTTGTACTTAATTATTTTTTTCTAGGATGCACCATTTTCGGAAAATAATTTTTTTAAAAATAAATTTATCTTGAAAACAGTGCGTCCTAGAGAAAAAATGAATAGAATAAAAATTAAAGAGAATTAAATTTCCAACAGATTTTATTTCGTGCATTTTTTCAATATCTGTAACGGTTTACGATTTACAAGCCTTTAAAAATTAACCTTCTTAATGGTTATACTTCAATAACCTTCTTACACGGAGAAGGTCAACTTTTGATGGACTTTAACGCCTAAAATATTCAAAATTTTGAAAAAATGAGCTACTAGGTGTACAAAATGAAACTCGGCTAAAATCTACAAAATTCAAATTTACTCTGTGGCTGAGTTTCATTTTGTACACCTAATAAATAAAAATTGTAGGAAATTTAATTCTCTATAAATTTGTACTTATTTTTTTCTAGGATGCACCATTTTCGGAAAATAATTTTTTTTAAAATAAATTTATCTTGAAAACAGTGCGCCCTAGAGAAAAAATGAATAGAATAAAAATTAAAGAGAATTGAATTTCCAACAGATTTTATTTAGTGCATTTTTTCAATATCTGTAACGGTTTACGATTTACAAGCCTTTAAAAATTAACCTTCTTAATGGTTATACTTCAATAACCTTCTTACACGGAGAAGGTCAACTTTTGATGGACTTTAACGCCTAAAATGTTTAAAATTTTGAAAAAATGAACTACTAGGTGTACAAAATGAAACTCGGCTAAAATCTACAAAATTCTAATTTCCCCTGTGGCTGAGTTTCATTTTGTACACGTAATATAATTTTTATTGCGTATGTATTCCGCAAGAAGCTTGATTTTACTAATAACCAATAATGGAGGGAGAATGACTGTGATAACGGGTATCTCACGACGCGTTTCGGCTAAAAAAGCCTCATCAGGTGAAAATTTTTTTTTTTCAAAAATGATTGGTTCATTCAGATCCCAAATCTATCCTTTTAGGGTAATCACAATAACTTCTCTTTATAGAAAGTTTAAAAGCATAAATATGAGGAGATCAACTGCCATTTGTGACTTTCCAAAAGAAGTTACTGTAATACCCTCCTATGTAGGGTCTTCTAAAGTCAATAGTTTACTTATTTTAGGATGAAAATATTCATTTTTCATGTGCACTATCGTTCCTACCTCCACGTATAGTATGTATTGTACTTGAGAAGTTTCCCGCCTTTTTTTATTTTTAAAGGTAAATTTTGTGATTGGTAACACTGTTTTTGATAAAAATAATAAAGAAGTGACGGATAAACAAAATTGATCTTTATTCTTTATCTTCAATGGTATCAATTAGAATTAGTTTTAACCAATAGGTTTTTAAAACGCTTATCTCACCTGCTGTTCAATAAATCATAATGTAAGTAATTGCACAATATTTTGTATAATGAAGACCTTTTGTTGTAGTATGTCGTGGTTTTTTGGTGGAAAGAGGAAGTCCTCGTCGTCGACACCTGGTACCCCTGATATAACGACGTCGGAGACATCCGAAGGCTTTATAGCAATTGAGACTCGGCCATATCAGCCGGTGCTTCCGCCGTATCCGATCGTTCCTGAAGGCCTTCGCTACAACGTAATTCCGCAGCCGACGTATTCACCATCGCCCAAGGCCGCTGTCAACAACGCTCCAATCAACCCTCTCGAGTCTATACCTTTCAAGCTCTCTCCTTCTTTATTATCAACAGCTCCTACATCTATGAATGATATTCGATCGTATAAAACACAAATCGACTCCGTCAAATCCAAAATCAACTCGGACTATTTCAATTACGATTTCAAAATTGAAAAATCTTACATTCAGTAAATCCAGTGATGTCTGAAAGACACTTAAATATGTGATATCCAGCTTTCAACCTGAAAAGGTTTTTTTATCCTTAATTTTAAATATTCTCGATATGCAACCATTAATGCGAATTTTAGATGAATTAGTACAGAAATTTTGACCAAATATCACTTTTTATTTATGTTAAATGTAAAAAATAAAATGTAAAGTAAAAAAATTACATGAAGGCTTCTTTATCGGACAAAAATTCCACAAACGATAAGAATTGACACTAAAATAAAAAAGGGAAGAAATGTCTTCAAAAATCCGGAAACGCTGAAACAAAAAAAAAAAATTTCAAAAAAATCAAGACCCCAGATAACGGGTGTTTAAACGTCGATTTAGTGCTTACCCAGTGAATTTTCCGTAGAAAAATAATAGGAAACCGAGCTTCCAAGCGTTCCATCTTGAATTTTTGTAATTCATGTTGTTCAACGCAGCGGCGACCATAGAATGACAATTGGTCCAGCAGAGAGTATGCTGAAAATTTTATATCAATCTTGGGATTTTTGTTTTGAAAATAACATGACAAAAAAATTAATTAATCAATTATTTTAAAAAAATGTCTTCTCCATAGTATGAGAAAGTACACTATTCTTCAGCTACAAACTTCCGTATATAATTGACAGACATTTTCGCAAAATTCAAAAAGTCTGCTTCTTGAGAAACAAGAATTTATTTCATTTTCTATGGTCTAATAGCAGAAAAACACACTTTAAACTGTATTTTTGGGCGATTTTCTCATTCCCTGGTCAAGAAACAGTGTTGGGCGTAACCGTAATTGCGATTACGATTACGATTGTAATCGCAAGTTTCTTAATTACGATTACAATTATAATCGTAATCGTAATTCCGATAACTAACGATTTTAATCGCAGCAAAAAATACGATTATAATGGTAATCACAGAAAAAAATACGATTACGATTTTAATCGCAGCAAAAAATACGATTATAATGGTAATTGTAATCGCGATTGTAATGTGTTATAATGGAAATTTCTGCGATTACAATCGTAATTGTATTTTTTTCTGCAATTACGATTGTAATCGCATTTTTTTTCTGCGATTACCATTATAATCGTATTTTTTGCTGCGATTAAAATCGTAATCGTATTTTTTTTCTGCGATTACCATTATAATCGTATTTTTTGCTGCGATTACCATTATAATCGTATTTTTTTCTGCGATTACAATCGTATTCGTATTTTTTTTCTGCGACTACGATTGTAATCGCATTTTTTTCTGCGATTACCATTATAATCGTATTTTTTGCTGCGATTAAAATCGTAATCGTATTTTTTTTCTGCGATTACAATCGTAATTGTATTTTTTTCTGCGATTACCATTATAATCGTATTTTTTGCTGCGTTTAAAATCGTAATCGTATTTTTTTCTGCGATTACCATTATAATCGTATTTTTTGCTGCGATTACCATTATAATCGTATTTTTTTCTGCGATTACAATCGTATTCGTATTTTTTTCTGCGATTACGATTGTAATCGCATTTTTTTTCTGCGATTACCATTATAATCGTATTTTTTGCTGCGATTAAAATCGTAATCGTATTTTTTTTCTGCGATTACAATCGTAATTGTATTTTTTTCTGCGATTACCATTATAATCGTATTTTTTGCTGCGATTACCATTATAATCGTATTTTTTTCTGCGATTACAATCGTATTCGTATTTTTTTTCTGCGATTACGGTTGTAATCGCATTTTTTTTCTGCGATTACCATTATAATCGTATTTTTTGCAGCGATTAAAATCGTAATCTTATTTTTTTTCTGCGATTACAATCGTAATTGTATTTTTTCTGCAATTACCATTATAATCATATTTTTTCTGCAATTACCATTATAATCATATTTTTTTCTGCGATTACGGTCGTAATCGCATTTTTTTTCAGCAATTACGGGCGTAATCGTATTTTTTTAATTTAAAAAAATTAAAAATACATCTTAGTTGAAAATTTTACGCCTTTTCCAATAATACCTACCAGCAAATTCATAATGAAATACATAATTTATATTGACACAACTAAATTTAATTATTAATACCGTCATTGAAAGCAATTTGGTCAGGTAATCTCAGTAAAAATGTCATATACGAGCTGTAAACACTAACGAAAATACGATTACGCCCGTAATTGCTGAAAAAAAAAATGCGGCAGAAAAAAATACGATTATAATGGTAATCGCAGAAAAAAATACAATTACGATTGTAATCACAGAAAAAATACGATTACGATTGTAATTGTTAAAAAAATGCAATTACAATCGTAATCGCAAAAAAAAAAAATACGAATACGATTGTAATCGTAATCGGAATTAAGAAACTTGCGATTACGATTACGCCCAACACTGTCAAGAAATACCACTTTTACCAGGTTTTTCATATTATTCAGCAGGGTAAACAATTTTTTTTTATGGTTGCTTTATAAATAATGTTTTATGAAGGAAAAACAACCTTTCTATGGTTTCTTTGACCTTCAGTCTCATTTTTGGTTTATCCACTTTTGAAACTAAGGTATTCTCAAAATGTTACCATTTTAGTTTTAAACGAGCAAGCTGCATCACTTATAGCTTGGTCCCAGACATGAGGAGGGCATTCAGGCTCCAACTGATAATATCGTGTAGGATTCCCAAACGCCATATTGTCCTCAGATACATAAAAGGATCCGGCGAAATCCCGAATGACGCCGCTCGAAGTGCAGATCCCCATATGCCCCAAAAACGGAAATATCCATCTGAAAGAAAAATTAAACGAAAAAAATAAGATCTTTTATTACGTCATTAAGGGAATCGGTGTCCATACGATTGCATACGGGTAACGTGGTGACCTACTGCGGTTTCTTGCTTGTACGTTCATTTCTTCTTCAGAGTTGACCATAATACGCAGTTCTTCCTGACTAAAAGGCCTTTGTGTGACGTCAATGTATCCAGGCGTATTATACATTTCAAACACCTTCAAACTCCCAATAAAGGGAAAATCTGATAGCCATTTGTCTTCTTTTGATCTAATAAAACATCCATTAATTCAAAGCTAAAAATATTGTTTAATAATAATCTATTCAGGTATATTTTTAATTGATTGTGTACTTACGAGCTATGAATCTATGATTATGCTCTTATCTCTTATCAATATGTCAAACAAAAATTACCATGCCATGATAAGGCAGTGTTGCAAAATTTAAAAGTTGATAACTGTATCTACAGAAAAAAAATGGAATCATAATGTAAAACATGTTAAAAAATTGCCAAATAGAATAAAAAACTTATTTTAAAAATAATTTCTTTTCATCAACTATTTTAAGTACTGCCAACGTGGAAGTTTGAATTTTTAGTTCCAACGCTAACCACCACAGATAACCTTTATTTTTAAAATTTTAATTTTTAGAATTCATTCCGACGAGTACATTCTAAAGATAAACAAGTCTGCTGTTGAAAACTATTGAAGAATTTCTTATAAACATGGATACAGAGTAAGAGTTTAAGATTAATATTTAATATAAAAACAAAGAGAATTAATTACAAGTAATAAATAAAAAATCATAAGTTCTATATGTATATATAACATAACATTGTTAATTATTGAAAGAACCCTTATTGTATATCTTTTGAATCTTGCCTTTTGTGAACCTAAGTCAAAATTTGGTTCACAATTTGCTCATAAAGTAAATTCCATTATTAAAGCTTGCCATTATTATCGAAAAACCCACAGATCAGCAAAATTCTTTGTTGAAACCCACAGGTCAGCAAAATTCTTTGTGGAAAACCCACAGGTCAGCAAAATTCTTTGTTGAAACCCACAGGTCAGCAAAATTCTTTGTGGAAAACCCACAGGTCAGAAAAATTCTTTGTGGAAAACCCACAGGTCAGCAAAATTCTTTGTTGAAACCCACAGGTCAGCAAAATTCTTTGTGGAAAATCCACAGGTCAGCAAAATTCTTCGTTGAAACCCACAGGTCAGCAAAATTCTTTGTTGAAACCCACAGGTCAGCAAACTTCTTTGTGGAAAACCCACAGGTCAGCAAAATTCTTTGTTGAAACCCACAGGTCAGCAAAATTCTTTGTGGAAAACCCACAGATCAGCAAAATTCATTGTTGAAACCCACAGGTCAGCAAAATTCTTTGAGGAAAACCCACAGGTCAGCAAAATTCTTTGTGGAAAACCCACAGGTCAGCAAAATTCCTTGTGGAAAACCCACAGGTCAGCAAAATTCTTTGTTGAAACCCAAAATATTCAATGCAACATTGTCAGAAGTTATCGTAAATTTTTCTAAATTTTAATTTTCTCCCATGATATTCCATTATCTTCCTAAAAAAAAAGTTATTGCAATACTCTCAGAAAATATTTGGTGATTTTTGAATGAGGAAACTAGAGAAGTGTTTAATTTTTTCTCTTTATAAAATGATGGAAAATTTTTATGAAAAAGTTCAGTTTTATTATCTATTGTGTTTGACTTGAATGATTTATTGCTGTTATCTCTGAAGAGTTATACATTTCTAAGTTTAATTAGTCTTTTTATATGGAAAATTTAAAAAAAGAATATAAAGTACTCTTATAATTACTGATATTAGCTTTGTTCCAACCGCAGTTTGAAACTCCTGGAGCATGCGCAGAAGGATTTGCACGCCAGATTTGACGGACAAACGATTTGACTGACGTCAGTTTGACGTCTAAGTCCTTCTGCGCATGCTCCAGGAGTTTCAAACTGTGGTTGGAACAAAGCTATTATTATGAAGAATATGGTACCTATTAACTTAGTGAATGGGTCTTCTCGACAGATGAAAATTGATCAGATCTTTACTGATCATGAGGTTTTCAGTCCCAATTTTTATCTGATTTTCACAAAATTTTGTAGATATTTTAAAATATCATGAGATTTTTTAAAAATAATATTTTTTTCTTAAATAATTTTAGTAGGGAAAAATTTGGGCTGTTCATGCTCATTCCCTATGGCGTGGCTTGCATAAGACTTACATTTTTCTACCTTGATAGTTTTTATTTTATTTCTTCATTTTTAGGTATATTTTTTACTCAATTCAAGGAAAGAAAAATGCCTAAATTGGGCATTTTCCCCCCCCCCCCCCCTAAAAACCTTAAAACTTAGTAAACAAGACGATCAAATATAATTATTTAATTATAATTGAGCTGTTTTTTCCTCCAAGTACCATTCATGTAGGTCAATACTTCTATTCAGGGTTGATTCGATATGGCCTTCCTTCCGATATTTTTGAAAAATATCATATCGGATGAACCGATCTATCGGAAGGAAATATCGGATGAACCGATATATCGGAAGGGAAATATCGGATGAACCGATATATCGGAAGGGAAATATCGGATGAACCGATCTATCGGAAGGAAAATATCGGATGAACCGATATATCGGAAGGGAAATATCGGATGAACCGATATATCGGAAGGGAAATATCGGATGAACCGATATATCGGAAGGGAAATATCGGATGAACCGATATATCGGAAGGGAAATATCGGATGAACCGATATATCGGAAGGGTAATATCCGATGAACCGTTATATCGGAAGGATAATATCCGATGAACCGATATATCGGAAGGATAATATCCGATGAACCGATATATCGGAAGGATAATATCCGATGAACCGATATATCGGAAGGAAAATATCGGATGAACCGATATATCGGAAGGATAATCCGATGAACCGATATATCGGAAGGGAAATATCGGATGAACCGATATATCGGAAGGGAAATATCGGATGAACCGATATATCGGAAGGGAAATATCCAGTGGTGTAGTGGCAAATTTTCAGTGTGGGAACGCTAAATACTGACTTACAATCCAATTCTGAGGGGTACCCAATCCCCACACACAAAGAGCGGGGGTCCGGTTCGGGCGGCCTGTAGGCTATGGAATGGATGATAAAATTTTCACAGGGAAGAAGAAAAAATATAAGATGTAACATGTTTTTATGTATTAGTACTACTTAAGGGATATGGGGGTTTTAAGTTGGTTGCTTTGTACATTTTTCGTTGTGAGCAACGGTTTTCGGTTTTTCCCTTCTATCTTGGAAACCGTCGCTCAAAACGAAAAAATGTCTTAAGTAAAAGTTGTAGCTACGGAAATGTACTACTTAAAATATTTTATTGGTTTTTTCCGTCAGAGCAATATTTTAGGAGATATGAAGGTTTTAAGTTTTCAGACAGGCTCTGTAGGATTATTAGTTTTAACCTCATAACTCCTTAAATATTGCTCTTACCCAAATAATGAATAAAGAAATTTTTATAGGAAATCTTTGTACCTACAACTTTTACTTAAGAGGTTTTTTCGTTTTGAGCGACGGTTTCCGAGATAGAAGGGAAAAACCGAAAACCGTTGTTAACAAAGAAAAATTTGCAAAGCAACTCACTTAAAAACCATTATACCTCCTTAATGAAACCAGTGTGGGAACGCCGTTCCCACGCGTTCCCGCTCCACTACACCCCTGGAAATATCGGATGAACCGATATATCGGAAGGGAAATATCGGATGAACCGCTATATCGGAAGGGAAATATCGGATGAAACGGTATATCGGAAGGGAAATATCGGATGAAACGGTATATCGGAAGGGAAATATCGGATGAAACGGTATATCGGAAGGGAAATATCGGACGAACCGATATATCGGAAGGGAAATATCAGGTTAACCGGTATATCGGAAGGGAAATATCAGGTTAACCGTATATCGGAAGGGAAATATCGGATGAACCGATATATCGGAAGGGAAATATCGGATGAACCGATATATCGGAAGGGAAATATCGGATGAACCGATATATCGGAAGGGAAATATCAGGTTAACTGGTATATCGGAAGGGAAATATCGGATGAACCGGTATATCGGAAGGAAAATATCGGATGAACCGATATATCGGAAGGGAAATATCGGATGAACCGATATATCGGAAGGGAAATATCGGATGAACCGATATATCGGAAGGGAAATATCGGATGAACCGATATATCGGAAGGGAAATATCAGGTTAACCGGTATATCGGAAGGGAAATATCGGATGAACCGATATATCGGAAGGGAAATATCGGATGAACCGATATATCGGAAGGAAAATATCGCGATAATTCCGAAATATGGTGATATATCGCTTCGGATGTTAACAGTTATCCGTGTGTTGCCCCATTTTTTTTCGGATTCATATCGTAAAAATATCGCGATATATATCGGTACAAATATTGGAAGGAAAATATTGATATTCCGATATATCGGAAGTATCGCAACAACCCAACTTCTATTTTTTAAGAGGGGGGGAGGGAAATTGTTGATAATAGCTTTGTTCCAACCGCAGTTGGAAACTCCTGGAGCATGTGCAGAACGATTTGCCCGTCTGATTGCACGTCAGAGGACTTCTGATTTGACGGACAAACGATTTGAACGACGTCTAATTTGATGTACAAATCCTTCTGCGCATGCTCCAGGAGTTTCAAACTGCGGTTGGAACAAAACTAATTTTTAATTTCGGGATTAAAACCATGCATTTCATTAAAATTGAATTTTTTCTTTTGTTTAGATTGATTCCTGTTAAGGATCTTTCAAGTAGTGATTACGATGGGATTGTTTTTGTATCTGAAGGCTGTAAAGAAGAAACAATTCCTGAGTCTATTAGAAATTGTATAAAAGATGCAGGAGGTGTAAGTATTTTTAAAACGATTGTTTTAAATGTTCTAACGACTGTTTAGGTGGACGCTTTTATTCATGAAACAGTTTCGGTTCTCAAGATTAACCTTCCTGCCAGAAGGCTCATCTATGCCCCCACTGGGAAGTTAAATTCAGATTATCACGATGTAAGAAGCTTTGGTGAAGCTGCCAAAAAAGGAATACAAAGGTCGATATTATTATTTATTGTGTGAAATAATTTTTTTGAATATTTTAGAGCGCTGAAAAGTGGGGTGACTAAGCCGTTATTGGCTCTTGTACACAACAACCGTTTTCAAAAAACTCGTTTAGTTACAATTTTGGGTGTTTTGGAAGGTCTTTATATGGGCCTTCAACACCGCGAGTTTTGCCCTGAAGAATATCCAAAAGTGAAAACCCTCGGTATTTGGTCGGATGATGCTTCTACCCTTGAGAAACTTGTAGAAACGGCGAAAGTTCTTGAAACTGGAAGGGTAGTAGCCAGAGATATCGGAGGACCTGATCCAGAAAGAATGTGCCCTCCCAAAGTCGAAGAATACGTCCGAAATGCTTTTCCTGCTAGCTCTGGCATTAAATTGGAAGTCATTACTGATGAAGCCGTTTTTGCTAAAGATTATCCTTTATTTGCTGCCGTCAATAGGGCTGCTAGTGGTATGTAGTGGAACATTGGATGATTTTTTCAAAACTTTTTTTTTTAGTTATTGAAAGACACAAAGGAAGAATTATGTATTTGACGTATGAAGGCTCGAATGTTCAAGAAACTCTTCTTATTGTCGGAAAAGGAGTCACTTACGATACTGGTGGTGCTGACATCAAAACGAACGGAATCATGTTGGGTATGTCCCGTGACAAATGCGGTGCTGCTGCTGTTGCTGGTTTTATGAAAGTGATCAGCATTTTGAAACCGCCACATCTAAAAGTGATCGGTATGATGAGCATGGTTAGGAATTCCGTTGGCGAAAACTGTTATGTCGCTGATGAAATCATCAAGGCGAGGGCTGGCGTTAAAGTCAGAGTAGAAAACACCGACGCTGAAGGTCGTATGATTATGGCCGACGTCTTGTGCCACGTATGTTTACTTTTTGTTTTTGTGTTTTATCATTTTTTTCTAGGCTAAAGAAATGGCCCTCACATCAGTAAATCCTCATCTCTTCACCATTGCTACTCTCACTGGCCATGCTACTCGTACTGTGGGAAATGGCTACACTGTAATATACGCTTTTTAAAAAAATGGTGTGAACTAATTTTTTTTTTAGATTGGAATGGATAATGCTCCTGCTAGAAAAACAGGATTTGCTTACAGCCTTCAATCTGTTGGTGAAGAAATTGGTGATATGCTGGAAGTCAGTATTGTAAGAAGAGAAGACTTTTCGAAGCACAAAGGTAAAGTACTGGTTTGAAGAGCTTCCTACGAAAACTTCCTTAAAGAGAAGTATCTATATAGGAGGGGGAAGTACAACGGAGGGGAAGTATATGGGGAAAGTATAACGGAGGGGGAAGTATAAGTGAGGGAAGTATATTGTAGGGGGAAGTTTAAGTGAGGGGTAGTATAACACAGGGAGAAGTATAACGGAGGGGGAAGTATAGGGGATCGAAAGTATAACGGAAGGGGATGTATAAGGGAGGGAAAGTATAAAGGAGAATTTTCCAAGTTAGTTTTTTGAAAAAATTTTCTAAGTTTATTTTGGAAAAATTTTCAGTTTTGTTTTTTTCCCAAAAATTTTCCAAGTTTTTTTTCGAAAAAATTTTCGGTTTTTTTTCCTTTCTTTTTTTTTTTTTTTTTTAAATTTTCTAAATGTTTCTTTTCAGTGTTTTCTCCTGTCTTTTGACTAAACACCCATTTTTCGGTGTTTTTCCTGTCTTTTGTCTAAAAACACCACTTTTTCGTTGTTTTCCTCCTGTCTTTTGTCTAAAAACACCCCTTTTTCAGTGTTTTCTCCTGTCTTTTGTCTAAAAACACCACTTTTTCGGTGTTTTCTCCTGTCCTTTGTCCTAAAACACCCCTTTTTCGGTGATTTTTCCTGTTTTTTTTTTTTTTTTCTTTCTAAAATCTCCCTTATTCGGTGTTTTCTCCTGTCTTTTGTCTATAAACACCCCTTTTTCGGTGTTTTCTCCTGTCCTTTGTCTAAAAACACCCTTCTTCGGTGTTTTCTCCTGTCTTTTGTCTATAAACACCCATTTTTCGGTGTTTCTCCTGTCTTTTGTCTAAAAACACCCCTTTTTCAGTGTTTTCTCCTGTCTTTTGTCTAAAAACACCACTTTTTCGGTGTTTTATCCTGTCTTTTGTCTAAAAACACCCCTTTTTCAGTGTTTCTCCTGTCTTTTGACTAAACACCCCTTTTCGGTGTTTTCTCCTGTCTTTTGTCTAAAAACACCTCTTTTTCGGTGATTTTTCCTGTTTTTTTTTTCTTTCTAAAATCTCCCCTTATTCGGTGTTTTCTCCTGTCTTTTGTCTAAAAACACCCCTTTTTCAGCTTTGGAGTAAGTGGATACTAACTTCGCTGTCTGTCCTAATTATAAATTCCTTTTCATCGTCCAAACTCCTTCCACAATGATCTTCAATCCAGCTAACAGCTTTTAGGAGAGCTAATGCCTCAGCTTGGTTGTTTGAGCACCAGTGAGCAAGCTTAAACATTTTTGTTGAACCTCTTGGCCATCACACAGTACCACAAAAGAACACCCAACATGTGAACCGATCTTGCTACCATCTGTAAATATTTCATATTTGGTCTTTTCGTTTCCAGGGTAGCTTTCAACTTTAGGTCGTTCCGCCGGGTGTGACCACTTTTCTGCCATTAAGGGGCCCTCGATTTCATAGCTTGGAAAGCCGTTGCTCATTTTTCGTGCATCGTAAATTTCTTTTAATTCCGCTAACCTGAAGTCTATCGGTATAATACCAGCTAAAATTATGCTGGCATGATACGAAATTGTGCGGTACCCTCTGATAATCCTTAACGCCATCTGCCGCTGAACGCTACGCATCTTTCGTTTAGTTTCTTTATTTTTAATGATAGCTTCCGACCACACGGGAGCGGCATATGTAAGGATTGGAAGGATCGCACCAGAGTAAATTATTTCAAGAGCGTCATGATTTAAACCCCATGTGACTTTCGCTGAACGAGCCAACATATTAATGAGTTGGGAAGTTCTGTCGCAAATGTAGTTTATATGGTGCTTCCAGCTGAGGCGTTTGTCAAACCAGACCCCCAGGACCTTTAGCTCGTTTACTTGCTTTATCTCCATGCCGTTGAGCTCTACTTTAATCGGTTTCAGTTTGTATTTGCCGGTGATGTGCAGGAGTTGAGACTTGTTTGTATTAAACTTTATGTGATTTCGTTTCGACCATTGACTCACAGTTGTAAGTGCTCTGTTACTTAGTCTTTCTAACTCGTCCTCGTTCTTTGCTTGAACAACTAAAATCAAGTCATCAGCGAAGGCAACCGCCTCAACATTTCTTGGGAATGTAGATGTAAGTAGCGAGTTATACATTAGATTCCAAAATCCTGGTCCGCAGCATGACCCTTGCGGACATCCTTTCTCCATACGCCGAAAAAACTTTTCATTGTTTGTGGACAAGTAAGCACTTCTTTCATCAAAATAGTTTTTACTCAATCTGAAGAGGTTCATAGGACACTTGTTTCTTACCAGCTGGATCAAAATTGAGTCCCATGAGGCTGAATCGAATGCTCCAGCGACATCTAAAGCAATTAGCACTGTTTGATTTCCATTGTTTTTGTGTTCAGCTATTTTCTGTTTTATGTACATTAATTCATCGGTGGTACTGCGTTGGGGTGTGAAGCCGTATTGCAAAGGGGAAATGATATGTTTTGAAGTCCACCAATAGCGCAATCTGTTGTTCAATAGCTTTTCCAATATCTTACCACTAAGTGGCAGCAGGCTGATCGGTCTGAATTTGGATGCTTCTTCTGATGATTCTTTGCCTGGTTTTGTTAGCAATATAATTTTAGCAATTTTCCACGACTTTGGAAAACACCCTTTGTTTAAGCATCTATTATATAAATTCGTGAAAGTGTCTGGAAAGAGTTCTACAACTTTAAGTAAAATATCACGAGTGAATCCGTCCTCCCCTGGGGTCTTATTTTCTTCAAAATCGAAAATAGTATCAATTATTTCATTTTTTGTAAATTCCTTATCCAGTGTATCCGTTGTGTATTGTTGGATCTCACTCTTCAACTCTAATTTGCACGAATCAAGTGTGCTTTCGTCCCGAGGAATTAATTTGTCCATAATCAACTCTACCGTGTCTTCAAGACCCGATGTATATGTGCCATCAGCCTTCCTCAATGTTGTTAAAGTAGTTGCTCTTTTAAGCTTTCCAGCTGCTGCTTTATAAACTGTATTCCATGGATTTGTCGCATCGGTCGCATTGCAGTACATTCTCCAAGATAATTGCTTCGCTGTATTAATCTTCTCGGCGTATTCCTGTTTCATAAGCAGAAACTCTTGTCTCCTTTTTAGGCGAAGGTCTTCATTTTCCTTGGTGTTTTGGTACAACCGCCTTAGTCTACGAACTGTCTTACGAGCATCTGTAAGTTCTTTGTTCCACCATGGGTTGGATTTGTGTTTCATAATTGAAGAGGAGCTGTAACATGGTATGGATTCAAGACATGCTGTCGAGATAATTTTGGTGATTCTCTTTACTTCTTTGTTGATGTCATTTTCCTTTTCCAATTTTTTATCTAACATTTTGTCAAGAAATTCGGTTTCTTCAACAAAAGGTGAGGCAGAGGGCATGTCGTGAACATATTTCTGAGCATGCATTTGAAGTGATTCCTCGAATTTGACCCAATTCGCTTTTTTTGTCTTAAAACGGCGACACTCTCCTCTCCCATTTGTACTTTCCATGTTTTGATATTGTATTTCGTATGTCAAGATTTCATGGTCCGAGCAGCTTTCATATTTACCGTTCCTCCAATTTTTGGTGAGCCTGATAAGTTTTGCAGTGGTTATAACAATATCGATCTTGCTTTCACCATTATGTTTCAAAAATGTCGGCTTTCCATCATCCTCATTTGCTATAAATAGTGATTCTGCAGCGACAAAATCTTCAAGTAGCCTTCCTCTACGGTTTGTGAGTCGGTCGTACCAAGTAACGGATCTTGCATTACTATCAACTCCAAAAACTACATCTGAATTCCCCTTTAGGGAGTTTGTCTGAAGGGTATTATGCATTCGTTGAAGACTGATTTCTAAATTTTCTTGATCTGAAAAATATCCACTGACAGCTATTAATGTGTTAGTTTTACTCACTTTTATCTCGACGACCACAAAATCTGATGATGATATTTGTATTTGCATAATTGCATCCAAAGATGGATTCACCACTATAACCGCAGCTCTAGAGTTGGACTGACCTTCTGCCTTAATATAAAAGGTTCTCCAGTGATTGGGTAAGCCACATATATTCCCACTCCTGCAGTGTGGTTCTTGGACTAGAATAACGTCTGCTTTATAATCCTCAACTGCTTGACAGAGACTGCTCGTGGCTGCTCTTGAATGGTTCAAATTAATCTGTAAAAATTTTACCACATCTATTAATTTTTGCTTATTGGCCATAATCAATGGAATCCTGCATCCTTCTTAGCAGTGCCTGATAGCAAGGGCATGCTTTATCGAACACGGTATGGTTTGTGTCGATAAGAGGCTGTTTAAGCTTCAAGTTTTGGATTCTTTTATTTCTAAGAACACAATTTACACATTTATTATCTGACTTATGTGCCTTGCACTCTTTAAGCGAGTGGTCTTCAGACGCGCAGATAGGGCATGCTTTAGCTCTAGAGCAGCTTAATTGCTTGCCAGCATCAGTCGCTGCACCATGAAACTGTGAGCAATGGAAACAGCGACGGATGTGAATATTATCTTTCGTCCGACATACTGTGTATTTTATTTTAAGCTTTACCTGTAGTATCTTTTCCCTTAGTATGGGATCGACCTCAACAACTGCATGGCGTGAGTTAGATTTCTTATTATTGATGAAAGTCTTCAAATTGAGGATGGAATCGTTCGAAAATAGGGCAGCATTTTGCTTTTTGACGACTTCGCAGAAATTATCCTGGCTGACTTCATTTGGAACGTCGTATACGATGATTCGAGGCATAGATTTGGCTTTGTTTTCCGCAATCAACAAGTGTGGAATGTTTCTGTTTACCTCCTCGATTACCTTCTTCGAATCCTCTTTCGAGGTTGTCTCTAAGATTAGATTACCGTTTGCGTGTGACGTCATCTTGGATATGCCGATTCCCAATTCAACGGGATCTATTTTTTCTTTAAACACTTTTTTCGTATCTTGACCAGTACCTTTCGGTTTGATGATTACTTTATAGGCCGGTTTGGGAGGCCCAGAATCTGACTTAGGCTTCGGAATTTGTAAGACTGACGAGTACATACCGGGCTTTTGACCACCTGTTGATTTACTCTGTAGGTCAATGATTTGATCGTTCAAGATATTGTAGATACTCTCGAAGTTACCCACAGCTTCTTTGAGTAGATCTTTAAAAGCTGTTTTCAAATTACCGGAGTTATTTATCACTAAATTAACATTTTTGACTGTGGTTTGAAAGAGAACATCCACTTGGGACGCCATCTTGCCCCCACTCCTCAAAATGAAACGATTGAAAAAATAAAGGAATCATCTGGAGGCTATTAAAAGAAAATCAAATAAAAGTAACTGTAAGCTGGACTAAAGCGCATGTTGGAACCCATGGAAATGAGCTGGCGGACAGATATGCAAAGCAGGCAGCACTCGACGAGAGCCTGAGTGTTGAATACGCACTGGTCCCTCTGTCCTACATAAAAAAGAAAACAAGAGAACGTTCACTAGAGAGGTGGGAAACAGAATGGAAGACAGCAGTAAACGGCAAGGCGACGAAAGAATTCTTCCCAACAGTTGCTTCGCGGTTGAAAATAAAGCTTGCCCACCATCCACGGGTAGCTATGGTCTTGAGTGAGCATGGGGAGCACAAAGCATACTTGCATCGCTTTAAAATTGCTGAGTGTGGACTGTGCGACTGCGGGAAGGAACCTCAAACGTGGAGCCATTTGATTTTTCGGTGTGAAAAGACTGAAAGCCAGCGGCGCCCATTACTGCAATCAGTTGTCTTGGAGGGAAAGTCTTGGCCGCCTGGAGGAGGGGTGTTAATACAAGGTTTTATGAAGAAGTTCTTCGACTTCGTAAAAAATATAGATCTCAACAATCTGTGATTCTTATTTATTTATTTCATATAATCTATTTATTTTTAATTTAACCTTAGTTTAATTCAAATGTGATAATTAAAAAAAAAATCGAAACTGTGATATCAATAAATTAACATTAGTCTAAAGAAAAGAAAAAAAAAAAAATTAATTATGTATATTTATAAAAATGTAACACAAGAGAAATCCTGTAATCTTTTTAGGGAACAGGAAAATAAAGATTTCTAAAAAAAAAAAAAAAAAAAACCCCTTTTTCAGTGTTTTCTCCTGTCTTTTGTCTAAAAACACCACTTTTTCGGTGTTTTCTTCTGTCTTTGGACTAAACACCCATTTTTCGGTGTTTTTCCTGTCTTTTGTCTAAAAACACCTAGAAAAAGAAAAATTTTCTAAATTTTTTAAAAGTTTTTTTTTTTCGAAAAAGTTTCTAAATTTTTTTTTGAAAAATTTTCTGGTTTTTTTTCCTTTCTTTTTTTTTTGAAAAATTTTCTAAGTTCTTTTTTCAAAAATTTTTAAAAGTTTTTTTTTTCCGAAAAATTTTCCGGTTTTTTTCTTTGAAAAATTTCTAAGTTTTTTTTTTCGAAAAATTTTCTAAGTTTTTTTTGTCAAAAATTTTTTTTTTTTTTCTTTTAGCAACTGCAGAAGGTGAAGATGTTCTTCAGTGCCCGAGTAAACCATCGCCTCCTGCCAGAGGTCACCAAGGCCCTGCAGCATTTTTAATGCTGTCTTCTGGTTTAGACAAGCACGGTTTAGACTCTGATAAACCGCTTCGCTACACGCATTTAGACATCGCGCCAACAATGGTAACGTCCCGGAAATCGCTACCGGATCTCCCGTTCTCGCCCTTGCCTCTAAGTTTTTAAATTTATAAGTATAGAAAAATTTTTTATTGTATTTTACATTGAAATACACGTTTGTATGACTTGAAATTATTTTTTACATTGTAATATCGTATTCCATGCACCGCAGTGAACTCTGAGCACATTTAGGTCTTCAGGTACATCTAATTTGGTCATCGAATCGATAAATTTTGTCTCACCCAATCCCAATTGGCCCCATCTGTTCCATCCGCAACCCCAAACTTCTCCATTATCTAAGGAAGAAAAAGATAAATTATCAGTAAAAATGATCAAGTTACCTAGTTTTACAATAGTGTGAGATGTCCCACAAGATACTGATTCAATGATGACATCTAATCCTTGTGGAAAATTGACTACTCGAGGAAGAGCTAAAACGCCAACTTTTCCTTCCCAAACTTTACCTACAATTTTTGTTCATTAAGTCTGGAGTCAGAGTTGGGCATTATTTCTATTCGAAAATACGATTACGATTCTATTTTTATAACTGTTATTTGTGAATACAATAAGAATTTATTTGTATTCGCACTTTTGAATAAAAATACATTTGTATTAACAAAATCACAGCAAAGAAATAAGAATATATTTGTATTCGTTAGTTCGAATACGTATATATACGTATATATTCGAATACTTATATACATATTTGCAGGCAAAAAATACAAATAAATTCGTATTCGCAGGAAAAAAATACAAATAAATTCGAATTTATCTGGAAAAAAAATACGAATATATTCGTATTCGCAGGCAAAAAATACAAATATATTCTTATTCAGAGGCCAAAAATACAAATAAATTCGTATTCGCAGGAAAAAAAATACAAATAAATTCGTATTTACTCGAAAAAAAAATACAAATATTCTTATTCGCAGGCCAAAAATACGAATAAATTCGTATTCGCAGGAAAAAAATACAAATAAATTCGTATTTACACGAAAAAAAAAAAAATAAATAAATTTTGTTAACGAAAAAAAAAAAAAAAAAAAAAAAAAAAAAGTATTCGCAGGCAAAAAATACAAATATTCTTATTCGGAGGCCAAAATACAAATAAATTCGTATTCGCAGGAAAAACAATACAAATAAATTCGTATTTACTCGAAAAAAATACAAATATATTCGTATTTACAGCAAAAAATACGAATATATTCGTATTCACGGATAAAAAATAAATACATCCGTATTTACTGAAAAAAGTACGATAACAATCGTATTTTATTTTTCAAAAACTTAAATACGACTCTTGCCTGCAAAAATTTTATCAGACTTTATCAGATATTCAGTAATCCTCCACAAGACGGCCAAAATTTTCACCACATTTTCTTTAGTCGGTGAAGAAGAAACTAACGAGGGCGATTTTGAATTTCGAAAAAATGGCGGAGATATGTCTGTTTGAAATTTTAAAAATTCGCTGCGGCCAAAAAAGATAATGGGAATCATTCAACCAAAAAAATGCGAAATCATTAATTTATTTCTATTAATTTAAACGTTGGTCCGATTTTCAGCAAATTTTCACTAATTACTCCTGATATTTTTTAAGAATTTTAGGTGTAAAAAAATTGCCCCTTATTATTTTTTTTTAGCAGGGAGAAATTTCATACTTCTACCCATTACGAGAGGCACATCAGTTGGCCAAAGAGCCCATATATCTACCTTGACACTTATAAAAATTAAACCTATAAACAAAAACTCAAAAGAAATTTAATCTTTAATCAAAATTTGAGGAAGTAAGTTATGAGGTGGTACAGTTGTAATCGTGTTTCTATTAGTAAATACTGATGTATTTATATTTTTATCCGTTAATACAATATATTCGTATTTTTTGCCTTTAAATACGAATATATTCGTATTTTTTTGGTCTGTAAATACGAATATATTCGTATTTTTTTCCGTGTAAATACGAATTTATTTGTATTTTTTCCCTGCGAATACGGATTTATTTGTATTTTTTGCCTGCGAATACGAAATTATTTGTATTTTTTGTCTGTAAATACGAATATATTCGTATTGTTTTCGTGTAAATACGAATTTATTTGTATTTTTTTCCTGCGCATACGGATTTATTTGTATTTTTTGCCTGCGAATACGAATTTATTTGTATTTTTTGCCTGCAAATACGAAATTATTTGTATTTTTTTTTTCGTGTAAATACGAATTTATTTGTATTTTTTCCTGCGCATACGGATTTATTTGTATTTTTTGCCTGCGAATACGAATTTATTTGTATTTTTTGCCTGCGAATACGAATTTATTTGTATTTTTTGCCTGCGAATACAAAATTATTTGTATTTTTGTCTGTAAATACGAATATTCGTATTGTTTTCGTGTAAATACGAATTTATTTGTATTTTTTCCTGCGCATACAGATTTATTTGTATTTTTTGCCTGCGAATACGAATTTATTTGTAATTTTTGCCTGCGAATACGAAATTATTTGTATTTTTTGTCTGTAAATACGAATATATTCGTATTGTTTTCGTGTAAATACGAATTTATTTGTATTTTTTTTCCTGCGCATACAGATTTATTTGTATTTTTTGCCTGCGAATACGAATTTATTTGTATTTTTTGCCTGCGAATACGAAATTATTTGTATTTTTTGTCTGTAAATACGAATATATTCGTATTGTTTTCGTGTAAATACGAATTTATTTGTATTTTTTTCCTGCGAATACGAATATAACCGTATTCGAACTATCGAATATAAATATATTCTTATTTCTCTGCTGTGATTTTGTAAATACAAATGTATATTTATTCAAAAGTGCGAATACAAATACAAATAGCAGTCGTAAAAATATAATAGTATTCGTATTCACGAATAAAAATAATGCCCAACTGTCTGGAGTTAAATGAATATCTTACTGTTGATACAAGGGTGTCCAAGCTGCCCTTGTTTATTCCATCCCCAAGTATATAGATCGCCGTCTTTGCTCAAAACTGCTGAATGCCATCCTCCAGCACTTATGTTAACGACTTTAATCCCAACAAGTTCTTCTATCAAGATGGGTTCTTCACTGCTTTCTAAATTTCCAGATCCTAATTGTCCTCGCCTGAAAACAATTAGTTCCTCTTTTTAAAAAAAATGATTCTCACGTTCCAGATCCCCATGTGAAAACTCTGCCATCATCGCTAAGTGCGACGCCATGTTCGAAACCGCATGCAATATCGATGATACAGGCTCCGTTGAAGTTTAAAACGTTCGGAATATTATAAACGACACCTTGATCAGTAAGGCCGATCGTTAATGTACTCCCACAGAGGATTTTTACAATGTTCGGTCTGCTCAACGTCTCATTTTGAGGAAACATATGACTCAAAGATCTCCATTTGTCTTTAGCATACTCAAAACATTCATAATCTTCTGTTATCAACAACCATCTTTCTCTTGATGCTGAAACCTGTAGACATTAATTGATGGCCCTGCAATTCAACAAACCTGAAGTACTTTGCGATCGAATTGAAGTTTTTTAGATATGACGACTTCTCCATTTAAAAATCCACTTAAAGACAAACTATTTTCTAAAAAACAAACTACAATCGGTAAAAATGTTTAAAACTTACTTTTTATGATTAACAGGCTGCTCCAACTCAAGCTGAAGTCTTCAACATCATTCAAAATACAAGGGACGAACTTAGAAAAATATTTTTTCGGCGTCTTTTCCTCCAAAAGTTCGGCCAGTTGATTAAATTCATTGAAACCGGTGACAAGAAACATGTGATTCGAGTTTACTTTATGTCAACAAATTGTTATCAACGTTTATCTCTTATCATTAAGGTTACTCGCCAACTTTGTTTTGAGTAGGCTACGTTGGTTACGATTTTCTTGTGTTGTGAAATGTAAACAACGTTGGAAAAAATTTGTTTTTAAATAATTTTATGTGTAAATTGGATCTTTGAGGACATCTTCGGAAAAATGTGAGTTTTATGCTTTATTTTAGCTAACTTTATAATGTACAGTTTAGATTTTACGTCTTAAAGTAATTAGAACTCTCAATCTACTTAAATCCTGAGAAATCGAGCTTACTAAAACAAGCAAGTCAAAAATTGTCTGTTTTATTATAATTTGTGTGAGGCCAATAGCTTGAAAATATTAATTTTGGGAGGGAAGCACCTAGAAACATGCAGCTGATTTTAGTTTGTAGGCGTCATGGGCAAACTTTTTGTGTTGACTATTTCTGATTCTTGTCATCTCTAGATTCTTCCTGTTTTGGAATTTTATAGTCTTATGGTGTAGAAAATTGTTTGTGTTTCTTATCTTAGAGACTACTGACTAATTTTTGGCATTTTCTTGTCCCTTCAGCAGAGAAATCGCCTTTTTTGGAGTTTTGCCCATTTTAGCGGATTTTTGGTTGTATTTCTTGATTGATGATTTTCGGCCTAGAGAAACCCCGATTTTCTGGATGGGGAAGTATATGGGAGGGGGAAGTATATGGAAGGGGGAAGTATATGGGAGGGGAAGTTTAAGTGAGGGGTAGTATAACAGAGGGTGAAGTATAACGGAGGGGAAGTATAAGGGAACGAAAGTATAACGGAAGGGGATGTATAAGGGAGGAAAAGTATAAAGGAGAATAATTTCCCAAGTTTGTTTTTTTCGAAAATTTTCTAAGTTTATTTAGGAAAAATTTTCCGAGTTTTGTTTTTTTCCCAAAAATTTTTCGAGTTTTTATTTTTTTCGAAAAATTTTCCGGTTTTTTTCCAAAAATTTTCTGGGGTTTCTTTTGTTTTTTTCGACTTCGTTGTTTTTATTTTTCATTTTTTCGACAAAGCCAAGTTCATTTTTTCGACAAATTTTTTTTTCAAAAAATTTTCCAAGTTTTTTTTTCGACAAATTTTCTGGGTTTTCCTTTTTATCCGTAAAACTTCTAAGTTATTTTTGTAAAAAAAATTTTTTTTTCGATAAATTTTCCGGGTTTTCCTTTTTTTTCCGTAAAACTTCTAAGTTATTTTTGTAAAAAAAAATTTTTTTTCGATAAATTTTCCGGGTTTTTCTTTTTGTTTTATTTTTTTTCTTTTCACATTCTTCTTCACCGGCTAAAGAAAGTGTGAAAATCGGATGAAAACTGTGGCCGTGAAGTGTTCCGGAAAAAAATGCTACGGACGGCGTAACGGCCGGCCGGCACCACGGAAAATGTTGAGATCGGTAAAGATCAATATTCGAATTGACCCTCCGGGGTCTGGAAGTCTCTTCCCCAAAAACCCGACGTCGAGGGTATCACAATAACTTCTTTAAGGAAGTTAAAACTACACTACCTACTACGCGTACATCCGATGGATGAAATTGAAGTTTTTTTAAAAATGTTTGAATACTGCGGGAGAAGCCCTACGAAGAGCCTGTAGACAAGCATCTTTTCCGAAATTTTAAGGATTTCAGAGTAATCAATAACATATTATCATTTGAGTCATCAGTAATCACTGATTAATATATTACCTGGAAACAAGCATTTCGCGACGCCGCCAAGGGGAGCTTGAAAACAGGAGCACGGGCGCTTCACCTCTCCTCAAATTTTCTTTTGTCATACTAAACCCGCAAGACTTGGCGGTCATGTTGGTTTGGTATCTCAAGCGCCTCGATCAAAGAGACCCTGATTTTGTAATATGTAGCCCTTTTTTTGAGTGCCTACATCTCATCCGAAAGTATTCTCGTCCTAACGGGCTACGCCCCCTTTTAGGACGAAAAAACAGTAGGACGAGAATACTTTCGGACAAGTGGATTTCAATTTTTATACAAATTTTTAAATATTATACTTTAATAAAATAGAAATCATCTCGTCCGAAAGTATTCTCGTCCTACTGTCTTCTCGTCCTAAAACTAACGTACAAAAATTGCTGCGTCGGAGAAATGCACAGCGTTCCACCCCAGCAAGTTTTAAACTCCTTTTTGCGCCTCGCGAGCTCATCATCCACCCCAGGGCGCCGCCTGCAGGGTGAGCACACCCTCGCGAGAGGAAAAAAAATTAACCCCCTTGTGTCATAAAACGAGCACATCCTCGCGAGAGGAAAAAAATTAACCCCCTTGTGTCACAAAACGAGCTGATCCTTGCAAAAATAAACAAACTAACTAACTGACCGTGACTTGCTGGGTCGGAACGCTGCCGCATTTCTCCGACGCAGCCATTTTTGTACGTTAGTTTTAGGACGAGAAGACAGTGGGACGAGAATACTTTCGGACGAGATGATTTCTACTTTATTAAAGTATAATATTTAAAAATTTGTATAAAAATTGAAATCCAATTGTCCGAATGTCTTCTCGTCCTACTGTTTTTTCGTCCTAAAAGGGGGCGTAGCCCGTTAGGACGAGAATACTTTAGGACGAGAATACTTTCGGATGAGATGTGTGCCCACCTTTTTTTGGAACAAAATTTTTTATCGCATTAATAAAAATTAAATTAAAAAAGGACTCACGCTAACGCCCCCCTATCTCCCAAATTTTGCTTAACGCCCTCCAGCGCCTCCAGGGCAAAAACTTTTCTAGGTTTCACATTTCTTGAACCCCCATTTCACCTCATTTTTGGTCTTTTCTTTTGATTTTTAGACCCTAAAATACCTGGAGAACCCCTTTTTGTCGGATTTTTGTGTGTTTTTCGAAAAGTTTCGAAAGATAAATTGCCCTTTTTAAACATCGTGGAAATACTCAAATATTGTTTATTACTAACTTTATTAGGTAGATTTCATTTTATTTTTACGCGGAAATAATATAAAAGCAAACAATAACACGGGTTTTAAATAACTTCGAAAGCGCAATTCGGAAATAGGCACTTAATAAACATTTTATATAATAAATAGACTTTTATGTAGTATGGCTTCTCGATCTCATTCATTTTTCTTTATTAAATTATACAACTCAAATAATAATTTTTATAGATGTATATTTTTTTCGAGCGAAGAAAAACCGTGTATTGACACGTGAAACGTCAATCAAGAATTCGCTATGACCGACGCCATTCATTGAGGTCTTCAATTTACGAGAAGGAGGTTGTTCAAACAGTTGTGACGTAATAAAAAATTCGTTTTTTTAAGGATTTTGAGGAAGTCGTGGGAAATTGATTTCTTTTAGCGACATGGCTTGGATTTTGTACGTTGTGCCGTCCGGCCGTCAAAGAATTTTTTGGGGACGTTTGCGTGTTTTAGTTGTTAAAAAATTTCGTGTGTACCAACAACACTAAACCATCAAAGTGGAGTCTTTCTGGTCAATATTATTTTCGTTAAAGAAAGGCCTTGGCCTTATCAAAAAATGTGAATTGTCAATCACGGGTTTAATCGTTCCGTTAAATCGACTTCCTCTCAGTTTTCCTCCTTCAATGTTTTATGTAAAAGGAAAAACCCGTAGCTAAGATTTAATTTCGAAAAATTTTTTGGGGGGTTTTTCCTCTATTTTTAACCTCTTTAAAGAAGTTATTGTGATACCCTCCACGGCGGGTTTTTGGGGAAGGGTCTTCCAGACCCCGGAGGGTCAATTCGAATATGGATCTATACCGATCTCAACTTTGTCTGTGGTGCCAATTTTTTTCCGGAACACTTTACGGTCACAGTTTTCATCCGATTTTCACCAGATTTTCACACAAATTTCTTTAGCCGGTGAAGAAGAATGTAACGAGGGCGATTTTTGAATTTCGAAAAAATGGCAGAGATATGACTGTTTGAAATTTTAAAAAATTCGCTGCGGCCGAACCGTTAATCCGATTTTCACCAAATTTTCACCAATTACTCCTTATATTTTTAAGAATTTTTGGTGTAAAAAAATTGCCACTTTTTAATTATTAATTTTTTTTTTGTAGGGAGAAATTTCGTACTTCTACCCTTTACGAGAGGCAGATCCGTAGGCCAAAGAGCCCATTATTTTTACCTTGACACTTCGAAAATTTTTCGAAAAAAGAACTTAAAAATTTTTTCAACAAATAAAATGGAAAACCCGGAAATTTTTTCAAAAAAAAAAAAAATATTTTTTTTTGACAAAAAAAAACTTAGAAAATTTTCCGAAAAAAAAGGAAAACCCGGAAAATTTTCGAAAAAAATAACTTGGAAAATTCTCCTTTGTACTTTCCCTCACTTATACATCCCCTTCCGTTATACTTCACCCTCTGTAATACTACCCCTCACTTAAACTTCCCCCTCCAATATACTTCCCCTCACTTATACTTCCCCCTCCATTATACTTCCCACTCCGTCATACTTTCCCCATATACTTCCCCTCCGTTGTACTTCCCCCTCCTATATAGATACTTCTCTTTAAGAAAGTTTTCGTTGGAAGCTCTTCAAACCAGTACTTTTTTTTTACATTCATTATAGTAGGGAGAAATTTCATTCTTCCACGCCCTACGAGAGGGCCCTCTCTTGGGCAAAAATCCCATTATTTCTACCTTGATACTTACTAAAAAAGTTTTTCGGAAAAAAAGCGCAAATTTAAAAGTTAAAACTCGGGAAATTTTTCGAAAAAAAAACTTATAAAATGTTTTGAAAAAAAAAAAAAAAAAAAGCTTCCCCCTCCGTTATGCTTCCCCCCGTTATACTTCCCCCTCCGTTATACTTCCCCCTCCTATATTGTTACTTCTCTTTAAGGCAGTTCCCGTCGAGGCCACCCCCAGACTAGTTCTTTTTTCTCCAGAAACTCGTTAGATGGACGTTTCTCTTGGTAAATTTGCAAAAAAATTAATATTTTGCCTTTTTTGATGTCCACATTTTTCAAAAGTTTCCACCCCTTAACTCTTCCTCTCCCTTCCGGCTAATAAACGAAAATATTTGATTTTTCTACTCTTCTAGCCTCAGGCTACGGCCCACTCAAAACTTTCGGTAGAAAAACATTCTTTTAGGAAATAAAAAAAAAAAAAAATCAAAATTTTCGTTAAATTAAAATTTGAGGTGCGTCCATTGCCCCCGGCATAATTGAACTTTAAAAAGAGTTTAGATTGCAATTTCGATTATTCCTTGTTATGTTTTAATCAACCCTAAATTATGCGTTCGCCTCTGGGTTTTGACGGTAAATAGTCAATCATGTATATTGATTTCGATCTCTGTTTTCAATAAGGGTCTTTTTTAAAAGAAGATCCAGGAAAAAAAGTTTGATTTCTTCTTGAGGGAGAAATACAATCAAGAGGCCTATTTACATAACTGTAATTCATAAAAGTTATATTGAGAGAAATGTTTAATTATCGGAAATTAGGTCGAAAGACAATGGAAATTTTTGACCTAATTAAGCAGTTCTATTTGCCCCAAAAAGGATGAAAAGAAATGAATGAAATCCTTCGTTCTTTATTTTTTTTAGAATGCCCCTGTAAGTCGGAAAAAAGGGGATGAGGAAAAAATTTGGAGCCTCAAAGAAGGGACTTACAGGCCCCGTAGAGGTAAACTGATTAGTGATCTTTGCCTATCATGAGGTTGTCTGTGGTGCCGGCCGTCCGTCGCAAATTTCAGTCCGGCCTCACGGCCGCAGTTTTCTTCCGATTTTCGCCAAATTTTCATAGGTTCTTCTTTTTGTAGGAACTTAAAAAATGGTTAGAGCTTTTTAAGAAATTCGCAAAAATGGCGGAGATATGTCTGTTTAAAGTTCAGATTTATCGGCCGGCTTTTTTTCCGCAATTTTAATCCTATTTTCACCAAATTTTCACCAAGTACTCCTTGTATTTTTTAAGAATTTTTGGAGGAAAAAAGAAGAAAATTAAAAATTTTTTTTTTGTCTATAAAGTAGGAAGAAATGTGATACTTTTACCAGGGGCGAGATCGACATCCCTCTGGGAGACGGCTCATTATTTGTCCTTGATACTTCGAAAACTTTTACAAAAAAAAAAAAAAAATAAATAAATAAATAAATAAATAAATAAACAAATAAAATAAAATATAAAAACCGGAAAAAAATTAGAAAACTTTTCAAAAGAAAAGTATGTACATACTTACTAGTTTGAAGAGCTTCCAACGAAAACTTCCTTAAAGAGAAGTAAAAATATAGGAGGGGAAGTATAAGGGAGGGGATTTACAAGGGAGGGAAGTATAAAGTAGGGGAAGTACTCGTATAAAGGAGGGAGAAGTATAAGGAAGAGGAAGTATAAAGGAGGGGAAGTTTTTTTTTGAAAAATGTTCCAACTTTTTTTTTTTTTTTAAATTTTCCAACTTTTTTTTTGTTTTTCGAAAAATTTTTCAACTTTTTTGAAGAAATTTGTGTGAAAATTTGGTGAAAATCGGTTGAAAACTGTGGCCGTAAAGTGTTCCGGAAAAAAATGCTACGTCCGGCCGGCACCAAAGACAAAGTTGGGATCGGTAAAGATCAACCCTACGGGGTCTGGAAGACCTTTCCCCAAAAACCCGACGTCGAGGGTATCACAATAACTTCTTTAAGGAAGTTAAAAAAACTTAACCTCTGGTAGACGGCTCATTATTTCCCTTTTTAATACTTCCCCTCCTTTATACTTCCCCTCTTTAATACCTCCTCCTCTTTAATACTCCCCCCCCCCTTGATACTTCCCCTTCTTTGTACTTCCCCCTCCGTTATACTTCCCCCTCCTTCATTGTTCCTTCTCTTTGAGAAAGTTTTCGTTGGATGCTCTTCAAGTACTTGTTTTTAATCTGATTATGTGCTCTTAAATTAGAAACTTGCGTATGCTAAAAAGTGTGGAAAAAATTTCATTATATCTATTGGAAATAAGATAAAAATAAATTTAAAAAAACCGTCCATCTTGAGAACTTAGAGAATTTATTTAAGTGAGCTACTAGGTACTTGGATGTAAAATAAAAAGAGTACTAGGACATAACTTTTCGGGCTTCGATTTCTTCATTCCCTATTACTCCCATTGCTATTCGTCTCCATATAAAACTACTTTAAATAAATAGTTTTTTTTTTGTTACATTTCTAGGACCTCGTTTTTACTCTTTCTCTTTGGCCCTTTTGTTTTTCGACCTTTTAATTGGTTCGGTTGATAATTTAAATCGATGAACGCGCCCTTAAAAAAATAAAAAATACCAAAAGCTTGTTTTCTAAATCCACTTGTTAACAAAACTCAGAGAAGTATGTAAATATTCGAATTATCTGGATGGCAAGTTTTCAATAGGATTCCTTATTACGTACTCTCTATACCGCAGAGGGCGGAAAAAAAATTGGAAACCTATATTCTTTGTGCTGATTTTCCTCTTATGTCCTTTCGTAATACCCAGGATTGTGAATTTTTTTTAAAGTTTGGGGATTTTTTTTGTCCTGTTGAACTCAATTTGTGGTGTCGTTCATAAATAAAATTCACAAAAATAATTTTTTTTTAAGGGAGGGGAAGTATAAAGTAGGGGGAAGTATAAAGGAGGGAGAAGTATAAGGGAGGGGAAGTATAAAGGAGGGGGAAGTTTTTTTTTGAAAAATGTTCCAACTTTTTTTTTGAAAAATGTTCCTACTTTTTTGAAGAAATATGTGTGAAAATTTGGTGAAAACTCAATTTGTGGTGTCGTTCATAAATAAAATTCACAAAAATAACTTTATTCAAATTGTATTCTAAACAATTTTAAAATAAATAATATTGCTGTTACATAAAGGGTGTTACCATTGGATAAAATTTACAAAAGAGGGGAAGAAAAAAAACGAACGCGCTTCTTTACCGGGGAAAATACGGTAGTGAAGCTACGTTATTAAATACTGTCAAAGTTTTTGATAAAAATTAAAAAAACGGAAGGGGTTTAAAATTTACACGCATATTTTCGTTTTAAAACCACGGCCACATTTTTCTCGTGCGGAAAAGGTCCGAGTAAGTCCGTTTTCTTCCCATGTTGCAGATCTTGAAGTGGCAGAGGGCCATTTTCGCTCGTTTTTCCGTCGACTTGGTCTCCTCTTCAGTCTCATCTTCAGCGTCATACGAGTTGTTTATTTCGTTCAGACGGTTTTCGCTTCCATTGAACTCCTTATTCTAAAAATAAAGAGTTTTAAATTTAAAAAAAGAAGAAAAAATACCTGTAGGTAGTCTAAAAGAATCGATATGTCTTGAAGTGTCAAAGGCTTTTGCTCTTCAGAAGACGCCGGGACTTGAGAAAGAAGTCCTAAGAAAACGGCGCAGATCAACACCGGCCGGACTACACCTAAAATAAACCACATTATAAACAAAATTCAAACATCAGAAATCACAACTTTAATTTATTCTCGCGTTTTCACTGAAATCCATAACGATGACATGACATTTGAGTAATCTCGTGGAAATAGGCCGATTAGAGTGGGAGGAAAAGTGAATTACAACGATATTTGTGCTAAACAAAATTTCACCTACATTGTAGACTTTTAAAAAAAGAAGGATCTTATGGTTAAAAAAAATTATTATCGCAAAATTGGAATTTCACCTTTTTTTTTTTTTTCTAGAATAGGTGGGTAGCTCTTCAACTTGATTGACTCGTTCAAAATGTTTTTCCTTCCCCCGCCCTCAGTGTCAACAGGTCTTCTGGTCAAAGTCAACAAAAACGGAACCCGGAGGCTTGGTATCGTCATTCCGCAAGTAATGATGGGTTCCTTCTATAAGAAATCCCTACTTTTTAATAAACCTTTTTATTTATAAACGTTTAAAATTTTCCATCCATAACAATTTTTTATTAATTAAAATCATTAATAATAAAATAAATCCTTTTATTTGTTCAAATCTTGTCGGTTTATAAAGAATTCTTTTTGATCCGTTTATATTCAAAAGGTCTCTAATATTCAAAAAAACTTAATGTATTTGGATTAAATTTTCTTTTAAAAATGCTAATCCTCCCGTTAAATTACGTAGGTTGCCTTTATGAGCCTAAAACGTAGCAAACAGTTCAAAATCACGGAATTCTAAGCAAACATCAAGTTCAACTCCGGATTCAATCGTTTATATAACTTCTTTCTTACGCAATAACGAATATATTTTTCCAATATTCGAACAATTAAAACCGACGAAATCCTGGATAAAAAACCAATTATTCTTATGAAAGCTTTTGATTTATGTCAAATATGACGTCTGGGATCAGATTTAAAAAAAAATTAATCCTGAATGTGATTTTTTTTGTGGCTTTAAATTATATTCGGCTCTCAAAAAAGGGATTTGTTTAATTAGCAAGCTAATTTATCGGAATTATGTTTCTTTTTGTTATAAATATTTATACTGCGGATTCTCGGAGTTGCGTGGGGGAGGACAATTTTTTTGTGGCAGAAAATTTAATCAAGACAAAATTTTGACTAAAAACATTGCGTTCATCTGTGCAATGTGCGAGAGGAGGCAAGCTAGAAGATAGAATTTGAGGCAAGCTAGAAGATAGAATTTAAGGCAAGCTAGAAGAGAGGATTTGAGGCAAGTTAGAGTACTGAATAGGAGGGAAGCTAGAAGCAAATAAGGAGGTAAGCTAGAGACAGGATTTGAGGCAAGCTAGAAGACAGGATTTGAGGCAAGCTAGAAGATAGAATACGAGGCAAGCTAGAAGAGAGGATTTGAGGCATGTTAGAGTACTGAATAGGAGGCAAGCTAGAAGCAAATTAGGAGGTAAGCTAGAAGACAGGATTTGAGGCAAGCTAGAAGACAGGATTTGAGGCAAGCTAGAATATAGAATACGAGGCAAGCTAGAAGACAGGATTTGAGGCAAGTTAGAGTACTGAATAGGAGGCAAGCTAGAGTACTGAATAGGAGGGAAGCTAGAAGCAAATTAGGAGGTAAGCTAGAAGACAGGATTTGAGGCAAGCTAGAAGACAGGATTTGAGGTAAGCAAGAAGACTTGATTTGAGGTAAGCTAGAAGTCAGGATTTGAGGCAAGCTAGAGTACTGAATAGGAGGGAAGCTAGAAGCAAATTAGGAGGTAAGCTAGAAGACAGGATTTGAGGCAAGCTAGAAGACAGGATTTGAGGCAAGCTAGAGTACTGAATAGGAGGGAAGCTAGAAGCAAATTAGGAGGTAAGCTAGAGACAGGATTTGAGGCAAGCTAGAAGGCAGGATTTGAGGCAAGCTAGAGTACTGAATAGGAGGGAAGCTAGAAGCAAATTAGGAGGTAAGCTAGAAGACAGGATTTGAGGCAAGCTAGAAGATAGAATACGAGGTAAGCTAGAAGAGAGGATTTGAGGCAAGCTAGAAGATAGAATTTGAGGCAAGCTAGAAGAGAGGATTTGAGGCAAGCTAGAAGATAGAATTTGAGGCAAGCTAGAAGACAGGATTTGAGGCAAGTTAGAGTACTGAATAGGAGGCAAGCTAGAAGCAAATTAGGAGGTAAGCTAGAAGACAGGATTTGAGGCAAGCTAGAAGACAGGATTTGAGGCAAGCTAGAAGATAGAATACGAGGCAAGCTAGAAGACAGGATTTGAGGCAAGCTAGAGTACTGAATAGGAGGGAAGCTAGAAGCAAATTAGGAGGTAAGCTAGAGACAGGATTTGAGGCAAGCTAGAAGGCAGGATTTGAGGCAAGCTAGAGTACTGAATAGGAGGGAAGCTAGTAGCAAATTAGGAGGTAAGCTATGACAGGATTTGAGGCAAGCTAGAAGAAAGGATTTGAGGTAAGCAAGAAGACTGGATTTGAGGTAAGCTAGAAGTCAGGATTTGAGGCAAGCTAGAGTACTGAATAGGAGGGAAGCTAGAAGCAAATTAGGAGGTAAGCTAGAAGACAGGATTTGAGGCAAGCTAGAAGACAGGATTTGAGGTAAGCAAGAAGACAGGATTTGAGGCAAGCTAGAGTACTGAATAGGAGGCAAGCTAGAAGCAAATTAGGAGGTAAGCTAGAAGACAGGATTTGAGGCAAGCTAGACGACAGGATTTGAGGCAAGCTAGAAGACAGGATTTGAGGCATGCTAGAAGACAGGATTTGAGGCAAGCTAGAAGATAGAATTTGAGGCAAGCTAAAGTACTAAAAGGAGGCAAGCTAGAAGCAATTTGGAGGTAAACTAGAAGACAGGATTTGAGGCAAGCTAGAAGACAGGATTTGAGGCAAGCTAGACGACAGGATTTGAGGCAAGCTAGAAGACAGGATTTGAGGCAAGCTAGAAGACAGGATTTGAGGCAAGCTAGGAGACAGGATTTGAGGCAAGCTAGACGACAGGATTTGAGGCAAGCTAGAAGACAGGATTTGAGGCAAGCTAGAAGACAGGATTTGAGGCAAGCTAGAAGATAGAATTTGAGGCAAGCTAAAGTACTAAAAGGAGGCAAGCTAGAAGCAATTTGGAGGTAAACTAGAAGACAGGATTTGAGGCAAGCTAGAAGACAGGATTTGAGGCAAGCTAGGAGACAGGATTTGAGGCAAGCTAGAAGATAGGATTTGAGGCTAGGTAGAAGACCGGTTTTTGAAGTAATAAGGACCCCAGTTAGGAAAACCTTGGGAAACTGCGTACAAAAATGTGGTTTTTCTTTAAAAAAAAAAAACTGAGGGAAACTCGTAAAAATTCGGGTTCTTTGTCAAAAAACCGAGAAATACTCCTCTAAAAATGGGGATTTTTGGTTAAAACTTTCAGACACCTCCAAAAGTGCTCCCAAAACCTCATGAGATTTTCAAGATACCTACAAAACATGATCGAATCGTTTTACTCTGCGGGATCTGGATCTTTTCTCACTCTAATTCTCCATTAGTGAGAGACTTTTCTCACTTTAATGCTACGGGTATCACAATAATTCACTTTTGAGAAAGTTAAAAAAATTAATTGAGACTATGTGGGTTTATGTCTGAAAATAAGGTTGGAAAAGTAAATTTCCCCTTTGACAAGGCTTTATTTCCTGGAAATGAAATTGAATACTTAAAAACGTCGTTATCCTTTTCAAAAAGGATTTTTCGGCTTAACGTAGCGTTAACGCAATTTCAACGCGATCTTTTAAATGTGAATATTTTGTTGAAAACTTATGATTTAAGTTTAATGAAGTTTAAATTCAAGGCTTCATTTTTTAAAATTGTTTGTGAATCCAATTTAAATTTTTATTTTTGTACGACTGATTTTCGACTCGTTATAGTTTTTTTTAGAATCGGCTATTGTGAACCCGAAAATGGTAATTTCCTGTCGCGGCTATTGGCTCTACTGCCCGCCTCCGGTTTTTGATAGAAAATATTGGTTGAATGGAATACGTGGGTGGATTCACGATACATTTTTTCCCGATTATATTTTCGTATTAATCAGCCCGAATCGGAATAACATTAGACTGCGATAAAGAGGTTAAGTTAGTGACTTTTGCTTTTCAAAACGCTTAAATAATTTCTTTTAGGGTTCGTTCTGCTGGGAAAAGCATAAAAAAGGAATTTATTGAACAAAAAACTGAGGTAAAGTCTACAAATCCAGGTTGATCGGCCAAAAAACAAGAAAATTCGGCAGTAACTTCTCGAAGGAGAAACCGCGAAAAACACCCAAAAATCCGGATGAAAGGGTATTTCTCGGCGAAAAATATGAGTTTTTCGAAAAAAAAAAACTTTGAAAAAGTTTTGAAAAAATCTTAGTAAATTTTTTTGAAAAAAAAAAAACCGGAATATTTTTCGAAAAAAAAAAAAATTGGAAAATTTTTCGAAAAAAAGAAATACCCGGAAAATTTTCGAAAAAAAAAATGGAAACCGGGAAAATTTTTGGAAAACAAATCTTTGAAAATTTTTTCAAAAAAAAAAAAAAACCGGAAAAAACCGGAAAATTTTTCGAAAAAAAAACTGAAATTTTTTCAAAAATAAACTTAGATAATTTTTCGAAAAAACAAACTTGGAAAATTCTCCTTACTTATATACTTTCCCTCCCTTATACATCCCTTACGTTCCGTTATACTTCCCCTCCCATATACTTCCCACTCCGTTATACTTCCCCTCCCATATACTTCCCCTCCTATATTGATACTTCTCTTTAAGGAAGTTTTCGTTGGAAGCTCTTCAAACCAGTACTTTCATCTACCCCTCCGGCTTTCGAGATAAGTAACGTGCCTCCAAAAACACTAAGTCTATTAAAGTATAGTTTTTTTACCCGAAAAAAAAAAATTAGTTTTATGTTTGATCAAATTAACCTGTCGGGGTTTCGAGTTGGAATAAATACTTTTTCAAATTTTCCAGGAAAACATTTTCTTTGTCTGTTGAAAACGTGGTCCCTCACCGTTGGTTGGATTTTTTTTACTACCTACTAATCTTCATAATTTTCCACCTTCTGAACATAAATGATTTTTTTACAAGTCCTTATAAATACAAACAAAAGGATTTCATTGGCAGGCTTTTGTAGTATACAAAAATAGTGAAAAGACAATGACACATCACACCTTTTGATGGAGATTTTCATTAGTCTTTATCCTAAGTTTTCTAAAAGCTTCTCACTATCCTAACATGCGCTTAATTATTGCCTGGAGAAAACACGGTGATTAGGATCGAGTTTGTTTATTTTTAATCATTACCTAATGGATATCAATTTTTTTTAAATTAATAACTTTTTTTATTACCTAATATATTTTAGGTGTACAAAATGAAACTCGGCTAAAATCTACAAAATTCAAATTTACCCTGTGACTGAGTTTCATTTTGTACACCAAATAAATAAAAATTGTAGGAAATTTAATTCTCTATAAATTTGCACTTAATTATTTTTTTCTAGGATGCACCATTTTCGGAAAATAATTTTTTTTAAATAAATTTATCTTGAAAACAGTGCGTCCTAGAGAAAAAATGAATAGAATAAAAATTAAAGAGAATTGAATTTCCAACTGATTTTATTTAGTGCATTTTTTCAATATCTGTAACCGTTTACGATTTACAAGCCTTTAAAAATTAACCTTCTTAATGGTTATACTTCAATAACCTTCTTACACGGAGAAGGTAAACTTTTGATGGACTTTAACGCTTAAAATGTTTAAAATTTTGAAAAAATGAACTACAGGGGTACAAAATCTACAAAATTTAAATTACCCTGTGGTTGAGTTTCATTTTGTACACCTAATATTTATTATCATAGGCTAAACTTCTGTATGAATAAATTTCAACTATTTTAATTATTGATGTATTTAAATCAAGGAAATTTAATTAGAATGATCTTTTGAACAAAAAAGGTTGGTTGAGGATAGTTTTTTTAGTAACAGATAGATCACGAAATCTGGTAATTATCGTTTAGATCAATGATCTGATTGTTGAAATTTTATTTTAAACTTTTATTATGGTTTTCAAATAATAGACAATAAAATTTAAAAAAAAATAGCCCCTTAAGAATCAAGTGAATTGGGGGGGGGTGGCTAATTTATTTATTACCCTTAATTGCTTTTTTGATTAATAGAGCAGTTGGGTTGAAAACAAATTTTTGTAAATTTTTTCCGGACACTATTTCGGTTTATTTTTTATACTTTACCCGGCAGATAATCTCAAACTCGATTCCCCGACTTAGCCCGAAGGTTTTTTACTTTTGACAGACTTTTATCTAATAAAATTTTATGGTACAAAGGGAATGCCGACGTTTGTAGTTTTGTTTTCTCACGACAAAGGCAAAAAAATGAAAACGAATTTTTTATTTATGAGGGATTTTTTTTTGGGTGAGAAGCAAAAATTGAAAACTTAAAATTTTTACTACTATTAAAAACTTACAATATTTCCCAGTAAGCACATATAGGAAAATAAATATAAAAAAAGGAAATAGAATTTTCTTCATCCCCACGCGTGTTACCATTATGTATTCATGAAATCGACTCCCTCTGAATCAGCCTAACAACTCAAATAGAAAAAGATTTTTTTTTTAACCGTCCCCACGCAAAATATCTTATAAAAAAATTTATTAAGTTCAAATTGAATTTTAATTGTCATAATTAATTTTTATGAGTTTTATTCTTTCTCTCTTTATTTTCATAATGTTGACAGAGAAACAATTTTTATTTTAAAAAGAAGTTATTACTTATTAGAAATTTTCTTTATTGCCCTGAGTCAATTTTATTTCCGAGTAAAAATTGAAGGAAATGAGGGGAAAAATGGCGGAAAACTGAATTTGGGATTTTAAAAACCATATTAATTAGACGTAATGTGCATCTGGGAAAAAAGACTTCATTTAATGTGTGTTTAAGCCATTAAAACTTTAAAATAGGTTTACGATGTTTCAAAAAGAAGTTATGACGGAGTTTCCTCGATTTTAAAACCTTTTAGAAATGATTTTTGAAACTCTGAAAGCCATTGGTAGTTCTAGGGAAACCCATTTTTACAAAAAAAATTTTCTCGGAGGCCTAGAAAGGCTTTTTTCTTAGCGTTTTCGGCATTTGCAGACTTGGATAAGATGACTGGGGTGGCTGTCGGTAAGGTGACTGAATTTCATACGCTTTGGAAAACGGTACAAAAAATGTTAAAACACCCAAACACCCCATAAAACGGATGCTTCTTAACCAGAAAATGGAAGAATGATTGGTGAAAGGGTTTTTTTCTTGGCGTTTTCGGTGACTGAATTTCAAAGCGTTACAAAAAATGTTAAAACGCCTAAACACCCGATAAAAGGGATGTTTCTAAACCAGAAAATGGAAGAATGATTGGTGAAAGGGTTTTTTTCTTAGCGTTTTCGGTGACTGAATTTCAAAGCGGTACGAAAAATGTTAAAACGCCCAAACACCCCATTAAACGGATGTTTCTAAACCAGAAAATGGAAGAATGATTGCTGAAAGGGTTTTTTTCTTAGCGTTTTCGGTGAACGCTTTGGAAAACGGTACAAAAAATGTTAAAACGCCCAAACACCCGATAAAACTGATGTTTCTAAACCAGAAAATGGATGAATGATTAGTGAAAGGGTTTTTTTCTTAGCGTTTTCGGTGACTGAAAACGGTACAAAAAATGTTAAAACGCCCAAACACCACATAAAACTTATGTTTCTAAACCCGAAAATGGAAGAATGATTGGTGAAAGGGGTTTTTCTGGACCAGAAAATCGACGAAAACGACGGTAAAAGAGATGTTTAACACCTGAGCGCCTAATAAAACGGGTTTTTCTATACCTTTCTAGACCTAAAAACCGATGAAAATTACTTAAAACCTAAGCTAAACGCTCGGATTGGCCAGAAAATCGAGGAAAACAGGCGGCTATTTGCCCAGCCAGGTGGGCTAAACCCCAAAAGCCCCCCTAATTCCGTCCGCTAATTGTTTTTCGCCTAAAAATCCCCTCGAATTTCGGACGTTTTATTCAGATCATTTGACGAGAAACCACCTTTTTGTATTTACGAATACCAACGATTGGTTAAATCTCTGTAATTTCAACATTTAAGGTACAATTTAACCCACATTTTAGTAAAAAATGTAAAGGTTACACGAGATATTGACGGTAATTAAAAGTTTTTGCGTAAAAAAGTCAAAAAGAGATAAGACAGCCGGCTAATTCGGGTTTCACTCTGTTTATGGTGCGATTTTTTTATTTACTTTTAAACTCGATTACACATTATTAGAAAAAGATTAGACATTTATTAGAAAATTAGACGCTCATTAAATAGGGGAAGGTATAAATAACGTTTAGTTTTAATTAACCTTGTGGTGAAATTAATTTTAGTGGATAAATATGAATCTTCATTGCTGAGAATGCAGAAAACACGTATGGGAGATATACTGTCCTCGTAAAGATTAAATCTGAGAAAGGTTAACTTTATTGTTTTAATTTAATTTTATGAACACCTGGATTAAGAATCAGTAAAAATACGGCTTTTATACTTTCGGACACCTCTTATTTAATTAAATTCGAATAACCACTCAGAACTTGGCATTTTTTTCTTCGGCAAAATTGGAGTTGAAAAAATGGTTTAGGTCAGAAAACAGTTCTGCTTCATTCCGGTTCATTTGCTGCATTAACGAATTATTATCGATGATTTCATAGAGTAAAAAATTTGTTGTGCAATAGGAAAAAAAATTCGTTTTTTTTAATCAATTTAGACTTTTTAAAAATTGATAATTTTTAAGAAACCCCAAAAATCAGGTATCGTGATAGGCATGATCTGGGATTTTTCTAAATTTATAAAAGTTAATTTGTTTAAATTTTGTGTTTTTGGTTTTTTAAACTTACCCATCATGTCTGACCGAGTGCTTTAGGTAGAGTAAGAAGGATGTAAGTTAACGTGGGTTTATATAACGTGGTCGCCACCCCCGTACGCGCGCAGCCGCTTACTTAATCCACCGTTTAAATTTTTCATTTACTTAAATCGTTTTTTTCTAAAATACACAAATAATATAAATCATCAATGTAAACGGTAGTTTTAGCCAAATGCATTTTCCCCCTTAAGGATTTTTAAATCATCGGAGTCAAAAATTTTTTAAAGACAAGTTTTGGAAAATTTTAACTTCAAATTTTTTTGTAATTTAGAAAAATTGATTATTAGATAAAGGGTTTTTTTGAGAGGATGTTTTTAGGGTGTGAGAACGCGGCCTACTCTTGAGAAGGTAAACATAATGAAATAGGTGCCAAAAATGTTTTCTTGAAAAACTTCTCCTTTCGCCTCGATTTGATGAAAATGGCCATATTTTTAAAATTTATTAGGTGTACAAAATACAAAAACAAGCGTCGCGGTGGCCGCGCGTGTTAAGGCGTTAATCCCAAACATTGCGATACGGCGTTCATCAATGGGGTCCAGGGTTTCAAAGCGGGCGGTCCCCAAATTGAACCCAATGTACCTAAATGAACTTTTCCGACGGAAAACACCACTGACGCGAGGGTGAAATAACCTCAGTAGTTGAAGACGCCCTCGTAAAAAAAAAAAAAAAAAAAAAAAAAAAAAAAAAAAAAAAAAAAAGGTGTACAAAATGAAACTCGGCTAAAATCTACAAAATTGAAATTTACCCTGTGGCTGAGTTTCATTTTGTACACCTAATAAATAAAAATTGTAGGAAATTTAATTTTCTATAAATTTGTACTTAATTATTTTTTCTAGGATGCACCATTTTCGGAAAATAATTTTTTTAAAAAATAAATTTATCTTGAAAACAGTGCGTCCTAGAGAAAAAATGAATAGAATAAAAATTAAAGAGAATTAAATTTCCAACAGATTTTATTTAGTGCATTTTTTCAATATCTGTAACGGTTTACGATTTACAAGCCTTTAAAAATTAACCTTCTTAATGGTTATACTTCAATAACCTTCTTACACCGTGAAGGTCAACTTTTGATGGACTTTAACGCCTAAAATGTTTAAAATTTTGAAAAAATGAACTACTAGGTGTACAAAATGAAACTCGGCTAAAATCTACAAAATTCAATTTTACCCTGTGGCTGAGTTTCATTTTGTACACCTAATAAAATACCCTCGACGGACGTTTTTAGGAAGCAGTCTTTAGACGTTATAGGTCTTCTTTTTTCGTCTGGCAAACACTTTTTTAAACCAGGTTTTTGAACATTTTCTTCCGTTTTTCACTTAAAAACATCCTTTTTTCCAAACTTTTTGATGATTGCTTTTCTTTTATGTCTGACAAACCCCCCTTTTTACTGGATTTTCGGAGACTCTTTTTTTCCCGGCTTAAAAAGTTATTCTTTTTTTGAATCACCTTGAGTTTTCTAAAATCCACGTGTCTTTCACGTGTTTTATTTTGTCCTAGGTAGTTTTATCATATTCTATTGTTTCATAACTACTATTATTATTGTTAAAACGTTGGATTTAACCTTTATGTCACGTATATTTCATTTCTGTTTTCACTTTCAAGTTGCAAATTGTCATCCTTTGACTGGAATTTCTCATGGATAATGAATTTCTCCCCCGCCATTTTCTGGAGGTTTCATCATTTTTTTTTTACAAGATTGAGGGCGTATTACCACTCAAAATATATCATCTCACCTTCAACATCATTATTCGTTTGCGTTGAAAGGGTTTTTAATGAATTTATCGCCACAGTTTATTTCGCAATGAACAAACGTAGGTGACCATTTTGATTTAACACTTTTCCTTAATTCAGGTCATAAAATATTTTTAAAAATCCGGCCTGTTTTCTGAAGAATTTTTTTTGACAATTTGTTTTTTCTGTTTACGAAATTTTGTTTATGTTAAATAAAATTGATGACGTAATCATGCAAAGTGAGCCATTTTTAGTGGGTACATTTTGTTTATTAATTTTTCTTTTCTTCAAAATTTTTTAGGTACTTACTCGGTAACCTGGCCATCCTTTATCCGTCCTTAGTTTTCTTCAAAAAAAGAAAAAAAATTAAAAATAAATAGTGTAGAAATTTCATTTTTACTGAATTATTAGGTGTACAAAATGAAACTCAGCCACAGGGTAAAGAATTTTGTAGATTTTAGCCAAGTTTCATTTTGTACACTAGTAGTTCATTTTTTCAAAATTTTAAACATTTTAGGCGTTAAAGTCCATGAAAAGTTGACCTTCTCCGTGTAAGAAGGTTATTGAAGTATAACCATTAAGAAGGTTAATTTTTAAAGGCTTGTAAATCGTAAACCGTTACAGATATTGAAAAAATGCACTAAATAAAATCTGTTGGAAATTTAATTCTCTTTAATTTTTATTCTATTCATTTTTTCTCAAGGACGCACTGTTTTCAAGATAAATTTATTTTTAAAAAAATTAGTTTCCGAAAATAGTGCATCCTAGAAAAAATAATTAAGTACCTACAAATTTTTAGAGAATTAAATTTCCTACAATTTTTATTTATTAGGTGTACAAAATGAAACTCAGCCACAGGGTAAATTTGAATTTTGTAGATTTTAGCCGAGTTTCATTTTGTACACCTAATAAAACCTTTTTTGATTTTTTTGTGTCTCCTTAGTAAAAATAAAAAAGAAGGCAAAATGAAAAATCTGACCCTTCGATGCTTACAATTTGAACCAACCTTTTGAATAATCTAAAGCGATTTTTTAAGTTTTTGACGTTATTTTTTTCGTTTTGTTTGAATTTTGTTTTCCCTGAGTCGTGAAACGACGCGTGGGTTGGAAGAATCATTTATATCCTTTGATTAGGAAACGCATTGAGATAATAAAAAATTTTCATCAAATTAACCGTAAGAAAAAAAACACATCCTTATTCGATAAATCCCTTTTTTAAAAATGATTTTATAAGTTATAAGCTCCATTCACACGGTTTATAAAGACGTTTTACGTTGGTTTTGAAGAGATTTTTTTCCCCTCAGTTATTGGCCCCTTTTTGAATGGAAGTATGTGAAAAGAATTTTTAGAAACGTATTTTTTCAGATGTCAGATAAAGAGGAAAGTTCGGCGGCAGATTTTCGATTTTTTGCCGACCGCGCGAAAACAGGAAGAGCTGGATGTAAAAAATGCAAACAGAAAATCGAAACGAATACGTTAAGGATGGCCAAAGTCGGGCCGAGTCCTTTCGGAAGCGGACTTATGAAAATGTGGCATCACGTCGACTGTATGTTTCTGGTAAGAAAACATTTGAGGCGCTCCGGGTACGAAGGGCGAACTCAACATCGGACAAATTTTTTTTTTCATTTTCAGATTCTATGGTGAATACACCCATAAAATTTTTATGTTGAGTTCGCCCTTTTTTCCCCTTTAAATACGTAAAAACTGATATGCGGCAAAGCTCTAACTGCGATATCCGAGCACGAAGGGCGAACTCCACATCCTAGTCCACAACCTCCACTCCTTTTCCCATTCCAGGGCATGACTTTTCTGTTAAGTTCGCCCGTAATATAAAACTTAAAATGCGAATATCTCGAAACTACGTTTTGTTGAGTTCGCCCTTCGTACCCGGAGCGCCTCATTTTTTTTTTCTATTTTATATAAACGATTTTTTAGGTGTTTTCTAAACAAAGAGCTACTACGGCCAAAATTGAAGCCGTGGATGATATCGGAGGGTGGGATGATCTTTCAAAAGAAGACAAAGAAGAAATAATTAAAAGACTTCCAGAAAGTAACGGAATCAATTTTTTTACTTTTTAAAACTTAAAAATTTCTCAGGTGCCAGAAAAAGAAATGACGGAGGAGACCCCCTCGTTTCCGATCCTAGCAAAATGACACCTTTGAAAACTAAAAAAACTAAAAAAAACGAAGTGTGCGATCAGAAGGCAAAAAGCGACCCCAACCATAAAGACAACAGTTTTAGAGAATTCCGACGCCTCTGCGCCAACGTAGCCAACGTCCCCGGTTATTTAGACAAAACGAAAATAATCAAAGAATTTATTACGTATGGAACTGACAAAGGTAACGTCTTTAAGGGGATATGAGGGTTTTAAGTTGGTTGCTTTGTACATATTGTGAGAACGGTTTTCGGTTTTTCCCTTCTATCTTGGAAACCGTCGCTCAAAACGAAAAATGTCCTAAGTAAAAGTTGTAGGTACTGAAATTTACTACATAAAATATCTTATTGGTTTTTTCCGTCAGAGCAATATTTAGGAGATTTGAAGGTTTTAAGTTTTCAGACAGGCTCTGTAGGATTATTAGTTTTAACCTCATAACTCCTTAAATATTGCTCTTACGCAAATAATGAATAAAAAATTTTTTTAGGAAATCTTTGTATCTACAACTTACTTAGGACATTTTCTCGTTTTGAGCGACGGTTTCCGAGAAGGGAAAAACCGAAAACCGTTGTTAACAACGAAAAATTTGCTAAGCAACCAACTTAAATACTTCCATATCTCCTAAAGTATTGCTCTGACGGAAAAAACTAATAAGATATTTTATGTAGTAAATTTCCGAAGCTACAACTTTTACTTATGACATTTTTTCGTTTTGAGCGACGGTTTCCGAGATAGAAGGGAAAAACCGAAAACCGTTGCTCACAACGAAATATGTACAAAGCAACCAACTTAAAACCCTCATATCCCCTTAATCAAACTAAAAGGTTTCTCCCTTTTTCACCAAAAAAATTATCTGATGCTCATTAATTAAATTATTTACCGTAAAACAACATTGAAAAGAATTTACTTCTATTTTATGTTTTTTCTGTGAAAAATCATTCCCAGACAGATTTTTCATTAAGATTATATTGATAAGGGATGATTAATAATTAATTAGAAATTGCAACAAAAAATTGCATCACTGAAAATAATTGGAGTACTTAATCCTAGTTTAATTAGGCGGTTAAATTGTGTGAAATCTTCGCTTAAGCCTACAAACTAAAATTTATACAATAACATTTTTTTTTAAATGGGTCATTAACTCCTTAAAAAAAAAGATAAGAAAAAAACCATCTACTAAAAGTGCATCTTAAGGAGGTATGATGGTTTTTAAGTGAGTTGCTTTGCAAATTTTTCTTTGTTAACAACGGTTTTATCTCGGAAACCCTCGCTCAAAACGAAAAAATATCCTAAGTAAAAGTTGTAGGTACTAAAATTTACTACATAAAATATTTTATTAGTTTTTTCCGTCAAAACAATACTTTAGGAGATATGGAAGTATTTAAATTGGTTGCTTTGCAAATTTTTCGTTGTTACCAACGGTTTTCGGATTTTCCCTTCTATCTCGGAAACCGTCGCTCAAAACGAAAAAACGTCCTAAGTAAAAGAAGTAGCTACGGAAATTTCCTACAAAAATACCTCAATGGTTTTTTTTGTCAGAGCAATACTTAAGGAGATATGAGGGTTCTTAAGTGAGTTGCTTTGCAAATTTTTCTTTGTTAACAACGGTTTTCGGTTTTTCCCTTCTATCTCGGAAACCGTCGCTCAAAACGAAAAATGTCCTAAGTAAAAGTTGTACGTACAAAGATTTCCTACAAAAATTTCTTTATTTATTATTTGCGTAAGAGCAATATTTAAGGAGTTATGAGATTAAAACTAATAATCCTACAGAGCCTGTCTGAAAACTTAAAACCTTCATATCTCCTAAAATATTGCTCTGACGGAAAAAACCAATAAGATATTTTATGTTGTAAATTTTCGTCGCTACAACTTTTACTTAGAACATTTTTTCGTTTTGAGCGACGGTTTCCAAGATAGAAGGGAAATACCGAAAACCGTTGCTCACAACGAAAAATGTACAAAGCAACCAACTTAAAACCCTCATATCCCCTTAAAAGAAAAAAAAAAAAAGTCTGATCTTTTAGACATACCTCTCAAAAAGTAAAGTGTGGGGAGAGGACGAAAATTAAGTTAAAAATGCAAATTACTAATAGGGTAAGCCAAAAAAATGAGAAGGACTGCCTTTATTTGATGGAAGATCCTTGAAGATTATGAATGGATGATAAACGAGAAAATGTTTTTTATAAAAATTTTTTACCTGTCAGTAAATTGTTGTCATTGATAAAACAAAGGTATTGAAAATAAACTCATTTTTAAAAGTCTTCTCAGTCTGATATCGTCAAATTCTCAATGGGAAATGCGTGTAAATTATCAACTCTTATCGTTTATTATATTAAATCGTAGATTTTATTGATTTAGGTTGAATGATCCTATGACCTTATGTTAAATTTTTGTTTTTGTATTTTTTTAGAAAGTTTTAAAGGCGATCTTTTACTTGTTATAAAATTACTTCTTCCTGGTGTCGTCAAGCGCGTTTATAATCTTCAGTCGAAGCAAATAATAAAATTGTTTTCTAGAGTAAGTTTTGAATCTTGAATTTTCTGGAATCATCCAGTTAAGTCGAGATCAAGGACAGTGCGATTATTTTATCTTTTTTGGGTTTCAGATTTTCAATACGGATCAGTCGAAGATGCTGGAACATCTCGATCAGGGCGATGTTGCTGAAACGATAAGCGAATATTTTGAAAAAAGTCGAAAACTGAAGCCGTCAAAACAAAGCGTTTTGACTATCCAAGACGTCGACAAATTCTTAGAACAACTAAGCACATTAACTAAAGAACAAGAACAAATCGATATTTTTACTTCAATCGCTAAACAGTATAAACAAAATAAAAAAAATTAAAATAAATCATAATTTTTTAGGTGTACAGCTAACGATTTAAAACTTATTATACGATTAATTAAACACGACCTTAGAATTTATGCTGGAGCAAACATATGTAAGTTTAGACTGGTCACTATTAGATGTACAAAATGAAACTCGGCTAAAATCTACAAAATTCAAATTTACCCTGTAGCTGAGTTTCATTTTGTACACCTAATAAATAAAATTGTAGGAAATTTAATTTTCTATAAATTTGTACTTAATTATTTTTTTCTAGGATGCACCATTTTCGGAAAATAATTTTTTTTTTTAAATAAATTTATCTTGAAAACAGTGCGTCCTAGAGAAAAAATGAATAGAATAAAAATGAAAGAGAATTAAATTTCCAACAGATTTTATTTAGTGCATTTTTTCAATATCTGTAACGGTTTATAATTTACAAGCCTTTAAAAATTAACCTTCTTAATGGTTATACTTCAATATCCTTCTTATACGGAGAAGGTCAACTTTTGATGGACTTTAACGCCTAAAATGTTTAAAATTTTGAAAAAATGAACTACTAGGTGTACAAAATGAAACTCGGCTAAAATCTACAAAATTCAAATTTACCCCTTGGCTGAGTTTCATTTTGTATACCAAATAAATAAAAATTGTAGGAAATTTAATTCTCTATAAATTTGTACTTAATTATTTTTTCTAGGATGCACCATTTTCGGAAAATAATTTTTTTTAAAAAAATAAATCTTTGAAAACAGTGCGTCCTAGAGAAAAAATGAATAGAATAAAAATTAAAGAGAATTAAATTTCCAACAGATTTATTTAGTGCATTTTTTCAATATCTGTAACGGTTTACAATTTACAAGCCTTTAAAAATTAACCTTCTTAATTGTTATACTTCAATAACCTTCTTACACGGAGAAGGTCAACTTTTGATGGACTTTAACACCTAAAATGTTCAAAATTTTGAAAAAATGAACTACTAGGTGTACTAAATGAAACTCGGCTAAAATCTACAAAATTCAAATTTACCCTGTGGCTGAGTTTCATTTTTTACACCTAATACTTAACCTGTAGCAGTAAAATTTATCTCTTTTTATTCACCATCATTTAGATTGGATGCTGTCGATGAAAATGCTTATCAAGCCTTTCAGGCGTCAAGAGATATAAATAAAATAATAGGACAGCTAGACCCTAGTTCGCCTATAAAAGGTAAAAAGGGCGATGCGATTAATGTTGACATTGATGTACTTGTTCCTGTACTTCCTATGCTTGTAAGTATATAAAAGAAATAAGCTCAACTTATTTTATATACTTAGTTTATATACTTAGTTAATAATTAACTTTATTTTAGGCCCAAATGTGTAAATCTGTGGAAGAAGCTTTTAAAAAATGTCCAAATGGAATGTATTCAGAAATAAAATACGACGGAGAAAGGGTTCAAGTTCATAAAAAAGGAAATACGTTTAAATATATTCAAGAAGCCTAAAACCAGTTTTACCCATAAAGTAATCAATTTGTCCCTAAAAATAGAACTAATTTTTTTTTAGATTAAAACATTTGAATCGCACATTCCAAAAGCTTTTCCGACTGGCAACGATCTGATTTGGACAGCGAAATTTTGATGATTGATACTCTCACAGGAAAGCCGCTTCCTTTTGGAACACTTGGAAAACACAAGGTTTAGAAAATCTAATTTTTTTAAAATTATTTTACTTCTTATTTACAGAAAGAGAACTGCAAAGATGCAAACGTCTGCCTTTTTGTTTTCGATTGTTTGTATTTTAATGGAAAATCTCTTTTAAATGTGTAAGTAATTCATTTTATATATTAGGTGTACAAAATAAACTTGGCTAAAATCTACAAAATTCAAATTTACCTGAGTTTATTTTGTACACCTAATAAATAAAAATTGTAGGAAATTTAATTTTCTATAAATTTGTACTTAATTATTTTTTTCTAGGATGCACCATTTTCGGAAAATAATTTTTTTTAAATAAATTTATCTTGAAAACAGTGCGTCCTAGAGAAAAAATGAATAGAATAAAATTAAAGAGAATTGAATTTCCAACTGATTTTATTGAGTGCATTTTTTCAAATCTGTAATGGTTTACGATTTACAAGCCTTTAAAAATTAACCTTTAATGGTTATACTTCAATAACCTTACACGGAGAAGGTCAACTGTTGATGGACTTTAACGCCTAAAATGTTCAAAATTTTGAAAAAATGAACTACCAGGTGTACAAAATGAAACTCGGCTGAAATCTACAAAATTCAAATTTACCCTGTGGCTGAGTTTCATTTTGTACACCTAATAATTTTTTTACATTATGATTTTAGTCCTTTGCGTGAAAGAAAACAAATTTTAAATAACAACATGACGGAAATACCGTACAGAATACTTTTTCTGAAATGGAAAAAATTTTTGTAAGTATTTTAAGTTAAATCTACTTTGATAACAAGGTTCTTTTATAATGTTACTGCTATTTTTAAAACAAATAATCATTTTTGGTAGTTTACTTATATAAATATGAATTGATACCTTGTGTAATAAGTTGACAACTTGCCTGCTGTCTGTTGGCATATTTTGTAACTTGTAGTCTTCACTGTGTTGGGCGTAATCGTAATCGCAATTACGATTACGATTGTAATCGAAAGTTTCTTTATTACGATTACGATTACTATCGTATTCGTATTTTTTCTGCGATACGAATTTTATCGCATTTTTAATGATTACAATCGTAATTGTATTTTTTTGCGATTACAATCGTAATTGTATTTTTTTTCTGCGATTACCATTTTAATCGTATTTTTTCTGCGATTAAAATTGTAATCGTATTTTTTTCTGCAATTACAATCGTAATTGTATTTTTTTCTGCGATTACAATCGTAATTGTATTTTTTTTTTCTGCGATTTCCATTTTAATCGTATTTTTTCTGCGATTAAAATCGTAATCGTATTTTTTTCTGCGATTACAATCGTAATTGTATTTTTTTCTGTGATTACCATTATAATCGTATATTTTTCTGCGATTACCGTAATCACATTTTTTTCCAGCAATTACGGGCGTAATCGTATGTTCGTTAGCGTTTACGGCTCGTATATGACATTTTTACTGAGATTACCTGACCAAATTGCTTTCAATGACGGTATTAATGATTAAATTTAGTTGTGTCAATATAAATTATGAATTTTTAGGTAGGTATTATTGGAAAAGGCGTAAAATTTTCAACTAAGACGTATTATATTCAATTTTTTTTTTAAATTAAGAAAAATTTCTTTTTTTCAATGATGAGGATCGCAGAAAAAAATACGATTATAACGGTAATCGCAGAAAAAAAAAATACAATGACGATTGTATTCGCTGAAAAAAAAAATACGATTACGATTGTAATCGCATTTTTACGCATTGTGTGTTAATCGCATTGTACGATCGTAATTAAGAAACTTGCGATTACAATCGTAATCGTAATTGCGATTACGCCCAACTCAGGTCTTCACTCATAATTTCTTACCATTTCCATAATATTTTTGTTGGTTTTAGGATGAAAAAAGCTTAGAAGCGATGATGGTTAAAGTTTTTCAACAAGGCTTAGAAGGGCTTATGCTTAAAGATATGGAGGTTTGTCTTTTTTTAAAATTCGATTTTATAATTCTGATTTTTTAGGGTATCTATGAGCCTGGAAAACGTCATTGGTTGAAAGTAAAAAAAGATTATCTTTTTGACGGAGCGATGGCTGATTCGGCCGATTTAGTTGTATTAGGAGCTTGGTATGGGACAGGGAAAAAGGTAAAAAAAACAACATATACAACAACTATAAATTTATTTAAGGTGGCATGATGTCCGTTTTTCTAATGGGATGTCTTGATAAGAAGAAAGACGTCTGGTGTACAGTGACCAAAGTCCATACTGGCCACGATGATAAAACTTTAGAAAAACTTCAGGTAATTTGAAATTTTGAACTGATCTTATTATATTTTTTTTATTAGAATGAACTAAAAATGTATAAAATAAGCAAGATGTTACAAAAGTTCCTCCATGGCTCAACTGTACGAAAACCATGGTTCCAGATTTTGTCGCCAAAGATCCAAAAGTATTTTACCTTTCAAAATTGTTCCTTATTTTATTTATTTAAAGAAAATGCCCGTTTGGGAAATAACAGGCGCTGAATTTACCAAGAATGTGATACACACTGCAGATGGAATTTCCGTTCGATTTCCCCGCGTTAGTAAAATCAGAGATGGCAAAAACTGGGAGACAGCTACCGATCTTGAAGAGCTGAAGGTAGGGTTGTTGCGATACTTCCGATATATCGGAATATCGATATTTTCCTTCTGATATTTGCGATATTTCTACCGATATTTTCCTTCCGATATATCGGTTCATCCTATATTTTCCTTCCGATATGTCGGTTCAGCCGATATTTTCGATCCGATATATCGATTCATTCGATATTTCCTTTCGATATATCGGTTCAGCCGATATTTTCCATCCGATATATCGGTTCATCCGATATTTTTCAAAAATATCGTATCGGATAAAGTATCGGAAGAAAGAAAGTATCGGAAGAAAGGTCATATCGAATCAACCCTAGCTGAAGGTGATATTGTGATAAATTTTAAATTTTTTCATCTTTTTGCCTTCAGATGCTTTTCAAACAGTCGAAAGAGACTTCCAATTTTAATTTAGGGTCTTACGCCTCAACTAGCGACATTGCCGTCAGAAAGGTAATTCGAAAAAATATAATTTTTTCTTAAATCTTTTTTTTTAGAGACCTCATAATGAAGAAGAGGGCCCAATTCAAACAAAAATCATGAAAAAAACCAAATATAAAATAAAAAACGTAAATATTCTTTTTTACCTGTTTCTTTAGTGTAATTTATCATTTCAGCCTTTTCCTGACGTATTCAATGGCTTAAAGGTCAAACTTTTAGATGATTTTCCAGCTCAGATGATAGAAGATTTAAAAAGATACATCATCGCGTATCCTTTAAGATCATTGACTCTTAAAATCTAAAAAATGGATGTTTGTAAACTCATTTTCAAACTTCTGAAAATGTCAGTCCATTATACCGTCCACCTTAAAAAGTTATTGAACTTTTTAAGTTTGTTTTCCTTTAAATTTATTTTAAACAATTTTTCCTTTATTCTTTTTTTTATAAATAGATATGGAGGCGACATTGTTGAAGATGGTGAAGTACCGTCCCATATCATTGTGGGAGATAAGGTTAGTTTGGAGTTTTAACCTAAAACATGGGGATAATTATTTGGTGTACAAAATGAAACTCGGCTAAAATCTACAAAATTCAAATTTACCCTGTGGCTGAGTTTCATTTTGTACACCTAATAAATAAAAATTTAAGGAAATTTAATTCTCTATAAATTTGTACTTAATTATTTTTTTCTAGGATGCCCATTTTGGAAAATAATTTTTTTAAAAATAAAATCTTGAAAACAGTGCGTCCTAGAGAAAAATGAATAGAATAAAAATTAAAGAGAATTAAATTTCCAACAGATTTTATTTAGTGAACTTTTTCAATATCTGTAACGGTTTACGATTTACAAGCCTTTAAAAATTAACCTTCTTAATGGTTATTCTTCAATATCCTTCTTACACGGAGAAGGTCAACTTTTGATGGACTTTAACGCCTAAAATGTTTAAAATTTTGAAAAAATGAACTACTAGGTGTACAAAATGAAACTCGGCTAAAATCTACAAAATTCAAATTTACCCTGTGGCGTTTCATTTTGTACACCTAATAAAATTTTATATTCTGAAGATGATAGAGGTATCAACAAAGTTGTTTTTTAATGAGTTAAGGACACATCCCTACAGGGATTATCCCATTTTCAATATCGATGTTTGTAGGTTATTCCTCCTTCTCTCTGGGAATGTTACAAAAAAGCTTTGCTTCTTCACTTAATCATCCTTTACAAAGGATCAATTTTCTTTCCCAGTTTTTAAGCCTTGAAATTGAAGATTTGACATGTCCTTATTTTCTTTCAGTTAAGGATAAAGTTTAAGTCTAAAAATAATGTAGTTTTCATGACCTTATTTTCTGACCTCTTTAAGGTAATTGGCAAATAAGTTTTGAATTCCCTTGGGCTTTTCACTTTTCTGACAGATTGTTAGTGGCCTCATTTTATACTTGGGATCGATGGTGGTTTTCAACGGAAAACTATTTTTATATAATAAGTAAGTTTTTTACTCAAATGGTGGGTGCTTTTCAGATTAAAAAGGATTTATATTTGAACAAAGAATTCCTTCACTTGGAAGTCGAAGGAGGGAACTTGAGTGGCTTAGGAGAAGCAATTTAGCTCTGAAGTTCACAAAGAGGGTTTTTAGTGTAATTACATCTTCATTCTCACCTACATTTTTTATTTTTCTTCTTTTTTTTCTCGTCCGAAGTTCACCAAATCCAGCAATTTTTGTTAATTTCTCCGTTTCCAATTAATTCGGCCGTTCGTAGCATTGTTCCGGAACACTTTACGGCCACAGTTTTCATCCGATTTTCACCAAATTTTCACACAAATTTCTTTAGCCGGTGAAGAAGAATGTAACGAGGGCGATTTTTGAATTTCGAAAAAATGGCGGAGATATGTCTGTTTGAAATTTTAAAAAATTCGCTGCGGAAGAACCGTTGGTCCGATTTTCACCAAATTTTCACCAATTACTCCTTATTTTTTTAAAGAATTTTTGGTGTAAAAAAATTGCCACTTTTTAGTTATCATTTTTTTTAGTAGGGAGAAATTTTGTACTTCTACCCATTACGAGAGGCCAAAGAGTCCATTATTTCTACCTTGACACTTAAAAAAATTTTCGAAAAAAAGAACTTAGAAAATTTTATTTATTTTATTTTATGTGTTATACTACCCCTCACTTAAACTTCCCCCTCCCATATACTTCCCCTCACTTATACTTCCCCCTCCCATATACTTCCCACTCCGTTATACTTCCCTCCCATATACTTCCCCTCCGTTAAAAAATAGAACTTAAAAAATTTTTCAAAAATAAAAAAAATAAAATAAAATTTTAAAAAACCGGAAAATTTTTCGGAAAAAACAAAACTCGGACAATTTTTCAAAAATAAACTTAGAAAATTTTTCGAAAAACAAACTTGGAAAGTTTTCCTTTTTACTTTCCCTCCTTATTTATCCCCTTCCGTGTTATACTTTCGTTCTTATACTTCCCCCTGCGTTATACTTCACCCTCTGTTATACTACCCCTCACTTAAACTTCCCCCTCCCATATACTTCCCCTCCCATATACTTCCCCTCCCATATTTTTTTAACCTAACCTCAAGCGTCCAATACCTAAACTAGTGAACAGTGGGAGGGGTGGGCTTTTACGTTTAGAAGAGCACTCCATGTAAACGCTTTTGATTTAAAAGCTCTTTGTCGGCGAGAGTGTAGGAATTTCTAAAAATTTGGTTTTTTGATCTTTTTAAAGCAGTTTATCCTGAAATGCGGAGACGTTAACCTGGATCGAGGGCCCTTTTATCGAAATTAAGTTATTCGAAAATAATATCGTTAGGGTTTATAATGGATGACGTTGGCGGCGATAATCACCGAAATATTTTTTTTAAAAATTAAGTTGAAATTTATCTTTTTTTTTGAAAAACTTGTTGGAATTGTTAAAAACAATAATTGTCTCGCCGAGTTCCATGGGGCGCACTAATTAATTCGTTTATACGCGTGCGGTGGGATGAACAAAAGGACCAAAGTTGAATCATTAAAAACTTACCCTTTTAAAAATCTTAAGGTTAAATAATTATCACAATTTTAAATGTTTTTTCCCTCCGTTTATTTTATAGCTTTTTCACTTTACTCCATTACCCTCACTCCCGGGACGTGAAAAAAAGTACTTCCTCAAGTTTGAAAAGTGAAAATTGTGGGAAATGAAAATCCAGATTTACTTCCCTCTCAAGGGTTGGAAACATAGAAACTGAGCGACATTTCAGCCACTTTTTAACTTTGTTACGCCGTCCGGCCGTCCGTAGCATTTCCCCGGAACACTTTACGGCCACAGTTTTCAACCAATTTCACCAAATTTTCACCAAATTTTCCTTAGTCGGAGAACAAGAATGTATCGGGGGCGATTTTTGAATTTCGAAAAAATGGCGGAGATATGTCTGTTTGAAATTTTAAAAAATTCACTGCGGCCGAACCGTAAATCTGATATTCACCAAATTTTCACCAATTACTCCTTATATTTTTTAAGAATTTTTGGTGTAAAAAAATTCCCATTTTTTTATTATTTTTTTTTTTAGTAGGGAGAAATTTTATACTTCTACCCATTACGAGAGGCACATCCCTAGGCCAAGGAGCCCATTATTTCTACCTTGGCACTTAGAAAAATTTTCGAAAAAAAGAACTTAAAAAATTTAAAAAAAACCGGAAAATTTTTCGGAAAAAACTCGGAAAATTGTTCGAAAAAAAACTCGGAAAATTTTTTGAAAAAAAAAAAAAAAACTTCCCCCTCCCTTATACTTCCCCCTCCTTTATACTTTCCCTCCGTTCTTTATACTTCCCCCTCCTATATTGTTACTTCTCTTTAAGGAAGTTTTCGTTGGAAGCTCTTCAAACCAGTACTTTTTTTTAAAATCCTCTGGGGCTCTGAAAACATTTTTTCTTACACTTGTTAGATAAATACAGGACCGATAAAATAAATCTTTCCACTCAGTTTATCCCTTTGATAACTCGCATTTCATAAACGAATGAGCTTCCTTAACACAAGGAAAAATAAAACAAAAAAAGAACCAAATTTAATCGTTATTTTTGTTTAAATTTTATTTTTAAAATAATTTATTTACACACAAAAATTGAAGAGACAACCTTAAAATTTTCGTTGGACATGAAATTGAGTTATTTTTAAATTTTTTTTTTTATTGCTCCCAAATTATTTTTTTAAAAAGAAAAGTCTTTTAAAGAAGTCCCATCGTCCGTTCCTTTGCGTGGGTACGAGCGTTCTGGTCTGGTATCCTTCACGTTTTTGACCTAAAGAATAAAAATTGGTTTTTAAAAAATCCCCTACCGTAAAAAATCTAATATCCCACTTTAAAAAAAATATTAAAATTCTATGCAAAAATGATAAAAATAATTAAAAAATAAAATAAATTTTATATAAAAAGCTTGTGTGCAGAACTACGAAAAATTCCGAGGAAGCCCATTCTACTGAATTGGGATTATGGGTTTTTAATTGTTTTATTTTTTGTTTAAAAAACAGTTTTAAATAATAACTACACAATGTGCTTCGAGTAAAATAAATTTTATTATTTTATTTTTTAATTAAAACATGCCTTACAAATGTTTTGCAGGTCGGTGACGATTCACAAGAAATAACAGCCAAGGATATTTGGGAAAGTGTGGAGAAGAAAGGCTCGTTTTTTGGTAAATACATCTATTTTGATACAGTGAGATTTTAAATTCTAAAGTTAATTTAAATTATTTATTTTGAATATGAAAAGGGATTTGGAGCCTTTTTTTTTTTAACTCGGGGATGGGGGTTTACTTGCCAAAACATGAAACTGCGTTGAATGCGCACTGTTTCCAGTAGCTCCTTTTCCTTTGAAGGTCTGTTATGTCGCCTTGCGCTCTCAGCCTGTTTACGATCTGTTTGGCGAACAAATAGTTCATGACGGCTGTGTCGATGGAGCCGTCATCATCCGCCAACTGAAATATTTGAAAATAAATTTTTTATTTTTTCACCACTATATCACACTAATGTTTTAATTTTTTTTTTTTTTTTTAGATTCTCGCACCAACTACGTATTATATGCAGCTAAATTGTTAAAAAAATCTTATGTTAAAATAATTACAGTAAAATGAATAAATAAAAACACGTCATTTTTTTAATCCCTTCCTTGAGTTTATCTGGACGTAAGATTCGTAAAATTAGAGTGTTGGGCGTAATCGTAATCGCCATTACGATTACGATTGTAATGGCAAGTTTCTTAATTACGATTACGATTACAATCGTATTCGTATTTTTTCTGCGATTACGGTTGTTACCTATCGCATTTTTTTAACGATTACAGCCGTAATCGTATTTTTTTCTGCGATTACAATCGTAATTGTATTTTTTTTTTCTGCGATGACCGTTATAATCGTATTTTTTTCTACGATTACAATCGTAATCGCAATTTTTTCCAGCGATTACGGGCGTAATCGTATTTTTGTTAGCGTTTACGGCTCGTATATGGCATCAAGTAATCTCAGTAAAAATGTCATTTTTTAACGATTACAACCGTAATCGTATTTTTTTTCTGCGATTACAATCGTAATTGTATTTTTTTTCTGCGATTACCATTATAATCGTATTTTTTTCCAGCGATTACGGGCGTAATCGTATTTTCGTTAGCGTTTACGGCTCGTATATGGCATCAGGTAATCTCAGTAAAAATGTCATATACGAGCCGTAAACGCTATCGAAAATACGATTACGCCCGTAATCGCTAAAAAAAAATGCGATTATCGCAGAAAAAAATATGATTACGACTGTAATCGCAGAAAAAAATACGATTATAATGGTAATCGCAGAAAAAAAATACGATTATAATGGTAATCGCTGAAAAAAAAATGCGATTATCGCAGAAAAAAATACGATTATAATAGTAATCGCAGAAAAAAAATACGATTATAATGGTAATCGCTGAAAAAAAAAATGCGATTATCGCAGAAAAAAATACGATTACGACTGTAATCGCAGAAAAAATACGATTATAATGGTAATCGCTGAAAAAAAAAATGCGATTATCGCAGAAAAAAATACGATTATAATGGTAATCGCAGAAAAAATACGATTATAATGGTAATCGCAGAAAAATACGATTATAATGGTAATCGCAGAAAAAAATACGATTATAATGGCAATCGCAGAAAAAAAAAATACAATTACGATTGTAATCGCCGAAAAAAAAATACGATTACGGTTGTAATCGTAAAAAAAATGCGATTACAACCGTAATCGCAGAAAAAATGCGATTACAACCGTAATCGCAGAAAAAATGCGATTACAACCGTAATCGCAGAAAAAATGCGATTACAACCGTAATCGCTGAAAAAATACGAATGCGATTCTAATCGCATCGGAATTACGATTACGATTATAATTGTAATCTTAATCGTAATTAAGAAACTTGCGATTACAATCGTAATCGTAATCGTAATTAAGAAACTTGCGATTACGCCCAACACTGAATTAGACTAAGTGAAATGTAGGTTTGTAGCCAGAAAGATTGGGAAGACTTGTATTTTTCTTTCCCTGAAATAACATTGGGTTTTCTACAGTCTTCCACCTTCTACCACTTAATGCGGTTTTCTAAAACCAAGTTTTGCTCCATTTTTGCTGGAAAACTTTTGGTTTTTTAACTTCCTTAAAAAAGTTATTGTGATACCCTCCACGTCGGGTTTTTGGGGAGGGGTCTTCCAGACTCCGTAGGGAGTACTTAATTTTTTTTTTCTTTTTTATCAAGTCAAAAACCATATTAAAATAAGATTTTCATCTTCCTCAGCCTTGCGTCCATAGATTCTTTCCCCCCTTCTTTTCATGAATTTATAAAACCCTAAAAAGAAAAGCAAATATGGATACTAAGTTAAAAAAATTTTAAGCGACATTTCAAATAAGTACTTTCGTGATGGGTTCTTTTTACAAACATTTATTCCGGAAGGTTTTCCAAGAAAGGTGGAATTAATGCTTTGAAAGAGAGGGAAGAAAAGGATTTCAGAAATTGATTAGTTCGTAACGTCTCTGGTTTGTCAAAAAGGGCTGGACTTGGGCGCCCTCCGTTTAGGCTTTATTTGATACTATTAGATTCGGAGACCCTAAAGGCTGCTATTCAGAGCGCCCTTCTTGATCAAGAGTATATTGTGTTATGATCAAGGCCTTTCGTACTCGTCGAGCAAAATTGTAACATCCTTTTCGTCCCACATTTTTTATTAGAAAAGGCAAGGGTTCTTTAGTTAAAATGGCATCTTTACCGCAATTTTTTTCCCGGAATTTTGGGTGAGGTTTAAGAATTGTTTTTTGTTTGAGACAAATACTGACGTATCGACTCGGCTGAAAAATTCTATTTACGCCTCCGCTGGCACGTGTGACATGTGAAATCTAGTTTCAACTCATCACCCTTGTTTTAACCGAGCAAATGTCACCCTTCCACAAAATTCAATCGCTTTTTCGTTTAGAAAAAGAAAAAAATTAAAAAGGGTTTTTTGTCGTCTTCGGTCAGGGATGTAAAGGGTCGTGACGGCGATAGATTCAAGAAGCTTAGGAGTCTGACGTGGGATATTTTTTTTTCGTCCTCTTTTTCTTCTGGTTTCGTGGGTAAAAAGTGGGAAAGTGCAGAATCAGTTTTTTCCCCTCTTATTCTTCCGGAAAAAAAATTCTTTTCTTCTTGACAATATCTTTTGTGTCATAAAAAAATTCATCAGTAGCGGTCTCTCATTTTCTTTTACCTCTAGTTCGTTGAGAATTTTTTCTTTATCGACGGGCTGAGCGTTGACGGAAGCGACGACGACCATCGCGAAGAGGCAAGCAGCGACGGAGATCGGCCCAACAGCGCATTTTGCGAACAACATCCTCTTGGTTGATTGATTAATACTTTCCTGAGGAAGAAAAAAAAATTTCCATTAATTTTTTTTAATACTTTAATTTATAGCTCGCTTTTCTCCGACTTCCTTATTTTATCTTAATTAACTTCCGGAAAATTTTTCGAAAAAAAAAAAAAAACTCGAAAAATTTTTCAAAAATAAACTTAGAAAATTTTTCGAAAAAACTAACTTGGAAAATTCTCCTTCATACTTTCCCTCCCTTATACATCCCCTTCCGTTGTACTTTCGTTCCCTTATACTTCCCTCTCCGTTATACTTCCCCTCCCATATACTTTTTTTCTCCCCATGTCACATAATTTCCTGAAAATAGTGACATTTTCATGAAAAAAGTTTAAATTTTTTTATTTAAGTGCCCTATTACAGGTAAATTTTACTGAAGGAATGTACCTACCCTTTTCCGGAATCTCTACCCTTCTCAGATACGTTCCATAAATTCCGTTTGTATATATTTAAATATTTAATATTTAACTGAATGTATAAATAACTGAACTAAGTAGTAATTATTATTTATTAGCTTCCCAAATAAATGACAATGACCAGAAACAACAGTTGACCTTCGTTCTCTACAAGATGGAGCCACAATCGCCACCTAACCAAATATTTTTATGGTTATGTCTGCGAGGTTATCTTTTTAACTTGCTTAAAGAAGTTATTGTGATACCCTCGACGTCGGGTTTTTTGGGGAAGGGTCTTCCAGACCCCGGAGGGTAAAATCGAATATTGATCTTAACCGATCTCAACATTGTCTGTGGTGCCGGCCGTCCGTAGCATTTTTTTCCGGAACACTTTACGGCCACAGTTTTCATCCGATTTTCACCAAATTTTCTCACAAATTTCTTTAGCCGTTGAAGAAGAACGTAAAGGGGGCGATTTTTGAATTTCGAAAAAATGGCGGAGATATGGCTGTTTGAAATTTTAAAAAATTCGCCAACGAATTTAAATTATCCAAGAACAAATTAATAGTCCTCCTCAACTCTTCTGACTGTACAAACTTAGTTAAATTCTCAAAGCGTGCTTTGGCCTACAGGCAGAATCTAATAAACGAATTTAATTTCTGACCTACATCCCTATATTTTTTATTATTATTATTATTTTATAGTTTTTTTTTTACTTTTAAGAAGGTTCTTTATTGTTTATTTTTGCTTCCCTCAATGAATTCATGGCCAACCCCAGCAGACGGTACTGATTTACCATGCTGTAATTTCCTTTCCCCTAATTTTTAATCTTGTACATAATTTATAATAGAAATAAAGAAAGGTTTTTCATTCATTCATTCATTCAAAATGGCGGAGATATTTCTGTTTGAAATTTTAAAAAATTCGCTGCGGCCGAATCGTTAATCCGATTTTCACCAAATTTTCACCAATTATTCCTTATATTTTTTAAGAATTTTTGGTGTAAAAAAATTGCCACTTTTTAATTATTAATTTTTTTTAGTAGGGAGAAATTTCGTACTTCTACCCATTACGAGAGGCACATCCCTAGGCCAAATAGCCCATTATTTCTACCTTGACCCTTAAAAAAATTTTTCGAAAAAATGAACTAAAAAATTAAAAAAAAAAGAAAAAGGAAAACCCGAAAAATTTTCCGAAAAAAAAATTAAAAAATTTTTTGACAAAAAAAAACTTTAAAAAATTTTGGAAAAAAGTTTTAAAAAATACTAAAAAAATTATTGAAAATTGTGAAAATTTTTTGAAAAAAAAAACATGTAAAATTTTTGGGAAAAAACAAAACTCGAACAATTTTTCAAAAATAAACTTAAAATTTTGTCGAAAAAACAAACTTGGAAATTCCTCCTTTATACTTGTATCTCTCCTCCGTATACTCCGTATACTCCTTTATACGGAAGGGGATGTATAAGGGAGGGACCCTTATACATCCCCTTCCGTAATATTTTCGTTCCCTTATACTTCCCCCTCCGTTATACTTCCCCTCCCTAATACTTCCCACTCCGTTATACTTCCCCTCCCATATACTTCCCCTCCGTTATACTTCCCCTCACATATACTTCCCACTCCTTTATACTTCCCCTTCCATATACGTACTTCCCCCTACGTTTTACGTCCCCTCCGTTATACTTCCCCCTCCTATATAGATACTTCTCTTTAAGGAAGTTTTCGTTGGAAGCTCTTCAAACAAGTACTAAATGACAAATTCTTAGTACTTAACTCTATGTACTTTAAATGGCAATGAGCCATAAACAACAGTTGACCTTCGTTCTCTACTAGATGGAGCCACAATCGCCACCTAACCAAATATTTTTTTAAGGTTATGTCTGCGAGGTTATCTTTTTTTGAAATATAATTAAAAATAAAATGATTTCTTAATACTAATATTGATAATTTCGACGATAGAGTTTAAAAAAAATTCTTTTGTTGAGCTTTGGGGTAGAAAAGAACACATTTTTCCATTAATACCGATACAAACGGAGGCTATCAAAACACGTGACGTTTTTCAAGGTACGCTTTGTCTGAAACAATTAATTTGATACAAGAAAGAGCCATAGAACGTTTTTAAACGTTAAAAGCTATTTTTCCCGACGACGAATTTTTCCTTTAAATCCGTCCCTTTTTGAAAGATTTCAAATAGCCATTTCTCATTAACGTTTGATAGGTTGATAGTTATTGATTGATTACCTGCTTATAATCTGAGACTAATTAATTTGTACGCTTGATTAATTGAATCGGGTTAGACTCAGCCTCAGTATCAAGAAAGAGGCCTTTTTTTAAAAGCTTATTATATTAAAAATTTTCATATTTTGGATCTCGTACTCAAATTAAATATTCATTTTATTAATAAAAAAAAGTCAAAATTAATGCAAATTTTATGTTTTTATTTTTAAGTGCTTAAGTAATTAAAATGCTTTTTTTCTTTTAATGTGAAAAGCTTCCCTTGCTTTTTAGAGATAAAAAAAAGTCTGGGACAAACATAATAAAAAAAGGGTGAAGAGTGTATAAGAGAAGAAACTGCGTAAAAACTTGAGTTGAAAAAAAAGTGTGTAATCTATATGGAACTCCATTTGTAACAGGGCGTCTGTGATTTACGGAGACCGGAAACAAGCGATGTTTTCATTAACATTTACCCAGTTTGAGGGGTCTGCGTCAGTTCCAGTTTATTAGATCCGTTCATCAACCAGGACAGTCTCAATATGCCCATTTTCAATTCAATTTGTTCTCACTCTCCCGTCAACTTCTTTTGTATAATCACACGGGATATAATATTTTAACGTCGTTAATGTTGAAACATAAAAAAAGGAGAGCTAACAAGAGTCGAGATTGATGGTTATCGCTTTTTTTGAAGGCGAAACAAAAGACATTGAACAAAGGCGTTGATATGAAAACTTTCATATTTAACCTTCCAGAAAAAATTACAATTGAACAAAAGATATCAATTTAAAATGCCTAAAAAATTGATAGAAAAATATTTTTATTATGAAGGGAAGGGCTCATAAGAAAGTCTCTGTTCAAGTCAGTTGCTTTTTAGTCACTGAGGAATCCGGCAAAATCGATTTTTTGGCAGAAAGGCCGTGGAAAGCGCCTTTGAAAGGATATTTTTAACTTCCTTAAAGAAGTTATTGTGATACCCTCCACGTCGGGTTTTTGGGGATGGGTCTTCCAGACCCCGTAGGGTCAATTCGACTATTGATCTTCACCGATCTCAACTTTGTCTGTGGTGCCGGCCGGCCGTCCGTCCGTAGCATTTTTTTCCGGAACACTTTACGGCCACAGTTTTCATCCGATTTTCACCGGTGAAGAAGAAACTAACGTGGGCGATTTTTGAATTTCGAAAAAATGGAGGAGATATGTCGGTTTGAAATTTTAAAACCGTTATTCCGATTTTCTCCAAATTTTCACCAATTACTCCTTATATTTTTAAGAATTTTTGGTGTAAAAAAATTGCCATTATTTTTATCATTTTTTTTTTAGTAGGGAGAAATTTCTTACTCTACCCATTACGAAAGGCACATCCCTAGGCCAAAGATCCCATTATTTCTACCTTGACACTTAAAAAAATTTTCGAAAAAAAGAACTTAGAAAATTTTTCAAAAAAAAAAAAGGAAAACCCGGAAAATTTTAGGAAAAAACATAAACTTTTTCAAAAAAAAAAAAAAAAAAAAAACCGGATAATTTTTCGAAAAAAAACCCGGAAAATTTTTGGAAAAAAAAAACTTACCCCTCCCTTATTCTTTCCCTCCTTTATACATTCGTTCCCTTATACTTCCCCTCCTATACATACTTCCCCTTCAGTTATACTTCCCCTCCCTTATACCCCCCCTCCGTTATACTTCCCCTCCTTTATACTTCCCCCTCCTATATTTTTCTTCTCTTTAAGGAAGTTTTCGTTGAAAGCTCTTCAAACCAGTACTTTCGTTACTAGAGACCTGAATCGTCGAAAAAATTCAGTTAAACGGGTCTTGGATATAACTATAAGACCATTAGAAATATCCCTTGAGCAGAAAGACGAGTAAAATGTAAAATTGGCCCTTTTTGGACAAAAGGCAGTAGGAAATGATCTTTTAAGGCAGAAATATTGAGTAAAAAGCAAGAAAATCCGGTGAAAAAAGTCTAGGAATAAGGCATATCCTCAATACTGGGTAAAAGGCAAAAAAATCCGGTAAAACGGCTGTTTTCGGGTGGACAAAACAAAGGGAAACGAGTGTTTCTTGACAAAACGGCCGATATTTGGATGCCTGAATCTTGATAGGGTTAAGAAGGCCCTTCATACGGCTTAAGCAAATCCCTTGAACCTCCGACTGATGGACGCTTCAAGCGTACATCAATCAACCCTTCAATAACAATGCTTATTCTGTAGCGGAAAAACAGGCAAAAGAAAAACAAAACTGCAGTGTTCTAACAATCTGAGAAAACAAAATCTCCTAGACTAATGAATTCCCGCGCCGGATTGTGGTAGTGGATGCCATGGCATCCTCGCAATGCTTGGGGAAAATTTCCCTAAACCATCAAGCAGCTTGATCATCCGCTTGAGCCAGTTTGATCAAGCTGCTTGAAAGTGTAGGGCCTCCGTCTAGAAAAAAAAAAGGGCATTTACGATGGCTATTTTGGCAGTGCGCAAAAGAAACTTGTTTTAACAGAAAGTGCGAAAGTGAACCGTTTGCTGGGAGGGATAGCCACGAAAGCTGAAATCTTTAATACAACAGATTATAAAGAGAAAATGCCTTTTTTTTTTCTTCTTTTTCTCTCAGAAGATATTAAGGAAAGCTTTGATGAGATCCCTTTTTAGTGTTTTAAAGCAATCATGACTTTTCTGACAAAACTGAACGTCTCTCGGAATAAAACAGACATTTCTGACTCGTGAGTCAACATGTCACTGACATGGAAATTACGCTGTCCTCTTGTTTTATTTAATTACACTCCGAGAGATGTCACCAAACGTTTTATCTGTTATAATACGTTTGAACAATAACGACTTGAATCAAAAGACCTTTTTTTAATCAGTGTTTTAAAATAAAAAATTGAGCAATCAATCAACTTTTTTTGTTCATCAAATAAATATCTCAATTTCACGATGTAAAATCCAGTTTTTTAATGGCTTCGAGGAAGCTTTTTTGCCAGTTTTTTCCCCACCGTCGTTTATATTCAACGAAGTATAAATTTTACTTAGTTTCCGAAACGTTCGTGTTACAATTTTCTCCGACATGTTTCTCATTTACATTTCCTATTTCAAGGGTCTCGATTGACCTTCCTCGATGGGCTTTCCTGTAGGTATAGAAAAACGAAGCTTTTTTAATAGTGAAGTGTAATTCGAGTGGAAATCCATGTTTGATCATTTAAAACGCAAACTTGTTAAAAAAAAGAGAAACTTTTATAATGAAAGCGACTAATGAAATGTAAGATTAGCGGGCGCTTAAGAGTTCCCGGACTCCCCATTATGAATATTCTCTCCCTTGAATAATTATAAACATTTTGCCTTTAACGACTTTTAGTATGTTTAAAAGATTCTACAAAAAAAGGAATTTATAGTTTAATCTCGAATTAATTAATGCAGACTTCTCGGAATAAATCTTGTAGGGCGGATATCGCGTTTCAATGGAAGCCCTACCAATCTTGTTGTCTAATTTTGTTCCCCGATTTTTAACACCTAAAATCTCATTTTCCTTCTGTAACTTGAAAGATAACCGCTTTAATCAAAGGAAACTTCTAACTCATGAAAATGAATTATTTAAAAGTTTTGATAATCTTGATATCCAATTAATCTCAAGATTGTTTTAGTTAAAAGGGATTTTCCGACCTTTGATCGCCCGTGCTGAAATAGCTAATCATAAACATCGATTGTAGTTTTGGTAAATAAAATGTGGAAGCGTATGTAGGGAGGAATTTTCTCGTTTAAGTTTCAGCAAGAAGGGTCGCATAATCCGTATGCTGTCCCTTTATTAATATTCATTTATTATTGCATTTAAATGTAAATTGAGGGATACAAACGTTTGTAATTTAATTTCTCTAATTATATTATTTTATACTGTGGCTTCCCCATTTTTCATCTCGTTTTTGCCTCCGGGTTAAGCTAAAAGTCTCCAAAATGAAATCCATCTTCCGAAGCCGCCTGCAGGAGATGAGAGTTCATCCGCCGAAAACCGAGACAAAACGTTTGAAAATCATGCATAGAGTTTATGACAGAAAAACCGAAGGAGGAGTTTTTAAAATAGGGTAAAAAGTGGTTTTTTACGACGAAAATCGATATAAAGTACTAGTTTGAAGAGCTTCCAAGGAACACTTCCTTAAAGAGAGGTAAAAAATATAGAAGAGGGAAGTACACAGAGGGGGAAGTATAAGGGAGGGAGAGTATAAGGGAGGGGAAAGTGTAAGGGAGGGGAAACATAACGGAGGGGGAAGTATAACGGAGAGGGATTTTTTTTTGTTCTAAGTTTTTTTTTTCAAAAATTTTCTAAGTTTTTTTCCGAAAAATTTTCAAATTTTTTTTTTTTAAATTTTCAGTTTTTACAATTTTCAGTTTTTTTTTAAATTTTCCGAGTTTTTTTTTGAAAAATTTTATAAGTTATTTTTTTCGAAAAAAGTAGTTTTTTTTTTCTGAAAAAAAAAAAAAAGTCTTAATTTTAAGTACCGAGGTAGAAATAATGGGATTGTTGCCCAAGAGAGGTCCCTCTCGTAAGGCGTGGAAGTATGAAATTTCTCCCTACTAAAATGATAATTAATGTTAAAAATTATAATTTTTTTTACACCAAAATTCGTAAAAAATATAAGGAGTAATTGGTGAAAATTTGGTGAAAATCGGACCTACGGTTCTTCCACAGCTTTTTTTTTAAATTTCAAACAGACTTATCTCCGCCATTTTTTCGAAATTCAAATATCGCGCTCATTAGTTTCTTGTTCAACGGCTAAAGAAATTAGTGTGAAAATTTGGTGAAAATCGGTTGAAAACTGAAGTGTACCGGAAAAAAAATGCTACGGCCGGACGGCACCACAGACAAAGTTGAGATCGGTAAAGATCAATATTCGATTTGACCTCCGGGGTCTGGAAGACCCCTTCCTAAAAACCCGACATGGAGGGTATCACAATAACTTCTTTACGGAAGTTAAAAAAATTTGCTTAAGGGTCCGCCATACCACTCAATACGGTGCCGTTTTTTCTTTCACTTTTTGCTCCTATTTTGCCAAAAAACTGCTGGTTTTTTCAAATTTTTTATTTTTGATTTGGGTTTAGGATACATTTATTTACGTAAATACAACAATTTTTTTTCCCCAAAAAATCATAAAAATGTAGAAATCATTCCAAACATAATTTTGACATAGGTCTCCCCCACAGAAAGGTGGATTTTGGCGGATGAACACCCTTTCAGGCTGCCTTGTCCGAAAAAATGAAGGGCCCAAGAGAGTTTCTCGTCCAAAAAACCGAAGAAAACGCCCCAACTCATCCAAAATTACAACATTCGGATAATTTTTTTTTTCTTCCATAACTTCGGTTCAATTAACAATGCGATAGCGTTTACCTACATTAATCAAACTAACTGGTTGAACCATGTAAATTGCTCTTCCGTGATAAAATTAACGATACCCCAACGGATTTCCCACAGGAGAGGCCTCGACGATAATACTATATATTAAATTGAAAAAAACAAAATAAACTTTGAACCCAGGTGATTAGCAAGGTGAATAAGAAAAGGGCCAAATTTCGTCTAAAACTAGGGAACAGCGGTGCCGATATTTGTAAATGAGTGATTTAAACATTTTGAAATAACGGTGAAGCTCGATTTAAGTTAGAATTTTAGGTTGCTGGATAATGCCTATGGCAAGGCCATTAAAATAGTGGTTTGAAGAGCTTCCAACGAAAACTTCCTTAAAGAGAAGTATCTATATAGGAGGGGGAAGTATAACGAAGGGGACGTAAAACGTAGGGGGAAGTATATGGGAGGGGAAGTATAACGGAGTAGGAAGTATACAGGGTGTCCGGAAACACATGGCAAGCGTCTGGGAGAGCGTTAAAAAGTGGTTTTACGAAAAAAAGTTAAATGTAAACCCCCCTTAATTTAAATCAAAGAATTTGATGGTGTAGTTTAAAATCCGCCTGGATATACAGGGTGTCCCAGACACAACCTAACTTTGTTATTTCAAATGAGAACCCCTATTTTTTATTTCAGATTCGTAATCTACGCAAAATTTCAAGTAGATTTGAGTACTCATATGACAATTTTGGACAACTTTTAAAAAATGTCAAAATTTAGCGTTTTTTGCGCTAAAATCCGTTAAAATTGACCTAGGAGACTCGTTTTTTTTTAATTCCACTTATTTTTTCCCGAAGAATCCAACTGTCTCAAATTTGAGCATCTTCGCATTCTGCATCACGAGATTTCGTCGCTAATGGCCTTTTTTCAAGTTTAACTCCAAATTCCATACTTCAAAAATGGAAATTAGCGATTTGTTGACGGAATTTTAATTTTTGATGCATAAACACAAAAGACGCTGTAGCTCTTTCAAAATTTGTGGTCCGAAAGAAAAATTCCTTTCAACAAGTGCTAATTTTCATTTCTGAACTAAAAATTTGGGTTCTAACTTGAAAAAAGGCCATTAGCGACGAAATCTCGTGATGCAGAATGCGAAGATGCTCAAATTTGAGACAGTTGGATTCTTCGGGAAAAAATAAGTGGAATTAAAAAAAAACGAGTCTCCTAGGTCAATTTTAACGGATTTTAGCGCAAAAAACGCTAAATTTTGACATTTTTTAAAAGTTGTCCAAATTGTCATATAAGTACTTAAATCTACTTGAAATTTTGCGTAGATTACGAATCTGAAATAAAAAATAGGGGTTCTCATTTGAAATAACAAAGTTAGGTTGTGTCTGGGGCACCCTGTATATCCAGGCGGATTTTAAACTACACCATCAAATTCTTTGATTTAAATTAGGGGGGTTTACATTTAACTTTTTTTCGTAAAACCACTTTTTAACGCTCTCCCAGACGCTTGCCATGTGTTTCCGGACACCCTGTATGTGAGGGGAAGTATAACGGAGGGGGAAGTATAACGGAGTGGGAAGTATATGGGAGGGGAAGTATAACGGAGGGGGCAGTATAAGTGAGGGGAAGTATATGGGAGGGGGAAGTTTAAGTGAGGGGTAGTATAACAGAAGGTGAAGTATAACGGAGGGGGAAGTATAAGGGAACCAAAGTGTAACGGAAGGGGATGTATTAGGGAGGGAAAGTATAAAGGAGAATTTTCCAAGTTTGTTTTTTCGTCAAAAAAAATTTTTTTTTTCAAAAATTTTCAAAGTTTTTTTCGAAGGGTATTCCTTTTTTTTTACAAATTTTCAGAGTTCTTTTTTTTTGATAAATTTTCTATGTTTTTTTGTCGGAAATTTTTCTAAGTGTCAAGGTAGAAATAATGGGCTCTTTGGCCTAGGGATGTGCCTCTCGTAATGGGTAGAAGTATGAAATTTCTCCCTACTAAGTTAGTGTGTTGTTAAATACCTGATTGATTAGAATCTAAAAGTATTTTCCCCTCCAAATTTATCAAAATCTTTCTTGAAATTTTTTTGAGCTAAAAAACCGGAAGTATGGAAGTTTGATGTTTAATTCATTGTTATTTCCAAAGTTGGCAGTATAGTAGCGAACTTAGAAACTTAATTCAGAATGAAGAACGACACGGTCAGTAAGTTATGAACAAGGAGGGACAAAAGCAGCTGTTGCTTTTCATTCCACTCCATCTCTCTGATTTATACCGGGGGAAGATTTTTCGTTAATCGCCGCTAATCATTTTCTTCAATTAGCCAACGCCCCCCTAGGTTCCGAACGGAGATTAAAGTAGGCAGGATTTTTAATCCGCTTCCCCTCTTTTTTTGATGTTTTTTTATTCGGAAAGTATTCGACGGGAGTTTTAATTACTTTACAATTTTCCCATCTTGGGATAAATTACATATAAAAAGTTTTTTGTAAACGATTTTCCATTTTTTTCCCCCCTCTTGATTACATTTTGATTCGACGAAAAAATCTCGTTTTCTGATAACGAAATATTTTATTACGTTATTTTACGAGGTGATCACTCTAAAATCTCTTTTTGTTACATTTTACGTTGCTAATTAAAATTGTTTTTTTGGAAAAAGGCCAAGATGGATAAAAAGTCTCTTTGGGAATAATTAACAAAACGAATGAGATGAAAAAGGAAAAAAGGATTCCCCTTAATTATACAGAATTATTTTTACAAAGAAATAATCAGCTTCAAAAGAAAATTTAGCCTTTTTTTTTCAATTGTTTTTACATAATGACTTCGCTTTTATCTAAAAAAAGTCAATTTTCAAGTTTGATGTTTCCGCATTCTTAATTAATTGTTGAGAAGTTTCGACAAAGAAAAAAAACGATTAACGCCCCAATAAATGATTCTCCTCTTTTATTAAAGATAAAAATTAAGGTTTTTTTTGGTACAAAACCTCAAAAATTTTCCGTCTTCTTAGTGTACCAGAAATAAGTACTGGTTTGAAGAGCTTCCAGCGAAAACTTCCTTAAAGAGAAGTAACAATATAGGAGGGGGAAGTATATGGGAGGGGAAGTATAACAGAGGGTGAAGTATAACGGAGGGGGAAGTATAAGGGAACGAAAGTATAAAGGAAGGAAAGAATAAGGGAGATTTTCGAAAAATTTTCCAAGTTTTTTTTCGAAAAATGTTCCGAGTTTTTTCAAAAGATTTTCCGGTTTTTTTTTCGAAAATTTTCCGGTTTTTTGTAAGAAAAATTTTCCAGGTTTATTTTTTTTTAATTTTCCGGTTTTTTTTCGAAAAAATTTCTAAGTTTTTTTTTTTTCGAAAAATTTTCGGTTTTTTCCTAAAATTTTCCGGGTTTTCCTTTTTCTCTTCTTTTCTTTTTCTTTTTTTTTTGAAAAATTTTTTAAGTTCTTTTTTTCGTAAAATTTTTTAAGTGTCAAGGTAGAAATAATGGGCTCTTTGGCCTAGGGATGTGCCTCTCGTAATGGGTTGAGCATAAAATTTCTCCCTACTAAAAAAAAATGATAAAAAAGGCAATTTTTTTACACTTAAAATTCTTAAAAAATATAAGGAGTAATTGGTGAAAATTTGGTGAAAATCGGATTAACTATAATCGGGCCGCAGCGAATTTTTTAAAATTTCAAACAGTCATATCTCCGCCATTTTTTCGAAATCCAAAAATCGCCCTCGTTAGTTTCTTGTTCACCGGCTAAAGAAATTTGTGTGAGGTGAAAATCGGATGAAAACTGTGGCTTTAAAGTGTTCCGGAAAAAAATGCTACGGCCGGCCGGCACCACAGACAAAGTTGAGATCGGTCAACATCAATATTCGATTTGACCCTCCGGGGTCTGGAAGACCCTTCCACAAAAACCCGACGTGGAGGGTATCACAATAACTTCTTTAAGGAAGTTAAAAAGTTATTCTAAACCAAAATAAAAGAAAAAATTTTCAAAAAAAACAACAGCCCTCTCAAAAAATTGGAAAAAAATTCAAAGAAAGCCGTATTAAGTGGTATAACGGACCCTTAAAGAGCATATAAAGTTTTAATTGGTTTTTTAATGGGAAAAATATATTTACCTTTATAGTTTTTTCTTAAGTGGACTATGAAGTAATCAAAGTCAAATTATTCCAGATAAATAGTTCGTTGTAAGTCAAGAGTTATTTAGAAAGAGAATTCCAATAAAAAAAAATGAAATGAAATAAAAACGTTAACGACAACATGACCAATAAAAACTCATGCGGCGTTATTCTATGACAAAACACGCTTTTTCTCCTCCTTTCGTTTCATATCTTGCGGGCAGCGTAGCGGGAAGGGGGGAATCTGGAGAAAACTTCCGAGATATTAAAGAGGGAAATGAACAAACTCTGGTCTATTTCCCGACCGAGGGTTTCCCGGGGAGGGGGGGGGGGGTCGACTACGCGTATCTGACGTCACGGTTCACCAAAGTCGGAGACTTTTATCCGCTCTTTTATGACCACAAACGTATCAGTTCCGACCAACTTCCAGACGTGTAAAATACAAAAACGTGAGAAAAATCCTCAACACATATTAAAATTACGTTTTTAGGTTAAACGAACAAAAATTTAGAAGTTGCCGAACTTCTCATATCTCTTTTGACATCCTAAACCCGGTAGCAACATTCGAACAGAGCCTACGTCATCCTTGTAATCAACGATGATTGGACATGTTTCGCCCTTCGCTAATTACAAGGAAACAATGGGCTAATCTAAGGGTGGAAACTCATCCCAATTATAAATAATTTCAACTCAAAGAAACAATTCTAATCATTTTAAACCTTTATAACTTTTTAAATCCGGTTAGAGGCTTAATCTGTGTATTAACAAAAGGTTTAGTTCATTTGATTTTACATATGAATTTTGCCACCTGCTTGATTCGGGGCGTCTACTCGCTTTTCCTTCTCAAAACCGCCCACCGACAGGAAGAGTTCCAGTTAATAATTCGAATTATAGGGATGATGAAGGCACCAACTCGATTACCTCTAAGGCTTCCTTCCTTCCTCTTCATAAGAAACAACCGACAATCTCATACTTGGTTAGTGCGATAATCATTGTCTTGACAGGACCCTAACTTCAAAATAGAACTTTTCAAAAACAGTTAGAAAATCAAGAAAGCTTCCAAGTTGAGAAAGTTGTGTGTTTTCAAATATTTGGACGCTATATTTAAACAGGTTAAGTTTTGGATCAGCTGGATTCAATAGATTTGATTTATTCATGAAGTCTAGATATTTGAATTTGAAGAGGTAATAAATTCGATTAAAACGTTTTCGAAAAACTTAGAATCTCTGCCTTTTCGATGCCGTTTTATTAACTTCCTTAAAGAAGTTATTGTGATACCGTCCACGTCGGGTTTTGGGGAGGGGTCTTCCAGACCCAGAGGGTAAAATCGAATATTGATCTTTACCAATCTCAACATTGTCTGTGGTGCCGGCCGGCCGTAGCATTTTTTTCCGGAAACTTTACGGCCACAGTTTTCATCCGATTTTCACCAAATTTTCACACAAATGTCTTTAGCCGGTGAAGAAGAATGTAACGAGGGCGACTTTTGAATTTCGAAAAAATGGCGGAGATATGTATAAGAATTAAAGACCTTTTTAACATAATTTAGTGTCATGTATTTAACAAGAAACCAAAATTTATGATATTACAAGCCGAAACATATTTTGTGTATGAAGAAGAATTAAAACAGATGTTTTCATTCTTACATCCCCCCGCTTTGGAGACAATTATTTCGAAGGAATAATTGAATAAAAAAAACTTCTTAACTTCTTTCTTCTTTCTTCAGTAATTTTTTCTTAAATAAATCATAAAATATTTTCCATTAAGTTTCATCAATTTTCCTTAGTTCTATTCCAATGTGTTGATAGGATGTCTTCAGTCTTGATCGTAGATATAATAAAATAATGATAATGATAATAATAATAATCCCTATCTCCAAGCAAATCTTCTTGTAAGATAGTATAACTTCAGCCATATAAGACGATATAATAAAAATGACCATATTAGGCCCAATACAGTAATAATAATATCAATTAAGTAATGAATAATAATAATAATCGATCTTGACCATCCCTCACCAATGGATTTGTCTCGAAATCTTGAGCAGGGAATTTTCCTTGTTGAATTTTGATTTTATTCTTGAATTTTGATTTTGATTCTTGAATTTTCATTTTGATTCTTGAATTTTGATTTTGATTCTTGAATTTTCATTGTCAATTTCAATTTCAATTTGTGTTGTTTCCAGAGAATTTTTTTTTGTGATATTTTGTAATATCCTCTCCGGTGGCCCATAAACACCAAATTTAGGAGTTTTCTTAAGTCTAGAAGCTCAATTTTTACCGAATTTTCGAAAGTTTTTAATCTTCTTTTGCGCAAAAAACACCCAGAAGAACTTTTTACCCGATTTCATCTCGGTTTTTGTCTCAAAAAACTTCATTTTACAGATTTTAGGTCCTTCCCTCGAGATATTTGCAGAATTTTCAACTTTCTCAAAGAAAAGTTATTGTAAGCAAAAATGTTTGGTTTTTTCTTGATCTTCTGGTTAAGAAAACACCCACTTTTATAGGGTTTTCATCCAGAAATCCGTTCGTCCTTCTTTTAACTTCCTTAAAGAAGTTATTGTGACACCCTCCACGTCGAGTTTTTGGGGAAGGGTCTTCCAGACCCCGGAGGGTCAAATCGAATATTGATCTTAACCGATCTCTACTTTGCCTGTGGTTCCGGCCGGCCGGCCGTAGCATTTTTTTTTCCGGAACACTTTACGGCGACAGTTTTCATCCGATTGTCACCAAATTTTCACACAAATTTCTTTAGCCGGTGAAGAAGAATGTAACGAGGGCGATTTTTGAATTTCGAAAAAATGGCGGAGATATGTCTGTTTGAAATTTTAAAAACTTCGCTGCGGCCGAACCTTTAATCCGATTTTCACCAAATTTTCACCAATTACTCCTTATATTTTTTAACAATTTTTGGTGTGAAAAAATTGCCACTTTTTAATTATTAAATTTTTTTAGTAGGGAGAAATTTCGTTCTTTTACCCATTACGAGAGGCATATCCCTAGGCCAAAGAGCCCATTATTTCTACCTTGACACTTATCCAAATTTGCGAAAAAAAGAACTTAAAAAATTTTTCAAAAAAAAAAAAAAGGAAAACCCGGAAAAATTTTCGAAAAAACAACTTGGAAAATTCTCCTTTATACTTTCCCTCCCTACTACATCCCCTTCCGTTATACTTCCGTTCCCTTATACTTCCCCCTCCGTTATACTTCACCCTCTGTTATACCACTCCTCACTTAAACTTCCCCTCCGTTATACTTCCCATCCCATATACTTCCCCCTACGTTCAAAAACCCTCCCTCAACGGTATTACACAACTTCTGTTTGAGTAAGTTAAGAGGTTATACTAAACCATCAAGATAGATCGGTCTTGAGGGTCATAACTGCCTTCTAAGCTTCTTATTCTCCAATAGTAGAGAACTAAGAATAACTTTCAAATTGTCATTAGCTTTTAAACTAATTCAATATTGATCGAACTCAAAAATTGGATTTTTACTTTCTGTCATTTCAAAAATTTTCGTCAAATTTTTCGTCAAAAATATTAACTTTGTTCCATCCGCAGTTTGAAACTGGCTGGTAACTCCTGGAGCATGCTCAGAAGGATTTGAACGTCAAGAAGTCCTTCAAATCGTTTGTCCGTCATATCTAAAGTTATCTTATTCTGCGCATGCTCCGGAAGCTTCACATGGTTGGTACAAAGCTAAAAATTATAAATTATTATAATAAATAGTAATAATTATTATTTAGAAAATAATTCAAAGCTAAAAAATTTCACGTTTTTAATATTACCATTTCTGAGTAAAATTATCACAATTTTAATTGGAATTTTTAAAGCACCGTAAGCAATATTAATTCGACTACATTTATTCAGAAATAATGAAATGTCAAAGTTAGTTGGTCCTTTTATATTTTGTTTATATTGGTTTTTTAAAATTATTTAGATAAACAGATTTTAGAGATAGAAGAATAATTTCGAACCCAAGTAACTGTTTCCAATTTTTCATTCGCTCCTGATCCGGAAATGAAAAAGAGTCAAAAATCGACGTTTTAATTTGTATTTTTCCCCCAACTCGATTTGCCAATGTAATTCCTTTTGAAAAATGTCATCAATTTTAATAATTCCCTTAATTATTTAAAAAAAATCTTAATGGAAACAATAAAGCGGTGAATAAATTAGCTTTCACGGTGGGACTTCTTTAAATTAAATCTTTGTACTATTTTTGTGGTTTGAAAATCCCTTTAATTTTACAAAGAGTAATTCTTAAGCCCTTTGTAATTTCTCATTCATAATAACGAAGATCCTTCTCAGAATCAGTAAATGACATGATAATCCCTTACAATAAAAAGGATTACCGAGCGTCATTGTTAAATCCGGAAGCTTTTATGTCAAAAAAATTTAAAGTCGACTTAAATAATTTTTATATACTCCTTGAGTTTCCATGTTTTTCCTATCTGAGCCTGTTTTTTTAGGACTGAAAAATGTCAACAAGGGATCTTATTTCCATCCAGATTTTACTGCCTTCTTTTGTCGTTTACTTTTTTTTACCTTTGGCGATGCGGCCATAATTTAGTCGTATTTTTCAACATAAAAGAGTCCTGAATTTTTCCGTCTCCCTTGGGCTAATAAATCAAAATGTTAGAACGTATATTTTAATTAGGTTGTTAATTAAAACTTTTTTTTTTAATTAATTTTTTTGTAAAAAAAAATTATGCAATGTGAATATAACGTTTTGATTTTTAAAAATTCAAATGCAATTTTCGAACATAAAAGTACAATTAGTTATTTAATTAAATAGGCGGATTTCGAGGAAACTAACGTCTTAAAAATGGGCTTCCTTCCTTTTAATTAAAAGTCTCAATACGTGATTTTAAGGATAGAATCTTTAAAAGTTCAACGATTCTTTTGTTCCGGATTTAGTGGCAACAATGCCCTTTTGTAACCTTATAGTGAGTCTCTAGTTAAGTTGATAGACTTAAATACTCGCTTTTTAAAAACAATTTATTGGTTGTACACACGATTAGTTACAGATTTCGAATGACAATGTTTATAGGAAAGGAGTGGTATTTATATTGTTTTATCGCTGGCTCAGCAGATTGATGTATATAACTCTTCCCTCCTTAAGAGAGAAGCTGTCCTCAGCTTCAGATACCATGTTCCAGGCGAGCAGGGGTGGTGGCTAGCTCGAGGGATGCAGATGGTGCTAAAGTTGCCTCGGCGGTGTTTCCTTGGTTTGGGTCAGGATACCTGTTTTTATTACATAGCATACCCACTTTCCTTTTAAATAGTGTTGTACAAAAAATAAATAATAATCCCATTACAAATAGACTTAAGATTACGACATAATAATTATAAAAGGGGTTAATATATGGGATATCTGTAATACCCTCTAAAGGCTTAACGTTAATATTTGCAAAATGTATTTGCTCAAAGGTTAGTTTGGTATGAAGTTTATTATTTGGGGCCTCAGATGGCAATAAAATGTCACTTTCCCAATAAGTGAGAGGCTTAGGGTAGTCAGCTAAATTTTCTGCGTTACTAAGAGACAAAAGTTGGGTTCCTTTGGGATGTATGGGAACCTTTTTGTCATTAAAAAGGATGGAGGTATTGTTAATGTTATATATAAGATATTGGTTAATTACGTACACATATTTTATAAAGGGGTTAACACTGCTTAAAACTAAGAGGTTACAATCTTGTAATTCCTTATTGCCTAATATTTGATTAATACATCTATTTTCTACGGCTTTTGTGTTTTTACAAAAGTAATTGTTATTTATCTGAATACATTCACCTGTGAACAATCCGCCATACCTAAGTATGATTGAGGGGTGTTCATTGATAGTGATAATTTCGTTATTTTTATTAATGGGGTAGGATAGTAGGAAAAAGGTTTCGTATTTGGGAGAGCTTAAGGGTATTTGAACCAAATATGAAATGAAGTCACCATGTAGAGAGCATATTACTTTACTTGTCTGCCATAAAATCATTGGGTCTTTGGAAATAAAGGTCATGTTAGATTTTCGCGTTATACTGCTCAACTCGTCATATGACAATATACTTGAATGAACTATACCCATTTTGCAGAACTCTAGACTGGTGTCAATATCGTTTATTTTGTTATATAAAAGCATTAAAGAACTAGTCAAAAAGGAATACTGTTGATTAAGTTCGATTGTGCTCGTTTCATTTGAGAAATTTTCAAAAATTTCGACAATCTTCTTGTTATTAGCGCGAATGATTCTCATATCGTTATTGAATTCACCTATCAAGTTTTTATTGACCGAAAGTTGGTTCTCTACGTCGTGTTCTAAGCGATATTCGTTAATCTGGACTTTTTGGAGGATTTCGTCATACTTGCTTTTGTCATTTGCGTCCATGTTGCCCGTGATCCAGTTTATGGCGGTTCCTAGTCCATTAATAAGTCCACGTCTTCTCCTATGTATACTAGTCTGGATTCCATTCGTTTGAATATGTTGGAGTTTCGTTCTGGTGTACTTCAAATGTAATCTCAAAAGGTTAATACGTGTCTTGTCAGGAATAATTTTCATGAACTGGTAGATGGTGTGTTCGATGTTATTAAGCTCCGTTAGCAGATTTTTTGTGTTGATATTATGCATATAAGTGTACGTTTTATTGATAACGTAGGAATCTTGGATCCTAATAGGGGCAATGCCTGAGGTTTTAGTAAGGTCTGTCATCTTATATGTCAGTACTGCTGGGGCCAGCATTATCATGAGAAGTATCATTTTGTCCCGAAACAGAGGATTCTTGGTTAGTACTAATTTCTTTTCTTGGTCTTTTAACTCGATTCGGATGAACTTTAAACGGACTCCTTTTGCTATTTGAGGGATAGCTGCCTAGTTTCTGGTCTTTATTATAGGATATTTTCATAAACTTGGGTTTGTTCTTTTTATTAAACGTCGTTTTGATGAAGGCTGTCGTGGGAATTTCAACGTTACTTTCGCGGTCATTATTTAATTGTTCTGTTCGTTTGGCTTTTTCACTGTCAATTTTTGTTTTGACTAGGTTATGTACTAATTTAAGTTTTTCTAGATAATTATTCGTTCTTTCTTCTGTTATGAGAGTTTCTGATACATCGTTTACATATGGGCTTTTGGAGATTCCAAACGTTATTTCCATTGGAGTTAATTTAAGGTTCGCGTTTAAGGTGTTGTTAAAAGCTATAATGGCTAACTTCATGATTTCTTCCGTGTTATTGTTTTTTGTTTGGAGTTGAATGGCATTTAAAATTTCTATTAATGTCGAGTGGGCCCTTTCGAGGAGTCCTTGAGAATCTGGATGACCCGGCGAAATATAATATGCTTCAATGCCGTATAATTTTAAGAAGTCTTTCAACCCGGCATTATTAAATTCACGTCCGTTATCCATTTGTACAATGTTCGGAATGGGAAACAGGGAAAAGTAATTAAATAGGCATCCTTGAATCTCGATTTGGTTAAGACTTTTTAAGGGGTAAGCCATTAATTTTTTTGAAAAACAATCGATTATTGTCAAGAATTTACATTTATCGTATTGAAAGCAATCGAGCTGTAATTTTTGAAATGGTTTTTCAGGGGTTGGAGGAATCTGATAATTTATGCGTATGGGGTTTCTTTCGTACTTTGTTTTTAAACATATTTGGCAGTTATTAATATAATCAGTTATGTCCCTTAGCATGGAAGGCCAATAATGTTTCCTACGAATTTGATTATAGCTTTCGTTAATGCCTCTATGGTATGTTTTTCCCGTGTGGTAATTAGCTATCACTTGTTTTTGTTCGTGTGTGTCGGTTATATCTAGATTTAATTTTTTATATCGTTTTATTTTGATCGTGCTGAATTTTTGTACTATCAATTCCTTAAAATATTCAAAAAAAGGTCATACTCTTCGGCCAAGATGCCCTCCTGAGAACAAAGGACACCATATGTGGTGTTAGGTTTTAGGTATTCTACACATGTTTGAATTAATGAGTCTGTTTCGGTGGCGTTAGAGAAATAGATGGTGATTCTGGTTTTTCCAAAAATTTTCGATACGGTGGGGGCTTTAGTTCCTCTTTCAAATATAATTTGGTTTGGTTCGATATTAAGAATCTTATCGTCATCTACTATTGTTACCTGTTGAGTGGAGCTTTCTTGGGAATGAATAGTTGCGAGAGATTCTGTGTCGTCATTAGTATCGTTAGCGTCCTGAGGTCGGTAAGTGCTGAGAAGTTCGTCTATCACTTGTTGTGGGTCAAAATCGAAGTCGTCAGGGTTAAGTGGCTGTGTGGAAAGGTCCAAGCTTTCTTCTGATTTGTCGCTTACGCTTATCGCATTCACCGGGTGATCTGTCACTCTCGATAGTGCGTCAGCTACAAAGTTTGTTTTTCCTTGTACGTATTTGATCTCAAAATCAAACTCGTCAAGCGTTAATTTCCAGCGAATCAATTTCGAATTCGGTTCCTTTAGGCTGTGTAGCCACTGCAGAGGCTTGTGGTCAGTCTGTATAAGGAATTTCCGTCCGTACAGGTAAGGTCTGAAATGTTTGCAAGCCCAAACGATTGCAAGGAGTTCCTTTTCGATTACGGACAGATTGACTTCGTGTTTATTGAGAGTCCTAGAGGCATAGGATATCGGCAGGTCTTTTCCGTCAAAATTTTGTGACAGTACCGCACCAACAGCGTAGTTGGAAGCGTCTGTTGTTAATATAAATTGTTTTGAATAGTCAGGGAGTCGTAAGATTGGGCTGTTTTGTAAAAGCAGTTTCAGTGTTTCGCATGCCTCTTTGAATTGTTTATTTTCGGGGTCAATCTTAGCATCATTTTTTAATGCTGACGTGATTGGTTTTGCTATTTTCGCGTAGTCCTTAATCATTTTTCTATAATAGCCGGTTAAACCTAAAAAGGCTTTGATTTGTTTTGATGTTTTTGGTATTGGAAAGTTTCTTATCGCTTCTAATTTTGCGGGGTTAGGCCTAATTCCTTGTTCGGAAATAATATGACCTAAGTACAAGAGTTCGCGTTTGAAAAACTCTGTCTTGTCCAACTGGATCTTAAGATTAAATTCTTTGAGCTGTTTGAATACTGATTTTAGGTGTTTTAGGTGTTCTTCCAGGTTATCGGAAAAGATGATTATGTCGTCCATATATACTAGGACATTTGGCATTCTAGAAAAGATCATATTCATTGCTCTTTGGAAGGTAGCAGGGGCATTTTTTAGTCCGAAAGGCATTCTTAAAAACTCGAAGTGCCCTTCTTCAGTACTAAAGGCTGTTTTCGAGATCGATTCTGGGTCCATCTCGATTTGATGGAATCCTGAGACGAGGTCGAGTGCACTAAAATAGGTTGCTCTTCCTATTTTCCGAAAAGATCTTCAATATTCGGCAAGGGGAACTTATCGTCTACTGTTTTTTCGTTTAGTTTCCGATAGTCTATTACCATTCGAATTTTCCTGATTCCGGAGGCGTCGGGTTTTTTCGGGACGACCCAAATAGGGGAGTTGTAAGGCGAATTAGAGTGTTGGATGATTTTATTTTCCAATAGTTTATCAATTTCAATTTGGACGTCTTTCCTAAAAACTTGGGGATATCGATAATTTCTTGAGTAAACGGGGGTTTCGTCGGTTGTTTTTATTTTATGTTTTACTAATTTGGTGCAACTTAGTCTGTCTTTTTCTCGTTTAATGATCTCAGGGTATTGGCGTAAAAGGTTGATAATTTCATCCCTCTCTTCTTCTATCATATGTTCGGTCCTTAAGAGATGCGGGATTTCGTCAATCGTTTTTTCTTTGTCTTCGGGACTCATGGTCACGGTTTTGTCAGTCTCTTTTACTTCTTCTATTTCCATTGGCTCGGGACTAATGGTCATAAGCTCGTTAGAAAATATTAGACATTTACATTTATTGTTTTCTATATTTACTACTCCCTCTTGGATGCTGTAACAAGGTTTCTTAACTTCCTTGATTAATCCTGTTTTTAAGTCGGGAATTGACCTGACTGGGACTTCAATCAAGTTGAAACCTGGTTTTAGTTTTATTTTTTCTCTTCTATCATGAAAAGGAGTGGTTTGTTTCCATTTTCGTATTTTAATATCTTATTTTTAAAATCTATGCTAGCTTTCAATACGCCTAACGTTTCGTGACCTAGTAGTATATCATATTTAGGAGAGAAATCAAAAATGTACATTTTTAGGGTTTCCTTTTGGTGGGGGTTGTTGCTGAAACGCGGGGCGAAAGAAAGGTCTTGGTTGGGAATAGAACGGGCGCGTCTGAAAGAAGGACGGGCGCGGCCGAAAGGTTTGAGGATTTGGGGGTTGCGTTTGTTTAGGTGGAATGAAATTTGGGATCTTGTATCGGGGAATAAAGACGTTTTGTTGTCTTAAAAAAACTTAGGTATAACGGAAGACTCACTCACAGGTTTCGGTGGAGCTGGGATGTCTTCCGGGTCTTCTTCGTCTGTGGATGATGATGGTGGGTTACGACGGGATGTCCAGTTGTTCCGGTCCAGTGTGCAGCGAAGTCCTACTCAACGAATTTCTTCAAAGGTTGAGTCGTTTTGATCTTCTCCTTTTTTAAATAATCGCGACGAGTTAAATGAACGCTTCGCTGATTATGGAGGTCGATTTGACTAAGTCCTTTGGTTCTTGCTTTCTTCAGATAAAGAGTGAAACTCAAAGCTCAAAACGGTTGGGATACTTGATCACTTCCGAGTTAAGTTTTCTGAAGTCCTGTTCGCGGGCGCCAGTTAAGTTGATAGACTTAAATACTCGCTTTTTAAAAAACAATTTATTGGTTGTACACACGATTAGTTACAGATTTCGAATGACAATGTTTATAGGAAAGGAGTGGTATTTATATTGTTTTATCGCTGGCTCAGCAGATTGATGTACTCGTATATAACTAAGGACAGCCATACAAGATTGAAGAATATTTTTTTTCTTTGATTACCAGTTTTAGAAATGGAGGCTTTTCTTACTTATATGATGCAGAACCACCAGTACCTATTCATTTTAAGTCAATTTTGTACGTTAGAAATAATTTATACTCAATGAACCATCAATATATTTATCAGGTTATAATACGAGATTCGTTCGTCCATACATTTTTTGTGCCTCTTTGTGTCTCTTTATTATTAAGCTCAGGCTTTTTGGGAACATGTATAGAACGAATCCTAAAAAGAATTAGGTGCGACCACCTGCGACCTTGTTGGCAATAAAGGCAAATTTGGAAAATACGAATTAATGTGTTCTTCATATTTGTCAACAGCGATATCAAAATATAAGTCGCAACCTTTAATCCTCTGGCTAATGTTTTGATCTCGATCTAATATTTAATAATAATTAATAATTTATTAATATTAATTAATATGCTTTCGAATATCATCGAACGAGGACATTATCCATTTTCTTCATCTTCCCGCTCCTGGATAGAGGAAACCTGCTCTAGGAGACGTTGAGCTTCGTCTTCTAATTCCAGAATGGCAGATATTCGAAAGCATATTAATTAATATAATAAATTATTGTAAATTATTATAAATTATTATTAATTATGTTTATTATTAATAATAACATTATTAATAATTATAAATAAATTATAAATTATTAATAAACATTGTAAATTATTATTAATTTATTTTATTATTATATATATTATTAATTATTATAAATTATTATTATTAATTATGTTTATTATAAATAATAAACATTATTAATATGAATATTAATAATGTAATCCCAATTTCCTAGCTCAATATTCAGTTTTGAGCGCTTTTTGACGATTTTGGACCACTGTGCAACGGTTCGGCCGCAGCGAATTTCTTAAAATTTCAAACAGCCATATCTCCGCCATTTTCTTGAAATTCAAAAATCGCTCACGTTACATTCTTTTCACCGGCTGAAGAAATTTGTGTGAAAATTTGGTGAAAATCGGATGAAAACTGTGGCCGTAAAGTGTTCCGGAAAAATGCTACGGACGGCCGGCCGGAACCACAGACAAAGTTGAGACCGGTAAAGATCAATATTCGATTTGACCCCAAGGGGTCTGGAAGACCTTTCCCCAAAAACCCGACGTGGAGGGTATCACAATAACTTCTTTAAGGAAGTTAAAAAACGATTAACGCCCCAATAAATGATTCTCCTCTTTTATTAAAGATAAAAATTAAGGTTTTTTTTGGTGCAAAACCTCAAAAATTTTCCGTCTTCTTAGTGTACCAAAAATAAAAGTGTACCAAAAGGCAGAGTTCCAAAGTTTTTCGAAAACGTTCACTTTCAGTGCGGAGGACGCCCCTATGGGTCAGGAAAGCTGCCTTCCCCAGACGGCGGACGCCCTATAGGGCGTCCAGAGCCGCTTATTTTAAAGGCTCTCCACTTTCCGATTGGGGAATCGTTTTGAAACTTTACTGATCGTTTGGAATAGCCTCAAGTTTCTCCCTTACAAGTCGTTCCTTATTTTTTCAATTTTTTCCCTGTTTTTTTTTTTTTTTTCGAGTTTTTTCAATTTTTCGTGATATTTGTTCATTTTTATGTCTAAGTACTTTTTTTATGCTTCAAACATTATTTTTAATATGAATTTAATCAATTTTAGGAATAGAATGAAACTTAACACCCCTTCAAATTCAAATATCTAGACTTCATGAATAAACAAATCTATTGCATCCAGCTGATCCAAAACTTAACCTATCTGTTTAAATATGGCGTCCAAATATTGAAAACACACAACTTTCTCAACTTGGAAGCTTTCTTGATTTTCTAACTGTTTTTGAAAAGTTCTATTTTGAAGTTAGGGTCCTGTCAAGACAATGATTATCGCACTAACCAAGTATGAGATTGTCGGTTGTTTCTTATGAAGAGGAAGGAAGGAAGCCTTAGAGGTAATCGAGTTGGTGCCTTCATCCCTATAATTCGAATTATTAACTGGAACTCTTCCTGTCGGTGGGCGGTTTTAGAAGGAAAAGCGAGTAGACGCCCCGAATCAAACAGGTGGCAAAACTCATATGTAAATCAAATGAACTAACCTTTTGTTAATACACAGATTAAGCCTCTAACCGGATTTAAAAAGTATAAAGGTTTAAAATGATTAGAATGTTTCTTTGAGTTGAAATTATTTATAATTGGGATGAGTTTCCACCCTTAGATTAGCCCATTGTTTCCTTGTAATTAGCGAAGGGCGAAACATGTCCAATCATCGTTGATTACAAGGATGACGTAGGCTCTGTTCGAATGTTGCTACCGGGTTTAGGATGTCAAAAGTGAGAAGTTCGGCAACTTCAAAATTTTTCGTTTAACCTAAAAACGAAATTTTAATATGTGTTGAGGATTTTTCTCACGTTTTGTTTTTACACGTCTGGAAGTTGGTCGGAACTGATACGTTTGTGGTCATAAAAGAGCGGATAAAAGTCTCCGACTTTGGTGAGTGACGTCAGATACGCGTAGTCGACCCCCCCCCCTCCCCGGGAAACCCTCGGTCGGGAAATAGACCAGAGTTTGTTCATTTCCCTCTTTAATATCTCGGAAGTTTTCTCCAGATTCCCCCTTCCCGCTACGCTGCCCGCAAGATATGAAACGAAAGGAGGAGAAAAAGTGTTTTGTCATAGAATAACGCCGCATGAGTTTTATTGGTCATGTTGTCGTTAACGTTTTTATTTCATTTCATTTTTTTTTATTGGAATTCTCTTTCTAAATAACTCTTGACTTACAACGAACTATTTATCTGGAATAATTTGACTTTAAAAACTTCATAGTTCACTTAAGAAAAAACTATAAAGGTAAATATATTTTTTCCCATTAAAAAAACCAATTAAAACTTTATATGCACTTTAAGGGTCCGTTAACCACTTAATACGGCTTTCTTTGAATTTTTTTCCAATTTTTTGAGAGTGCTGTTGTTTTTTTGAAAATTTTTTCTTTTATTTAGGTTTAGAATAACTTTTTAACCTCCTTAAAGAAGTTATGTGATACCCTCGACGTCGGGTTTTTAGGAAGGGTCTTCCAGACCCCGGAGGGTCAAATCGAATATTGATCTTTACCGATCTCAACTTAGTCTTTGGTGCCGGCCGGCCGTAGCATTTTTTTCCGGAACACTTTACGGCCACAGTTTCATCCGATTTTCGTCCGTTTTCATCCGATTTTCACCAAATTTTCACACAAATTTCTTTAGCCGATGAAGAGAGAAACTAACAAGGCGATTTTTGAATTTACCGATCTCAACTTAGTCTTTGGTGCCGGCCGGCCGTAGCATTTTTTTCCGGAACACTTTACGGCCACAGTTTCATCCGATTTTCGTCCGTTTTCATCCGATTTTCACCAAATTTTCACACAAATTTCTTTAGCCGATGAAGAAGAAACTAACAAGGCGATTTTTGAATTTGAAAAAATGGCGGAGATATGTCTCTGAAATTTAAAAAAGTTCATTGGTCCGATTTTCACCAAATTTTCACCAATTACTCCTCATATTTTTTTAAAAATTTTTGGTGTAAAAAAATTGCCCCTTTTTAATTATTACTTTTTTTAGTAGGGAGAAATTTCATACTTCTACCTATTACGAGAGGCACATCCCTAGGCAAAGAGCCCATTATTTCTACCTTGACACTTAGAAAAAATTTCGAAAAAAAGAAAAAAACTTAAAAAATTTTCCAAAAAAAAACTCGGAAAATTTTTCAAAAAAAAGAAAAACCTAGAAAATTGTTCAAAAAAACAAAAAAAACTCGGAAAATTTAATAAAAAAGTTCTCCTCCCTTATACTTCTCCTTCCTACTTCCCCTCCCTTATACTTCCCCCCCTTTATACTTCCCCACCTTTCGTTATACTTCCCCCTCCTTTATACTTCCCCACCTTTCGTTATACTTCCCCCTCCTATATTGTTACTCTTAAGGAAGTTTTCGTTGGAAGCTCTTTAAACCAGTACTTTACTTGTATACAAATGATTTTTTCAAAAAAAGTCCTAATTTTTAAATCATAATTTTTATGATTAAAATTTTAAAAAATCGATAAAAAAAACTCGGAAAATTTTTCAAAAAAAAAAAAAAAACCTAGAAAATTTTTCAAAAAAACAAAAAAAAAAACTCGGAAAATTCTCTTTAAAGGAAGTTTTCGTTGGAAGCTCTTTAAACCATACTTTTACTTGTATACAAATGATTTTTTTCAAAGATCATAAAAATTTTAAAATCGGAAAAAGTCCTAATTTTTTAAATCATAATTTTATGATTAAATTTTAAAAAATCGATAAAAAAAACTCGGAAAATTTTTCAAAAAAAAAAGAAAAACCTAGAAAATTTTTCAAAAAAACAAAAAAAAACTCGGAAAATTTAATAAAAAAGTTCTCCTCCCTTATACTTCCCCTTCCTATACTTCCCCTCCCTTATACTTCCCCCCTTTCGTTATACTTCCCCCTCCTATATTGTTACTTCTCTTTAAGGAAGTTTTCGTTGGAAGCTCTTCAAACCAGTACTTTTACTTGTATTCAAATGATTTTTTTCAAAGATCATAAAAATTTTAATATCAGAAAAAGTCCTAATTTTTTAAATCATAATTTTTATTATTAAAATATTAAAAAAATCGATAAAAAGAGAAAATTTAAATTTATGAGAATTTCATAAAGCTAAAAGATATGAAAGTTTTCTCCGCATTCAAGTTTTTGAAAATTTGGAGCAAAATCGAAAACGTGATAAAATTACGGTTCAGCAAAAAAAATTTATAACTGCTTTATGCTATATTTCTTTTATATTTAATATAATTTTTAAAAAATTTTCCTCTCAACGAACGCTGAATAGTACTGAATAAAAATTTTCTTTTCATCGGGAATATATTACTCTGTTGTATTTTTTCAAAATATTCTTTAATTTTTTAAATAAAAAGCCCTTTTTACGTTTGATTTTGTATTTAAAAAAGTAATCCTCTCAGTATTTTTCTGGTCCAGAGAAGTCTATAAATTCCGATATTAAAACTCACATTCGAAGAATTATAGAGGAGAGAAATACGATAAATTTTGATTAGGAATTGGGGGGTGAGGGGCGAGAGAAAAAAAAAATATTTAAATTGCCCATGAAGACTAAATTTATAAATGAATTTTATTTTGATAACGTTATCTACGAAAGTGTAATTATGTATACTCTCAAATATTTGAGTCAGCCCGATAAGACCTTTGTTAAACAGAGATTTCGAAAAGTGCTTCCCTCGACATCAACCCCCCGAAAATTAAATCCTTCATTAAGATTAATTTAAACTATATATACTTTTTAGTGCCATTTCAGTCAATTAGGAGAGATCCCCCAGTCTAATCCGCTGATTTAAATTGTAAATTTAAAAGAACCTTGAGTCAATTTAAAACTCGACTTTGCGGTTAAAACGAAACGTTTACAGAATTAAGAAAAAAGTTTAAGTAGAAAAAAAAATAGTGAAGATTAATAATTAATTTTGATAAATTATAAAAATTTTATGTAAAACATGAGGCGCTCCGGGTACGAAGGGCGAACTCAACATCGGACAATTTTTTTTTTTCATTTTCAGATTCTAGACCTCTTGGTGAATACACCCATATAATTTTTATGTTGAGTTCGCCCTTTTTTCCCCTTTAAGTACGTAAAAACCGATATGCGGCAAAGCTCTAACTGCGATATCCGAGCGGGTACGAAGGGCGAACTCAAGATCGGACAAATTTTTTTTTTCATTTTCAGATTCTAGACCTCTTGGTGAATACACCCATATAATTTTTATGTTGAGTTCGCCCTTTTTTCCCCTTTAAATACGTAAAAACCGATATGCGGCAAAGCTCTAACTGCGATATCCGAGCGGGTACGAAGGGCGAACTCCACATCCTAGTCCACAACCCCCACTCCTTTTCCCATTCCAGGGCATGACTTTTCTGTTGAGTTCGCCCGTAACATAAAACTTTAAAATGCGAATATCTCGAAACTACGTTTTGTTGAGTTCGCCCTTCGTACCCCGAGCGATCATTTGTAAAAAGATAAAAATCGGTTGAAAGAGGGTGCAAAAATGGAAATTTTTTTTGGGTAAAATTAGAATTTTTGAGTTTACATACTGCTTCCTAACCGACCTAATGGTTGAGTTCGCCTTTCGTACCCGGAGCGCCTCATATAAGGTTCCGTTTTATACCACGGCCGGTATTTGAAGTTTTTCTCCAATTTTGCGAAAAATCCAAAAAAATCTTTTGGCTTTAGAATACATTATTGGCTTAAATACAAAAGATTTAGTCATAATTTTTATGATTAATATAAAAAATAAGGCAAAAATGTGGCTCCAATTTTTTTAGAAGTATTTTTTGAATCAATTTGATCGCTTTTACGGATTAACTATCATCGTAACTTTCTCCTCTTTTCCGACATCAAATAATTTTCAAAGAAAGTTTAAGTCCTTACGTTAACTTTTTGAAATAAGAAGGGCACCGAATAACCGTTTTCCCCTTTACTTATATAACTTTCGAAATACGAGCGTATTCAGATACATTATGTTTCTCGTTATGTTAATTTTTAGAAAACAAACGTTATATATTTAAACAATAAATTATTCACTAAAAATTACCATAAAGTTTGAACTAGCATCCTACATAAACTTCCGAACTGATAAATTTTTTTGTACAGAAACTTTTTGTTTGGTTTGACTTTTTGTATGGTTTGGTTTTTTTTGTCTAAAAGATAATTGATGAAAGAATTGAGGCGCTCCGGATACGAAGGGCGAACTCGACAATTTTAAAGTTTCGGTTTTTACGTATTTAAACCCGAAAAAATGGCGAACTCAACATAAAAATTATATGGGTGTATTCACCAAGAGGTCTAGAATCTGAAAATGAAAAAAAAAACTGACGTCGAGGGTATCACAATAACTTCTTTAAGGAAGTTAAAAAATTTGTCCGATGTCGAGTTCGCCCTTCGTATCCGGAGCGCCTCAATTCCTTAAGATTTTGATGGTGACCAGAGGCTTTGATGGGCCTCCATGTCTAAAAAGGTAGGATCAAAAATTAATGCTTGAAGATCCAGTCTCCATTAACCACTAATCTGGTCTCTTGTTTAAATTGCAAATCCAACAAGTCCTGTTAGGATAAATTGGAACTCTCTTGCTAATCCGAGGGAGATCGACAAAAAAAGACGTGACATTCAATTAATTTATTGGCTCGGAATAAAAATGAGGAGTTTCCGTGGAAGGATTTTCTTGAAGGTCTGAAGAAAAAGAGATTTGTAAAAGTACAAATAAAAATCGAAATTGGGTATATCGAATCTGCAATCAGACTTTTTATAGAATCAAATTCCAACAAGATTTTTTGTTCTTTTGAAAATGGGCCATTCAAAGATAAATACGTTTTCCCCTAACGTGTCAATATCGAAATTAAGCCTTGCATGAAGGGGAAAAAAACTTTTTTTTTTTATTTATCTTAACAGACCTCGTATCGCACATTTTATTTATTCTAGAGAACCGAGTTAAAATTTGTTGTTACTTTACACTTTACTTTTTTATTTGCTTTTTTTCTAATCAAAATAAAGCTTTTTTGTGACATTTTATTTTTTTGTTGTGTTTTTTATTGTCTGGAGTGCATTTGGCAAAACTATGGATCAAGGCTGGGAGAGCATTTGGGTCCGTTCTAGCTTTTCTTCTTTTTGTATGAAGTTTTTTTTCCAATTTTGTGAGAAAACCGATGTTTTTAAAATTTTTTTTTTTGATTTTGCATTAGAATACATTGATTTCCTTATGTAAATACAAAAGATTTTTTTTTTTCAAAAATCAAAAAAGTGTAGAAAATTGAAATTGCCGGCCGTCCAGCCGTAGCTTTTTTTTTCCGGCACTTTACGGCAACAGTTTTCATCCGATTTTCACCAAATTTTCACACAAATTTCTTTAGCCGGTGAACAAGAAACTAACGAGGGCGATTTTTGAAATTTTTTTTTTAGTAGGGAGAAATTTCGTACTTCTACCCTTTACGAGAGGCACATCCCTAGGCCAAAGAGCCCATTATTTCTACCTTGACACTTAAAAAAATTTTCAAAAAAAAGAACATAGAAATTTAAAAAAAATCGAAAAAAAAAGGAAAACCCGGAAAATTTTTCGAAAAAAAATTGAAAAATTTTCGAAAAAAAGAACTACTTCCCCTCACTTATACTTCCCCCTCCGTTATACTTCCCACTCCGTTATACTTCCCCTTACGTTTTACGTCCCCTCCGTTATACTTCCCCCTCCTATATAGATACTTCTCCTTAAGGAAGTTTTCGTTGGAAGCTCTTCAAACCAGTACTTTAAATAAGGAGCAAATTGTAAAACTTGATAATTGCGTAGTTTAGTGGAATCAAAAAAGTTTTTTTTGCAAACAGTTTTTTCGCAAAATTGGAGCAAAACTTCAAAAAATAAACGTATTAAGTGGTATATCGGAGCCATAAAATTACCACCGATATTTTTTAATATACAATTGCTAACTGACAGAAAAACTGACAGCTCTCCGCCAAGTTAAATATTCAAAATATGCTATAACTGGAACACTCGTCGAAAATCTGTCCGAACCAGAAAAAATCCAGACGGCGCCACAGAAAAACGATAAAGACCAATGGTCAAAACCTTTCTGGTTCTTTAAGACCACCAGGTTAATTGAGAATATTTTTTTTATAAATTAAAAATAATCTGTTTAAAATGTCAGATCCCGTGGGATTATGACGAGTGTGGGGAGGAAATTGAGAGACAGCCAAGCAATAAACGTAAGTGCAAGAAACACTCTTCCTAACTGAGTTCACATTCAAAACCCCCAAAGGATTAAATATTTTCCAAATTGACATCAAAATCGATTAAGAGACTTTTAACAATACATGTCAATTTGCGGGAAGAAAATTTTTTTATAAAGTGACATTACACGACAATTTTGCTGACTGCGTTTTATTATTTACGAGAGAAGTAAAAAAATCGTAAAAAATACGATATAAAAAAATCCTTAAATCTTTCCGTAATCTCGGTATTATGGTAGAGAATCAACTGTTGAGCCTATAAAAAGGTTAAAACCTATCAAATTTTTTAGTTGTCATTATTCTCGTTTAAATAATAATTAAATTCTTATTAAAATTTAAAATTAACCTAAAATAGGTTTTTTTAGAAAATTATCTTTTATAGTGAAATAAAATAATAAAAAATCGCGATTTCTATGTTTTTAAAAATTAAGTTTGATTTTTTTTATAATTTTGATGAATTTTCTTTCTTTATTTGTTTAATAAGCGTAGATCAAACTTGGAAAATTAATTGAGTAGGCCTTTCCTACCCTCATTTTTTTGTAACGTACTCACCTGTTGAGAGGAGTGAACCGGGGTTGTTTGGCAAAGAGATGTGGGAGAGAGTTGAGGGACCGATCGCTTTTATAGAGGAAACCCCACCACCCCACAGCAATGCACACCCAGCAAATGCGCGAGGAACTTCTATAATTTCCTGCTTATAAATAAACACAATATTTTATTAAAAAACATGATATATGATGGAATTGAAAAAAATCCCTATACACTTGGAATAATTTTGAATAAAAAAAGTTTTTATTTATTTATTTTTAAATCTTGTGCAATGTCAATAGCACTGTTAATTTAACAACGATGGTGAAAGAAAGAGGTTTACTGGAATATTATTTATTACTGTTGCCTTAATTTTATTTTTATGCTCTTCCACCAATCTCTAATTTTTAATTTTCATTGAGTAGGATTCTTAAATAGTTCTTACTAATCGCTGGGATACTCATACGCCCAAACTTTCCTCATTTTATAAGTTTTATAAGTTCCTTAAAAAATGAGAAAGAAAAACAAGATCGATATTGCCAAAATCAAAACAAGTGTAGGATTTCATATCATTAAAAAAAATGGGTTTGGTATTAACGAGGGTGGATGGCTTCCTTCTTCGTGGGGAAGAAATTGTGAAAAGTTCAAAATTCCGTTTTCTGGAGAGAGAGAAAAAAGAAGACGGATTTTCAAAGATCTTTTCAAAAATATTCTATTAAGGGTATCACAATACGCTTTTATAAAGAAAATGTACTAATGTATAAATAAAGTGTCTGGAAGCCGGACGAAAACTTTCTAAAAGGAGGGCAGAAAATATACATGGTACATATCGTAATAAAATATTTAGGCCGGATGGGCCCCTTCATTTTTAGGTAGAAAGGATCTTGGGAATTTTTTCGCGCCCACTCATCTCTCCGGTGGCCCATAAACACCAAATTTAGGAGTTTTCTTAAGTCTCAATTTTTACCGAATTTTCGAAAGTTTTTAATCTTCTTTGCGCAAAAAACACCCAGAAGAACTTTTTACCCGATTTCATCTCGGTTTTTGTCTCAAAAAAGTTCATTTTACAGATTTTAGGTCCTTCCCTCGAGATATTTGCAGAATTTTCAACTTTCTCAAAGAAAAGTTATTGTAAGCAAAAATGTTTGGTTTTTTCTTGATCTTCTGGTTAAGAAAACACCCACTTTTATAGGGTTTTCATCCAGAAATCCGTTCGTCCTTCTTTTAACTTCCTTAAAGAAGTTATTGTGACACCCTCCACGTCGAGTTTTTGGGGAAGGGTCTTCCAGACCCCGGAGGGTCAAATCGAATATTGATCTTAACCGATCTCTACTTTGCCTGTGGTTCCGGCCGGCCGGCCGTAGCATTTTTTTTTCCGGAACACTTTACGGCGACAGTTTTCATCCGATTGTCACCAAATTTTCACACAAATTTCTTTAGCCGGTGAAGAAGAATGTAACGAGGGCGATTTTTGAAATGGCGGAGATATGTCTGTTTGAAATTTTAAAAACTTCGCTGCGGCCGAACCTTTAATCCGATTTTCACCAAATTTTCACCAATTACTCCTTATATTTTTTAACAATTTTTGGTGTGAAAAAATTGCCACTTTTATTATTAAATTTTTTTAGTAGGGAGAAATTTCGTTCTTTTACCCATTACGAGAGGCATATCCCTAGGCCAAAGAGCCCATTATTTCTACCTTGACACTTACCCAAATTTGCGAAAAAAAGAACTTAAAAAATATTTCAAAAAAAAAAAAAAGGAAAACCCGGAAAAATTTTCGAAAAAACAAACTTGGAAAATTCTCCTTTATACTTTCCCTCCCTACTACATCCCCTTCCGTTATACTTCCGTTCCCTTATACTTCCCCCTCCGTTATACTTCACCCTCTGTTATACCACTCCTCACTTAAACTTCCCCCTCCGTTATACTTCCCATCCATATACTTCCCCCTACGTTCAAAACCCTCCCTCAACGGTATTACACAACTTCTGTTTGAGTAAGTTAAGAGGTTATACTAAACCATCAAGATAGATCGGTCTTGAGGGTCATAACTGCCTTCTAAGCTTCTTATTCTCCAATAGTAGAGAACTAAGAATAACTTACAAATTGTCATTAGCTTTTAAACTAATTCAATATTGATCGACCTCAAAAATTGGATTTTTACTTTCTGTTATTTCAAAAATTTTCGTCAAATTTTTCGTCAAAAAATATTAACTTTGTTCCAACCGCAGTTTGAAACTGGCTTGTAACTCCTGGAGCATGCTCAGAAGGATTTGGACGTCAAATTTGAAGTCCTTCAAATCGTTTGTCAGTCATATCTGACGTCAAATTAGACGTGCTTCTGCGCATGCTCCGGAAGCTTCACACAGTTGGTACAAAGCTAATAATTATAAATTATTATAATAAATAGTAATAATTAAATTTAAAGCTGAAAAATTTTACGTTTTTAATATTACCATTTCTGAGTAAAATTATCACAACTTCATTTTTAATTGGAATTTTTAAAGCACCATATTAATTCGACTACATTAATTCAGAAATAATGAAATGTCAAAGTTAGTTGGTCCTTTTATTATATTTTGTTTATATTGGTTTTTTAAAATTATTTAGATAAACAGATTTTAGAGATAGAAGAATAATTTCGAACCCAAGTAACTGTTTCCAATTTTTCATTCGCTCCTGAGACGGAAATGAAAAGAGTCAAAAATCGACGTTTTAATTTGTATTTTTCCCCAACTCGATTTGCCAATGTAATTCCTTCTGAAAAATGTCATCAATTTTAATAATTCCCTTAATTATTTAAAAAATCTTAATGGAAACAATAAAGCGGTGAATAAATTAGCTTTCACGGTGGGACTTCTTTAAATTAAATCTTTGTACTATTTTGTGGTTTGAAAATCCCTTTAATTTTACAAAGAGTAATTCTTAAGCCCTTTGTAATTTCTCATTCATAATAACGAAGATCCTTCTCAGAATCAGTAAATGACAAGATAATCCCTTACAATAAAAAGGATTACCGAGCGTCATTGTTAAATCCGAAAGCTTATATGTCAAAAAAAATTTAAAGTCGACTTAAATAATTTTTATATACTCCTTGAGTTTCCATGTTTTTCCTATCTGAGCCTGTTTTTTTAGGACTGAAAATGTCAACAAGGGATCTTATTTCCATCCAGATTTTACTGCCTTCTTTTGTCGTTTACTTTTCTTTTACCTTTGGCGATGCGGCCATAATTTAGTCGTATTTTTCAACATAAAAGAGTCCTGAATTTTTCCGTCTCCCTTGGGCTAATAAATCAAAATGTTAGAACGTATATTTTAATTAGGTTGTTAATTAAAACTTTTTTTATTAATTAATTTTAAAAAAAATTAATGAGAATATAACGTTTTGATTTTTAAAGTTTCAAATGCAATTTTCGAACACAAAAGTACAATTAGTTATTTAATTAAATAGGCGGATTTCGAGGAAACTAACGTCTTAAAAATGGGCTTCCTTCCTTTTAATTAAAAGTCTCAATACGTGATTTTAAGGATAGAATCTTTAAAAGTTCAACGATTCTTTTGTTCCGGATTTAGTGGCAACAATGCCCTTTTGTAACCTTATAGTGAGTCTCTGATACTTGAAACGGGACCAATTATTTTTGATTGTCTTACCTTTTTTAAGGTTTTCATTTCCATATTTTTCGATAGTTACTTTTTCTTTTTTAAATTTTGAAGGGAATAAGGAATGCTTCTCGGTTTTCGGAATTCACTATCTTTGGGCTTGTTGAGGAAAAAAAGTTAGAAGTTAAAATCTTTTGATGTTTTTTTTATTGGCTGACGGCCCAAAAATTCTTTTAAACCAACCCGGGAATTGAACGCCCAGTCTCCGTTTTGTGAGTCTGCAGGGTTACCACCACACAAGGGAAATACTTTTGACGTCGGATCAACACGCTCAAATCCTCCGTACGTAATTTATTTCTTTAAACTCTAAGACAAGCAGGAAATACAAAAGTCTTTGTAGATACACCTGTGTCCGGCAAATACCTGTACAAAACACACATTCTCGTTTGTTAAATTCCCCTTTTTTCCTCCCTCTCTTTATGATCAAAAGGCCTATTAATGATCTTTTTCATGTTGGCCAGACTGGAGGGAACTAATATAAAACGAATATAAAAGTACGTGTTTGAAGAGCTTCCCACGAAAACTTCCTTAAAGAGAAGTAAAAATATAGGAGGGGGAATAACGGAGGAGGAAGTACAAAGGAGGGGGAAGTATAAAGGAGGGAAAGTATAACAGAGTGGGAAGTATAACGGTGGGGAAGTATATGGGAGGGTAGTATAACGTGGGGAAGTATATGGGAGGGGTAGTATAACGGGGGGAAGTATAAGGGAACGAAAGATAACGGAAGGGGATGTATAAGGGAGGGAAAGTATAAAGGAGAATTTTTCAAGTTTGTTTTTTCGAAAAATTTTCTAAGTTTATCTTTGAAAAATTGTCCGAGTTTTGTTTTTTTCCCAAAAATTTCCCGAGTTTTTTTTTTTTTTTTTTTTAAATTTGCCAAGTTTTTTTCCGAAATTTTTTTATTATCGAAAAATTTTCCGGTTTTTTAAAATTTTCTAAGTTCTTTTTTTCGAAAATTGTGAAGGTAGAAAAATGGCTCTTTGGCCTAGGGATGTGCCTCTCGTAATGGGTAGAAGTATGAAATTTCTCCCTACTAAAAAAAATTAATAATTAAAAAGTGGCAATTTTTTTACACCAAAAATTCTTAAAAAATATAAGGAGTAATTGGTGAAAATTTGGTGAAAATCGGACCAGCGGTTCGGCCGCAGCGAATTTTTTAAAATTTCAAAGAGACATATCTCCGCCATTTTTTCGAAATTCAAAAATCGCCCTCGTTAGTTTCTTCTCCTTCGGAAGTTAAAAAACAAAAACATCGACCTACTGAAAAAATGATTTTTCCCTTAACGACAGATGATCCTTTCGATATCATTTACATAAGCTTTGTTGTGCAACATAAATTATTAAAAGAAAAAAAGGAAAATTTTAATTTATTCCCCTAATAATTACGTAAAATCTTATGTAAGGATTCATTTTAAAAATTTAGAAATTCTCAAGGAATTTCTGGGAATGGGGTGTTCTGTGTAGGCCCTGTTTTTCCACCTGACGGTTCAGGAAGGTTCTTGAACTTGAGAAATGAATTCTCACTGCGGTGAAAGATGGTAAACGGGAAAAGGCATTATTTCCTGTGTTGATCTCCAATCCGACCGTGCACATTGATTGTCTCCACGCCCGATGTCAAATACAAATAAAGCAGGTTCGCCAACAAAATAGGAACTGTTTTTCACTTTTCGGTTCACCCATATTATTTTGAAAAAGAGAGCAAGAAGATTAACAAATTTAAAAATCCAATTCACTTAGAATGGAGAATACATTTCTGCCACCTTTCATTCCTCAAGGAATAAATAAGCCAGCTCTGAGAATAATGTTTCGTTTGTCTTCAAACCGCCCAATTTCTTCTAAAGCGCTTATTCCGTTTCTCGCAATGTTGAAAATGAAGTTTTCGTAAAATAAATGCTTGGGTAGGTTTAAATTTAAATAAAACAAGACCTACAAACATTTTTTATTGTTTGCGAGGAGGCGATGCCCCCTCTGCCCTTTAAAAGGAACATTTTAACTTCCTTAAAGAAGTTATTGTGATACCCTCGACGTCGGGTTTTTTAGGAAGGGTCTTCCAGACCCCGGAGGGTCCTGATCTTTACCGATCTCAACTTTGTCTGTAGTGCCGGCCGGCCGTAGCGTTTTTTTCCGGAACACTTTACGGCCACAGTTTTCATCGGATTTTCACCAAATTTTCACATAATTTCTTTAGCCGTTGAAGAAGAATGTAACGAGGGTGATTTTTGCATTTCGAAAAAATGGCGGAGATATGTCTGTTTGAAATTTTAAAAAATTCGCTGCTGCCGAACCGTTAATCTTATTTTCATCAAATTTTCACCAATTACTCCTTATATTTTTTACGAATTTTCAGTGCAAAAAAATTGCCACTTTTTTAATTATTATTTTTTTTTTAGTAGGGAGAAATTTCATACTTCTACCCATTACGAGAGGCACATCCGTAGGCCAAAGAGCCCATTATTTCTACCTTGACACTTACAAAAATTTCGAAAAAAAACTTAGTAATTTAAAAAAATCGAAAAAAAAAAACCCGGCAAATTTTTGGCAAAAAAACTTTGAAAATTAAAAAAAAATTAGAAAATTTTTTGACAAAAAAAAAGAAAATTTCAAGAAAACCCTCCGTTTACGTCCCCTCCGTTATACTTCCCCCTCCTATACTTCCCTTCCCATATACTTCCCCCTCCTATATTGTTACTTCTCTTTAAGGAAGTTTTCGTTGGAAGCTCTTCAAACCTGTAGTTTCATTGAGAATCATGGCAATATAACCATCTTTATAAAATCATAAATAAGTCTTTAAAAAGAGGGCATCAATAAAATCAGAAAACGATTAACGGGGCTTCCTATGGAAAAGGAAAATCTCCCCCTTTTCACTTGCCCAGCTTCTTTGACCCTTAAAGATCAAACGGACTAATAAGCAATTCATTTCTCTATAATTACAGCGAAATAAAAATTATAATAAAATTCAAATTTTTAATTTTATCACCCATAAATGGTATAAGATATCGCTGAAATTAATACGCCGATATAAACGTAGGAGATAGCTGTTATAACGACTTACGACAGGTAAACAATAATTTGTATTATTTAGCTGTTAAATTTACGTCCAGTAAAATGGAGTCACGAGCGAGAATCGTTAACGCACGGCTGCCACCTTTCCGGAAGAAATTTGCAATTTTATGATTTTTTTACGTCAATACATCATAAATCAAGAAAAATAAGTAATTATTAACAATATTAAAAAGAATACTTAATAATAAATTTTGATGCATAATCCAGTCCTAAAAATTCCTGAATATTTCACATAAATAATTTAATGGGTGATTAAGAGTGGTTTTTAATCTTAAATTATTAAAATACTTGAGAATAGAATTAATAAAAATTAATTAGATGGTAAATTTTGAAAAAATGTTTAAGCACCTTAATGGGTCAAATGGTTCAGCAGACAGTTTCATGCGCTTAAAAATTTATTGGTTTAATTGAATATTAAAACTGATTGGTAAATTATTTTCTTGATACTCTTTTTATTGACAGTTTGCTCTACCTATTGCGAATGCCTATAAGTTGAATTGCTTCGACCCAGCGACGGTAGATCTCAGGAAAATCAACGCCCCTGGTTTACGCCAAAAGTTGAAACGTCGAATTAAAAAGTTTTTAAAAATCAACAGTTAGGTAAATAGTGGTTTTTTAAGAAAATAAAATAAAACTAAGTGAAATGTGATGAAAAAACCCCATAGAATGTCCGAAAATTCGAAAAAATCGGGATTCTGGGGCACTTGGTTCAAAAATGGTGGAAAATAGCCAATAATTTTTTTATAAGGAAGGGTACTCCAAATTAGCGACCAACCGCCGAAAACTGCCGTTTTCATTTTAAATTACCCAAATAGAAGTTTAAAGTGACAGCCTCCACGTTCTTGGAAAGGTGTGACCCGTGTAAAAAACACCCCGCCTCGCAAAAATCCTTTTACATCAGCCGGAAAAAGTTGTGATATCAACTTCCCCGCCCTCAAATGAGCGAGAAGAGTCGATACGCCCGAGTGGTAGGTACGATGTGTGAGAAGCATGATGCCCGTGCTCCCGTTTTCAATGCTCCCCTTGGCGGCATCGCGAAATGCTTTGTATCATGATTGCCGTTATTTATCAAGCCCTGGAACGTCCTGGAACGCTTAAGAATTACTGTGTTATCACTGAGTTCCTAACTAATCACTAGTATACACCCCATACACATACATACACATACCCCCCCCCCCCCGGTACTCACACATGACACTACGCCTTCATCTACGTATGTCTGAGTGTTTGAATCATAACGATTTTTCCCGAAGAACGCACAGCACGTCTTAACTACGTCCCTGTAAACAAACATTTCGCGATGCCGCCAAGGGGAGCATTGAAAACGGGAGCACGGGCATCATGCTTCTCACATCATCGTACCTACCACTCGGGCGTATCGACTCTTCTCGCTCATTTGAGGGCGGGGAAGTTGATATCACAACTTTTTCCGGCTGATGTAAAAGGATTTTTGCGAGGCGGGGTGTTTTTTACACGGGGTGTTTTTTGTGGGGATATCATATCTTTTTGTAGTTTAAATTCAAATGAATCGTAAAACTCCTAAAAGAACCGCGCGTTGTTTCAGTTGCCCGGAAAAATGGTCACTGGTCAAATTGACCCCAAGGGGTCTGGAAGACCCATTTCCGAAATTCGACCTTATGGTGTAAATCGGGTGTACAGCCGGCGCCACAGACAATGATCACTGGTCAAATTGACCCTGAGGGGTCTGGATGACCCATTTCCGAAATCCGTCCTCATTACTATACTCGTCCTCATTGCTAAACTCAGAAGGAAGCTCTGTGCACAATTTCAAGTCGATTGGTCTTGTCTCCAGGCTGTGTACCCGTTAAAGTGGCTAAAATTACCCTAAAATTTCAGTTTTTTTTCCTAACTTTTTTTTAAGTTAAGATTTCGGGGTAAATCTTTCAAAAGGCACTGGCTCAAGTTGAAAGGAAGCTCTGTGCAAAATTTCAAGTCAATCGGTGCGCTAGGAGAGGCTGTAGCCTTGTCTAGCTGAATAAGAAGAAGAAGAAGAAGAAGAAGAAAAAAAAAACCGGGTTTTCAGACTTTTATATCTCGGCTCCCTGTGGACCGATCGACTTGAAATTTTCAGCGTTTACTCATATCATATCAAAGTAAATCTGTAGCAAATTTCAAGTCGATCGGTCCACAGGGAGCCGAGATCCAGATACCTGAAAAACGCAAATCGTGACGTCCAGTAAACATACACTTGGTAGGTACCGTTTTCTGACGTCTTCGGACTGGGTGTTGCTTGGCGGGGCGGAACGCTACCGCGTTCCTAGATTTATTACCACAAAAAACGGGTTTTTAGTTCGAAAATTTTTTTTTCAATTTTTGCCTCGTTTCTAGGTAAGAACCCGCAACAGTTCCGTTTCAAGCCTCAAAAACTCCTGAAACGCAATAATAAGCGAAAAAAAACGGGTCTTAGGTCGAAAAAAAACTTTTTTTCCATTTTTTGCCTCGAAATCACTTCTGGAATGTAGAAGAACCCCCATCAATTCCGTTTCAAGCCTCAAAAACCCCGGTAACGCAATAATAAGCAAAAAAAAAACGGGTTTTAGATCAAATTTTTTTTTTAAATTTTTTGCCTCGAAATCACTTCTGGAATATAGAAGAACCCCCATCAATTCCATTTCAAGCCTCAAAAACCTCGGAAACGCAATAATAAGCGAGAAAAATGGTTTTTAGGTCGAAAAAAAAATTTTTTTTTCAATTTTTTGCCTCGAAATCACTTCTGGGATGTAGTAAAACCCCCAACAATTCCGTTTTAAGCCTCAAAAACCCCTGAACGCATAATAAGCGAGAAAAACGGGTTTTTAGGTTTTTGGACAACCTAAATGGGTTATTTTTTATATTATTTAGACTTATTAGACTCTGATGATGATTATATTTAGATCATATGTTGTGGTATCCACATCACTCCCCAGACGGAGAAAAGGGTTCTCGAGGTGCTGTGTGTCGAGCGATGATGCGTCGAAAATGCGTGTGCGGATGCTGGAACGCATTCTGTCGAGCTGTGACGTGAGTGACGCAGATTCGAGAAGTTCGTTCCAAGGTTGAAGTTCCTCCAATTGAGCGGTTTGAAGAGGTGCCGAACTGCTGAAGAGTTGAGGGAGTTCCGCCAGTTCAGTGAGTCGAACTGGTGCGTTACTGTTCATGTCAATTGAGTGATGCTGATGCTGACGATGATGATGTTTGATGATTGATTGAGATCGAGGAGAAAAAAATTGCTGGACTGATAGGAGATCAAGACGTGTCGGAGCTATTCTCGTTCTGTGTTTGTATGTTGAGAGAGTGTATGTAAGAATGAAACATCTGTTTTAATTCTTCCTCATACACAAAATATGTTTCGGCTTGTAATATCATAAATTTTGGTTTTTGTTAAATACATGACACTAAATTATGTTAAAAAGGTGTTTAATTCTTATAAAACCAAAATTTAAAGATCTTTTCATTGTAAGTCGGAACAAAATATCACAAAAAAAATTCTCTGGAAACAACACAAATTGAAAATAATAAAAATGACCATATTAGGCCCAATACAGTAAAAATAATATCAATTAAGTAATGAATAATATTTTTCTTTTCTTGATTTGTCAGCCGGAGTTTATTTTTATTCGTTCAAAACCCCAACAAATATGAACGAATAAAAATAATAATAATCGATCTTGACCATCCCTCACCAATGGATTTGTCTCGAAATCTTGAGCAGGGAATTTTCCTTGTTGAATTTTGATTTTCATTCTTGAATTTTGATTTTGATTCTTGAATTTTCATTTTGATTCTTGAATTTTGATTTTCATTCTTGAATTTTCATTGTCAATTTCAATTTCGATTGTGTTGTTTCCAGAGAATTTTTTTTTGTGATATTTTGTTTCGACTTACAATGAAAAGATCTTTAAATTTTGGTTTTATAAGAATTAAAGACCTTTTGACATAATTTAATTTCATGTATTTAACAAGAAACCAAAATTTATGATATTACAAGCCGAAACATATTTGTGTATGAGGAAGAATTAAAACAGATGTTTTCATTCTTACATGTAAATGAGGCGCTCTGGGTACGAAGGACGAACTCAACATCGGACAATTTTTTTTTTTTTTTTTTTTTTTTTTTTTTTTTTTTTTTTTTTTTTTTTTTTCAGATTATAGACTTCTTGGTGAATACACCCATATAATTTTTATGTTGAGTTCGCCCTTTTTTCCCCTTTAAATACGTAAAAACCGATATGCGGCAAAGCTCTAACTGCGATATCCGATCGGGTACGAAGGGCGAACTCCACATCCATAACCCACAACCCCACTCCTTTTCCTATTCCAGGGCATGACTATTCTGTTGAGTTCGCCCGTAACATAAAACTTTAAAATGCGAATATCTCGAAACTACGTTTTGTTGAGTTCGCCCTTCGTACCCGGAGCGCCTCATATGTTGTGTGATTTTAGAATTTCGAAAAAATGGCGTTAGTTTTTAAGTGTATTCTCTTCATAGCTTTCACCAGAAGTAAATTGATAATAGTTAAAGAAAGAGGAGAACGTCTCAACTTTTCCTTTGTGCTAAGCTGAGAAGGATATACTTAAACCCGACGTGGAGGGTATCACAAAACTTATTATTTTTGAAGAAAGAAATGCGTTTAATTACCTTTAAATATCCAGGTAGATTCTGCATAAAAATAATTCGTAAAAACATAAATTAAAGACTTTTCCTCAAAAGTTTTGAATAGATTTTTTTCCATCCTTTATTCCGGTAAACTTCCTGCTCCAAACGTCGTTTACTTAAAAATAAAATAAGTAAGTTGAAACGGGCTCAAAACTAACTTCAGTATTTGCTCTACATGTTAACGTGTTGACATCCGTTGTATAGCACCCTTGTAGTATGGATTTATTTTCTTATAGAGGTGATATAGGAGGAAAAACGTTTCCTGGAAGAGAAGGTACTTGGGCGAACGGAATAATACTCAGTCAAAAGGTTTCAGGCGTCTAGACTCAAGAAATTAACTTATTGAAGTATAAAATGAGCCATTCGCTGCATGAAATCCTTGTATAGTTTCCAAGAATCCAGTTTCAACCTACTTACCTACTTTGATGGTTAATAAACTAATTAAGAAAAAGCAGGTCAAATGATTCACTTAACAAAATCTTTAATTTTAAATGAAGGCATAAATCTTTTTAATTCGTTTTAAATGGAAAAAGAAATATGACGCAAATGCGTTAAAATGGTTGTTTTTGATTGGAGAACTCGGGTGTCGACGGGGTGCAGAGTGAAAATTGAAGGGTTTCCCTTGTAGCGAGCGTCGGGGGTCAATTTCGTAACACTTGCCCAGGTCGTACCGGCCCTCCTACACTGAAATCGACTTAAGCTCATATTTATAATCGTTTTCCCGACTTTTCTTACTTTTCGGTGATTATTCTCCGAGTGCTTTTTCTGGCAGTTTAGCTCCCTACGAAAGAAACACAACCGGAAATTAAAACTCAGATAAAAAATAATGGAACTTGACAACAAGAAAAAAATCCTATATCATCGAATCCAAAAAAAAGAAAGTCCCATTTTGACTAACTTTATGATAAATGGCCTTGAATAGATGAAGAATTGCAGCTCAAAAGCAGTTGATGAAAAATATTCTTAAGATTAAGTTGGAAAGTGAGAAGTGAGAGAGGAAAAAGATGAGGGAGTTTTTGTGCGCGTGTCGCGCGGGCGGCCGCAGCGCCAAAAGCCGACCTCCCCCTCCACCTGTTACTCTGGAGGGTCTCGTATATGAAGCCGACAGAGAAGAACTAAACAGCTCAGTGCAATGTGCCACCGGAATCAAATCAGGTAAATTAAAAATATCGAAAATGCAGTCGAGCGAAAGATTTCAACAAAAGGAATCTTTTAATTTGCTTCAAAAAATAAAGCGTTTCTTAAAAACTTCTTTTCCCTCAAAAAGTTATTGTGATACCCTCAGATTTTTTTGGAAATGGGTCTTTTAGACCCCTTAGGGTCAAAACGACCCAAGTCTGTGGGGGAATTTCTTTGTGATTTTTCAAACCTTCCTTTTTTTGTTGATCTTATTAACCTCATTAAAAATACTGACTGTATTCGTTTTAGTGGTCCTTTATCCTTTTGAGCTTATTCAACAACAAAGAGCTTATTTAGTCGTATAATTAATTTTCATGTAAATACCACAAATTGGATAAATAATATCGTGGTTGACAGTAATATTGTTATTAGCGGTAACCAACGTTTAATTGCGGATAATTCCACCTATGTTAGTACCTTCTAAGAATCTCCCAAAGGTGCCTAAGTATGAGCCGAATTCGCCAAAAATTTGAGCCTTCAAAGGCTCAAATTTAAAAATTCTTCTTTTTATGGTTTATGGATTATTTTTTTAAACATAGTTTTAACATGTTTCGGCCAACACTCTTGGCCTTCTTCAGCTCAAACTAAAACAGCAAAAGATACATCAAAAATATTGTTCAAATTTTTATTGAAAATTTTTCACTTACATGTAAACCTTGTATCTTTGATGATGTAGTTTGAGCTGAAGAAAGCCAAGAATGTTGGCCGAAACATATTCAAATAAAAAGTATGATTAAAACACGTGCTATAAATTGAGGCGCTCCGGGTACGAAGGGCGAACTCAACATCGGACAATTTTTTTTTTCATTTTCAGATTCTAGACCTCTTGGTGAATACACCCATATAATTTTTATGTTGAGTTCGCCCTTTTTTCCCCTTTAAATACGTAAAAACCGACAAACTGCGATATCCGAGCGGGTACGAAGGGCGAACTCCACATCCTAGTCCACGACCCCCAATCCTTTTCCCATTCCAGGGCATCACTTTTCTGTTGAGTTCGCCCGTAACATAAAACTTTAAAATGCAAATATCTCAAAACTACGTTTTGTTGAGTTCGCCCTTCGTACCCGGAGCGCCTCAATTCATCAATAATAGAATTAAAAAACCAATAAAGAACTTACTTAAAATTCGTGCAAAAAATCAGGGGTTGATCCAATTTTAGGGTCTTTGAAACTTCGGGAAGTTGAAGGGTACTAAATGTCGGAATTTTTTGAAATTTTTATGGGGTTCAAGAGCTTAACTTTTCGTCATTTTGAGTCTAGGTTCGATCCCTGTGGTAATAAGGGATTTTTGTTTGTTAAAACAATCAAAATAAAATTTCTTCTGGAGATGATGTTGGTAAGGTCTCTCCTTTGGAGTTGGACTGAAATGGGCACTAAGGCAACATGGCGAGAGCCCCCGCCTGGGCCCAGCCCCCTCCCCGATTTTGTGATATCCTAGAATACAAAGGGAGGTGGGGTTTGTTTCTAATAAAAGAAAATCTTGTGCACCTCATTTATGTAGGTCAAAAGTTATAATATGACAAGCATTTAAAAACTTAAAAACTTTGCTAAAAAACCAAGTAAAAAAGAGCGATTGAACTTTAGGCCTCAGAAACTTTTTTCCTAATTTAGAATAATCTTTTACAAACAGATTTTTTCTGATTTTTGTTTTGTTCGGATCTTATTTAATTTTTCAAAAAAAAAAAAAAAAAAAAAAAAAAAAAATGACCATTAGGTCGGTTAGGAAGCAGTATGTAAACTCAAAAATTCTAATTTTACCCCAAAAAAAATTCCATTTTTGCACCCTCAACCGATTTTTATCTTTTTACAAATGAGGCGCTCGGGGTACGAAGGGCGAACTCAACAAAACGTAGTTTCGAGATATTCGCATTTTAAATTTTTATGTTACGGGCGAACTCAACAGAAAAGTCATGCCCTGGAATGGGAAAAGGAGTGGGGGTTGTGGACTAGGATGTGGAGTTCGCCCTTCGTGCTCGGATATCGCAGTTAGAGCTTTGCCGCCGGTTTTTACGTATTTAAAAGGGAGAAAAGGGCGAACTCAACAAAAATTTATATGGGTGTATTCACCATAGAATCTGAAAATGAAAAAAAAAATGGCCGATGTTGAGTTCGCCCTTCGTACCCGGAGCGCCTCAAATCTTCCCTTCCCGTCTAAAGTTTTGCCTAGGGCCGTACTATTCGTCCGATCTTCCCCAAATTTTCACCAAACACTCCTTTTATTAAAAAATAAATTTCTTTTCACACGCTAGTTTTTTAAAAATGTGAATTTCGATAGAAATATGTATTAACAGAGAGATTTTTAACCATTTGTGTTTTTTCTTGGAAAATTTGAAACCTAAAAATCAGAATTATAAAAAAGTAACTTTGATCGTTATTTACCGATCTACCGACGATTGTGGACTAGGATGTGGAGTTCGCCCTTCGTACCCGCTCGGATATCGCAGTTAGAGCTTTGCCCCATATCGGTTTTTACGTATTTAAAGGGGAAAAAAGGGCGAACTCAACATAAAAATTATATGAGTGTATTAATTAGTATTTTTACTAAAGAGTTTCCCTTCAAAGGTCTAGAATCAGATCTAATTTTCATACTTTTTTTAATTTTTGAAAACTTTATTGTTCCATAAAAATACTTTTACGTTTTCAATCCGAGTGATAAAACTTATCTTGTATCTTTCATTAAAAACCAATATATTGCGATATATTTTTCTTTAAAAATAACCCCAGACGGGCAATAAAACGATTGACGGGTTATGTTGTAAAAGATAATACAGGTAAAACCTGAGTTTTACGGAATCATGTGGGACCGAAAAAATTTTCCGCATCTAACAGGTTTCCGCATTAGACAGGGTTTACCCCCACCCCTCCTATGTCTTTCCATTACTACTTAACGTATTCATTTACCCATTTTATTTTAATTTATTTATTATTGAAAGCAATTACAGTGCATCAATTAGCACAAGCTACTGTAAGTACGTAAGGTAAATAATAAATAAATTGATTCTTTAGATTTATATGTAGTACTTTTTTTTTTTTTTTTTTTTTTTTTTTTTTTTTTTTTTTTTTTTTTTTTTTTAAAGCTATCAGCTATTTAAGCTATTTCAGCCTTGAAAGAGTTATAGTACTTTAAAAGCATGGATGAAGGTTGATAATCTATAGGTAATCATAAAACAAGAGTGATTGATTATAAACGTGATTTATTTAAATAAAAATTAATTTAACCTAACAGCCAATAAATACGAAAATATGTGGAACAGTATCACATTGCGACTAGTCAATCGTTATTCACTTCTTATATGTACGTAATACAAAACTTGAATTTTAAAGACTAGATAAACGTTTATTTAAAGTAGTCGGTGAGTTTTTTTTGGACATTTCTTTTATTTAATAATATTTTTTCTGTCGATGATAAAGCTTCGTGAACATAGTTATGACACTGCAAGTTACCTTGCTCTGCATAAAATAAGGACAAATTTTTTAGCACTGCCAAAGCTTCACTATGATTTTTGATTGTCGATTTCTCATCTTCTTCTTCTGATATCTTTTCATCTTCCGTTGCAGCTGGTGTTTCATCCAACGGGTATAGGCCGTCGTCACAAGTTAAAACGTCATTTTCCATCAGGTGAAAATCACCCAGCTGAGGTGGATCGTCTTCGTCCTCCGAAATTGATAGGCTAAGGTCATCGTCCGAAATTTCATTCTGCCTTTTGAGTTCAAATCCTGCATTTTTAAAACACTTTGATACAGTCTTTTTTGATATGTTTCGGAAAGCTTTATCGAGCCACCGAATTGAATCCAGGACGGTTATTTTTTTAGCTAACTCACAAGCCGAGCTGCTTTGGTCCACTGCAGCGACCAGGGACTGCATAAGGTTTTTCCTGTAATGAGTCTTTAGGCATTTAATAACACCCTGGTCCATAGGCTGCGTGATGCTCGAGGTGTTAGCCGGAAAAAAAGCCAACTTTACATGGCTTAATGTCAAGTGGGGGTGGCATGAAGCGTTGTCCATGAACAAGATTACTTTCCTATCTTCGTTTTGCATTCTTCTGTTGAAATCCTTTAACCACTCCTCCATAATGAATGCCGTGTTCCATGCTGTTTTGTTGCTTTTCCATATTACTGGAAGATCTTCGATTTTGATGTTCTTAAAGCATCTAGGTTTAGCTGCGTTGCCTATCAATAGTGGCTTCTCAAAATCTCCATCCATGTTACTGCACACGAGAACGGTCAGCCTCTCTTTGGCCAGTTTTCCACCTTTGCATTGTTCGCCTCTTATGCCCAATGTTTTCGACGGTATGGCCCTGTAAAACAAAGCCGTTTCGTCAACGTTAAAAACATTTTGACTCTTGTAGTCCATAATCAAGTCGGAAATTCGATTTTTCCAATCGCCAACAATTTTCAAATCTACGTCGTTTGATTCCCCGCATACGCTGCTCCATACGACGCTATGTCGTGATCTGAAACTCTGCAGCCATCCGTTAGAAGCCTTGAAAGATCGATTTTCAAGAGAAATGGCAATCTGTTTGGCCTTCTCCTGAACCATTGGCCCCGATATAGGAATGTTTCTGGCCCTTGTTCTAACGAACCATTCCCATACTTGCTCGTTTATGGCATCGTTTTGACTCACAGTTGCTTTCTTCTTCGCTTTGAGTTCGCGGGTCCCGACTTCCACTTCTCGCATTATTTCAGCCTTGTTCTTAAGCAAGTGATAGATTTGAGTTTTGCCACACTTATAAATTTCTTGAAGTTGTTTCACACTACACTTTTTATTCTCATGACACTTTATTATTTCAATTTTTTGTTTATTAGTAAACTGCACTCTTCGACTCGACATCTTGAGTAGAACTAAACAAAAAATAATTCTTCCTTTCGAAAGTTAATGACCAGAGTGTCAAAAATTTTAAGCTCATCGCGTAACGGAAATTCAACGGTCGGAAAAACAAAAGAGAGAGATTAAGAAGGCAATTTTTACCTGCTAAGGGTTGTAACAGCCGTTTTAACGTTAGTAAGTGATAAAGATTTTTAAAAAATTTCCGCAAAACTCAGTGTTTTTCACCAAAAAAGGGAAAAGCCTTTTCCGTTTCCGCGTTTGACAGTTTCCGTAAATCTCAGGTTCCAATACATAGGATTTCCTATCTAACTGGCCGGGACCGAAAAGATTTTCCGTAACTGACAGGTTTCCGCTAATCACAGGTTCCGCAAATCACAGGTTTCACCTGTAGTTTCATTGAAGTCAGAAGCAACGTAAACAAGTAAACCAAGTCAGAACCTTTTGTTATAAATAAACTTGTGACGTTTAATTTTCAATGTAAGATGTTAATTTGCATATGAATCATTTTCATGGTAAACTTTAATCATGAGCGATTTGCGTGAGAAGGAATCACGATTTTTTTTTTCTGGGAAATTTATTTTAGGTTATCCAAAATTCAGAGAATCCCATTGAAAATAAAATAGAAGTTTCCCCTTGGGCAACAAAAAAAAAAAAAAAAAACAAAAAGAAAAAGAAAGAAAAACCCGGAAAATTTTTCGAAAAAAAAAATTTTTTTTTGACAAAAAAACTTAGAAAATTTTTCGAAAAAAAAAAAAAAAAAAAAAAGGAAAACCCGAAAAATTTTTCGAAAAAAACAAACTTGGAAAATTCTCCTTTATACTTTCCCACCCTACTACATCCCCTTCCTTTATACTTTCGTTCCTTATACTTCCCCCTCCGTTATACTTCCCCTCCCACATACTTCCCACTCCGTTATACTTCCCCTCCATATACTTCCCACTACGTTTTACGTCCCCTCCGTTATACTTCCCCCTCCTATATAGATACTTCTCTTTAAGGAAGTTTTCGTTGGAAGCTCTTCAAACCAGTACTTTTAAATTGAAACGAAAAAATTGAATTTTCTGTTGGGCTAAAACAAATTCTTTTAGGTCAATAACATTTAATATTTTATTTGACAAAAGTCGTCGCCCTAAACGTGTCGACGCAAGGGCTTTCCAGACTTATACCCCCTAAAGAGTTTACCAAGAAAAGAGTAAAGAATATAATGTTAATATAAAAAAAACGATCAGTAAAAAGAATATCATTTTCACCATAAAATCTCGAGCTTTTTTTACCTACGCCTACACGTGGATCCTCGATTAATTTATGAGACCTTTATTGTACACCTGCTTTTAGGGTCGTTAACACCGCCCTTTTTTGATTAATTAACAAGTTAGCCTCAGAATTCAAAAGTTAACTTACCGCTGGAATTTTCCCCTCAAAACTCTATAACTACGTTTTAATCTACAATCGATTATCCACAAATGGAGGTTTATCAGTCAGACATCTGGCCCGCATTGTAAGTTTAATTTTTTAAAAAAAGAAAAAAATAAAAACGCATTTCATCATTAAGGGGATATGAGGGTTTTAAGTTGGTTGCTTTGTACATTTTTCGTTGTGAGCAACGATTTTCGGTTTTTCCCTTCTATCTCGGAAACCGTCGCTTAAAACGAAAAAACGTCCTAACTAAAAGTTGTAGCTACGGACATTTACTACATAAAATATTATTAGTTTTTTCCGTCAGAGCAATATTTTAGGAGATATGAAGGTTTTTAAGTATTCAGACAGGCTCTGTAGGATTATTAGTTTTAACCTCATAACTCCTTAAATATTGCTCTAACGCAAATAATGAATAAATAAACTTTTGTAGGAAATCTTTGTATCTACAACTTTTATTTAGGACATTTTTTCGTTTTGAGCGACGGTTTCCGAGATAGAAGGGAAAAACCGAAAACCGTTGCTCACAACGAAAAATTTGCAAAGCAACTCACTTAAGAATCCTCATATCTCCTTAAGTATTGCTCTGACAAAAAAACCAATGAAGTCTTTTTTGTAGTAAATTTTAGTACCTACAACTTTTACTTAGGACGTTTTTTCGTTTTGAGCGACGGTTTCGAGATAGAAGGGAAAAACCGAAAACCGTTGTTAACATAGAAAAATTTGCAAAGCAACCAACTTAAATACTTCATATCTCCTAAAGTATTGCTCTGACGGAAAAAACTAATAAGACATTTTATGTAGTAAATTTTAGTACCTACAACTTTTACTTAGGACATTTTTTCGTTTTGAGCGACGGTTTCCGAGATAGAAAGGAAAAACCGAAAACCGTTGTTAACAACGAAAAATTTGCAAAGCAACCAACTTAAATACTTCATCTCCTAAAGTATTGCTCTGACGGAAAAACTAATAACATTTTATGTAGTAAATTTCAGTACCTACAACTTATACTTAGGACATTTTTCGTTTTGAGCGACGGTTTCCGAGATAGAAGGAAAAACCGAAAACCGTTGTTAACAACGAAAAATTTGCAAAGCAACTCACTTAAAAACCATCATACCTCCTTAAAAGAAAAGTGGATGTTACAACAGTTACTTTTTAAAAGAGGATCAGTTAAGTGCAAAGCTTCATAAAACTGGTTTTAATCGACCTTTTAGTGTTAAAATGAGGAAAAATTTAAATTTTTTTTACCTTATTATATCTTCTTTACCACTTTGAGAAAGCTGTCAGTTCATTTTCAAAGTAGCTCTTGGAATTTGTTGGCCTAAATAAGTTATGGAAGTTGCACGTATATGTTAAAGGGTAAGGGCCGATGATTGATTGATTTTATACAGGGAAGAGAAATGTAATTATATCGAAAAACAAGGAATTTAGGGGCTCTAGGAGAAACTTTCATTGATAATTTCATTGTAAAGCGATGACATTTTAAACAAATTGGAGGCTTAGAAAATTCCCCGGGGTAACTCAACACCTCCGTGGCCTCATTAGACTAATGAATCGTCTCAGGGTGATATGAAAAAATAGAAAACATTTTTTTAAAAAATTTAAACAATTTAATTGAATATTATTTCCGTTCGAGAGGTTGCTTGAATGTCTAAAAATACATTTTTCTCTTTGGTGGTTCAATTCTTGCTGTATATTTTATAAAATAAACAAGATAAGCTGATGTCAAACAGGCGTTTCTAAGATTTGTGGCGTGCATATCCGGGAAATGTGAACAAACAATGTTTTCCTTGAAATCGATAGAATTTTTCAGTTTTGCAAATCTAAAGATAGTTCACTAGAAAGTACTAGTTTGAAGAGCTTCCTTAAGGAGAAGTAAAATATAGGAGGGGGAAGTATTAAAGAGGGGATGTATAATGGAGGGGAAGTACAACGGAGGGAGAGGTATAAAAGAGGGGAAGTACAACGGATGGGGAAGTATAAGGAGGGGAAGTATAAAGGTGGGGAAGTATAAAGGAGAGGGAAGTATAAAGGAGGGGAAGTACAACGGAGGGGGAAGAAGAATAGAGGGGGAATTATAAAGGAGGGGAAGTATTTCGAAATAAAAGCGCAAATTTTAAAAATAAACTATAAAAATCTTCGGAAAAAAACTTAAAAATTTTTGAAAACAAAAAACGTTGATTTTTTGGAAGAAAAAAAACTTCCCCCTCCGTTATACTTCCTCTCCCTTATACTTCCCCTTCCTTATACTTCCCTCCGTTATACTCCCTCCCTATAATTGAGGCGCTCCGGGTACGAAGGGCGAACTCAACAAAACGTAGTTTCGAGATATTCGCATTTTAAAGTTTTATGTTACGGGCGAACTCAACAGAAAAGTCATGCCCTGGAATGGGAAAAGGAGTGGGGGTTGTGGACTAGGATGTGGAGTTCGCCCTTCGTACCCGCTCGGATATCGCAGTTAGAGCTTTACCGCATATCGGTTTTTACGTATTTAAAGGGGGAAAAAAAGGAGAGATCAACATAAAAATTATATGGGTGAATTCACCAAGAGGTCTAGAATCTGAAAATGAAAAAAAAAATTTGTCCGATGTTGAGTTCGCCCTTCGTACTCGGAGCGCCTCAACCCCGCCTCAGCGCCCCCTCCGTTATACTTCCCCCTCGTTACACTTCCCCTCCTATATTTACTTCTCTTTAAGGAAGTTTTCGTTGGAAGCTCTTCAAACACCTACTTTTTAAACTTTGATCCCAATTACAGACCAAAGTATTCCTCTTGTTAGGAGATCTCGTAACATTTAAGGCTAAAATTTTTTCATTTTTTTCCGAGTGAAACACGATATTTGTGTCTATAGGGGTTTAACGAACTAAAGTCATCTTGAAGGGGGATTTATTTTTTAAAAAATTTTTTCCTTAAATTAGAGTTTTTGTCCCATTAGGAGACGTCAAAGTTAAAATTTATTTACGCGTTATCCCAATTTGGGTGTTATATTTTTTCAATTCACTTTCCTGAAGAACCTACCTAATGTCTCATTATAGAAACATCAAAAAAACATCTCATGTTTTTGACTTCCTTAAAGAAGTTATTGTGACACCCTCCACGGCGGGTTTTGGGGAAGGGTATTCCAGACCCCGGAGGGTCAAATCACACACTTTACAGCCACAGTTTTCAACGATTTTCACCAAATTTCCACACTAATTTCTTTAGCCGGTGAAGAAGAATGTAATGAGGGCGATTTTTGAATTTCGAAAAAATGGCGGAGATATGTCTGTTGAAATTTTAAAAAAATCAGCTTTTCACCAAATTTTCACCAATTACTCCTTATATTTTTTAAGAGTTTTTGGTAAAAAAATTGCCAGTTTTAATTATTAATTTTTTTAGTAGGGAGAAATTTCATACTTCTACCCATTACGAGAGGCACTTCCTAGTCCAAAAGCCCATTTCTACCTTGACACTTTAAAACATTTTCGAGAAAAGAACTTAGAAAATTTTTCAAAAAAAAAGGTTAAAAAAGCGCAAATTTAAAAAAGAAAACTCGGAAAATTTTTCGAAAAAAAAAACTCGGAAAATTAAAAAAAAAAAAACCTCGGAAATTTTCGAAAAAAAAAAATCGGAAAATTAAAAAAAAAAACTTCCTCCCTCTTATACTTCCTCTCTTTTATACTTCCCTCTTTTATATACTTCCCTTCCTTATACTTCCCCCTTAACCTCCCCTCCCATATACTTCCCTCTTCGTTGTACGTCCCCTCCGTTATACTTCCCCCTCCTATATTTGTTACTCTCTTTAAGGAAGTTTTCGTTGGAAGCTTTCATACCAGATTTTTTTTTATTTAATTTTGTTTTATTCATTTCATTACTCCAATTTGGAAGAAACCAGAGGAAAAAAACTGACATTCTAGATTAACGCGGTTTCGATTGACCTCTCGTAACAATGGGCTTTCAGTCAATTAAATGAACGTCGGGCAATAAAAGAAAGATATGTCACAGTTACTGGAAACTCGATTTTTCATTTCATTTACTCTATAATCAGATTAAATATTTTTTTAAAAAATTTTCCTTTTTTTCAGCTCTTGATTTGTTGGTGGCTGGTAATGGTACTTTTAGTCCTTGCACCGCCAGCCAGCCTGGACCCGAAAGCGAATGATTATCAAGATAGGGAGTGTCGTATGACGAATATCCAGTAAGTAATTTTTTTTTTCGGGACGTCCCGAGAGAAATCGGGATATATTTGTTCAGTAGGAGCAATAATTGAAAAATAAACAACGCGGTCATTTTATTCGAGGAAAAAAACAATTGAAAGGCTAACTAAAAAAATAAAAAAGGGCGTAGGAGTGGTCGCTAGAGTTGATGAAATTCAATTTTTATATTTATTAGGTGTACAAAATGAACTCGGCTAAAATTTACAAAATTCAAATTTACCTGTGGCTGAGTTCATTTTGTACACCTTATAAATAAAAATTGTAGGAAATTTAATTCTCTATAAATTTGTACTTAATTATTTTTTTCTGCACCATTTTCGGAAAATAATTTTTTTTTTAAATAAATTTATCTTGAAAATAGTGCGTCCTAGAGAAAAAATGAATAGAATAAAAATTAAAGAGAATTAAATTCCAAGATTTTATTTAGTGCATTTTTTCAATATCTGTAACGGTTTACGATTTACAAGCGTTTAAAAATTAACCTTCTTAATGGTTATACTTCAATAACCTTCTTACACGGAGAAGGTCAACTTTTGATGGACTTTAACGACTAAAATGTTTAAAATTTTGAAAAAATGAACTACTAGGTGTACTGAAACTCGGCTAAAATCTACAAAATTCAAATTTACCCTGTGGCTGAGTTTCATTTTGTACACCTAATAAATAAAAATTGTAAGAAATTAATTCTCTATAATTTGTACTTAATTATTTTTTTTCTAGAATGCACCATTTTCGGAAAATAATATTTTTTTTAAATAAATTTTTCTTGAAAACAGTACGTCCTAGAGAAAAATGAATACAATAAAAATTAAAGAGAATTAAATTTCCAACAGATTTTATTTAGTGCATTTTTTCAATATCTGTAACGGTTTACGGTTTACAAGCCTTTAAAAATTAACCTTCTTCATGGTTATACTTCAATAACCTTCTTACATGGAGAAGTTCAACTTTTGATGGACTTAAACGCCTAAAATGTTCAAAACTTTGAAAAAATGAACTACTAGTACAAAATGAAACTCGGCTAAAATCTACAAAATTCAAATTTACCCTGTGGCTGAGTTTCATTTTGTACACCTAATAATTAAAAATTGTAGGAATTTAATTCTCTATAAAGTACTTAGTTATTTTTTTCTAGGATGCACCATTTTCGGAATAAATTTTTTTTAAATAAATTTATCTTAAAAACAGTGCGTCCTAGAGAAAAAATGAATAGAATAAAAATTAAGAGAATTAAATTTCCAACAGATTTTATTTAGTGCATTTTTTCAATATCTGTAACGGTTTACGATTTAGAAGCCTTTAAAAATTAACTTCTTAATGGTTATACTTCAATAACCTTCTTACACGGAGAAGGTCGACTTTTGATGGACTTTAACGCCTAAAATGTTTAAAAATTTGAAAAAATGAACTACTAGGTGTACAAAATGAAACTCGGCTAAAATCTACAAAATTCAAATTTACCCTTTGTACACCTAATTTTTAATTTTTGCCACAAGCCAAAGCAATAGAACGTTGACTGAAGACCTTCATCCTCTTCGGCTCAGCTGTCAGATGATTATAATGAAGACAAATCTATTGGAAACGTGTTTTCCATGTAAACACCCGGCGACTGGTAAACAACGGAAAGAAAACAATATCTACTGCGTGACAGCGGTTAACTAGAAAGCAATTACGGCACATGAGTGTTCCCAGGATGATAACTTAACAGAATGCGTCAGTGATAGCGAAACTTAGTCAATTATTCCATATTTGGGGCCTCTTCCTCGTTTTCTGTAAACCCGTTCATACCCGCGCATTTATGCAGATCCTTTAGGCCGCCGGACCTATTGTCTTTCACTAAACGGATTTGAAACTATTTCCGTACAAATCCCATAAAACCCATGTTTTATTATTAATAACGTTTTAAATTAAATTTTCTATTGAGGTCAAGGTGAGAAAAGACTCGCAGACCAGAAATTGCTTCATAAACAAGACCTTACGTTTTATATGGAATTTTTATAGTTCGAACAACATAATTGAAAATTTTAGCTGGAAAGTGGCCAAAAGTTAACTCAGGGTGTTAATTAAGTAAGAGGAGACTTGAGGTATAACCGTCATACATCAGGACCGAGTCATGTTCTATTATTTTCTCATAAACATCGATTCGTAAGCCATCTAAAAAAAAGTAATTGAAAACAAGAATAATTAAAAGAAAAAAAAAACGATTCCATCATTATTTTCTCGTTAAAATGTCATATTATTCTTGTTTCTTTTTTTAATTAATAGAATTATAATTACTTCAACATATAAAAATTGAATAAAGTAGGGGAATGAGACAAACAAGTGCATTTGAAAGGCGAAAAAAAACTTGATTCAGTTTTACGAGATAAGCAGAGTACGGACTTGGCTAAATTATTGAATACAAAGAACTTGACTTGGGTCCTTGATGTCGGAAGCCTCATCTAAAGAGAAAATCTGGGGAAACAACCCAAAACTCGGTAAAAGATGTTTAACAGAACTATGGAAGGCCTGATAAAAGGGTTTTTCTAGACCAGAAGACCTAAAAACCCTAAAAAACATGTTTAACGCCCTTCCACTGGAATGGGTGTTTCTACATCCGAAAAATGAGGAAAATGACCAGAAGCCCGGTAAAAAGATGTTAATCACGCGAACACCTTATTAAACTAAGGTGTTTCTATACAAGAACGTCTACGAAAATGAGCCAAAAACCGGTAAAAGAGATGTTTAACGTCTGAATACTTGATAAAACGGGTTATTCTAGACCAGAAAATCGAAGAAAACTACCAAAATCCGGTAAAAAGATGTTTAACGCCCGTCCACCTGATTAAACGGGAGTTTCTACATCCAAAAAATGAGGAAAATGACAGAAGCTCGGTAAAAAAGATGTTAATCACCCGAAACCTGATTAAACGGGTGTTTCTACACAAGAAAGTCTATAAAAGCGAGCCAAAAACCGGTAAAAGAGATGTTTAACGCCTGAATACTTGATATAACGGGTTATTCTAGCCTAGAAAATGACCTAAAACCTAAAAAAGATGTTTAACGCCCGTCCACCTGATTAAACTGGTGTTTCTACATCCGAAAAATGAGGAAAATGACCAGAAGCACGGTAAAAAAGATGTTAAACACCCGAACACCGATTTAACGGGTGTTTTTACACAAAGTCTATGAAAACTGGTAAAAGAGATCTTTAATGCCTGATTACTTGATAAAACGGGTTATTCTGGACCAGAAAATGACCTAAAACCCTAAAAAAGATGTTTAACGTCCGTCCACTGATAAAACGGGTGTTTCTACATTCGAAAAATCGAGGAAAATGACCTAAAGCCCGGTAAAAAAAAGATGTTAAACACCCGAACACCTGATTTAACGGGTGTTTTACACACGAAAGTCTATGAAACGGCCCAAAAACCGATAAAAGAGATGTTTAACGCCTGATTACTTGATTAAAGCGGGTTATTCTAGACCAGAAAATGACCAAAACCCGGTAAAAAGGTGTTTAAACGCCCGTCCAACTGATTAAACAAATGTTTCTACATTCGTAAATCGAGGAAAATGACCTAAAGCCCGGTAAAAAAGATGGTAATCACCGAGAACCTGATTTAACAGGTGTTTCTACACAAGAAAGATAATGAAAATGGCCAAAAAACCGAAAAAAGAGATGTGTAACGCCTGAATACTTCATAAAAAGGGTTATTCGACCAGAAAATCGAAGAAAATGACCAAAATCCCTGTTAAAAAGCTGTTTAACACCCGTCCACCTGATTAAACGGGTGTTTCTACATCCGAAAAATGAGGAAAATGACCAAAAGGCAGGTAAAAAAGGATGTTAAACACCCGAACACCGATTTAACGGGTGTTTTTACACAACAAAGTCTATGAAACTGGTAAAAGAGATCTTTAATGCCTGATTACTTGATTAACGGGTTATTCTGGACCAGAAAATGACCTAAAACCCTAAAAAAGATGTTTAACGCCCGTCCACTGATAAAACGGGTGTTTCTACATTCGAAAATCGAGGAAAATGACCTAAAGCCCGGTAAAAAAAGATGTTAAACACCCGAACACCTGATTTAACGGGTGTTTCTACACACGAAAGTCTATGAAACGGCCCAAAAAACCGATAAAAGAGATGTTTAACGCCTGATTACTTGATAAAGCGGGTTATTCTAGACCAGAAAATGACCTAAAACCCTAAAAAAGATGTTTAACGCCCGTCCAACTGATTAAACAAATGTTTCTACATTCGTAAATCGAGGAAAATGACCTAAAGCCGGTAAAAAGATGGTAATCACCCGAGAACCTGATTTAACAGGTGTTTCTACACAAGAAAGATAATGAAAATGGCCAAAAAACCGAAAAAAAGAGATGTTTAACGCTGAATACTTCATAAAAGGGTTATTCGACCAGAAAATCGAAGAAAATGACCAAAATCCCTGTTAAAAAGCTGTTTAACACCCGTCCACCTGATTAAACGGGTGTTTCTACATCCGAAAAATGAGGAAAATGACCAAAAGGCAGGTAAAAAAGGATGTTAAACACCCGAACACCGATTTAACGGGTGTTTTTACACAACAAAGTCTATGAAAACTGGTAAAAGATATCTTTAATGCCTGATTACTTGATAAAACGGGTTATTCTGGACCAGAAATGACCTAAAACCCTAAAAAAGATGTTTAACGCCGTCCACTGATAAAACGGGTGTTTCTACATTCGAAATCGAGGAAAATGACCTAAAGCCCGGTAAAAAAGATGGTAATCACCCGAGAACCTGATTTAACAGGTGTTCTACACAAGAAAGTTAATGAAAATGGCCCAAAAAACCGAAAAAAAAAAGAGATGTTTAACGCCTGAATACTTCATAAAAAGGGTTATTCGACCAGAAAATCGAAGAAAATGACCAAAATCCCTGTTAAAAAGCTGTTTAACACCCGTCCACCTGATTAACGGGTGTTTCTACATCCGAAAAATGAGGAAAATGACCAAAAGGCAGGTAAAAAGGATGTTAAACACCCGAACACGATTTAACAGGTGTTTTACGCAACAAAGTCTATGAAAACGGCCAAAAACCGGTAAAAGAGATGTTTAACTCCTGAATACTTGATATAACGGGTTATTCTAGACCAGAAAATGACCAAAACCCCGGTTAAAAAAGGTGTTTAACGCCCGTCCAACTGATTAAACAAATGTTTCTACATTCGTAAATCGAGGAAAATGACCTAAAGCCCGGTAAAAAAGATGGTAATCACCCGAGAACCTGATTTAACAGGTGTTCTACACAAGAAAGTTAATGAAAATGGCCCAAAAACCGAAAAAAGAGATGTTTAACGCCTGAATACTTCATAAAAAGGGTTATTCGACCAGAAAATCGAAGAAAATGACCAAAATCCCTGTTAAAAAGCTGTTTACACCCGTCCACCTGATTAAACGGGTGTTTCTACATCCGAAAATGAGGAAAATGACCAAAAGGCAGGTAAAAAAGGATGTTAAACACCCGAACACCGATTTAACAGGTGTTTTTACGCAACAAAGTCTATGAAAACGGCCAAAAACCGGTAAAAGAGATGTTTAATCCTGAATACTTGATATAACGGGTTATTCTAGACCAGAAAATGACCAAAACCCCGGTAAAAAGATGTTAAACGCCTGTCTAACTGATTAAACTGGTGTTTCTACATCCGAAAAATGAGGATAATGACCAAAACCCAGTAAAAAAGATGTTTAACGCGTGAATACTTCATAAAAGGATTATTCGACCAGAAAATCGAAGAAAATGACCAAAATCCCTGTTAAAAAGCTGTTTAACACCCGTCCACCTGATTAAACGGGTGTTTCTACATCCGAAAAATGAGGAAAATGACCAAAAGGCCGGTAAAAAAGGATGTTAAACACCCGAACACTATTTAACGGGTGTTTTTACACAACAAAGTCTATGAAAACTGCCCAAAAACCAAAAAGAGATGTTTAACGCCTGATTACTTGATAAACGGGTTATTCTAGACCAGAAAATGACCAAACCCCGGTAAAAAAGATGTTTAACGCCGGTCCACTGATTAAACTGGTGTTTCTACATTCGTAAATCGAGGAAAATGACCTAAAGCCCGGTAAAAAAAGATGTTAAACACCTGAACACCTGAGTTAACGGGTGTTTCTACACACGAAAGTCTATGAAATGGCCCAAAAACCGATAAAAGAGATGTTAAACACCTGAATACTTGATAAAAAGGGTTATTCAACCAGAAAATCGAAAGAAAATCCTGGTTAAAAAGATGTTTAACGCTCGTTCACCTAATTAAACGGGTGTTTCTAGACCTGAAAACCAAAGAAAACCTGTTCAAAAGATTAATGCTCGGATGTTTATAGACCAGAAATCAAGGTATAGAGATGAGGCTATTTGACCTGCCAGGGGGTCTCAAAAGCCCCCACTGAATCTTTTAGTGAAAAGCAGCAAGAATCTCTCACGTGGTTTCACAAAAAAAAATTTCTTTTCGTTTGATAAACTTTTGCAAAGTGTAAACTAAGTAGGTAGTTTTGCAGCATTGATAAAAGTTTGAGGGTAAGCAACTAGTTCATAACTTCAACTAGACTCCTTTCTAAATTTAAGTTATGATAAACTGTCTGGCCGATAAGATTTTATGATTCTTAAGAATTTTCCTTTATTTTTTTATGAAATTATTTCGAAGAACATGTTTAGTTTTGTAGCTTATCCGTGTCACGCTATGGACAAAGAGGTTAGGATCGTTTCCTGGCCGATAAATTATTAGTATCATCTAAGGCGTTATGGTCACAATAAAAGGGGTGGACAACCTATGAATTTTTGATGACGTCAGCTGCACCCCACGCCATCCCCCGCTTTATAACTTTAAATACGTCATTTTCTAGGTAGTCGTCCCTAAAAGGGCAGCCGTATTACTCGACAGGTTAATGGTCGCGCTTCAAAAAGCAGTCGACACAAATACGTTGGAGGAAGGACCGAACAGAATCCCAATCGAGGAAAAGGTAAATGGCGACTTTTTAAATTTTAAAATTGAAAAAAATTTTTAGATGGATTTACAACGGAGAGGACAACAAAAAGGTGGAAGGACTTACTGGAGATGCTATTTTAACGCCGTCTCCTGCTTTTAATTAAAATTTTAAGACTTTTTAATTTTCAAACCGGACATCCAAATGAGTATAACGCTTAGCTTCATAAGTAAATAATTTTCCTCTTTTCTCATGTTTTTTTTTCCTGTACAGAACATTTTTCTTTCCGGCTATGTAAATTGTGATGTCTTGTAAATTATAAATGAAAATACTTTTACAAAAATTAATTTTGTTGAAATTTCGATATTTTTGTCGTTTTTCTTAAAAAAGTGTTCCTAATTCCAATAGTTTCCCTTATTTTCTGTTCAAAAAGTAGGTTATAAAACATCGAATATCGATTAAAAAAATTCAAATTCATTTCTAAGAATTTAAAGCATTGTTTTGAACTTCTGGAATAAAAAATTGTTAAAAAAATTTTTGTTTATTTTTTATAGGTTCAAAAATAAAAAGGTCTGTAACAGACGGTCTGTTATTGAAGATTCTTTTTTTTAATCCAAAATACGTACGTAGAACCTTATAAAAATAGAATGCGGCTTTCGAAAACAATGGAAAGTGAGATTAGAAGGTTAATGATGAGGAGGGGTTGAATCTTGGGAGCAGGAAGCAATCAACAGAGTGGAACCCGGATGTTAAGTTTTGGAAATGAGTCGAGACAACTCAATTTATCGATTTTATTTATAAAGTTGATGGCTTTAAACCTGATTTATAAGTATAACATACAAAAAAGTTTGAATACCTGGGTAGCTACGGTCGCCGGTTTGGACCCCTGAAATCCGGAAAATGGGAGTTTCTGTGTCAAAACAGCTAAAAATACAGTAAAATTGAAGTTTTTCTGATTCACAAGAGTTTGTGAACCAGGGGTTTCTTGGTCTTAGAACAAGGAAATCATCATAAGAAAGAAAAACTTAGGAGGGGAAGTATAACGGAGGGGGAAGTATAAGGGAGGGGAATGTATAAGGGAGTGGTAAGTATAAAAAAGGGAAAGTATAACGGAGGGGGAAGTTTTTTTTTTTATTTTTTTTACAAAAATTTTCTAAGTTTTTTTTCCCAAAAAATTTTACATATAAGTTTTTTTTTTTTTGGTTTTCTTTTTTAAAAGTTTTTTAGTTTTTTTTTTTTTTTAGATTTTTTTCCAAAAAATTTTACATACGTATAAGTTTTACATATAAAAATGTTCTTTTTTTTTCGAAAATTTTGCAAAGTATCAAAGTAGAAATAATGGGATTTTTGCTCAAGAGAGGTCCCTCTCGTAAGGCGTGAAAGTACGAAATTTCTCCCTACTAAAATGATAGTTAATGTAAAAGTACTGGTTTGAAGAGCTTCCAACGAAAACTTCCTTAAACACTAGTTACAATATAGGAGGGGGAAGTATAACGGAGGGACGTACAACGCGGAGGGAAGTATATGGGAGGGGAAGTATAACGGAGGGGAAGTATAAGGGAACGAAAGTAAAACGAACGGAGGGAAAGTATGAAGGAGGGGAAGTATAAGGGAGGGGAAGTATAAGGGAGTATAAGGAAGGGGAAGTATAAGGGAGGGGAAGTATAAGAGAGAGGGAAGTTTTTTGTTTTTTTTTTTCGAAAAATTTTCCGAGTTTTATTTCGAAAATTTCCGGGTTTTCTTTTTAAATTTGCGCTTTTTTAACTTTTTTTTTAAATATTTAAGTTCTTTTTTCGAAAATTTTTTAAGTGTCAAGGTAGAAATAATTGGCTCTTTGGCCTAGGGATGTTCCTCTCGTAATGGGTGGAAGTATAAAATTTCTCCCTACTAAAAAAAATTAATAATTAAAAAGTGGCAATTTTTTTACACCAAAAATTCTTAAAAAATAAGAAGTGATTGGTGAAATTTGGTGAAAATCGGATTAACGGTTCGGCCGCAGCGAATTTTTAAAATTTCAAACAGACATATCTCCGCCATTTTTTCGAAATTCAAAAATCGCCCTACATTCTTGTTCACCGACCAAAGAAAATTTGGTGAAAATCGGTTGAAAACTGTGGGCGTAAAGTGCTCCGGAAAAAATGCTACGGACGGACTGCCATGCGCCGGCACCACAGACAAAGTTGAGATCGGTAAAGATCAATCTCCGATTTGACCTTCCGGTATCTGGAAGACCCTTCCCCAAAAACCCGACGTCGAGGGTATCACAATAACTTCTTTAAGGAAGTTTATTTGGTGACATTGGTTCTTGAGTAAAGTTTCACGGCAGACAATTCAGGCTGAAAGGATTATTGCTAGCTGATAAAACTTTTAAAAAATCATTGAGTAATGAGTATGACTTTGTGGGAACCACAATCATATGTTCAATAATATTTATACCAGCATAATTTCAAAAACATATGTTTGTGGTTCCCACAACTTTATCCGAAGAAAACGACCCAAAACCTGTCAAAAAGATGTCGAATTCCCGAACACCTGATAAAATGGATGTTTAAAAACCAGGAAACCGAAGAAAAAGGGCCAAAACGCTAAACACCTTTTGATGAAACCGGTGTTTTTACACCAAAAAATCGACAAAAACAACTCCTTTTTTGGTTAGGGTATTGACTAGCGGGAGCAAAATGCCGAAAGCCCGAAGGTCAGCCAATTTTTGAGGTCACAATTTGTAGGAACGGAAGAAAACGGATTTTTTAAAAAAAAAGAGGGAAAATATGAGTTCTCTTTTCGTCCGTTAGAAAGCACATATCTGGAGGAGTTAACAGTTGTTATCAATTATTTTGTTTTCCGGTGTTGCTCTCTTTTGTTCTGTTTTCTAAGAATTTAAGTTCACGATGGAAATGGAAGTTGATGAAAATGGCAAAAACGTGATGGCTTCTTCAGGTACTGTAGGAAGCGTCTCGCTTTCTCTTCACCCCTTGGTCCTCATGAATATTTCCGAACATTGGACCAGAGTCAGATCTCAAGAAGGATCAGCGCAGCAAGGTATCACAATATCCCCTCATAAATCCTATTTTCAACTTTATTTTAGTTATTGGAGCTCTAATCGGAAAGCAGAAAGGAAGAAATATTGAACTGATGAATTCGTTTGAACTTCTGTTTGATATTGTCGGCGGCTCAATCGTTATTGACAAGCCATATTACAGAATCAAAGAAGAACAATGTAATATTGTAGTAACTTCTAACTTATAATTATTTGGAATTTTAGTCAAACAGGTATTTTCCGATATGGATTTCCTCGGTTGGTACACAACTGGAGATGCTCCTGATGACAACGACATCCGGTCCATAAGCAGATCTGCGAGATAAATGAAAGTCCGGTTTTTCTTAAGTTAAATCCGCAAGCAAGGCATTCCGATTTGCCAGTTACGCTTTATGAATCTGTGATTGATTTGGTCAATGGGAAAGCGACGATGCTTTTCGTTGAGCTCCATTATACTCTGGCGACTGAAGAAGCTGAAAGAATCGGAGTTGACCATATTGCCAGAATGTCCAGCAATGATGCCAGCGAAAGTTCATTAGGTACAATACAAATATTTTCTTATGTTAAACTAATTTCTATTTTAGTTGCTGAACACTTAAGCGCGCAGCATTCAGCCATAAAATGCTTCATTCACGTGTGAAACTTGTCCTTGAATATCTACGAGCGGTTGAAAGCGGGCAGCTTTCTCGAAACCATGATATTCTACGAGAAGCTTAGCATTGAGCCACACTCCCCGTAATCCAAAGTCCTCGATTCCACGCTGATTCTACAATGTATGTAAAAAAAATTTTTTTTTTTTGAAAAAGTTGCCCGACTTTGTCTGGGGATACTTCCCCTCCTATATACTTCCCCTCCTTTATACTCCCCTCCTATATAATTCCCCCTCCTATATTGTCCCTTGTCTTCAACGAAGTTCCCTTCAGGGCCAGCTCCAGACCAGTACTTTACCTCGTTGAACATTTTATCATTTTGTTTAGCAATGCAATGACGTCGGCTTGATGACCTATCTTGGAACCATCACAAAAAGCTGCAACGATATGAACCAACTAGTGAAATTCAACCTTTTGTACGACCGTCAAGGAATGGGAGAAGAATGAGAGGAATTTTCTTTTAAATTCTTAATTTACTTATATAAAAACATTATTTTACTTATAATTTATTGGTTTTTTTTCAAATCTTTATATCTGTACAAATATTTGATGGGTCTAATTTTAATAAAATTAATAGCATCAGATTTTATTTTATCCCATTTATGTTGAGGGGCGCCTCAGACAAACTTATGTTTGATGATGACCTCTGGTGTTGCTTTCAGAAACTAAATTTGAGGGTATTACAATAACATACCTATTTCTAAGAAAATTTAAACGGTACTTGTGAGTTTACGATACCAGGGATTTGCCATTGCCAGAGGCCAGCTCCGTTGTACTCCCCCCCCCCCGTTATACTTCCCCACCCTTATATTTCCCCCTCCGTTATACTTCCCCTCCGTTAAGAGGGGCGCCTCAGACAAACTTAAGTTTGATGATGGCCTCTGGTGTTCCTTTCAGAAACTAAACTTGAGGGTAGGTATGTATTACAATAACATATTTCTAAGAAAATTTAAACGGGACTTGTGAGTTTACAATACCAGGGATTTTGCCATAGCCTGAGGCCATCTCTGTTATACTCCCCCCCCCCCGATATACTTCCCCTCCCTTATATTCCCCCTCCGTTATACTTCCCCATTGTTACTTCTCTTTAAGGAAGTTTTTGTTGAATCGCTTCGCAGTAATATTACTGGTCAAATCTAGGCACATCCAGGGGATTTGGCCATATTGCCATTGATCAATTTACCTAAAAATGAAATTTTACAATGCAGACCTAGATTTGAACCCTGAAAATCATAAAAACAATAAAAAGTAAATTTCAGTCTAAAAAAATTGAATTTTTATTAAAAAAAACGTTGATTATTTTGTTTCAAAAAAGAGAAATTTTATTTGTAATGAGGTTACTTTGGTAAAACTGTTCGGGGAAGCTTTTTTATTTCCCCTCCATTAAACTTCCCCTACTATATACTTCCCCTCCGTTATACTTCCCCTACTATATACTTCCCCCTCCGTTATACTTCCCCTACTATATACTTCCCCCTTTGTTATACTTCCACTACTATATACTTCCCCCTCCGTTATACTTCCCCTACTATATACTTCCCCTACTGTATATTTCCCCCTCCGTTATACTTCCCCTACTGTATACTTCCCCCCTCCGTTATACTTTCCCTACTGTATACTTCCCCTCTCCGTTATACTTCCCCTACGTTTTACGTCCCCTCCGTTATACTTCCCCCTCTTATATAAATACTTCTCTTTAAGGAAGTTTCGTTGGAAGCTCTTCAAACTAGTAATTTGTTTATTGCCGTTGATCAATCTACCGAAAATGAAATTTTTCACTGCAGACATTTGAGGCGCTCCGAATACGAAGGGCGAACTCGACATCGGACAAATTTTTTTTTTTTTCATTTTCAGATTCTAGACCTTTTGAAGAATACACCCATGTAATTTTTATATTGAGTTTCCCCTTTTTTCCCCCCTTTAAAATACGTAAAAAACCGATATGCGGCAAAGCTCTACTCTCAACCTTTTTTATTTAATTTTTTTTTTCTTTTCGAGATTTGGTGATTTTTAAAAAACCCTTTTCTCTATGATTCTATGATGATTCTAAAATCTCGCCACGAAAATTCCAGAGAGTGACTTTTCTGTCGAGTTCGCCCTTAACAGAAAACTTTAAAATGCGAATATCTCGAAACTACGTTTTGTCGAGTTCGCCCTTCGTCTTCGGAGCGCCTCATTTGAACCCTGAAATTTTCATAAAAACAATAAAAGTAAAATTTCAGTCTAAAGAAATTGAATTTTGATTGAAAAACGTCGATTATTTCGTTTAAGAAAAAGAGAAATTTTATTTGTAACGAGGTTACTTTGGTAAACCTGTTCGGGGAAGCTTTTCTCTCGAGTAGGTTTGTGCACTTTTATGTTTGTTTTGGCCCCTGGGTCTTACGTCATTCAGTGATACGTGAAAAGTCGAACGTATTAAAGACATTTTAATTGTTTTTATATTATTTTTAATTTAATTTAATTTTTCTTCAGCCAAAAGATGGAAAGGCCCGACGATTGACGAGGCCGGGAGAGTGCCAAAACCGAATTTCGACGGGTCCAAAATTTTACGAAATTTCTTTAAATGTCTTTACAAGTTAAATTCCTGAGCCTTGTAGACGTCCTTCTCAGGGTCCCGCCGTTGTTTATAATCGACGAGCTTTTCCGCATGAGGCTTGGCCTACCTCAGGATAGCTACAGTTACCCTCGTCGAATTTTCACCCGGGGCTCAAAACGATTCCTTTTTTATCAGCCCGGACTCCACCGATATTTCCAACTTTTTCAATTACGATTCACAAACTTACAAACTCGTTTTTACACTCGTCCTCAAAGTTATCATCTCTTGTCTAGGTAAGAATTTTTAATTGTTTTTCTTTGTCCTCCTTCTTTTCGGTGTGATTCAGCACTTTTTTTATTATTTTTTTTCTTCTACTCCTACTATTGTTCAAAATCCTTGTTGGCAAAACATTGAATAACCATATTCCTTATAAAGTTTTGTGATGTCAAAGTCAGAAGGAAGAATTAAAAAAAAAAGGAAAAATTTGAAGGTCCAACAAGTGTCAAATTTTTTTCCCATTGTTTTTATCAGCTAAAATTAAAGTGGGTTATTTTTTTTCTAATCTTTCGTATAAAAACTTTCTTGGAGACTTTAACTTGCAGTAGAAAGGAAATTGCTTGTTAAAGTGGATTAGCTCATTTATTTGGATTTCAACACTTTGTAATGAATTATGCATTTTTGACGATTCTTTCTAAAAAGAAAGTTATTTTTATACTCTTGTTTGACCGTGTTTAGAAATGGGTCTTCTAGACCCCATCGTCAGGACCAAAATGACCGGTTTTCTTATATATATTTTTTAAAAACCGTTTCTCCTTTTTATATATTACAGAATTAATTAATTTTAGAATTTAATTAATTAATTATTTTATGTAAGCATTCTTGGTATATTTTATTTTTCTGATAGCTGTACTGTTTGAAGAAAGAATAGAAAGAAATTGAATTGATAGAAAGATGTTGTGTGTGATGTGATTTATTAGATTCTGATGATATTTAGATCATATTTTGTGGTACCCACATCACTTCTTATGGAGAAAAGAAGGGTGAAGGTCTGCGTGGTTTGTGTCGAGCGATGATGTGTTGTGTGCGGATGCTGGAAAGCGAACTGTCGAGCTGTGATGTGAATGTCGCAGTTGTTGAGAAATTCGTTCTGAGGTTTAAGTGAAACCAGTGAGTCGACTGGTGCGGAACTGTTGATGTCAATTGATTGATGATGCTGATGATGATTTATGATGATTGAGATCTAGGATAGAATTGCTGGTGCCATCGATGGGAGATCTTGATGTGCCGTTCTGTTTTTGTATGTTGAGAGAGTGTAAATATGTACCTTGTTGTGTTTCATCGCTGTGTTCATGTTGGTATTCGTCGTCGGTTACCAATTGTGCACAAAAGAAAGTTATTTGCTATACTGGTGGTAGATAGTGTAACTATGCTATGTGCGTATGACGTGATTTCTTAGATTCTGATGCTCATATGTGCGGTACGTACATCACCCCTCATGGAGAAAAGAAGGGTGAAGGTCTGCGGTGGTGTGTGTTGAGCGATGATGTGTCATGTGCGGATGCTGGAAAGCAAACTGTCGAGCTGTGATGTGAATGTCGCAGTTGTTGAAAAATTCGTCCTGAGGTTGAAGTGAAACCAGTGAGTCGAACTGGTGCGGAACTGTTGATGTCAATTGATTGATGATGCTGATGATGTTTTGATGATGGAGATCTAGGATAGAAGAATTGTTGGCGCCATCGATGGGAGATCTTGACGTGCCGTTCTGTTGTATGTTGAGAGAGTGTAAATGTGGATCTTGTTGTGTTAGTGAAAGTTATTTGCTATACCGTGGTAGATAGTGTAACTATGCTATATGTATAGCATTGTCGGTTTTTGGAAAAATGGGTCTTTTTTTTTTTTTTTTTTTTTTTTTTTTTTTTTTTTTGTTTTTTTTTTTGTTTGATATCCGGGGTGGTACTAGCCTTGTAGCCCCTACGCACTTAAATCCTAAGGGATCTATTGTACTGATGGGTCTTCTTGATTCCTTTTGTGCCTATTTGGGGAAAACTACCTAAAATATGTCAAAAGCCCAAACACACGATAGATTGGGGTTTTTACACCAAAAAAATTGAGGAAAACTGCCCAAAAGCAGTGTATCAGGAAACGCTCGAACACCCTTTTAAATGGGGCGCTGGTAGCTCAAAAAACATGATGAAAGGGGTGTTTCTACACCAAAAAATTGAGGAAATGACTAACGCGCTGGTAGCTCAAAACCTGATGAAGGGTGTTCCTACACCAAAAAATTGAGGAAACGAAACGCTCGAACACCCTTTTAAGTAGGGCGTGGTAGCTCAAAAACCTGTTGAAGGGTGTTTCACTCCAAAAAATCGAGGAAAACGAAACGCTCGAACACCCTTTTAAGTAGGCGCTGGTAGCTCAAAAACCTGTTGAAGGGTTTTCTACACCAAAAAATGAGGAAATGACTAACGCGCTGGTAGCTCAAAACCTGATGAAGGGGTGTTCCTACACCAAAAAATTGAGGAAAACGAAACGCTCGAACACCCTTTTAAGTAGGCGGTGGTAGCTCAAACCTGTTTGAAGGGGTGTTTTCACTCCAAAAAATCGAGGAAAACGAAACGCTCGAACACCCTTTTAAGTAGGGCGCTGGTAGCTCAAAAACCTGTTGAAGGGGTGTTTCTACACCAAAAAATTGAGGAAAATGACTAACGCGCTGGTAGCTCAAAAACCTGATGAAGGGTGTTCCTACACCACAAAAATTGAGGAAAACGAAACGCTCGAACACCCTTTTAAGTAGGCGGTGGTAGCTCAAAAACCTGTTGAAGGGTGTTTTCACTCCAAAAAATCGAGGAAAACGAAACGCTCGAACACCCTTTAATAGGGCGCTGGTAGCTCAAAAACCTGTTGAAGGGTGTTTTCTACACCAAAAAATGAGGAAAATGACTAACGCGCTGGTAGCTCAAAAACCTGATGAAGGGGTGTTTCTACACCAAAAAATTGAGGAAAACGACTAACTCGAGCTGGTAGCTCAAAAAACCTGATGAAGGGGTGTTTCTACACCAAAAAATTGAGGAAAACGAAACGCTCGACACCCTTTTAAGTAGGGCGGTTGGTAGCTCAAAAACCTTGAAGGGGTGTTTTCACTCCAAAAAATCGAGGAAAACGAAACGCATCGAACACCCTTTTAAGTAGGGCCTGGTAGCTCAAAAACCTGTTGAAGGGGTGTTTCTACACCAAAAAATTGAGGAAAATGACAACGCGCTGGTAGCTCAAAAAACCTGATGAAGGGGTGTTCCTACACCAAAAATTGAGGAAAAACGAAACGCTCGAACACCCTTTTAAGTAGGGCGGTGGTAGCTCAAAAACCTGTTGAAGGGGGTGTTTTCACTCCAAAAAATCGAGGAAAACGAAACGCTCGAACACCACGCTCGAACACCCTTTTAAGTATGTGGTAGCTCAAAACCTGTTGAGGGGTGTTTCACTCCAAAAAATGAGGAAAACGAAACGCTCGAACCCTTTTAAGTAGGGCGCTGGTAGCTCAAAAACCTGTTGAAGGGGTGTTTCACCAAAAAATCGAGGAAAACGAAACGCTCGAACACCCTTTTAAGTAGGGCGCTGGTAGCTCAAAAACCTGTTGAAGGGGTGTTTCTACACCAAAAATTGAGGAAAATGACTAACGCGCTGGTAGCTCAAAACCTGATGAAGGGGTGTTTCACCAAAAAATTGAGGAAAACGACTAACTCGAGCTGGTAGCTCAAAAACCTGATGAAGGGGTGTTTCTACACCAAAAATTGAGGAAAACGAAACGCTCGAACACCCTTTTAAGTAGGGCTGGTAGCTCAAAAACCTGTTGAAGGGGTGTTTTCACTCCAAAAAATGAGGAAAACGAAACGCTCGAACACCCTTTTAAGTAGGGCGCTGGTAGCTCAAAAACCTGTTGAAGGGGTGTTTCTACACCAAAAATTGAGGAAATGACTAACGCGCTGGTAGCTCAAAACCTGATAGGGGTGTTTCTACACCAAAAAATTGAGGAAAACGCTAACTCCTGGTAGCTCAAACCTGATGAAGGGTGTTTACACCAAAAAATTGAGGAAAACGAAACGCTCGAACACCCTTTTAAGTGGCGTGGTAGCTCAAAACCTGTTGAAGGGGTGCTTTCACTCCAAAAACGAGGAAAACGAAACGCTCGAACACCCTTTTAAGTAGGGCGCTGGTAGCTCAAAACCTGTTGAAGGGGTGTTTCTACACCAAAAAATCGAGAAAAACGACTAACGCGCTGGTAGCTCAAAACCTGATGAAGGGGTGTTTCTACACCAAAAAATTGAGGAAAACGACTAACTTGAGCTGGTAGCTCAAAAACCTGATGAAGGGGTGTTTCTACACCAAAAATTGAGGAAAACGACTAACTTAGCTGGTAGCTCAAAACCTGATGAAGGGGTGTTTCTACACCAAAAAATTGAGGAAAACGACTAACTTGAGCTGGTAGCTCAAAACCTGATGAAGGGGTGTTTTCCACCAAAAATTGAGGAAAACGAAACGCTCGAACACCCTTTTAAGTAGGGCGCTGGTAGCTCAAAACCTGTTGAAGGGGTGTTTCTACACCAAAAATCGAAGAACGACGACTAACGCGCTGGTAGCTCAAAAACCTGATGAAGGGTGTTTATACACCAAAAAATGAGGAAACGACTCATAAAAAAAGATCTTAAACGCCCAATAAAATGGCTTTTCCTGACCAAAAATCGAGGGAAAATTATGAAAAACCAGATTGTTAAATTGCTCAGTTATTTTTGTCTTTTTTGAAGCAAACTATTCCATATTTGTTCAATACTTTTTGTAAAACAGAATTTTGAGGGAAAAAATTAAGGTAAAAAAAAAATTCTCCATACTTTCAGGAAGTTTCTGTCTGGGCAAGTATTTTTTTCCTTCTAGAAGGTTAAAGTTGTTTTTTGCCTTCCTTTCCAATTCTTGAAATTTAAATTTTTACTTTAAACCACTTCCTTGAAAGATTTTTGTCCTTAATCCTCTGTTTTGTAGGAATCGGTCTTAAATTGTAGGCACTTAAAGACCAATGGTCTTTACACTCATTTTATTGTATGTCTTTTGCCAGTTTTCAACTTCATTCTTCTTCATTCTTAAACTTCATTCACAAATCATGTCCTGAAGATATTGAAATTCAAGAAGTTAATTAGCGTCTTTTATTTTTCAGGTGTTGTCGCAGCGCTTTGTACGTTTGTACTATGGACGAAACACCTTCTTATAGTTTACATGTATTTAATTTCGGTGAGCGTTGTCTTCATGTCATACTGGTGCAATTTACGGATGATGAAATCCGTAATATCGACTATGGATAACATGAATCCGAGCGTTTTTGAAGACATCCTCTCCCTAAACATCGAACACCTAACGTCAGATGAAAGTCCAGGAGCTGTGCTTCTTGAAAACTTTGTCGCTCAGTGCAGCCTCGCTTCTATCTTCTGCTACCTCCACCTCGGCCCTAGATATCCAATTTTACAGAAGTTATGGGGTGTAACTTTCCTCGCTCCATCGTTTCTAGCGATTTTACCTATACCGTCTTTTATATTAACTCTTGTCCCTGTTTTCGCTGCCGTTCTCCCTTTGGCGATGGTCAACTTCATTTTATGGACTAGTCTTTTTAGCGTATTCGAAACCATCTCAAGAGGTTACGAACATGCCAGATCATTCATTAGGTATGTCATTACTTAACAAAAAAATTGTTATAATTTTTTATTTAGCGATTTTGGTCTTTCGGCGTTGATGGAAGTCGAATGGATGCGGTTAAATGTTCCCTGTGTTCTACGGACTTTCTGGATTCTCAGATTAATTGAACAAGCGATCGCTTTGCAAGTCCCTGCAGGTTTTACAATTGTCGATTTTATGCCATGGCGAAATCGCTTCTGACGACAGGATGCGAAACTCTCACTTCTGTCTTAGGGAGACCTCTGTCGTCTCCTATCTTTCACATTATATCGGACGTTTCGTACAATGGGTAATAATTAAAAAAAAACAACAAAATAAAACTAATTTTTAAACTAGATTCTTCTCACCGATGACGACGACGATAAAAGCATCGGGACAGTTTCTGCGATTTTATTTTACATTCTTGCTCTCCAAACAGGGCTCACAGGTCTGGAACCTGAAAAAGATTCATCCGTCTCTGCAAACTTCTGCCTTTTATTCACCGCTATTCTTCATTTTATGCATAACATCGTTAACCCTTTGTTGATGTCATTAAGTGCATCTCACAATCCAGCATTACATAAGTATGAAAAAAAATTTGAAATTAATTTTTATCATTTTTTTCTCAGACATATAAGAGCGCTGCTGGTTTGTTTTTTTTAATAATATACCCGATCGGTTTGGTCACATATTTATGGCATCACCAGCCATTAAGTTCGTGGCTTCTCGCCGTTTCGGCTTTTAGCATCGAAGTATTTTTAAAGTGATCGTATCGCTTCTGATATACATGTTGTTCCTTATCGACGCCCAGAGCGACTTTTTGGGAAAAATTAGACGACTATGTATATTACATACGTCTTTTGGAAATACTGTAAGTATCAGAACTTATAAATGGCTAAAAATAATTTTGTTTTGTTTTAGGTCGAGTTCTTTTTTGGTGTTTTTCTATTTTTTAATGGTGCTTGGATTTTGATGTTTGAGTCTGGAGGTGCTATTAGGGCAGGAATGATGGGAATTCATGCTTATTTTAATATATGGTAAGTCGAGGCCAGAAATAGCACTATCAATATTATAAAATGATGTAATAATCATAGAATCATAGAATGATTCTTCTTTGGTGAGTAATTTTTCAATGCCTTTGGCTGATCTCACTGACAACCGAGGTCAGTGTTGGGCGTAATCGTAATCGATTACAATTACTATTGAAATCGCAAGTTTCTTAATTACGATTACAATCGCATTTGTATTTTTTCTGTAATCGCATTTTTTTACGATTACAACCGTAATCGTATTTTTTTTCTGCGATTACAATCGTAATTGTATTTTTTTTTCTGCGATTACCATTATAATCGTATTTTTTTTCTGCGATTTCCATTATAATCGTATTTTTTTCTGCGATTTCCATTATAATCGTATTTTTTTCTGCGATTACAGTCGTAATCGTATTTTTTTCTGCGATTACAGTCGTAATTGTATTTTTTTCTGGGATATCACATTTTTTTCAGCGATTACAGGCGTAATCGTTTTTGTTAGCATTTACGGCTCGTATATGACATTTTTACTGAGATTACCTGATGACATATACAAGCCGTAAACGCTAAAAAAATACGATTACGCCCGTAATTGCTGAAAAAAAATGCGATTACCACCGTAATTGCAGAAAAAAATACGATTATAATGGTAATCGCAGAAAAAATACAAATTACGATTGTAATTGCAGAAAAAATACATTACGATTTTAATCGCAGAAAAAAATACGATTATAATGGTAATCACAGAAAAAAAATACAATTACGATTGTAATCGCAGAAAAAAAAATTCGATTACGATTGTAATCGTTAAAAAATGCGATTACAATCGTAATTGCAGAATAAAAATACGAATACGATTGTAATCGTAATCGGATTACGATTACGATTATAATTGCAATCGTAATCAAGAAACTTGCGATTACGATTACGCAGTGTGGCCAGCCAGGGAGGCGTTAGCACGAGTCCTTTTTTTTATTTAATTTTATTAATGCCATAATTAACGCCGGCGCTTAAGTAAAGGGCAAAAACTTAACCGTCCGTTAAAAAAATTTAACCGGCCCGTTGAGTAAAGGGCAATAATTTAACCGCCCGTTAAAAAGTTATCCGCAATTAAACCTGCCTGTTAAGTAAAGGGCAAAAAATTTAACCGGCCCATAAAGTAAAGGGTAAAAACTTAACCGCCCGTTAAAAATTGTAACTGTTCCAAAGTAAAGGGCAAAAACATAATCGCCCGTTAAAAAGTTAACCGGTCCGTTAAGTAAAGGGTAAAAACTTAACCGTCCGTTAAAAAATTTAACTGGCTCGTTAAGTAAAGGGTAAAAACTTAACCGCCTGTTAAAAAATTTGACCTGCCCGTTAAGTACAGGGCAAAATTTTACCGGCCCATTAGTAAAGGGCAAAACTTAACCGGCCCATTAAGTAAAGGGCAAAAACTTAACCGGCCCGTTAAGTAAGGGCAAAAACTTAACCGCCCGTTTAAAAATTTAACCAGACCGCCTCGGCATTTCCAAAATAAGGAGAACGAGCTTTTGTAAAAAATTTTCCGACGATTTTTAGTGCTCAAATATTGGGAACTAATTTTAGGGGCGAAAGTGCTGCGATCTCTTGTTTTAGAAACAAAATGCTCGAGCGGTATGATCCGCCTTAATAAAGGGCAAAAATTTAACCGGCCGTTAAAAAATTACTGCCCCGTTAGGTAATTTTTTCTTAAGTAGGAAAGGGGTGGTCAGTATTTTTTTCCTCTTAGGGGCGAAGGCTTCAAAAAGGTTGAGAAACACTGGCATAGAGGTTCTGTTTGAAAACTTTATTAAAAAAATGTTTTTGTGATTCCCTCATAGATGGCTTGAAAATATTTCTTTCATATTTCACAGCATCCAAATGACCTGCCCATCATTTGTGGTTTCTAGGGCATTTCCTGTGATTATGTTATTTTTTTAATCTGGAATTATGTTTTTCAGGTGTGAGGCGAAAGCAGGTTGGTCTGTTTTATGAAAAGAAGGACGGCTGTGAACAAAATAGACTCGCTCCCGGAAGCGAACGAGTCGCAGCTTGCGAACCTCGACGACGTCTGCGCGATCTGCTACCAGGAAATGCGATCCGCGAAAATTACTCGATGCAACCACTTTTTCCACGGAGTTTGCCTTCGAAAGTGGCTCTACGTCCAAGACCGATGCCCCCTGCCACGAAATCCTGTACAAAGTCGAAACCGAAAACGACGAAAGCGACCCGCTCAGAGACGAACAGCGAACCCGTCGTTCCCCTTCTCGACGACAGATGAACCCTCATTAAGGTAACTGAATTCACCCACCAAACAGGAAACTCAACTAAAAAACTCCTGATCCCCCAATAGTTTCTCCTTTATGCCAAGCTTAAACCTCATTTATGTGATTCAGAGACTTATTAACTTTTTTTTTGCTAAGACTTCAGGGGACACAGATTTTAAACTATTTGGTAAAAAGACACCGTGATTTATTTATTTTTGTTTTCTTTTATTCTGTACAGGCTGTTCTCTTTGTAGTCTAAATAATTAAGACATTTAAGACCAAGTAAATTTCCTTTTTTAATCCAGGGTTGGTTAAAAAATTTAAAACTAGTTTAAGGTGATATTGTTATCAATTTTTGTCTTTTATTTTTTTTTTTCATGCTAAAAAAATTGGTCCAATTTATAAGTCGTTGATTTTAAGTACTTAAATTGGTATTGTAATTTTCTGTTTTATTTTATTTTTTAATGCAGACATGAAAGGAAAGAATTGTGATAAAACCAAACCCTTATAAAATACGTTCTGTGTATAATGCTCTTATGAAATGTGTGTATATTTTATTATAAATATTAATGTTACTTTGTTATCTGTTATTACCTGAAAGAAGCTGAGTAGGCATCAAAATACTCTTTACGATAAATATTTTTGTACATGGTTGCCAATTTACTTAGGTTTCAGAAAAAAAAAAAAAATTATTTTTTCTTGATTTTTAGTGCTATTTTTTTTAAGTGAAATTTTTTTTGTATATTAATTTTAAGAGTTCATAAATATTTTTTGGTTATTTCTCTTCTTATTGTGATACTCTTGACAGAAGGTTTTCGAAGTACAGGTTTGATAGACTCCGTAGGGTCAAAAAAAATAGTGATCTATGTCGATTGTTACTAGGCTGTTTTTCAAACCGCCATTTTCACGATTTGCTTGATTAATTTTTGATGTTCAGCCATTTTCCTCTTCCTTTTTGCCTTTGCCTAGTTAGTCCTTTTTACCCCTCATTCCTTTGGCCTAAAAAAACCCTTCCTTAAAGAAGTTATTGTGATACCCTCCACGTCGGGTTTTTGGGGAAGGGTCTTCCAGACCCCGGAGGGTCAAATCGAATGATCTTTACCAATCTCAATTTTGTCGTTGGTGCGGCCGGCCGTCCGTAGCATTTTTCCGGAACACTTTACGGCCACAGTTTTCATCCGATTTTCACCAAATTTCACACAAATTTCTTTAGCTGGTGAAGAAGAATGTAATGAGGCGATTTTTGAATTTCGAAAATATGGCGGAGATATGTCTGTTTGAAATTTTAAAAAATTCACTGCTGCCGAACCGTTGGTCCGATTTTCACCAAATTTTCACCAATTACTCCTTATATTTTTTACGAATTTTTGGTGTAAAAAAATTGCCACTTTTTAATTATTAATTTTTTTAGTAGAGAAATTTCATATTCTACCCTTTACGAGAGCCACATCCCTAGGCCAAAGAGCCCATTATTTCTATTTTGACACTTAAAAAATTTTCGAAAAAAAAGGACTTAAAAAAATTAAAAAAAAAAAGGAAAAGGAAACCTGGAAAATTTTAGGAATAAAAACTTGGAAAATTTTTCCTTTATACTTTCCCTCCCTTATACACGTACATCCCCTTCCGTATACTTTCGATCCCTTTTTACTTCCCCCTCTGTTATACTTCACCCTCTGTTAATCTGTTATACCCCTCACTTAAACTTCCCCCTCCCATATATTCCCCTCCCATACACTTCCCACTCCGTTATACTTCCCCCTACGTTTTACTTCCCCTCCGTTATACTTCCCCTCCTATATAGATACTTCTCTTTAAGGAAGTTTTCGTTGGAAGTTCTTCATTTTACCCCTCATTCCTTTTGCCTAAAAAAAAACCTTTTTACTCCCTTTTCTGTGGTCTTCCTCCGTCTTTTGCCCTTTTTGGTCCTTTCTTGTTTTCATCACTTGTTTGGCCTAAGAAGACCCCATTTTTTTTATTTTACTGAACTCTTTTTACCCGATTTTCACCTATTTTTTTCTTTTGGCCCTGACGTTTTATTATAGATAGCTAAAAGAGGCAATTTAATTGTGAGGGGGATTTTGAATTACCATGCATACCAGGCGCTGCTCTACTTACTGCGCTATTAAAGAACACCTTCAATGGATTCTTATTGCACAAGGTTTCCCTAGATTCTCTTGCTTCTAAATATTTTATCTTATGCTATTTTACTAGGCTGAAATCGATAAATATCTTACAATTTGGTTGGATATGTTGAAAAGTTAACCTTCTCCGTGTAAGAAGGTTATTGAAGTATAACCATTAAGAAGGTTAATTTTTAAAGGCTTGTAAATCGTAAACCGTTACAGATATTGAAAAAATGCACTAAATAAAATCTGTTGGAATTTAATTCTCTTAATTTTTATTCTATTCATTTTTTCTCTAGGACGCACTGTTTTCAAGATAAATTATTTAAAAAAAATTATTTTCCGAAAATGGTGCATCCTAGAAAAAAATTATGTTAGTGCAAATTTATAGAGAATTAAATTTTCTACAATTCTTATTTGTTAGGTGTACAAAATGAAACTCAGCCACAGGGTAAATTTGAATTTTGTAGATTTTAGCCGAGTTTCATTTTGTACACCTAGTAGTTCATTTTTTCAAATTTTTAAACATTTTAGGCGTTAAAGTTCATCAAAAGTTGACCTTCTCCGTGTAAGAAGGTTATTGAAGTATAACCATTAAGAAGGTTAATTTTTAAAGGCTTGTAAATCGTAAACCGTTACAGATATTGAAAAAATGCACTAAATAAATCTGTTGGAAATTTAATTCTCTTTAATTTTTATTCTATTCATTTTTTCTCTAGGACGGACTGTTTTCAAGATAAGTTTATTTTTAAAAAAATTATTTTCCGAAAATGGTGCATCCTAGAAAAAAATAATTAAGTGCAAATTTATAGAAATTAAATTTCCTACAATTTTTATTTATTAGGTGTACAAATGAAACTCAGCCGCAGGGTAAATTTGAATTTTGTAGATTTTAGCCGAGTTTCATTTTGTACACCTAATATTAGATTAATTGCGTTTTAGGTGCTTGTAGGGTTGTTGTATTAATGGTCTTCATAGTTGGTAGAACTGAGTGGTTAGTAGAATGTTTATTGTGGTATTTTGGAAGGGCTAGGGAGGACGTTGATATTATAGCACGTGTTATTTGAATAAGAGTTAAACGAGAGTTTAATAGCTCCCTCTAGGAAGTGAGAAAGGTGGCGATAAGACGCCTCTCGTGAGAGAGGATAAAAGCAATAAATCTAATAAGGGATCATAATTCTAAACGTAGCCAGGTAATGTCCGGAGACGATGTGGTGAATGGTTGCGGGTGAAGATAATGTGTGGGAGAAGCGCATCTTGAGTAACCGCTCCGGCTGCCAATCACCGGCGCTCACTCAACCAAAAACCCCTAAGATAAGAACATAAAAGGGGGGGCTCTTTTCCCTCTTCTTCCCGCCCGAGTAGATAAAAATGACGGGGAATTGCGAGCAAATTCCTCTTTCACGCCATCTTGAATCCTCCCCCTAACGCCTAAACCCCCTCCGCTCTTTCACCAAGCCGGATATTGGTTTCCGATGGCGTCTTCGAACCTCCCCAGCCCTCGGGGTTACGATAATACTTTTATGGTGCTATATAGAGGGTGAAACGCGATAAAAAATTATGTATGTGAAAATGTCGTTTTTTTTTTCTTCTATGAAAAGGTAATAGTTGGGAGGGGGATGATCCTTTTTCAATTGCTTCTCAACGCTTCCCAAAAAGTTTATCAAAACCCACCCCCTAATATGTTCCTTTTCTCCCCAGAAACTTCTTTTTCAGACTTTCAAAATAGATTTTTCAATCTGAAAACGTGAGTTTTCTCATCAGAATTTGTTACACGTCCCAAATGATTTGTCATTTTTATGTCAAGCGTTTTGAGAGGGTGTAAACAAAGTGCGCGTGTGGTCTTCACTTTTTAAGTCACGTCACGTTCCATAGAGGCGACGCGTTTTTTTTTTTCTTCTTTGTTTTTTTATGAAAAATTGAGTCTCGGAAAAAAAGGTCATTCAATAGGAACAATTTCAGGGCCTATTTGTTCATTTGAATTAGTCGCTTTTCAAACGCTTTGACTGAGAGAATAAATTGCCTCCAGAAAAATTTATTCGTTTAAAAAAAATCCACCGCATTATAAATCAGCTAGGCTGTCGTCTGATCGTCAGCTGGGCAGTCGTTAGATCGTCAGCTAGAGAGTCGTTAGATCGTCAGCTGGGCAGTCGTTAGATCGTCAGCTAGACAGTCGTTAGATCTGTAGCGGTTTCGCTACTATATGATTTAATATCTCAGTAGAAAAATATAATTCATTCGATTCACTCAAAATATTTTATTTCATCCGAATATATTCTACAGATCGTCAGCTAGGCAGTCGTTAGATCGTCAGCTAGACGGTTGTTAGATCGTCAGCTAGGCCATCGTCTAGATCATAAGTTAGACAATCGCTGGATTGTCAGCTAGACAATAGTTAGATCTTCAGCTAGACTATCGTTAGATCGTTAGCTAGACAGTCGTTTAGATCGTCAGCTAGACAGTTGTTAGATCGTCAGCTAGGCAGTCGTTAGATCATCAGTTAGACAATCGCTGGATTGTCAGCTAGACAATAGTTAGATCTTCAGCTAGACTATCGTTAGATCGTCAGCTAGACAGTCGTTAGATCGTCAGCTAGACAGTTGTTAGATCGTCAGCTAGGCAGTCGTTAGATCATCAGTTAGACAATCGCTGGATTGTCAGCTAGACAATAGTTAGATCTTCAGCTAGACTATCGTTAGATCGTCAGCTAGACAATCGTTAGATTGTCAGCTAGACAATAGTTAGATCTTCAGCTAGACTATCGTTAGATCGTCAGCTAGACAGTCGTTAGATCGTCAGCTAGACAGTTGTTAGATCGTCAGCTAGGCAGTCGTTAGATCATCAGTTAGACAATCGCTGGATTGTCAGCTAGACAATAGTTAGATCTTCAGCTAGACTATCGTTAGATCGTCAGCTAGACAATCGTTAGATTGTCAGCTAGACAGTCGTTAGATCGTCAGCTAGCCAGTTGTTAGATCGTCAGCTAGGCAGTCGTTAGATCATCAGTTAGACAATCGCTGGATTGTCAGCTAGACAATAGTTAGATCTTCAGCTAGACTATCGTTAGATCGTCAGCTAGACAATCGTTAGATCGTCAGCTAGACAATCGTTAGATCGTCAGCTAGACAGTCGTTAGATCGTCAGCTAGACAGTTGTTAGATCATCAGCTAGGCAGTCGTTAGATCATCAGTTAGACAATCGCTGGATTGTCAGCTAGGCAGTCGTTTGATCGTCAGCTAGACAATAGTTAGATCGTCAGTTAGACAATCGCTGGATCGTCAGCTAGACAATAGTTAGATCTTCAGCTAGACTATCGTTAGATCGTCAGCCAGACAGCCGTTAGATCGTTAGCAGCTAGGCAGCCGTTGATCGTCAGCTAGACAATCGTTAGATCATCAGCTAAACAGTCGTTTGATCGTCAGCTGGACAGTCGTTAGATCAGTAGCGGTTTCGCTACCATATGATGTAATATCTCAGTAGAAAATATAATTCATTCGAATCACTCAAAATATTTTATTTCATCCGAAATATATTCTACAGATCGTCAGCTAGGCAGTCGTTAGATCGTCAGCTAGGCAGTCGTTAGATCATCAGTTAGACAATCGCTGGATCGTCAGCTAGACAATAGTTAGATCTTCAGCTAGACTATCGTTAGATCGTCAGCCAGACAGCCGTTAGATCGTTAGCAGCTAGGCAGCCGTTTGATCGTCAGCTAGACAATCGTTAGATCATCAGCTAAACAGTCGTTGATCGTCAGCTGGACAGTCGTTAGATCAGTAGCGGTTTCGCTACCATATGATGTAATATCTCAGTAGAAAATATAATTCATTCGAATCACTCAAATATTTTATTTCATCCGAAATATTCTACAGATCGTCAGCTACGAAGTCGTTAGATCTTCAGCTAGGCAGTCGTTAGATCATCAGTTAGACAATCGCTGTATTGTCAGCTAGGCAGTCGTTTGATCGTCAGGTTGACGATACATCGTCAGCTACACAATCGTTAGATCGTCAGCTAGACAATCGTTAGATCGTCAGCTAGACAATCGTTAGATCGTCAGCTAGACAATCGTTAGATCGTCAGCTAGACAATCGTTAGATCGTCAGCTAGACAATCGTTAGATCGTCAGCTAGACAATCGTTAGATCGTCAGCTAGACAATCGTTAGATCGTCAGCTAGACAATCGTTAGATCGTCAGCTAGACAATCGTTAGATTAAGCTAGACAATCGTTAGATCGCCTACTATCGCTATTGCCTCCTAAGTTGTTGAAAGATTTGAATCCACTGCCTAGTCAGCTTCACTGCCGTTGCTTTGGAGCCCCACGACCTGCTGAAAGAGGAGACATTAAAGATAATGTGAAAATAATTAAGAGAGGACAATGTGATTCACGTGCCGGACTGCGACTCCTAGAATCCATGAAGCGACCGTTGTTATTTGAGTCGGTGACATTTTTCTTAAGTTTGTCAATTAGCGAGAAACGGTCTCGAAACATTAATTAGAGTCGGGAATATATACCTCCCGTGTATTTACGGCTTTTATTGCCATTCTTCAAAGTCCACGTTTCCCAAGTCGACGTTCCTTTGAAAGAAAGCTGGGGAATGAGTTTGTAAAATCGAATAATCGGCTTTCCTAATAATGGCTATTTGTTTTGTTATTCCCTTTCTCGATAAAGGGCCTTCCGAAAAGGGTTTTTCGTCGTTTAATGATCAGATTGAAATCTCCGGGTAATGAGAATTAAGACTTTATTGACTCAAACAAATGACGAGAGGGGGACTCCCTTATTAAGTCATAGCTGATTGTTAAGGACAATGGGAGGGAGGTTCGTTTGAATAGATCTCGAGAGCTGAATTTGAAAACACTAGATGAGGCGATAGCGTCCTTTTCCAACGAGTGTTATAAAGGAGTCTCCCTGCTTGTTACGTCAATAATTATCTCCGTCCCCGCAAATACCAGATGTTTCCTACTCTTGTAAATAACAGACATTTCAAGGATCCGCCACGGATTTACGAGTCAGAAAAAAAAATAAACCGAGAAAAACCCCAGACGAGTTACATAAAAATATTAAAACTCGGCTAATTGTTACAAAAAACGTTTATTGTTTCCGAGTAAAAGCGTTTTTAATTAATTTATCCTGAAAATCGCACACGTCGAATACCTACAACCATGTTTTCCAATTATCAATAATTGCCGGGTGCGAAATTGCTCCGACTCAATTTCGAAGAAACTATTCTCTCTATTCAAGGTCGCCGGAATCAACTTCGGAGTACCTTCGCAGATTCGAGATACCAGGAGTCTGCTCACGAAGGATCTGCTGCACCTACAGCAGTTTATGCTTGAAGGAAAGATTCTCCACGTTAGATCGTAAGCTAGACAGTTGTTAGATCGTAAGCTAGACAATCGTTAGATCGTCAGCTAGACAATCGTTAGATCGTCAGCTAGACAATAATTAGATCGTGTGCTAGACAATCGTTAGATCGTCAGCTAGACAGTCGTTAGATCGTCAGCTAGACAGTCGTTAGATCGTCAGCTAGACAATCGTTAGATCGTCAGCTAGACAGTCGTTAGATCTGTAGCGGTTTCGCTACCATATGATTTAATATCTCAGTAGACAATATAATTATTCGAATCACTCAAATATTTATTTCATCCGAAATATATTCTACAGATCGTCAGCTAGGCAGTCGTTAGATCGTCAGCTAGGCAGTCGTTTGATCGTCTGCTAGACAGTCGTTAGATCGTCAGCTAGACAATCGTTAGATCGTCAGCTAGACAATCGTTAGATCGTCAGCTAGACAATCGTTTGATCGTCAGCTAGACAATCGTTAGATCTGTAGCGGTTTCGCTACTATATGATTTAATATCTCAGTAGACAAATAATTCATTCGAATCACTCAAAATATTTTATTTCATCCGAATATATTCTACAGATCGTCAGCTAGGCAGTCGTTAGATCGTCAGCTAGGCAATCGTTAGATCGTCAGCTAGGCAATCGTTAGATCGTCAGCTAGGCAGTCGTTAGATCATCAGTTAGAAAATCGCTGGATTGTCAGCTAGACAATAGTTAGATCGTCAGCTAGACAATAGTTAGACCGTCAGCTAGACAGTCGTTAGATCGTCAGCTAGACAGTCGTTAGATCGTCAGCTAGACAGTCGTTAGATCGTAAGCTAGACAATAATTAGATCGTGTGCTAGACAATAATTAGATCGTGTGCTAGACAATAGTTAGATCGTCAGCTAGACAGTCGTTTGATCGTCAGCTAGACAGTCGTTAGATCGTCAGCTAGACAGTCGTTAGATCGTCAGCTAGACAGTCGTTAGATCGTCAGCTAGACAGTCGTTTGATCGTCAGCTAGACAATAGTTAGATCGTGTGCTAGACAATCGTTAGATCGTCAGCTAGACAGTCGTTAGATCTGTAGCGGTTTCGCTACCATATGATTTAATATCTCAGTAGAAAAATATAATTCATTCGAATCACTCAAAATATTTTATTTCATCCGAAATATATTCTACAGATCGTCAGCTAGGCAGTCGTTAGATCGTCAGCTAGGCAATCGTTAGATCGTCAGCTAGGCAATCGTTAGATCGTCAGCTAGGCAGTCGTTAGATCATCAGTTAGAAAATCGCTGGATTGTCAGCTAGACAATAGTTAGATCGTCAGCTAGACAATCGTTAGATCAACAGCTAGACAGTCGTTAGATCGTCAGCTATACAGTCGTTAGATCGTCAGCTAGACAGTCGTTAGATCTGTAGCGGTTTCGCTACCATGATTTAATATCTCAGTAGAAAAATATAATTCATTCGAATCACTCAAAATATTTTATTTCATCCGAAATATATTCTACAGATCGTCAGCTAGGCAGTCGTTAGATCGTCAGCTAGGCAATCGTTAGATCGTCAGCTAGGCAATCGTTAGATCGTCAGCTAGGCAGTCGTTAGATCATCAGTTAGAAAATCGCTGGATTGTCAGCTAGACAATAGTTAGATCGTCAGCTAGACAATCGTTAGATCAACAGCTAGACAGTCGTTAGATCGTCAGCTAGACAGTCGTTAGATCGTCAGCTATACAGTCGTTAGATCGTCAGCTAGACAGTCGTTAGATCGTCAGCTAGACAGTCGTTAGATCTGTAGCGGATTCGCTAGCATATGATTTAAATCTCAGTAGACAAATATAATTCATTCGAATCACTCAAAATATTTTATTTCATCCGAAATATATTCTACAGATCGTCAGCTAGGCAGTCGTTATGTAGATCGTCAGCTATACAGTCGTTAGATCGTCAGCTAGTCAGTCGTTAGATCGTCAGCTAGACAGTCGTTAGATCTGTAGCGGATTCGCTAGCATATGATTTAAATCTCAGTAGACAAATATAATTCATTCGAATCACTCAAAATATTGGACGAACTTGTAAAAATTTGGTGAAAATCGGGTGAAAACTGCGGCCGTGAATGAAATTTGATCAGTTGCGATCAAATCTGCAGCACCCTGTATACCATAATCGGTTTTTTTTTCACCCCAAGTTTTGCATGTTGAAGCTTATTTTTCCATTTGCGATAATAAAGGCTGTTTGGGAACGTCCTATTATTTTTCTTCATTTAAAAAAAATTCTATTGAGCTCATTTTGAAGTAATTTAGACGAAAATACGTAAACGTCATTCACCGAGGGCAGAAAGGCATTGAATCTGACATTTTATTTCCTGAAATGACAACTTCCATTAACATTTTCCAATATGTTTAAATTAAAATCATTATTTGTTATTAAGCGGGTAATTTAATAGGTAAAATTAGGAAATTATGATTTGAAGATAGAGAGAACGTCATCCCTCAAACGTCAAAAAGCCACATGTCAACTTTTAATTGAAAACTCCCCTCTCGTATTGACAAATAACGTTATCTCCTCCGACAGAAACGCTAAAAAAAATTTTTTTGTTCCAAAAAGTCTCTTTACAATAGATTTTTCAAATGTCAAAAACAGCTATCTGGCCACGTCGATGCATTTTGGACAATTAAAAGACTGCCAAAAATGTCATAAACTTTGAAATTTTATCAGAAAAAGTTTGAAAAGGTGAAAAAAATTTAAAACTGACGTTAAAAATGTTTTATTGGACATTTTGTCCACCACAATGTCCGAAAATATAATCATGTCTTTCTTTTGAAAAGAAAATTAGCCTTAGAGGCCGAAAAATCCCATTGACTAGGAATATAATTTTTTTTTTCTCTCGCCCTTTCTGTCCTTTGTAAACGTGGGAAGAGCTTTTTTTGAATGATTCTTCCCATTAATGGAGGGGTCATTCATTCCGGAGTCATCCAGGCACAAGCCTCGCCGATTAACAACACCTGTTTAGATATAAAAAAAATTAGGCAAAATCCGCTGAAAAAAACATTTTTTTCTCATGTGGGAGGAGTCTTAAAAACGCATTAAAATATTCAATTATATTCGTTCACTAGGCGATATATCAACCGGTACCTAAATGGTGTTGTGAGGGTGATTTATCTTAAGATTTAACTCCCTTGGCTTTAGATAGGAGATTAATATCCATTGTAATATCGAAAATATCAGGAGGGGCGCCCTCCCCGGCCTAAAGTTTGAGTCGTGGGATGTACCTTTTAATATTCAATTCCATTCAATTCTTTTTCTCCAATCGTAAAAGCGTTTCGAAAGGGTTTCTGAAAATTGTTGAAGTCTAATTTATCGTCGGATTATAAATAATGGGATTTTTAAAGCTTTTACTTTGAATTAACGGTAAATTTAGACTGATTCCAATGTCAACACTGGGATTTGGAGGCCCCATCGCAGATTGCAGTGTTGAAGGTTTTTTGAAAAATTGTTATAATAAAAAGGGAGTGTATCCATGTCGACATAATGCGGCTCGCCACAACGCATTTGACCATAAAATAGCAGAAATCGAGAGTTCACCATAAAAAATCTGCAACTCAACATAAAGAAAATAGTCGAAAACGTTCACCGAATTTGAACATAACACATTTAAACATAAATAAGAGATTTAACACTTGTCGTTTCGACATAAAATTTGTCCTTTCAACATAACGCAGTTGAACGTAATAAACTAGGGACAGCCTAAGAGCAAGCGTATTTTCCCCGTTATGGCGAAACGAGAAAAACCTTAAAACTTGACAGTTCACCATAATGCATGTCGAAATGCTGATTTTCATGTTCAACTGCTTTAGGGTGAAATGCGTTATGTTGAACTGTGTTCTCCCATAAAAAGGAACGAAAAGCGTTTCTTGGCAAAACGCCTGAAAAGGGGTTTTTTAGAGGGAGAGGGGCTACTACCAAGGAAAACGGCAAAAAAAAGATGTTTTTCGGCCAAAAGACTAAAAATTGTGTGTTCGGGCCAGAAGACGAGTATGTAGTATCTCCTCCCGGCATTTTCCGCCGAATCTTTCTAAAAGGATTGCGACGAAACTATTCATCGGATTTTCTTGTATAATATATTTTTGGAAAGAGCTCGTCAAACCCTACAAAATGGCTGACGGTTTTTTTTAAAAAAGGTTTTAGTCGAAAAATAAAATTTCTATTTTCCAAAGGAAAACTTTTTCGGAAAAACTGCTCCCAAGACCGTATGGGCATTTCCAAAATAAAGAGAACGAGCTTTTGTAAAAAATTTTCCGACGGTTTTTAGTGCTCAAATATAGGAAAGTAATTTTAGGGGCGAAAGTGCTGCGATCTCTTGTTTTTCAAACAAAATGCTCGGGCGATATGATGGGCCTTAAAACTCCAAAAAAGCAATTTTTTCCGATGTCGCTCTATTTTCAACATTTTTGCTTTCTTTCTTTGCATCTAGTTTTAGATAAATTTGGTATAAATAAATAAAAAAAGAAACCCACTATTTTTACGATCGAGAAAAGAGGAAATTGCGATCGATCAACAGTTTAGCAACTTGGAGATACGTTCGAATAGCACAATATCTGTCCCAAATAGGAAAATAATGTCCATCAAACCTTTTAGCGATAAGAAAAGTACCGGAGCTTTTCCCCTTCGTATCGTTCCCGATCGTTGATCTTTCCAAACATTATAGAACTTAATTTTTTTCTTCTTTTTAAACTTCTATGAATTGGTCAATATAAAAGTCATAATTCACGTGATAAAAGGTTTTTTTTTTTTTTCCTCCGCCGGGTGACAATGCGAGCCAGGTGACGCGTTTTTCCTACCTGAACTTTCGGGGATTCGAGAGGCTAAACTAATTTCATACAATCATTTTATAGTCCTCTTCCTTTTGTCGCTCATTGATTTATATTTTGTATCCCGTGAGAAATACAACTCTTGAAGTTTCGATGATGAATCGTCTTCGGAGTAGAGCTTGAATGAAAAAAAAAGTTTCTTTGAGTTTTTTCAAGTATTTTTTTGTCATTTTTTACTATAATGGCCCAATCAACAACCACTTGAATGCGTTCATCATTTTTATTACCTTTTTTTCTGACGAGGGAGTCACAAAATGTGTCGTCTATGATGAACTATGCAGGCCAAAAAAATGATTATTTGAAGAAAGATCATCAATATCTTCACTTTTGATGAAAGAATTTATATTTTCCAAGATCTTTAAGGGATTGAGAAATGGTACAAAATGATAACCATCGATGGCGATATACTGCATCAGCCGATTTAGCTATAGCAGGTATACCTATGGAAATAATAAGAATGGCTAGTATTGCTGTTTTCTCTTACTCTTAGATTGCTTGCCGAATAACGTGGAGAATCTTTCCTTCAAGCACAAACTGCTGTAGGTGCATCGATGCAGATCCTTCGTGAGCAGACCTCCTGGTCTAGCTGACGATCTAACGATTGTCTAGCTGACGATCCAGGGATTGTCTAGTTGACGATCCAACGATTGTCTAGTTGACGATCCAACGATTGCCTAGCTGACGATCTAACTATTGTCTAGCTGACGATCTAACTATTGTCTGGCTAACGATCTAACGACTGCCTAGCTGACGATCTAACGACAGCCTAGCTGACGATCTACCGACAGCCTAGCTGACGATCTAACGATTGTCTAGCTGACTATCAAACGGCTGCCTAGCTGACGAACGAACGATTGTCTAGCTGAAGATCAAACGACTGCCTAGCTGACAATCCAGCGATTGTCTAGCTAACGATCAGACGGCAGCCAAGCTAACAATCTAACGATTGTCTAGCACACGATATAACGATAGTCTAGCACACGATAAAACTATTGTCTAGCTGACGATCAAACGGCTGTCTACCTGACGATCTAACGACTGTCTAGCTGACGATCTAACGACTGCCTAGCTGACGATCTAACGACTGCCTAGCTGACGATCTGTAGAATATATTTCGGATGAAATAAAATATTTTGAGTGATTCGAATGAATTATATTTGTCTACTGAGATATTAAATCATATGATAGCGAAACCGCTACAGATCTTACTACTGTCTAGCTGACGATCTAACGACTGTCTAGCTGACGATCGATCGATTGTCTAGCTGACGATCTAAAGGTTGTCTAGCTGACGATCAATCAGTGATACTTTTACCAGGGGGCGAGATCGACATCCCACTGCTAGACGGCTCATTATTTCTACGTTGTTACTTAAAAAAATTTTACAATAAAAAACTTAGAAGATTTTTTCGAAAAAAAAGAAAAAAAAACTTGAAAAATTTTTTCGAAAAGAAAACATTAAAATATAAATTAAAAAGAAAAAATAACAAACTTGAAATTATACTTACCCCTCCGTTAAACATTCCCACTTTAATACTTCCCCCTACTTTATACTTCCCCTCTTTTATACCTCCCTTCCGTTATACTTCCGCTCCTTAATACTTCCCCCTCCTATATTTTTCCTTCTCTTTGAGGAAGTATTCGTTGTAAGCTCTTCAAAGTAGTAGGTATCTTTAGTTGGACAAATCATACTGTGAAGAAAATCCAACTGTTAATTCTGTAGGAAGGTTTTTTTTTTCTTCTTTTTTTTTTATCTTGACCGTCCTTTAAAGGGAACCAACCACAGATATTAATCGTCTAAAGCTAAAAAAGGCCTTGGAGACCTTGTCGCACTTTGCCGATTTCTCCCAGATCAATTAAAATATATCCAAGTCTGGTAAAAAGAAGATGGAACCCGGCTCGAGGAAAGAAAAAGAAGAAAAAAAAAAAGTTGGAAGAAAAAAATGTCGATCTCGATTTATAGTTGAACTCTAAGGACAATGACCAATTAAGTATAATTAATTGGCGTCGCCGAAGGATTTTCCCTCCTTTCTCAAACGGGAGTGAAGAGGGGGCATCCCCCTCCCCTAATTGGCGCGAGTGTCGAACTAATTGGTGGCCGCCTATAATTGTATCGACTCCTGGATACTGTCCAATACACACCGCCAATTATAAACTGTTATAATTGGACTGTTAATTGAATCGGTTCTCGGGATCGCCGTTTTAAAGAGATAAACGGTGAAGGAAAGGAGAAAAGATTAAAAAATGTCCAATGTTGATATTCTATTTTAGTTTTTCTTTATTTCTTAAGGTTTTGCAAAGACCTTGGGGGCTAACGAAACTTGGCGGTTCATGGCAGTATCAAGAAAGCATCAATCTTTTGGTGAAAACCGTCGGAAAAAAGAGAGTTTCCCAAAAATCGCCAATTTTGTAGCTGCAAAATTGTTAATTGGATATTTGGGGCGTTGCTCAAATGCAGCGGAACCGGGCTGGCAATCAACTGCAGTGAAACGTGTATTGACTGCACTTGTTTACTTTATCAGGCAGCATATCATCTGCACTTCTAAATCTTCACCGTAATGTTCAAAGTTAAACATTATGTTTACTACACCATCTCCAAATATATTTGTGTTCATAGATGTGTTGCTACATACAGTAGCACTTTACATTACTTTACATACACATAGATGTGTAGCAGATTGATACATATTAGGTGTACAAAATGAAACTCAGCCACAGGGTAAATTTGAATTTTGTAGATTTTAGCCGAGTTTCATTTTGTACACCTAGTAGTTCCTTTTTTCAAAATTTTGAACATTTTAGGCGTTAAAGTCCATCAAAAGTTGACCTTCTCCGTGTAAGAAGGTTATTGAAGTATAACCATTAAGAAGGTTAATTTTTAAAGGCTTGTAAATCGTAAACCGTTACAGATATTGAATAAATGCACTAAATAAAATCTGTTGGAAATTAATTTCTCTTTAATTTTTATTCTATTCATTTTTTCTCTAGGACGCACTGTTTTTAAGATAAGTTTATTTAAAAAAAAAAAAATTATTTTCCGAAAATGGTGCATCCTAGAAAAAAATAATTAAGTACAAATTTATAGAAAACTAGGGGGGCAAGCCCCCCTGAGGCCTTCGGCCTCCAACCCCCCTCCGGCTACATCCGGATTTTTGAACGTAATTGTGACGTGCTCTGTTGCGCAGGGAAACCGCAATATAAGTTTGAAAGTCGTATGTTTTTTGCAAATAGTAGAAAATTTGCTGTAAGGTGTGGAAGTCCCCAATAAATTTGCTCTTCTGTACGCGGGGGTAGTTGTGCGACTACATTTGGATTTTGGTCCGCATAGAAGACGTGCTCTGTTGCGCAGGGAAACCGCAATAAGTTTGAAAGTCGTATATTTTTTGAAAGCAATATAAACTTTGCTCTAAGCGGAGGAAGTCCCCATAGAATGTGCTCTTTTGTACGCGGGTGTAGTTGTGCGACTACATTTGGATTTTGGTCCGCATAGAAGACGTGCTCTGTTGCGCTGGGAAACCGCAATAAGTTTGAAAGTCGTATGTTTTTTGCAAATAGTAGAAAATTTGCTGTAAGGTGTGGAAGTCCCCAATAAATTTGCTCTTCTGTACGCGGGGGTAGTTGTGCGACTACATTTGGATTTTGGTCCGCATAGAAGACGTGCTCTGTTGCGCAGGGAAACCGCAATAAGTTCGAAAGTCGTATATTTTTTGCAAATCGTAGAAAATTTGCTCAAAGCTGAGGGAAACCTATAGAATTTGTTTTTTTGTACGCGGGTGTAGTTGTGCGACAACATGTGGATTTTTTAACGTAATAGAAGACGTGCTCTGTTGCGCAGGGAAACCGCAATAAGTTTGAAAGTCGTATGTTTTTTGCGAATAGTAGAAAATTTGCTGTAAGGTGTGGAAGTCCGCAATAAATTTGCTCTTCTGTACGCGGGGATAGTTGTGCGACTACATTTGGATTTTGGTCCGCATAGAAGACGTGCTCTGTTGCGCAGGGATACCGCAATAAGTTTGAAAGTTGGATATTTTTGGCACGTAATAGAAAATTTACTGAAAGTTAAGGATGTCCCCAATAAAGTTGCTCTTTTGTACGCGGGTCTAGTTATGCGACTACATCTGGATTTTGGTCCGCAATAGAAGACGTGCTCTGTTGCGCAGGGATACCGCAATAAGTTTGAAAATTTGATATTTTTTTAAAGCAATATAAAGTTTGCTCTAAGCTGATGAAGTCCCAAATAAATTTTCTCTGTACGCGGGTGTAGTTGTGCGACTATAATGGATTTTTTCTGTAATAGAAGACGTGCTATGTTGCGCAGGGATACCGCAATAAGTATAAAAGTTTGATATTTTTGGTACGCAATAGAAAATTTGCTCTAGGCAGAGAAAGTCCGCAATAAATTTGCTCTTCTGTATTCGGGTGTACATAGTTCTTGTTCTACTACATCCGGATTTTGGTTCGCCATATAAAACGTGCTCTGTTGCGCAGGGGAACGTAGTCGGTTAGCATGTTATATATTTTTGGCATGTAGTAGAAAATTTGCTCTGCGTGAAGGGAGCTCCACATTTATATTTGCTCTGCACGCGAATCTTGTAGGGGGGGGGGGTAGCTTCCTTTCGGCATAACTGTCTGTCTTCTGTTGCCGATGAAAATCGCCCCAAGTTAGCATGCTAGACATTTTTTTGAACTCGAGAACTGATTTGCTCTGCGTTGAGGGAGTTCCACATTTGTAATTGCTCTGCACGCGGATCTTGTTGTAGGGGGGGGGGATGTAGATTCCTTTCGGTATTAAAGTCCGTCTTCTGTTGCCTATGAAAAACCCCCCAAGTTAGCATGCTTGACATTTTTGGAACTCGAGTACTGATTTGTTATGAGTTGAGGGAGTTCCACATTTATATTTGCTCTGCACGCGGATCTTGTTGGGGGGGGGGGGGTTAGGCCCCTTTCAGTTTAAGGTTTCGTCTTTGTTGCCTCGAAAAACGCCTTATGTTAGCAGGCTAGACGTTCCCCCTTTTTCTCCGTTAATTTTAATTTTACATCGATTTTGGAATTTTTTTAGGCAGAAACGGACTTCATATTCGTGTTCCTCGACCCAAAAAACGTTAAATACTAAGATTTAGTCGAAATCAAAAAAAAAAAAAAAAAAAAAAAAAAAATTTCCGCCTTCTATAACCGGGTCCAAAATGGCGAAAATCGCGAGTCGGATTTTGACTTACAAACTTAAAAAATTAATATCTCAGCTTGTGTTAAAGCCACAGAGCCGCTCTCAAGCTTATTTGAAAGCTTAAGGTCCCCTCTTTTTATATTTTTTGGTCCCGTTCTTCTAAGTCTATTCCTTCTACCCTAAAATCTCATAGAAAGACAGATTTTTCTTAACTTACATTTGAATTTTTTTAGCCCAGTTAGAATTTTATCAGAGATCCACCGATTTTTTCTAGCCTTTGTATCGCTGTCCTCTACTCCAAAATAAATTTTCATCCAAATCGGTTCACCCGTTCAGGAGTAAAAAATGAAAACTGAAAAATAATCAAAATCCCCAGGGGGTACCCTTACCAAACCCCATTCCACAGCGTGCCGCATCGATTTAATTTAAAAAATTCGGGGAAAATAGCTAGAGATTTTAGAACCCCCATGATATCTATGTCAAAATACGCGGAATTTTACCTACTTTCACGTAGTATAAGGTTTGAAAGGTTGATATTTTTTTAGAAATTTTTTAGTGGTGAAAAACCATAATTTTCCGTTCTAGATCCAATCAGGAATTTTTTAGGCAGAAACGGACTTCATATTCGTGTTCCTCGACCCAAAAAACGTTAGAGACCAAGTTTTTGTCGAAATCAAAAAATATTTTTTCCCCGCCTTATATAACGGGCCCAAAATGGCGGAAATCGGGAGTCGGAATTTGACTTATAAACTTAAAAAATTCATATCTCAGCTTGTGTTGAAGCCATAGAGCCGCTCCCAGGCTCATTCGAAAGCTTAAAGTCCCCTCTTTTTTATTTCTTCGTTCGGTTAATTTTCGACAACTCCTTCTACCTTAAAACCCCGTTTCAACTTAAATTTTTTTCAATCTTCTTTTGAATTTTTTAAACCTACTTGGAATTTTTTTAGACCTCCACCGATTTTTTCTAGCGTTTATTTCAACAGCCTGCACCCCCCAAAAAAGTTTCATCGAAATCGGTCCACCCGTTCTCGAGTAATAAAATAAAAACTAAAATGTTATCAAATTCATAAGGGTACCCCCTTATCAAATTCAGGGAGCGCGGCAGCGTTCCGCACCTCATTTTGACACAAATTTTTAAAAAAATCGGGAAAAATGGTTAGCGAACTCCGAACCCCAATATATTATATATCAAAAAACGCGGAATTTTGTCTACTTTCACGTGGTGTAGTTTGTTTTAAAATATAAAATCATCTACTATTTTTAAAATGGCAAAAACCCAGACAAACCGTGAAAAACGGCGTTTTTTTCGGCAACTTTCGAATTAAATATCTCCGGTCCTAATCAAGCTACAGAGCTGCGCCGAAGCACTCCAGCTGGCTTTTCGGCTAAAGTTTCGAACCTTTTTTGTCCGGTGTCTCTATCTGTTACAGTTTTTTTTCGGCGAATTAAAAACCGCGGATTTTATAGCATTTCTGTACATTTCGAAAAAAATTTCAAAAATAAAAAAAAAATACTTCCGGATTTTTTAAAAATACGCGACAAAATTAGGTTAAACTGCACACTTAAAAGCACTTAGTAGTATTTTTTTCAAAAAATCTAGATTTTTTCTTGAGGTTTTTAAAATGGGCGAAGTTGAAAAACCGTGAAAAACGTCAAAAACAGGCCTTTTTTAGCGTTAAACTCGCGAAATAAATTATTAAAAGCGATTTTAAAAATACGCCCTTATTTTTCCCGTGAAATATGAGCGAAAACACGCCTGACAAAAGAAGTCCGGTATTTTTAGGACGATCAGAGCGCGGCCTGGAGGTTTTTGAAAAAAAAATTCGATTTTTTCTCCTCTATGCCTGGTTAGCGCTATATATATGGATTAAATTTCCTACAATTTTTATTTATTAGGTGTACAAAATGAAACTCAGCCACAGGGTAAATTTGAATTTTGTAGATTTTTGCCGAGTTTCATTTTGTACTCCTAATATATCAATAGCATTAATCGCTATCAATAACACTCCGTGTAAAAAGCACCCCGCCTCGCAAAAACCCTTCTACAGCAGCCAGAGAAAGTTATGATATCAACTTCCCAGCCCTCCGATGTACACTGAAGAGAAGAGGAGAGATGAAGCGCCGAAGAGCCTGTAGACAAGCCTCTTTTAAGAAATCGTAAGGATTTTAGAGAAATGCATAACATAATATCATCGAACTAATCAGTAATCACTGTAAACAAGCATTTCGGGACACCGCCAAGAGGAGCTTTGAAAACAGGAGATCGGGTGTTTACATACACATGTAAAGTGCTACTGTATGTAGCAGCACATCTATGAACACAAATATATTTGGAGATGGCGCAGTTAAACCACTGAATTATAATCTAGTACGAAGTATGATTTATTTACGATTGTTTCAAAATGTAAACAAACCAAAATGTAAACAAATGATAATGATTGGGTGGAACCGCCAGCCAATAGAAACGCAGAAACACCGTCGTTTTCACCCCGATCTAGCGGTTGTTTCGAGAACCAAAAACTCGACGGTGCCGCTTTACAGCGGCAGTTTAGTCGTAGTGGAAATATTTTTTTTCCTTCCTAGGCCATTCTAGTCTGTTAAACTTAAAACATTACGGTGATGATTAAGAAGTGCAGATCATATGCGACCTTTGCTACCTGATAGAGTAAACATGTGCAGTCAATACGTTTACGTTTCACTAATTGACCTCTGCCGGTGCAGTTGATTGCCAGCCAATATTTGAGAAGAAAGTGCAGCGAGTATTCCTCATAAGTTCAGCTAGAAAATGAATTCATCAAAGTTTTCAATGTGGTGGAGAATGAGGATTAAAAGTTGGCTTTAATATTCTGAATTTTCCCTGCTGGAGATAAAAAAATAAAAATTAAAAAGGTGAAAAGCATGTTTTTAGATGGAGGAGTAGATGGGCACCCCTCGGCGTGCTTTCGGAGGGAAATTACCTTTAGTGAAGTGGTCCCCTCATTCAAGCCTGACGACACGACTATCTTTCATTTACGCCCGACTTTTCTTATTCCAATTTCCTGCGCTGTCTCGAGCCCCCAAGGCTTGCCCTCGAAATGAGCCATTTTCTGATAAGGGCTCACAACCCGACACCCTCTCCGACTCCCCCTCCCGGGCTATTATGTTACACTCTATATGATTGCTCCATTATAGTCCCTCCAACCCCTCCAACCTCCACTTATTACAGCTACAGATTAGCTCACAATGCTCGAAAGAGGAAATTGCGCGCCGCCCTACCCCCTCGCCCTCTTTCCCCGGAGCTAAACTCTCGGCAATTCCGACCTCCCACCCTCTCTCGAATACCCCTAGAAACGTTTCTCTCCTTCACACCCCCACAACGTTCTATACCGACTTATCTACACTCTATTGTCCTAAACTGAGCTCAACAGTTAGACTCAATTTGACTCCGTATTATGAACAACTCCATCTCCTTTGTCCTTTTCACAATTCAAACCCAAAACAAAGATATTTTCCTTGGACGATTTACCCAATTTTTCAGGAATAAATTGCCTTCTTTTTAACTCAAAACGCCAAGAGGACTTAAAAGTACTGGTTTGAAGAGCTTCCAACGAAAACTTCCTTAAAGAGAAGTATCTATATAGGAGGGGGAAGTATAACGGAGAGGGAAGTATATGGGGGGGGGAGAGTATAACGGAGAGGGAAGTATATGGGGGGGGGAGAGTATAACGGAGTGGGAAGTATATGGGAGGGGGAAGTTTAAGTGAGGGGTAGTATAACAGAGGGTGAAGTATAAGGGGGAAGTATAAGGGAACGAAAGGGGATGTACGTGTATAAGGGAAGGAAGTAAAAAGGAGAATTTTCCAAGTTTGTTTTTTCGAAAATTTTTCTAAGTTTATTTTGCAAAAATTTTCCGAGTTTTGTTTTTTTCTAAAAATTTTCCGAGTTTTTTTTTCCAAAAATTTTCCGATCTTTTCCCAAAAATTTTCTAAGTTTTTTTTTTGAAAAATTAAAAGAAAAATTTTTTTTCGACAAATTTTCGTTGTTTTTTTTCTTCGAAAATTTTTCTAAGTTTATTTTGCAAAAATTTTCCGAGTTTTGTTTTTTCCAAAATTTTCCGAGTTTTTTTTTTCGAAAATTTTCCGATCTTTTCCCAAAAATTTTCTAAGTTTTTTTTTTTTAATTTTAAAAATTTTTTTTTTCGACAAATTTTCAAAGTTTTTTTTTTGAAAATTTTTTTAAGTGTCAAGGTAGAAATAATGGGTTCTTTGGCCTAGGGATGTGCCTCTCGTAATGGGTAGAAGTACGAAATTTCTCCCTACTAAAAAAAATTAATAATAAAAAGTGGCAATTTTTTTACACTAAAATTCTTAAAAATATAAGGAGTGATTGGTGAAAATTTGGTGAAAATCGGACCTGAGGAAAACCTCTGGCCTCTGGCCGCAGCGAATTTTTTAAAATTCGACATATCTCCGCCATTTTTTCGACATTCAAAAATCGCCCACGGTATTTTTTGTTCACCGGCTAAAGAAATTTGTGTGAAAATTTGGTGAAAATCGGTTGAAAACTGTGGCCGTAAAGTGTTCCGGAAAAAAATGCTACGGCCGGCCGGAACCACAGACAAAGTTGAGATCGGTAAAGAATTTAAAAAAAAAACAATACCGGAATTGTGAACTAAAGAAAGGCGATCCAATCAATTTAAATTGTTTTCCTCGGCTTCATACTGAACAGTTACGAGAGGTAGTAAACAAGACAATAAAAAAGAAAAGAACTGCGATGGCTGATGGCTACCGGACGGTACTTTCCAACGGGGCCGCCTCTCTTGCGCAAATGACAATAAAACTTTAGGGCCCGTACGTGATTTAAAAAGATGGACGGCTTCTCTCTCTCGGAAGACGGGAATGCGTGGAGGGTAATTTGCCTCGCCTCTCGTACGGACCGGCCTTTACCATTAGGAGATCTCTCCTCTTATTAGGCGAGGTTCCAATGGCACCGGTCGAGATATTCAATCGCCTTCGATTGAGCAAACTCAATTTTTACTCCCTATACGGCTTAAAAACCTTCTCCTCGATTAATTGATCACCAGAGGTTACCCATGTTTGTTCATGACGGATAAATAGAGTATCTTGACTCATTTATGCCTTTATTGAGACTTAATCAAAACTCAAGAAAAAGGTAGGCAATAGAAACGAACAAAAAGAGCAACTGTAGATAAATCTGGTGAAAAGGGTGTTTTTTAACCAGAAAAGAGGCGCTCCGGGTACGAAGGGCGAACTCAACAAAACGTAGTTTCGAGATATTAGCATTTTAAAGTTTTATGTTACGGGCGAACTCGACAGAAAAGTCATGCCTTGGAATGGGAAAAGGAGTAGGGGTTGTGGACTAGGATGTGGAGTTCGCCCAAAAACCGGTAAAAGAGATGTTTTATCCACGGACACCAGTTTAATCGGGTGTTTCTACACCAGAAAATCAATGAAGACCCAAAAACCGGTAAAAGATGTTTGACCCACGGACACCCGATTAAACGGGTGTTTCTACACCAGAAAATCGATGAAAGACCAAAAAACCGGTAAAAGAGATTTGACCCACGGACACCCGATTAAACGGTGTTTCTACACCAGAAAAATCGATGAAAGACCCAAAACCGGTAAAAGAGATGTTTTACCCACGGACACCCGATTAAACGGGTGTTTCTTAACCTGTAAACCAAGGAAAATGAGTTAAAACCTGATAAAAAGGTTGATATGAGGCGCTCCGGGTACGAAGGGCGAACTCAACAAAACGTAGTTTCGAGATATTCGCATTTTAAAGTTTTATGTTACGGGCGAACTCAACAGAAAAGTTATGCCCTGGAATGGGAAAAGGAGTGGGGGTTGTGGACTAGGATGTGGAGTTCGCCCTTCGTACCCGCTCGGATATCGCAGAGCTTTGCCGCATATCGGTTTTTACGTATTTAAGGGGAAAAAGGGCGAACTCAACATAAAAATTATATGGGTGTATTCACCAAGAGGTCTAGAATCTGAAAATGAAAAAAAAATTTGTCCGATGTTGAGTTCGCCTTTCGTACCCGGAGCGCCTCAATTCATCCTCGGTTTTCGTCTTTTGTCCCGCCAGGCAGTAAAAAATCGGAAAAACCAGACTGATTCCTCTGATGCTCCAGAATAAAATTTCAAAGGTGTGCCTACTAAAAATTTTATTTTGTGATGATCTTCCCTCCGATTAATTTAGGCCCTTTAATTTTAGAAAACGAACTCGCTTTTTTGCTCGGCGAGTTGTCCATTTTGGGCGTATATTCACAGCTGTATAACGACTTCGCTTTCGAAGGAATGCCGCTGTAAGGCCAAAATCCTGGTTCTTCCTTTTCTTTCTTCAATGGCTTGTACGATTTGGGTGCGTAAAAATTCGGCGTCAGAAATTCAACTTTTCCTTTACATTTGGCGTGCTTCGTATTATACGAAGAACTGTAAGTCGAGACGTAATCTAAATTCTTCTTAGCTACAGGCTTACCAACATTTTTTACGTTTTCGTTTTTTTTATTCATCGCCCCACCCTTTAACTAATTCACATATGAATAAAAAAATACAAATTGAGAAAGATGAAGCTTTATTCTCATAAGGTAGCAACGGTTATTTGTTGGAAACGGAAAAGGGAGTGAAAGGGTGGGCTATCGAGTCACTTGAAGTAATTTCCTGACCCCCCTCCCGACCCCATCCTCCCTTAAAAACTTGGGAAAAGCCCTTTTTTCCTCGAGCATCAGGAAACACGCACTTGTTTTTTTAAAACTTCATCTCTCTCCAGTGACCTCTCGCTCCCGGCTTTATTTTTTTATAGTTCAGAGAACAATAAACTTAAAAATTACATACGTGGGTAATCAGAAGAGTCACGCAGAGGATAATTACAGTCTAAATTCTCAGCTTAAATGAGAACTTTTAATTTATTGCCGGAAAAAATTACGAACTTCTGCGTTTAAGTGTAAACTAGAAAATCGAATGGTACAAAAATATATTCGAATTATATAAACTATTTTCATTTTTCTGTTAGGTAAATTTAAACTGTCGTTAGACAGTCAGATTGGCAGAACAGCCGTTAAATCGTCTGCTTATAACAGTAGACTAATTGTTGTCATCTTAACAGTCGCTTATTATCCAGCTAAACAGTCGCTTATTCTCCAGCTAAACAGTCATCGTGCCTTCAGCTAAACAGCCGTTAAATGTAGATCGTCAGATTGGCAGCTAAAAAGTAGTTTGATCGTCAGCTAAACAGTCATTGAGTCTTCAGCTAAAAAGTCGTGAGATCTCACGTTAGCAGCTAAATAGTAGTTAGATAGTCAGCTATACAGTCGTTAAATCAGATTTTCAGCTAAGCAGCCGCTTAATCGTCCGATAAGAGTCGTTGTATCTTAAGCTAAACATACTTTAAATCGTCAGCTGAACAGTCGTTCGATTGTTAGCTTGTTAACGCTGCTGCAACTGAAATTATGAATCGTTGGCCGAGTAGGTACAATTTAGGTCGCTGATCAGAACCTTTGGCCCAGTTTACTACTAAACAGATTTTAAATCGTCAGCTAAACAGTCGTTTGATTGTCAGCTAAACAGTCGTTAAATCGTCAGATTTGCAGCTAAGCAGCCCCTTAATCTCTGATAAGAGTGGTTGTATCGTAAGCTGAACATACTTTAAATCATCAGCTAAATAGTCGTTTGATTGTCAGCTAAACAGTCGTTAAATCGTCAGATTTGTAGCTAAACAGTCGTTAAATCGTCAGATTTGTAGCTAAACAGTCGTTAAATCGTCAGATTTGCAGTTAAGCAGCCCCTTAATCGTCTGATAAGTCGTTGTATTGTAAGCTAAAGATACTTTAAACCGTCAGCTAACAGTCGTTTGATTGTTAGCTTGTCGAAGCTGCTGCAACTGAAATTATGAATCGTTTACCGAGTCAGGTACAATTATTTGGGAATTTGGGTTACTGGTCAGAACCTTTGGCCCAGTGTGCTACTAAACAGACATTAAAATTTATCGTCTACAGACTGTAAACAGACTGTAAATGTGTGTTTGATTGTTGCTGCTGCAACTGAAATTATGAATCGTTGGCCGAGTAGGTACAATTTGGGTCGCCGGTCAAAACCTTTGGCCCAGTTTACTACTAAAAAGACATTAAATCATCAGCTAAACAGTCGAGTAGTTAGATTGTCAGCTAAACAGTCGTTAAATCGTCAGATTTGCAGCTAACCAGCTGCTTAATCGTCTGATAAGAGTCGTTGTATCGTAGGCACAACATATTTAAATCGTCAGCTAAACAGTCGTTTGATTGATAGCTTGTCGACGCTGCTGCAACTGAAATTATGAATCGTTGGCAGAGTTAAGTACAATTTGGGTCGCTGGTCAGAACATTTGGCCCAGTTTACTACTAATCAGATTTTAAATCGTCACCTAAACAGTGGTTTGATTGTTAACTTGTCGACGCTGCTGCTACTGAAATTATGAATCGTTGGCCGAGTTAGGTACAATTCGGGTCGCTGGTCAGAACCATTGGCCCACTTTACTACTAAGCAGATTTTAAATCGTCAGCTATACAGTCGAATAGTTAATTTGCAGCTAAGCAGCCGCTTAATCGTCTGATAAGAGTCGTTGTATCGTAAGCTAAACATACTTTAAATCGTCAGCTAAACAGTCGTTTGATTGTTAGCTCGTCAACGCTGCTGCTACTGAAATTATGAATCGTGGGCCGAGTTAAGTGCAATTTGGGTCACTGGTCAAAACCTTTGGCCTAGTTTGCTACTACCACTGTCCGCGAGCGTTTTGTGTGGGCCAAAATTTTGTTTAAAGAAAAATGAGATTTGCCATTCGCTTATTCGCCTTTCCAGGCCACTCGAAACTCACCGGTCTGACAAAATTTTTTTCCAACCATGGACAGTTTTGTTTAATTATTTGTTTATCTTTTTTCAGTGTTGCCTTTTAAATTGGGTTTCTTGGTTTTATTTTTTTTAACGTATTGGTTTTTCTCACAATTGTCAACCTTTATAAGGACTGTCTAGGCCTTGCTGCGTAAATTTACATGCATTTGAACTTCAAATAGTCACTGAACGACCATCTGGATAATTTCAAAACTGATTTTTGAACAAAAATTTTTTAAAATATAATTTTTTTATGGTTTTTTGATGTAGTAATAATTCGTTTTTATATGAATTTTTGATTTTTAATGTGAGAAATATCTTAAAAAGAATTCAAAAGGTATCCGTATAACAAACGAGAAGACTAATCGCCTGTCGTAAATTAAAGATAAAAGAGAAGCCGTCAATTTTGTGAGTGACTGGGTCTGTAGGGTCTCCCCGCTTGTGGAATTCCCATTGACTGGGATCCCTTCTGCCCAATTATTGTCCCCCCCCCCCCCCCCCCGCCGAGGTCCGGTCCCGAGTGGTTAAAGTTTAATGTATTCCTCGGGACACCTATCGAGGAGCGAGATAGAGAGAGAGGGAGAAGGTAGCGATCAAGATGGCTGTCCGACCCATTAAGAAACCCTCTCCCCTGCTCCTTACAACAATCCTTAAAGGATTTATAATGCCAATTAGGGCCTAGGTGGCAGTGACAAGGAGGTTAGCGCGCTCCACCTAAGGCAACTCAACAACGTTGGTTTAAATTTTTTTTTTTCTTCTTCATCCTCTTTTATTTTTCGTTTTCTATTACAAATTCTTTTATGTCCAATTATGTTCATACCAATTAATACTCGAGCAAACGCCTCTTATCAAACCCAATACCTAATAATTGCTCCTAACTATGTATATCATAAACGCAAATACATATTGTCCTTTTTTAACTTCCTTAAAGAAGTTATTGTGATACCCTCCACGTCCAGTTTTTGGGAAAGGGTCTTCCAAAACCCGAAGGGTCAAATCTTTACCGATCAGTAGACTTTGTCTGTGGTGCCGGCCGGCCGTAGGATTTTTTTCCGGAACACTTTACGGCCACAGTTTTCAACCGATTTTCACCAGATCTGGTGAATTTTCTTTTTTCAAATTTTCTTTAGCCGGAGAAGAAGAATGTAACGAGGGCGATTTTTGAATTTCGAAAAAATGGCAGAGATATCGTATGTCTGTTTGAAATTAAAAAAAAAAGCGGAGCGGCACCTAATTTACCACCAAATTTTCATTAATTACTCCTGATATTTTTTTTGGTGTAAAAAATTATCATTTTTTTAAAACGTAAATTATCATTTTAGTAGGGAGACATTTCATTCTTCCACGCCTTACGAGAGGGACCTCCATTGGGCAAAAATCCCATTATTTCTACCTCGACTCTAAAAAAAATTTTTTTAAAAAAAAATTCGGAAAATTAAAAAAAAAACTTCCCCCTCTCTTATACTCTCCCCGTTGTACTTCCCCTCCATTATACTTCCCCTCTTTAATACTTCCCCCTCCTATATTTTTACTTCTCTTTAAGGAAGTTTTCGTTGAAAGCTCTTCAAACTAGTACTTTTTTTTTCTAATAATTGAAATAAAACGTTTTCTTCGATCTTTTTCCAAATTTCCAAATTTTTTGGATTTTCCAACTTCCAAATTTTTTTCTTTCAAGAAAAACCCAAACTTTTGAGGCTTTTCCCCGGTGATTTGCCGAGAAAAAAAAACCCTTATGGGCATATTTGACTGAATTTTGTATTCTTTTTTTTATTGAATTTTAGGTAGATTTCTCTTTGAGGTTAACAAAATTTGGTATTTTGTGCTTTTTTCTCAATAGCTCGGGCGTGCTCTTTAACGGCTGAAATCGGCCAAGCAGTTCTGGTACTTTACTTAGGGCCTTAAACTACTAAATCCACAATATCTTGGGATAGGAAAGAAGGATTGACAGTAGATTAGGAACAGCTGGATGCAATAGATTGCGACGACATATAAATTGACCAAAAAAATGAGGTGATTTTATGATGTTTAAAAAGACATTTGAATGTTACTGGGAGGCGATTTGTGCATATTCGAAAAGAAATCAACCTTTTGTCCCTGCAGCCGAGGGCTACCCTCGACGTCGGGTTTTTGGGGAAGGGTCTTTCAGACCCCAGAGGGTCAAATCGAATATTGATCTTTACCGATCTCAACTTTGTCTGTGGTGCCGGCTGGCCGTAGCTTTCCGTTTTCCGGAACACTTTTTTTTTTTTTTTTATTGCCAATACTGTTGATGAATAAACCCTTGTGTTGTTAATGATTGTTATTTTCTATTTTTTGGAGTTTTGCTCTGTTTTGTTTTTCCCCTTATAAAAAAAACACATTATTAAATAAACTTTTAGTATTTTTCTTCGGTGTTTTTACTCTTTTAGGCGTTTGCTATGTTTTCCCGAGTAAAAAAACTTTTTGTACAGATTTTTAGTTGTTTTTCCTTGGCGTTTTTACCTTTTTGGACGTTTCGCACGGTTTTTTTTTCTCAAAGAAATATATTTTACCCCAGTTTTTCCTGTCTATTTACAACCGAAATACCGGTTTTAATGAACTGTCTGGCGTCCCTTTTATAACGAACATCCTTGCATCTTGAACCCTTTCAACCATTGGATGGACTGGAAGAATGCTCGCTCTGGCCTGTTTACGGGATGACACGAACTGCATTTTTTGACCATTTTTGTAAAATCGTCAAGCAGACTATTGGATGAAAGCTTCAATTTGTTTTGGTTTGACATTTTGTAGCCATAAAGAAAGAAGTGAAAATCTCGAAGTAGCCGGGAATGGACGTTGATATCGACTTAAGTGAAGAATTGATTGAATTGTTTCGTAACCTTTAGGACAGAACGTATTTCAAGTGTGAGTTACAAACGGCATTTTAAGCCTCTGGAATCGTTCTCGGCGAGGAGTAATTTCAAGCTTTCTAACCGAGAATTTCTTCTCCTCCGTACGTGATATCGTGATCGCCGCGGAGCGCGGTAGGTAAATGGAGCGTCCCCTCCGAGAGTTTCAAATGCCGCCGACGTTTTTTTCCTTCTTTTTGATACAAGGAAGAACCTTTTTTTTTTCGCTTTTTACGACCTCCTCCCATCTCCTTATTCGCTCCGAACGCTGTAATGCGGGAAATGTGACAGATTTATAATTATCCCCTTTTCTGCCGGATCGGGTCCTACAAGTCTTCATTAAGAATATAAGGAGAGAAATTGGAAATGAGCCAACCTTTCTAATTAGTTCACGTATAAAAAAGGACGAAATGAGCTTAATACCTAAATTGTGAAAAAATATGAGGCGCTCCGGATACGAAGGGCGAACTCGACAATTTTAAAGTTTCGGTTTTTACGTATTTAAAGGGGAAAAAATGGCGAACTCAACATAAAAATTATATGGGTGTATTCACCAAGAGGTCTAGAATCTGAAAATGAAAAAAAAACTGACGTCGAGGGTATCACAATAACTTCTTTAAGGATGTTAAAAATTTGTCCGATGTCGAGTTCGCCCTTCGTATTCGGAGCGCCTCATATTAACTACCACCAATCATTCAGCTTTTCAGTTTTTACCTTCAAAAAGGCTTTTCTGGAAGGAACTACCAAACGGCTGGAAATAAATGTAATGGTTTGAAGAGCTTCCAACGAAAACTTCCTTAAAGAGAAGTAACAATATAGGAGGGGGAAGTATATGGGGAGGGGAAGTATATAGGAGGGGGAAGTATAACGGAAGGGGAAGTATAAGGGAACGAAAGTACAACGATGGGAGGGAAGTATAACGGTGGGGAGGAATAAGGAAGGGGGAAGTTTTAACTTTTTTTCGAAAAATTTTCTTAGTTTTTTTTCCTTTCGAAAAATTTTCAGTTTTTTTTTTCGAAAAATTTTCTAAATTTTTTTTCCAAAAATTTTCCGGGTTTTCCTTTTTTTTCGCTTTTTTTTCGAAAAATTTTTTAAGTTCTTTTTTTCGAAAATTTTTTTAAGTTTTTTTGGTCAAAAAAAAATTTTTTTTTTTCGAATAATTTTCCGGGTTTTTCTTTCTTTTTTATTTATTTATTTATTTTTTTTTATTTCATTTTTTTTTTTTTGAAAAATTTTTAAGTTCTTTTTTTCGATAAAAGTGTCAAGGTAGAAATAATGGGCTTTTTGCCCTAGGGATGTGCCTCTCGTAATGGGTAGAAGTATGAAATTTCTCCCTACTAAAAAAATAATAATTAAAAAGTGGCAATTTTTTTACACCAAAAATTCGTAAAAATATAAGGAGTAATTGGTGAAAATTTGGTGAAAATCGGACACACGGGTCGGCCGCAGCGAATTTTTTAAAATTTCAAACAGACATATCTCCGCCATTTTTTCGAAATTCAAAAATCGCCCTCGTTGGTTTCTTTTTCACCAGCTAAAGAAATTTGTGTGAAAATCGGATGAAAACTGTGTAAAGTGTTCCGGAAAAAATGCTACGGCCGGCCGGCACCGCAGACAAAGTTGAGATCGGTGTAGATCCATATTCGAATTGACCCTCCGGGGTCTGGAAGACCCCTAAAACCCGACGTAGAGGGTATCACAATAACTTCTTTAAGGAAGTTAAAATCGAAAAAAATAAAATAATATTTGTAAAAGGCTGCTGACAATAAATATTTAAAAAAAATATAATTCTGTTTAATAAATAAATAAAAATTATATCTTGGGACCCCCATTAGTTCTCGGCTTAAACAAAAAGGTTAATGAAGACCATTAATCGCATAAACGTTAATTAAATGAAAACAAATATTTTTCAATTTTCTCTCTTTTATACGTCTTTAATAATAAATCATTAATATGAGATTTACAGCGCAATTATACCCTCCCTTCGTATACAGAGCGGCTCATTTAATCCGCTAATTACTCGGATAATGAAGGCCTCTCTAATTAGAAATTAGAAAAAAAAAGGGATAAAAAAGCTTAATTCCAATGTTGATTACGGGAATTCACTAAATGAATTAATTATTTAAAGTTTAGAATTAAAAGAATTCTTAATTGTAACAATTAAATAAAACCAGTTGAAGGGTTTAAGTAAATAAATTGGGGGAAAACAGAAGTTGAAAATTTTTTAAAACTTCTATGAGATTTTAAAATTTTTGTAAAACATTTTTTTTTTTGTGATCGCTAAAGAAAATATTTATTTTGAACGGACTTCTGGCTTCCAATTATACCTAACTGGTTCTGTAGGGTCAGAGCGCAATAAAAAAAAAAATCACAACCGACTAATTGGTTATTTTTCAACCTGTCATAGAATGTCACACAAATCGATTTATAACGATCGGTTTACTGTATTAATTAAAATTGACCTGATTTTTTTATACTTGCTTTTTCAGGTAGATTTTTTTTTCATGAAATTTACTTTAATTTTTTCCCCATTTTTGATTCTCGAATTTTGATTTTGCTCCCAAGAAACTCCCTTTAAATTTGAATGTAATTATTCCACATTTCTTATTCAAAAAACCTGGATTTTCGTTTTTCCCGCACGTTTTTCGCTTAAAACCCCCTCGTTAATGGTCGTATCATTCGGTTTTTGACTGAGAAATCTCAGTTTCCTCAGTTTTTGGCAACAAACTATACCAGAAAATCGTTCAAAGACCCAAAAACCGGTAAAAGAGATGTTAAACGCCCAAACACCTGGTTTAACGGGTGTTTCTATACCAGAAAATCGATGAAAGAACCTAAAAACCGGTAAAAGAGATGTTAAACGCCCAAACACCTGGTTTAACGGGTGTTTCTACACCAGAAAATCGATGAATGACCCAAAAACCGGTAAAAGAGATGTTTGTCCCACGGACACCCGATTAAACGGGTGTTTCTATACCGGAAAATTGATGAAAGAACCAAAAACCGGTAAAATAAAATAAAAGGTAAATGTTAAACGCCCAAACACCTGTTAAACGGGTGTTTCTATACCGGAAAACCGATGAAAGACCCAAAAACCGGTAAAAGAGATGTTAAACACCCAAACACCTGGTTTAACGGGTGTTTCTGCTCCAAAATATCGATGAAAGACCCAAGAAAAGGGTAAAAAAGATGTTTTACCCAGGGACACCTGGTTTAACGGGTGTTTCTATACCAGAAAAAGAGAAGAGTAAAAGAGAAGTTAAACGCCCAAACACCTGGTTTAACGGGTGTTTCTACACCAGAGAATTCATGAAAGACCCAAAAACCGGTAAAAGAGATGTTAAACGCCCAAACACCTGGTTTAACGGGTGTTTCTACACCAGAAAATTTATGAAAGAACCCAAAAACCGGTAAAAGAGATGTTAAACGCCCAAAAACCTGGTTCGAGGGTGTTTCTACACCAGAAAATCGATGAAAGAACCTAAAAACCGGTAAAAGAGATGTTAAACGCTTAAACACCTGGTTTAACGGGTGTTTCTACACCAGAAAATCGATGAAAGACTCAAAACCGGTAAAAGAGATGTTTGACCCACGGACACCCAATTAAACGTGTGTTTCTACACCAGAAAATTGATGAAAGACCCAAAAACCGGTAAAAGAGATGTTAAACGCCCAAACACCTAGTTTAACGGGCGTTTCTACACCAGAAAATCGATGAAATACTTCCCCCTCCTACTTTGTCCCTTCTCAAGAAGTTTTCTTTGGAAGCTCTTCAAACTAGTACTTTTATCCGAAGTCCAAATTTTTATGCGAGCCTTTACAGGGTTTTGTCTTTTGGCTCAAAACACCCTTTCTGATGGTTTTATTTTTTTCCCTCTTTCTTTCCCTCGGGGAATTGGATTACTAGATACCAAACAGCAGTTTTCCGTCCCCGGCCAAAATGTTCGCCTGGTTGAAACCTTTAAAATGAGCCTACGATGGGCTCAATCGGACCAATTTCATCCCCGGAACCTAGAAATTTATGTTCGTTTATCTGTAAAACAACAGACGCGTTGCATTCACGTTTTACAGTATTCAACAGTTGAAATAGTTGTTTGTATAATAGAACGACCAGGGGACTTCACCATTATTTAGCCCGAGCGGTCCATAAAGATAGAAAAAGTTGAAGATCCCGTCGAACTTTATGAACGCTTTTTGTCTTAAGTAAAACGTCTTTGACGTTCTAAATGACAGCTTCTTATTAACATCTGAATTACAGTTTGCCTTCTTATCTTCGATTCTGCGAACGTCTATGAACGTTTGATACGTCAAAGGGGGATAAAAACCGGTCCCTTATAAAAGAAAGTCGATGTTGTGCCGTTTACCTCCTTCCGTTAGTTGAGAGGTTACACGTTGAGTAATTGCACAAAATGTCCTCCCCTTGTTTTTATATTAAAAAATATAAAAGAAACGTCGAATTAATCGACTCTTCTGAGAGGAGATGTTCAATTTCCTCACCGGAGTAGAAAGTCATTAGGGTCATTGCCAAAGATAACTTATAAATAATAGTCGGTGCCTCAGTTTTGTAATTTACCGAGAACAATTAGTGCCCTTTCATTAGGCGAGAGATAAATAAAATCGATTAGGTTTTATTGTTTCCCTTCGAGGGGGCCTCCGAAAGGGAATCGAACGAACTGGAAAAAAGAACGAAAAGGAAAGAGAGCCCGAGCCAGAAACCACTCATTTTTCAACTTCTTAAACGCCCAGACTATTCACTAAAAATATCTTTAACTACTTTCCTATTTAAAGACAATCAGAGAAAAATAAATAAATTAAATTGCTCCCTTCTAAGGATTTTTTTCCCTTTTCTTCGGAGCAAAAGCCCCGGTAAAAAAGATTTTAAACACCCAAACAATTGGTTTAACGGGTGTTTCTACACCATAATATCGATGAAAGACCCAAAAACCGGTAAACGAGATGTTAAACACCCAAACACCTGGTTTAACGGGTGTTTCTGCACCAGAAAATTGATGAAAGACCCAAAAACCGGTAAAAGAGATGTTTGACCCACGGACACCCGAATAAACGGGTGTTTCTACACCAGAAAATCAATGAAAGAACCTAAAAACCGGTAAAAGAGATGTGCCCAAACACTTGGTTTAACGGGTGTTTTTACACCAGAAAATTGATGAAACACCCAAAAACCGGTAAAAGAGAGGCTGTGGGTAAGGTAGCTGAATTTTAAAGCGGCACTTTGTGGAAAACCGTCCAAAACCTGGTAAAAAGATGTTAAAAAGGCCGAACACCCGATAAAACGGATGTTTATAAACCAGAAAGTCGAGGAAAATATCCCAAAACTTGGTAAAACTACCGAGTACCTAATTGAAGGAGTGTTTCTACATTAAAAAATCGGGAAAAATGAGCAAAAGCCCCGGTAAAAAAGATTTTAAACACCCAAACACCTGGTTTAAGGGTGTTAACGGGTGTTTGTACACCAGAAAATCGTTCAAAGACCCAAAAACCGGTAAAAGAGAAGTTAAATGCCCAAACACCTGGTTTAACGGGCGTTTGTACATCAGAAAATCGATGAAAGACCCAAAAACCGGTAATAGAGATGTTAAACTCCCAAACACTTGGTTTAACGGGGGTTTCTACACCAGATAATCGACGAAAGACCCAAAAACCGGTAAAAGAGATGTTAAACACCCAAACACCTGGTTAAACGGGTGTTTCTGCACCAGAAAATCGATGAAAGACCCAAAAACCGGTAAAAGAGAGGTTAAACGCCCAAACACCTGGTTTAACGGGTGTTTCTGCACCACAAAATCGATGAATGACCCAAAAACCGGTAAACGAGATGTTAAACACCCAATCACCTGGATTAACGGGAGTTTCTGCACCACAAAATCGATGATTGGCCCAAAAACCGGTAAAAGAGAAATTAAACGCCCTAACACCTGGTTTAACGGGTGTTTACTGTTTCTACACCAGAAAATCGGCGAAAGAACCTAAAAACCGGTAAAAGAGATGTTTGACCCATGGACACCCTATCAAACGGGTGTTTCTATACCAGAAAATCGATGAAAGACCCAAAAACCGGTAAATGAGATGTTTGACCCACGGTCACCCGATTAAACGGGTGTTCCTTTACCTGTAAACCAAGGAAAATGAGTTACAACCTGATAAAAAGCTTATGTACGCTCGGATGTTTGTAGACCAGAAAATCAAGGTATCGAGAGGGGAGAAGTCTCAAAAGCCCCATAAGTCCGCCAATTCACCTAGGCGTAAAGTTCTTAATTTTAAGCAATACCTACTTGTTTTTCAACATGGGTAGGCAATGGAAGAAACACCTCCCATATAGCACGTATAGACGAGGGAAACGAACCGATAAAAATTTACAACCGACACGTCCCCGATAAAAATGGTGGTCTCTCTTTACAAGGAATTAAAGAACCGGGACCGGCTTCAAGACTTTTTTTTTTCTTCTTCTTTTTTCTTTCTTCAATCGTCTCCGTCGACCATGGAGGAGGCTGGGCATCGCCTCTTTAATTGGACCGCTAATTGTTGATATTCGCAACGCGGAGAACAATAAAAAAAGAGTAAATGTTATGTGTTAAACGTTTTTTTATCTTGAGGACAAATGTCGACCTTTTTTAAAAAAAAGAATTTCCATTTTCAAATTCAGCTTTTAAAAAAGCAATCCTAGATTTCAATCTCCCAAACTCCCGAGTATTAATATAAATTGGAATGCCTTAACAAGTCAGTAAATAACCACCCCGCTCCCCAACAAATAACACGTCTAATAACAATAAGTCAAACACAGGTAGTGAGGTGGTTGGCAATTATGAGTAATAATGGGGATTAAAGGACAAATAAGCCGACAACCAACATCTGAAATATCACCCGACGTAATAGGGAGCTGTCCGTGAGCTAAGTTATAGCAGATTGATTTATAATTTAATTTAAAACTAATTAACTAACGTGGAGTTTATACGGGGAGGAGCCTTTAGGACCTTCTTTTTGATTTATATCGACCTCCAAACCACCTCAGGCCTACCATTCACTCCCAATATTTTTTTCAGGGCGTTTCTTTTTAATTGAATGATTAATTCAGACACACTTTCTCATTTTATTATTGAATAATTTCCCCAGAAAACGTTACACAAAGGTTTCTTCATCAGTATTGCCAATAAAAAAATTGGAGTATCTGGGCCCTTGAAAAAGGGCAGATGAGATATTCTCATTGAAATACGAAAAAAATTTTGTTTTCTTCTGTGCAGTTTGAAAATTAGGTTAATTGGTAAAATATTCAAAATTCTACAGGCCTAACCTTTGAAAAGAAACCTAATTCCTTAACGGGATAGTTTTTTAATTAATTGTGTCTTAATCAAAAGAGAAAAAGAGACCGAACGTTTTTCCAAAATGGGTCCCACGGTCTTAATTTTTTTCCTTACATTTCAAGGATTTTTTAAACAAAAAAAGTAATTTTTTGTACACTTAGTAGTTCATTTTTTTAAAATTTTGAACATTTTAGGCGTTAAAGTCCACCAAAAGTTGACCTTCTCCGTGTAAGAAGGTTACTGAAGTATAACCATTTAGAAGGTTAATTTTTTAAAGGCTTGTAAATTGTAAACCGTTACAGATATTGAAAAAATGCACTAAATAAAATCAGTTGGAAATTCAATTCTCTTTAATTTTTATTCTATTCATTTTTTCTCTAGGACGCACTGTTTTTAAGATAAATTTATTTAAAAAAAATTATTTTCCGAAAATGGTGCATCCTAGAAAAAATAATTAAGTACAAAATAGAGGATTAAATTTTCTACAATTTTTATTTATTAGGTGTACAAAATGAAACTCAGCCACAGGTTAAATTTGAAGATTTTAGCCGAGTTTCATTTTGTACACCTAATAAATTTATTTAAAAAATTAATTTCGTCCTATAAGTGGGTAGTTGTCGCGAGTGAGTCCTGGGAAAAAGTCGCCCCTAATAAGCTTCGAGCGTCGCGTCCCCGAGTCCCATTTAAATACAATCGACTCCCGGTCTTTTTTCTTTTTCTTTTTCTTTTCTTTTTATTTGTTCAAGTCGGACTCCCCCGCCCCTACATAATGCATAAGATTTAAATTTTGAAACCCGAAAAGGACTTTTTCCCTCCCTATTCGGATTCCTCACTAATGGGGGCGAGTTACGTTTTTCTCTCCCCTTGTTAAAGACACGTGTCGACCGTTTTAAACGGCGTCCTTCTATAAAATCCGTTCAAAACATGAGAGGTTCAATCTGTAAGGGAAATCGTCCGTGGGTCAGTGGTCAACGATAGAGACCCTTCTTTGCCTTTTTTTTTTCTGGAAGATTGGTACATTTTGAAGCAGTTTTGGGATGGATGACTTGAAAACAGTGTTGGGCGTAATCGCAAGTGTCTTAATTACGATTACGATTGTAATCGCAAGTTTCTTAATTACGATTACGATTGTAATCGCAAGTTTCTTAATTACGATTACGTTTGTAATCGCAAGTTTCTTAATTACGATTACGATTTAAAAAAATGCGATTACGCATTTTACGATTATAATCGTAATCGTAATTAAGAAACTTGTGATTACAATCGTAATCGTAATTTCTGTAAGATTGGTACATTTTGAAGCAGTTTTGGGATGGATGACTTGAAAACAGTGTTGGGCGTAATCGCAAGTTTCTTAATTACGATTACGATTACGATTATAATCGTAAAATGCGTAATCGCATTTTTTTTAACGATTGCAATTGTAATCGTATTTTTTTAACGATTACAATCTTAATCGTATTTTTTTCTGCGATTACCATTATAATCGTAATTAAGAAACTTGCGATTACAATCGTAAATTCTGGAAGATTGGTACATTTTGAAGCAATTTATTCGTTTTTTGTTGGGGATTACTGGCCGCAATCCCCAACAAAAAACGAATAAATTATTCAATATCCGGCCGACTAAAAATAAAAACAAACATTTTGAAGCAGTTTTGGGATGGATGACTTGAAAACAGTGTTGGGCGTAATCGCAAGTTTCTTAATTACGATTGCGATTACGATTATAATCGTAAAATGCGTAATCGCATTTTTTTTAACGATTACAATCGTAATCGTATTTTTTTGCGATTACAATCGTAATTGTATTTTTTTTCTGCGATTACCATTATAATCGTAATCCGTTATAATTGTAATCGTAATCGTAATTAAGAAACTTGCGATTACAATCGTAATCGTAATTAAGAAACTTGCGATTACAATCGTAATCGTAATTAAGAAACTTGCGATTACAATCGTAATCGTAATTAAGAAACTTGCGATTACAATCGTAATCGTAATTAAGAAACTTGCGATTACAATCGTAATCGTAATTAAGAAACTTGCGATTACAATCGTAATCGTAATTAAGAAACTTGCTATTACAATCGTAATCGTAATTAAGAAACTTGCGATTACAATCGTAATCGTAATTGCGATTACGATTACGCCCAACACTGCTTGAAAAGAAGATAGAGTAAACTTCCTACTTACATAGGGAACGTTTTATATAAAATGCGGTCTGAGTTCATTTTTTACTTCTGAAACTCGAGCTACAATAAGATGAACGCGGTCGACACAAACGGTGAAGGGAAATTGGATGTACTAAAGAAATTAATGGTCTTCAAGAGGCTCGAGTTCAAGAAGATTGAGTCACCACGTTTTATGTGCGCAGTAAAGGAAGCTATTTGCTACTGCGGAATGGTGTGGGATGGAGAAACCGTATAAAACCTTATCTCCCATCGTATAAAATGAATTGTACCTATTACAAAAAAAAAAATATTTATTCTTAAAGCTAACGTTCGTTGGGAAGCCAATCAATTGTACACAAGTCTCCATCTAAATCATCCAATTAAATGGGCAGACTTCGAATGGCACTAATTCGTGGAACACAGATCTTTCGATTAGGGCCGGAGGGGAAAAGGAGAGAGAGAGGGTAGAGACCTAAAGTTAATGTGGTAGTAATTGGCTTCTGGATGTTTGACGTTCTTTACCCTTTATTAGAGGATTCCAAGAAAGGCCGAATCCCTTCGAGATAAACCATATCGGGACCTTTTTAGAACCTTTTATTTTTCAGAAAACGTTTTACAGAGAAAATTTACATCCTCACAAAAATTACTTGATAGAAATGTCAAGAGTCAAAGAAATTCCCAGCTAATGAAAGAGGAAAGTACTGGTTTGAAGAGCTTCCAACGAAAACTTCCTTAAAGAGAAGTAGCAATGTTGGAGGGGGAAGTAGAACGGAGGGGACGTACAACGGAAGGGGGAAGTATAAGTCAGGGGAAGAATAACAGAGGGGGAAGTATAAGGGAACGAAAGTATAACGAAAGGGGATGTATAATGGAGGGGGAAGTATTAGGGAGGGGAAGTATAACGGAGGGGGAGGTTTTTTTTTCCGAAAAATTTCCAAGTTTTTTCAAAATTTTTGTTGGACAAATTTTTAGAGTTTTTTTTCTTAATTTTCCGAGCTTATTTGTTTTTTCGAAAAATTTTCCGAGTTTTTTCTAAATTGTATAGGAGGGGGAAGTATAACGCAGGGGAAGTAAAACATAGGGGGAAAGTATATGGGATGGGATGTATAACGGAGTGGGAAGTAAAACGTAGGGGGAAGTATAAGTGAGGGGAAGTATATGGGAGGGGAAGTATAAGTGAGGGGAAGTATATGGGAGGGGGAAGTTTAAGTGATGGTCGAATCGAATGTTGATCTTTACCGATCTCAACTTTGTCTGTGGTTCCGGCCGTCCGTAGCATTTTTCCGGAACACTTTACGGTCACAGTTTTCATCCGATTTTCACCAAATTTTCACCAATTACTCCTTATATTTTTTAAGAATTTTTGGTGTAAAAAAAATTGCCACTTTTTAATTAACATTTTTTTTAGTAGGGAGAAATTTTATACTTCTACCCATTACGAGAGGCACATCCGTAGGCCAAAGGGCCGGTTATTTCTACCTTGGCACTAAAAAAATTTAAAAAAAAAAAAAAAAAAAAACCCGGAAAATTTTTGGGAAAAACAAAACTCGGACAATTTTACAAAAATAAACTTAGTAAATTTTTCGAAAAAACAAAATTGGAAAATTCTCTTTTACGGTTTGGATCGCCTTAATATTCTTAAATTGACTTTCTTTTCTGTTCTTTAAGTCAGTTTATTTGGAGAAGGAAACTGTGGCGACAGAAAAATAAAAACCCGACGTGGAGGGTGTCACAATAACTTCTTTAAAGAAGTTAAAATGTTCGGGGAAGGTAATTTCAACTTGGAGTAGTTCGCATTGAAACCACTTGGGGTGCTCCAGAAGGACCTTGGTTTGTATAAAAAATAACCTAACAATTTCGTTGATAAAAATCATATAAAAAGCTCAACATATTTGCGATTAGTCTCGATTTTACGTATAAGGAAAGTGGGAATTTGTTTTGAGTAAAGTTGAAGATGGAGGGGAATATGACGGTGGTCGTAGACTCCGTCAAGGTGGCCCATTACGGAGAAGACGTGGGGGCCCGCACACACACCATAACAGACATCTTCATCTCGTCGAGTGAATCCGAGGTTGGAATTATTCAGTGGAAAGCGTTCCCTGATTCCGGTAACGAAGTGCCCCCGGAGTACCTTTTTCCACTTTTATTCTCATCTCTTCTCCTTCTCTCGCACTTATTTTACCTTCTATGTATACAACGCGGGGCCCTTCCTCCTCGAATCTCTTGATCGTCAACGTAATTGTCAGACTCCGGGTGCTTCACCGATGGAATAATCCATAATTCATCTCCTTCTCTCATACATAACAGAACTTGTAACAAGCTCGTTACAACCCAATAACCTTCGGACACATTTTTTCATAATAATAAGATTTTTTTCTTTCTCATAAATTATTTTTCTGTCGCCACAGTTTCCTTCTCCAAATAAGTAAATTTAAGAATATTAAGGCGATCCAATCCGCTTGGGGGGGGGGGGGGGGGGGGACAAAAATTTGGATCACAGCTGGGATTCGAACCACCGACCCCTGTCTTACAGAGCTCTTTAACTAGGGTTGATTCGATATGGCCTTCCTTCCTTCCTTTTCAAAAATATCGTATCGGATAAAATATCGGAAAGAAATTATGGGATGAACCGATATATCGGAAGGAAAATATCGGATGAACCGATATATCGGAAGGAACAGTTTTTATGATAGAAAAAAATTTGACGGTTTTTCCCTTTACTAAACGAATAGTCTCCATTGTCGTCTTAACCGATGGTTAATGAGGTTGCGATTGTTGAAGACTTTACTAACCGGCGAATAGTCTCCTTAGTCACCTTACCTTCTTTAGTTAAAGATAGGGTTGTTGGGATACTTCCGATATATCGGTTCATTTGATATTTTCCTTCCGATATATCGGTTCATCCGATATTTTCCTTCCGATATATCGGTTCATTCGATATTTTCCTTCCGATATATCGGTTCATTTGATAATTTCCTTCCGATATATCGGTTCATCCGATATTTTCCTTCCGATATATCGGTTCATCCGATATTTTCCTTCCGATATATCGGTTCATTCGATATTTTCCTTCCGATATATCGGTTCATTTGATAATTTCCTTCCGATATATCGGTTCATCCGATATTTTCCTTCCGATATATCGGTTCATTTGTTCTAAAATGACTTAATCGACGATTAGTGTCCATATTTTTTTGGTTTTTGAAAGGTAAAAGATATAAATCAAATTATTTAGTCCTCATAAGTCGCCCAGGTGAGGCATATGTCGAGGGTTCGAATCCCCTGAGGAGTGAATCTTTTTTTTCTTCTTTTCCTAATTTTCTAATAAACAATAATTATTTTTAAGTCCTAAACAAGCTGCAGATTATTTTTGGGAGAAAAATATTTTTTATTGACAAAATCTACCTGTAAGAATTTCTTAAAAACTAAAAATATCTTAACCCATTAATCAAAAGAAAGAAAAAAAATCTCTGAAATTCCGTCGGATTCTCCCCTCCCAGCTCGTTTACAATGTTCTCAGCCAAACGACAGACTCGCTTAATGTCCAAGAACGTTTAAACACTTTGGTTTTTTCTTCTTTGACGAATGGGAACAGATAGAAAAGAAGGGGGATAAAAAAAAACCTGTCAAACAATTTTACTCTTGTTGCTTACTCGCCACTAAATCACCGACCGTTTAGAGGGAAGTTATTTTTAGGCGCTCGCTTCTTCTTTTTTTTTCCCTCCTCAATCGGAAAAGGAAACTCACGACAGAGATATGAAATTAATAGAAACATCCGTTTCTTTCGAACTAAATTTGTTATAATTTTATAAATGGAAATGATATTTTTATATAATCTGGCCAATAACAAGCGCCCAGAAAAAAATCTTTTACTTTCCGCCCCCTTTTCATTTCTCCCACGGACAACAAACCGTTTATAGGAGTTTTCAAAGTCTCTTGACAATAAATAACTATTTTATCGAATTTTCTGGGGTTTTTTAGCGGAAAACGCTCTCTAAAAAGGATCAAAACTCCATTAAAAAGGCCGAAAGTCGGAGAAAAAAATCATAGTATCTAAAGGAAAAGCGGTTACAAGTAGGGTTGATTCGATATGTCCTTCCTTCCGATATTTTATCCGAAATATCGGAAGAAAATATCGGAAGAACCGATATATCGGAAGGAAAACATCGGAAGAACCGATATATCGGAAGGAAAACATCGGATGAACCGATATATCGGAAGGAAAACATCGGATGAACCGATATATCGGAAGGAAAATATCGGATGAACCGATATATCGGAAGGAAAACATCGGATGAACCGATATCTCGGAAGGAAAACATCGGATGAACCGATACATCGGAAGGAAAACATCGGATGAACCGATATATCGGAAGGAAAACATCGGATGAACCGATATATCGGAGGGAAAATATCGGATGAACCGATATATCGGAAGGAAAACAACGGATGAACCGATATCTCGGAAGGAAAACATCGGATGAACCGATATATCGGAAGGAAAACATCGTATGAACCGATATATCGGAAGGAAAACATCAGCCCTTCTGTCACATTTCTAGGAGTGTGAAGAGTGAGGAGCTCAAAAGGCAAACTCTCTCTGCTACTTTGACGAGATGGCATAAAGCTCGAGGTCAAAGGCATGCCAAGATGTTCATTAGTGGACCACGGCATGGATTTACAGCAGACCTGCTCAGGCAGGGCAGAACCAAAGTCCGCATTATGGTGGGTCTGCTGACTGGCCACTGTAAACTCCGCAAGCACCTTCAAAGGTTGGGAGTGACAGAGGACAGCACCTGCCGCTTCTGCTTGGAGGAGGAGAGACGGCGGAGCACGTCCTCTGTTATTGCGAAGGCCTAGCACGGCTGAGGTTCATGGATATAGGGGAAGAGAAACCCAGTCCATCGAACTACACAAAGAGACCCCTGTCCAGCCTCTGGAGGCTAATTAAGAGCCTGGGGCTTGATGGGGAGCTCTGATCAGGAAACAAGGGCGCACAATAGACCCATTAGGGGTCGGAGTGCACAAGGCCCCAAAAAACCTAAATCTAATCTAAGGAAAACATCGGATGAACCGATATATCGGAAGGAAAACATCGGATGAACCGATATATCGGAAGGAAAACATCGGATGAACCGATATATCGGAAGGAAAACATCGGATGAACCGATATATCGGAAGGAAAACATCGGATGAACCGATATATCGGAAGGAAAACATCGGATGAACCGATATATCGGAAGGAAAACATCGGATGAACCGATATATCGGATGAACCTATATATCGGAAGGAAAATATCGATACTCCGATATATGGGGAGTATTGCAACAACCCTAGTTACAAGGACAAAAAATCGATGAAAATCCTAAAAAAACCTTGATGAAATTGGGGTTTTTGGAACAGAAAAGCTTCTGGAAATCCATAACAAGTGGTATTTTTAGTCCCCTAGAGTTGAGCAAAGCTCAAAAACCTGGTAATTTGGGTGTTTCTCGACTGAAAAAGAGTTAGGAAATCGCCTTAGCACAAAAAATGAATTTATTGGAGGAAAAGTCCCAACATTTTTGTTATTTTGGTTTATGGACCAATAAAAACACCTAGAAACCACATAAATCCTAGTTTTGAGTAAAGGGGTTTTTCCCCTTCCATATACTACCAATAAAATGTCCACAAAAACATGATTTTTTTAATTAATTTTTTTTTAAAATTAGTTTTTAAATCCTTGGGGCCCCATATAAATCCACTTTACTGCAGTGTTTCTGAAGATTTTGAAGAAAACATGATTTTTAAAAAAAATTTATGTATCTTATTTTTATAGGAAAAAAATCTATTTTTTAAAATCTAATTAGAGAGAATGGCTAATTTTTTAATTACTTCATTTTTTTATCAGTCATTAAAAAAAAAGGTTGGCTGAAAGACTGGGGAAATTAACCCAGATTATGCCCGGAACCGCTCTCGGGGATGGGGAACAAGGTTTAATTGTTCCAACCCCGCCGGGAGATTGCCACACATCCAAGGGAGAAACGAGAAACGACATTCGGATGACTTAGCGCGTACTCGGGTGGGGGAACGCGGCGTGAAATGGTCGTCGCCCCCCCACCCGAAAGGCCGAAGCCCCACCTCCGGAGCCCCACCATTGGCACAAAAGAGGTTAAATAGGCGGAGTCTCCGGGATGATGAAATCCTCGGATCTCTCTCTCGCACTCGTTCACCGACCGCTTCTCCTTCCTTCTCTTTCACGACCCAGGGCGGTGAAGGGGGGACAGATTGAATGGCTAATGATCCGATAAATTTCCCTTCTACATACACTTCCTCTCTTCAGGGAGACCCTTTAATGAACTCGATCCGCATCCACTGCTAAACTCCCACATCCCGCTAGTTTGTCTTCCCTCCCTTTCATCATTCTCCAAAACTAATATTCTTCTACACACACAAAACAACCCAATTATCTCTAATTTACTTAATTAAACCTCCTTTTAGACAAACGCATTTTTAACAATCTCTATTTCAATAAAAATTTTTAGCCTGTTCTCAATTTCGGAGAAAAAGGAAAAACAAGATCAGGATGCTCTGAGGATCTAGACACCACCGCTCGTTTATCACATTTTTTTAGGAAGACGGCGGAATTTTCGCAATAAAAGGTTGTTCATAGTTGTCTAAATCAGGTGTAGTAGGACCCCCCCCCCCCCAAAAAAAAAAAAACCTTCTTGGGTGCAATATCAATCATCGATCAACTTCTCAGCTTCACCGTAAAATGTAAATTTTAAAAGATTAGGGAATGAGTGAATGCTCTATTGATTACTATTTAAAAGTCTGGAGTAGAAGCGGCATGTACTAAATCCTACCACCGAAGCGCCTCGATCGTTACTACTACGCTTTTCACCAGCTAAATCACCCTTTTTAACTTCCTTAAAGATGTTATTGTGATACCCTCGACGTCGGGTTTTTGTCTGTTTGCTTATTTTGGTCCTCTTGAACAAAATTCCTGTTGCTTCATACTTACACATCTGTTAAAATAAATATTAGGTGTACAAAATGAAACTCAGCCACAGGGTAAATTTGAATTTTGTATATTTTAGCCGAGTTTCATTTTGTACACCTAGTAGTTCATTTTTTCAAAATTTTGAACATTTTAGGCGTTAAAGTCCATCAAAAGTTGACCTTCTCCGTGTAAGAAGGTTATTGAAGTATAACCATTAAGAAGGTTAATTTTTAAAGGCTTGTAAATCGTAAACCGTTACAGATATTGAAAAAATGCACTAAATAAAATCAGTTGGAAATTCAATTTTCTTTAATTTTTATTTTATTCATTTTTTCTCTAGGACGCACTGTTTTCAAGATAAATTTATTTTTTTTTTAAATTATTTTCCGAAAATGGTGCATCCTAGAAAAAAATAATTAAGTACAAATTTACAGAAAATCAAATTTCCTACAATTTTTATTTATTAGGTGTACAAAATGAAACTCAGCCACAGGATAAATTTGAAGATTTTAGCCGAGTTTCATTTTGTACACCTAATAAATTTATTTAAAAAAATTAATTTCGTTCTATAAGTGGGTAGTTGTCGCGAGTGAGTCCTCCGGAGCACTAAGGCCCCAATTTTCAAGGGTTTCTTTTCGCAATTTTTGAAGTCCTTTTTCCGAAAAGGTGGAACAAAAGGTAAAATTCCTTGAAAGAATGTGAATTTGTCTGTAGGCGAAAATATTTCAAGGTTGGAAGATGAAATTTTTGATTTTAAAAAGCGATAAGGATGCGTTTTTTTCAAAAAGGCGAAGTTGCTAAACGGTCTGAGGGACTCGGAGGCAAACTCGGGTAGCGATAACGTATTAATCGAATCGTGGCATGTTTATAGGACACGCTCCTCCACCGTGCTCCATTGTCTTCACTCCTTTATTGTCCTCAAACCACTCTACATCATCACCTTTTTATTTACTCTCCTATACCCTCCTTCGAGACATATCTCAATGCGCGGCCCACGGCTTAAAATCAATTGAGCACGCTTCCAGAGAGACGACCGTTTATAAACTCAGGCACGGAATGGATGTAATCTACAATTTCAAACAAGGGTTTAAACCTTTCTCTCTTATGCTTCAGTTTCTCCTTTAACGAGCCTTATTTCAACTAATGGCCCTTTTAAAAATTAATTTTTTACTCTTTCAGTCGGGAATAACGGCGGGTGATCCAAACAGGGAGGTGGCGAATTATATCAGGTCATCAACCCCCAAGCCTAAGGCTCTATACCCTTTATTAAAAGGTGTTTCCGCTGCATAAGACGTTAAAAAACAGCGAAAACTCGGCAAAAAGAGGACTAAAAATTGACTAAATCTCTCTAAAATGCGTTAAAAAGCTCCGAAAGGTCGAGGAAAATGGGCAATAAGGGTGACAAATGAACCGAGGAAAACACAAGTAAAGTAGGTGTTTCTTCGGATTGTATACGTGTCGACATAATTCGGTTCGCTATAATGCATTTGACCATAAAATAACAGAAATCGCGAGTTAGCATTCACCATAAAAAAATCTTCAACTCAATATAAAGAAAATAGTCAAAAACGTTCACCACAATGCGCTTCGCCATAATGCATTTGACCATAAAATAGTAGAAATCGCGAGTTAGCATTCACCATCAAAAAATCTTCAACTCAATATAAAGAAAATAGTCAAAAACGTTCACCATAATGCGCTTCGCCATAATGCATTTGACCATAAAATAGCAGAAATCGGGAGTTACCGTTCACCATAAAAAATCTTCGACTCAATATAAAGAAAATAGTCGAAGACGTTCACCATAATGCGCTTCGCCATAATGCATTTGACCATAAAATTGCAGAAATCGCGAGTTAGCTTCACCATAAAAAAATCTTCAGCTCAATATAAAGAAAATAGTCAAAAACGTTCACCATAATGCGCTTCGCTATAATGCATTTGACCATAAAATAGCAGAAATCGCGAGTTACCGTTCACCATAAAAAATCATCAACTCAAAATAAAGAAAATAGTCAAAAACGTTCACCATAATGCATTTGGACATAATACATCTCTCCATATAAAGGAGAGATTTAACACTTGTCGTTTCGACGTAAAAATTGTCGTTTCAACATACATTAAAACTTAACATTAAGTTTAGTAGGTGTTTCTTCGGAGTGTATACGTGTCGACATAATGCGCTTCGCCATAATGCATTTGACCATAAAATAGCAGAAATCGCGAGTTTCCGTTCACCATAAAAAATCTTCAACTCAATATGAAGAAAATAGTCAAAAACGTTCACCATAATGCGCTTCGCCATAATGCATTTGACCATAAAATAGCAGAAATCGCGAGTTACCGTTCACCATAAAAAATTCTTCAACTCAATATAAAGAAAATAGTCAAAAACGTTCACCATAATGCGCTTCGCCATAATGCATTTGACCATAAAACAGCAGAAATCGGGAGTTACCGTTCACCATAAAAAATCTTCGACTCGATATAAATAAAATAGTCAAAAACGTTCACCATAATGCATTTGGACATAATACATCTCTCCACATAAAGGAGAGATTTAACACTTGTCGTTTCGACGTAAAAATTATGGTTTCAACATACATTAAAACTTAACATTAAGTTTAGTAGTTGTTTCTTCGGAGTGAATACGTGTCGACATAATGCGATTCGTCAAAATGCTTTTGACCATAAAATAGCAGAAATCGCGAGTTACAGTTCACCATAAAAATCTTAGACTCAATATAAAGAAAATAGTCAAAGACGTTCACCATAACGCGCTTCGCCATAATGCATTTGACCATAAAATAGCAGAAATCGTGAGTTACCGTTCACCATAAAAATTTTTCAACTCAATATAAAGAAAACAGTCAAAAACGTTCACCATAATGCGCTTCGCTATAATGCATTTGACCATAAAATAGCAGAAATTGCAAGATACCGTTCACCATAAAAACTCTTCAACTCAATATAAAGGAAATTGTCAAAAACGTTCACCATAATGCATTTGGACATAATACATCTCTCCATATAAAGGAGAGATTTAACACTTGTTGTTTCCACGTAAAAATTGTCGTTTCAACATACATTAAAACTTAACATTAAGTTTAGTAGGTGTTTCTTCGGAGTGAACACTTGTCGACATAATGCGGTTCGCCATAGTGCATTTGACCATAAAGTAGCAGAAATCGCGAGTTACCGTTCACCATAAAACTCTTCGACTCAATATAAAGAGAATAGTCAAAAACGTTCACTATAATGCGGTTCGCCATAATGCATTTTACCTTAAAATAGCTGAAATCGCGAGTTACCGTTCACCATAAAATATCTTCTACTCAATATAAGAAAATAGTCAAAAACGTTCACCATAATGCATTTGGACATAATACATGTCTCCATATAAAGGAGAGATTTAACACTTGTCGTTTCGACGTAAAAATTATCGTTTCAACATACATTAAAACTTAACATTAAGTTTAGTAGGTGTTTCTTCGGAGTATATACGTGTCAACATAATGCGCTTCGCCATAATGCATTTGACCATAAATAGCAGAAATCGCGAGTTGCTGTTCACCATAAAAAATCTTCAACTCAATATAAAGAAAATAGTCAAAAACGTTCACCATAATGCATTTGGACATAAAATGCAGTTATATGCATTCAACGCAGTTGAATGTAAAGAAAACTTTCATTTTAAAGAAATTATCATTTCGACATAAAAATGTTTCTGTCGTTTGGGCATAATACATCTCACTATAAACTAGGGACAGCGAAAGAGCAAGCCTATTTTCACCGTTTAAAACGCGATAATGGCGAAACGACAAAAACCTTAAAACTTGACAGTTCACCATAATGCAATTCGCACATCCTCGCGAAAGAAAAAAAATTAACCCCCTTGTTAAAACGAGCTGATCCCATTGGCTGCGCCTGCTGGCTTTTCCTAGTTTACGGTGAGATGCTTTATGTTGAATTTCATTATGTCAAGTTTTAAGGTTTTGGTCGTTTCGCCATAATCGCGTTTTAAACGGCGAAAGTCGGCATGCTCTTTTGCTGTCCTTAGTTTATGGTGAGATGTATTATGCCCAAACGACAGAAACAGTTTTATGACGAAACAATCAATTGACGAATCATGCTATAAGTTTCGAAAATAGCTTAAAATGTAGCTAAAAATAAAATTAACTAGGTATCTCGTATAACTTTAGTTCGAATTAATTGCTTTTTAAGTCGATAGTTTTCTAGAGGTAGAGAAAGAGGTAAAAATAAAAGAAAATCTGACTGTTTTTCTAAGAAGTAGGCTTTACTTGGCGCCCCCCGTTTTCCCCTTCAGGTAAACGAGTTAATATCCCGACTGTCCAAACAAGCCAAGTCGTTATGTCGAAGAGTTAAGTAGGTACTAAACGTAGGTGGCATTTCGGTACATTAGCCGGGAGCCCTTTATTGAAGACCTCACACGTTCTATTTTATTAGAGTTTCAAATCTTATAATTCCCATGATGGGCCTATAAATAGGGATCGTCGATGGGGTAGCATATGGTTTACAAAAAAAAAATCAATAAGGGTAGTTCGTTGGATATTCCCCTTCCGAAGGGGGAGTTTATAGAGTCAATTGGATTTTGTGAAGTTAATAATGTACCGACGCTGGTGTCGTATTATGACGGCTCTCATTTCCAAAGGGGAAAACTCATACGCATACTGTAAAATATACATTCGTAATAAAATCCACGAATCCCAGCCAAGTCTGGCGGTTGCAACAGGCCTAAGTAAAACTTCATCTGCTCTATGGGCAAAAAATTATGTTTATCAGCAAATAATTCTGAGGACAACGCCCTAAGAATTGCTATTTTTTTTTTTCTTTTTGCGAAAACACCCGGCCATACCCTCAAAACCTGTGAAAAAGGAGGTTTCTTGGTCGAAAGACCGATGAAAACGCACCAAAAATGCTGTTTAAAAGAAGGTTTGTAGGCCAAAACGCCTAGAAAAACACAAAAAATTATAACAGGTGGTTTACAGCGGAAAAACTCCTGTAAATCCGATTTAAAATTTTTTTTAATCAAATTTCAAATAGGGTATATGAGGCGCTCCGGGTACGAAGGGCGAACTCAACAACGGACAATTTTTTTTTTTTCATTTTCAGATTCTAGACCTCTTAGTGAACACACCCATTTAATTTTTATGTTGAGTTCGCCCTTTTTTCCCCTTTAAATACGTAAAAACCGATATGCAGCCAAGCTCTAACTGCGATATCCGAGTACGAAGGGCGAACTCCACATACTAGTCCACAACCCCCACTCCTTTTCCCATTCCAGGGCATGACTTTTCTGTTGAGTTCGCCCGTAACATAAAACTTTAAAAGGCGAATATCTCGAAACTACGTTTTGTTGAGTTCGCCCTTCGTACCCGGAGCGCCTCATATGTATTATATGTAGTTTATTGGCCGAAAAAACCATTTTCGCCAAATTTTAGGGCGTTTTTCTTCGGTTTATTGGAGACACGGCTAATTTCCATATATCTTTTTTTCTCTTCTTTTAATCTCCTCCCGCACCCCGTTTTTTTGCGGTTTTTCGTCGAAATCTGTGCCTTTTTTGGCTCTTTTTTCTCGATTTTATGGATTTGTCCTTGGTTTTTAGTTGGAAACGCCTTAAGACTTGCTATATTTTTTCTTTTTGCGAAAACACCCGGTCATACCCTCAAAACCTGTGAAAAAGGAGGTTTCTTGGTCGAAAGACCGATGAAAACCCACCAAAAATGATGTTTAAAAGAAGGTTTGTAGACCAAAACGCCAAGAAAAACACAAAAAATTCGTAACAAGTGTTTTACTGCCGAAAAACTAAGAAAAACTCCTGTAAAGCCGATTTAAAGGTTTTCTCTATAAAATTCCAAAGAGGGTATTGGTATTATCTGTAGTTTATTGGCCAAAAAATCATTTTTGCCGAATTTTTGGACGTTTTTCTTCGGTTTATTGGCTTATTTCCATATATCTTTTTTTCCTCTCTTTAAGCTTCCTCCCGCACCCCGTTTTTTTTGCGGGGTTTTCGTCGAAATTTCGGCGAAGGGGGTTCTTTTTTCTTGATTTTATGGATTTGTCCTTGGTTTTTAGTTTGAAAACGCCCTAAGAATCGCTATTTTTTTCTTTTTGTGAAAACACCCGGTCATACCCTCAAAACCTGTGAAAAACGAGGTTTCTTGGTCGAAAAACCGATGAAAACCCACCAAAAATGCTGTAAATCGAAATAAATGCCGAAAAACAGAGAAAAACTCCTGTAAAGCCGATTTAAAGGTTTTCTCTATCAAATTTCAAATAGGGTATTGGTATTATCTGTAGTTTATTGGCCAAAAAAACCATTTTTGCCGAATTTTTGGACGTTTTTCTTCGGTTTATTGGCTTATTTCCATATATCTTTTTTTCCCCTCTTTAAGCTTCCTCCAGCACCCCGTTTTTTTGCGGGGTTTTCGTCGAAATTTCGGCGAAGGGGGGCTCTTTTTTCTTGATTTTATGGATTTGTCCTTGGTTTTTAGTTGGAGAAACACCCCTTTCACTGGATTTTTTAATCGTTTTCCTCGATTATGATTTTCGATTTTTTTTCCTCTCTTAAAAATTAAAAGGAAGCAATTGTTGAAACGTAATTTTCAATTTTATAGAAGGAAACTTCTCCTTTCTCTTTATTTTAATTCAAAAGTCAATAAAAAGGATCAGAAGAAAAAGAGAAATAACGCGGAAATTACTTCCTTCTAAATTAAATGCGAAACTGGCGAATTCCGCTCCAATTCTTGAATAAAATAAAGATTTCCCGGAGAATTGGTAGGGAGTCGGGGGTGGTCGTTCATAAAAGTGGCCTTCTGAAAAGGGGAGGTGAAAAAGCCTTATCATAAAAACATTTATTTTCAACCCCTCCAACGCCTCCCTCGCAGCCCTTTTCCCACCAGACTTCCACCCTATTAAACAATTCAATTACGGCAATCGTCCTTTTTTGTTAATTACACATTGTTTTATCACGACCCGATAAAAAAACCAACAAAAAAAATATATATAAAAAACCGTTATCTACAAAGTGGATGGCGCTTTTTTTTTCGCTTGGATTTCAATTAACGTAGGAAATTAAAGGGTGGTTGACCGGAACTGGGAGCTCTCGAAGCTCCGACAGGGAAATTAAAACTGATTAAACTCTCGGGGGTGAGTAGGAGAGATAGAAAAGAGACAATGGGAATGACAAGGGAGGTCCCGATAACGACACTCCGATGTGTGTGCTCTGTCAAAATGGTGCCGACACGCTATTTGAGCAAACGTTTTGATTGTTCACCAAAAACTGAAAAGGTCAACCCTCCTTTTCAGCGTCCCAACTTCGCCGATCTAACAATACTGTCAAAATTAAGCCAAATACTTGGTGAGTACGTATGAAAAGTTGGCTTTTCGACAGAACATACATTTGCACTACTAAAAGTCTATTAACTTCCTTAAAGAAGTTATTGTGATACCCTCTATGTCGGGGTCTTCCAGACCCCGGAGGGTAAATTCGAATATGGATCTATGCCGATCTCAACTTTGTCAGTGGTGCCGGCCGGCAGTAGAATGTTTTTCTGGAACACTTTCCGGCCACAGTTTTCAACCGATTTTCACCAAATTTTCTTTAGTCGGTGAAAAAGAAACTAACGAGGGCGATTTTTGAATTTCGAAAAAATGGCAGAGATAAACAGGGATTAAAAAAAAAACCAATACTTAATTAGCTTGACGGAAAGGGCCTAAAAAACAAGCTAGTACGTCATTAGCATGAGATAAAGGGATTGAAAATGACACTGGCTATAGCTCTAAGGGATTAAAAACCAGCCAATCTTAATTAGCTTGAAGGAAAGGGCCTAAAAACAAGCTAGTACGTCATTAGCTTGAGATAAAGGGATTGAAAATGTCACTGGCTATAGCTCTAAGGGATTAAAATCTACCTAAAAACCAGCCAATCTTAATTAGCTTGACGGAAAGGGCCTAAAAACAAGCTAGTACGTCATTAGCTTGAGATAAAGGGATTTAAAATGTCACTAGCTCAAGCTTTAAGGGATTAAAAACAAGCCAATACTTAATTAGCTTGAAGGAAAGGGCATGTCTGTTTAAAATATTTTAAAAAATTCGCTGCGGCCGAACCGTTGATCCAATTTTTACCAAATTTTCACCAATCACTCCTTATATTTTTAAGAATTTTCGCTGTAAAAAAATTGCCCCTTTTTAAATATTATTTTTTTTAGTAGGGAGTTTAAAAAAGAAAACCGGAAAATTTTTCAAAAAAAAACTTCCTCCTCCGTTGTACTTCCTCTGACTTATACTCCCCCCTCTGTTACATTCCCCCTCCCATATACTTCCCCCTCCGTTATACTTCCCCCTCCTATATAGTTAATACTCTTTAAGGAAGTTTTCGTTGGAAGCTCTTCTAACAAGTACTCTTATTTACCTTATTCTTTTGCCGTACATTATTATGCAAATATTATTGACGGCCCTTTGTACAGTCAAGATGTCCTCCAACTTAATGATCTGTGTTTCAGTTTGTTAGTTAAAGCGATAATAAAAAGTCTTTTTATCTTCCATCATTGGATGACTTTTAGCAGTTAATTTGAGCATTTGAAACAAAAGGGTAAACGACGTGATTATTGAGACTTCACATTGCCAATTAAACCGCGATGGGTCGGCTAGATCGAGTTGGAAATCCTTCACGACTGACAGAGAGACCCCCACTAATAGCTTCAACATGCAAATACACGTTTAATTAGCTCAGTACCGTGAAAACGAGAAGCTAATCCCGATATAACCCAAGGAGAAAGAGAAAAAAAGGAAAACTGACCCTCACCTTTGTCGGCCTACGCTGTCACCCTGAATTATGAGTCCTAATATAATTTTTTTCCGGGGTTTTCGTTTTCAACATGCGGTCCTTCGGCACATGGGATCATTAGGGATGGCGCCTAACGATTTTTCGACCCACCGAATAATTAGCTCTTTTTAAAAACTCATATTTGGGCGGGTCCAACAACTATTAACTTGAGCCCTCATTTTCTGATAGGTAGCAAAGGCGGCTTGTTTTCAAAACAGGGGCCCGAGAAAATAATTGACCTTTTAGATTAATGACTTTATTGAATGTTAATTGAAAAAAAAGAGAGACAAAAAAGTGCATTCGTTAAAATTAATTATTTTCTTGAACTTCAAGACCTTCATTGTCTTTCTGGAAAAAATTACACGTTTTCCATATTCCCACAATGTAGGAAATAACGCAAAAATAAAAAACAAATTTTTTTAATGATATGAGGCGCTCCGGGTACGAAGGGCGAACTCAACAAAACGTAGTTTCGAGATATTCGCATTTTAAATTTTTATGTTACGGGCGAACTCAACAGAAAAGTCATGCCCTGAAATGGGAAAGGAGTGGGGGTTGTGGACTAGGATGTGGAGTTCGCCCTTCGTACCCGGAGCGCCTCATATCCTTTCACCCATTTGTGAACCAATTTTATTTCTAGAGATGTAACGTTTTGAAAAAATTATTTTAACCGTACGTTTTTAAATCTGAGCCTTAAACGGAGGGGTTGGGAAAGTCGCATTGTTGGGCGGGGGGTGTCATGGGCCATTGACTTCCAGCTGCTCACACCTCAATTAATGTACCCCAATGGCCGCTTTTTTGATCTATCATTCTTAAACTAGGAAACTTTTAAATATTAGATGTACAAAATGAAACTCGGCTAAAATCTACAAAATTCAAATTTACCCTGCGGCTGAGTTTCATTTTGTACACCTAATAAATAAAAATTGTAGGAAATTTAATTCTCCATAAATTTGTACTTAATTTTTTTTTCTAGGATGCACCATTTTCGGAAAATAATTTTTTTTAAAAATAAATTTATCTTGAAAACAGTGCGCCCTAGAGAAAAAATTAATAAAATAAAAATTAAAGAGAATTAAATTTCTAACAGATTTTATTTAGTGCATTTTTTCAATATCTGTAACGGTTTGCGATTTACAAGCCTTTAAAAATTAACATTCTTAATGGTTATACTTCAATAACCTTCTTACACGGAGAAGTTCAACTTTTGATGGACTTTAACGCCTAAAATGTTTAAAATTTTGAAAAAATGAACTACTAGGTGTACAAAATGAAACTCGGCTAAAATCTACAAAATTCAAATTTACCCTGCGGCTGAATTTCATTTTGTACACCTAATAAATAAAAATTGTAGGAAATTTAATTCTCTATAAATTTGTTCTTAATTATTTTTTTCTAGGATGCACCATTTTCGGAAAATAATATTTTTTTAAATAAATTTATCTTGAAAACAATGCGTCCTAGAGAAAAAATGAATAGAATAAAAATTAAAGAGAATTAAATTTCCAACAGATTTTATTTAGCGCATTTTTTCAATATCTGTAACGGTTTACGATTTACAAGCCTTTAAAAATTAACCTTCTTAATGGTTATACTTCAATAACCTTCTTACACGGAGAAGGTCAACTTTTGATGGACTTTAACGCCTAAAATGTTTAAAATTTTGAAAAAATGAACTACTAGGTGTACAAAATGAAACTCGGCAAAAATCTATAAAATTCAAATTTACCCTGTGGCTGAGTTTCATTTTGTACACCTAATAATAAAACTTGGACAAAATTTTTGAGAAGGTAAATTCCCAGAAAATGAGTTGTTTAAGTTCCTTTTTGTGCGTTTTCAAATCGGATTTTCTCTAGAAGTGACTCTGATCCATAATCGACTCTTTAGTGTGGTCCCCTTAAGTGGATCATTGTCAGTCATCGGGATTATCTTCCGGGGGCGTAAAATCCTGACGGACAACTTGTCAAATTCTAACAAAAAAACTACCTGAGAAGGGTAAAAAGGGGAGAAAAAAAATTGGACAGATTTTTCGGACACCTCCGCCTGTCAAACGGGATTTCTTGCAGTTTTAAAACTTTTTACATGTTGAGTCTACAAGACCTTTTGTATCGTCCATTAGAGAAAAAACCGGTTGGGATACAAAAAGGGATTGAAAATTGGGGAGTAGAAGGGCGCCATTGTAAATTTGTACACCCCGAAACCAGTCGACGTACATTAAATGGCCCTCACTGATGCAATTACTTAACCCCTCGAAAAGGAACAAACGAGGCATAACAATCTTCTTTTTTTACTCCTGTATTTTATAATATCCACAGATGGTATATAGTCAATTCATGTCACAAAATAATTTATGATCTACATTGTGCTGGGAGAAAACTGAAAAACCCATCAGCAAAAAAACGCGACTTTTTAACACCAAATTAGGTAAATAAACATGCTTTCTAAGTAAAAATTGGCGTTTTTTGGCTTATTTTGCACGAAAATAAAGCACAAGAAGCAGAAAAACGCAACTCATTACAAAGAAAACGAGCCAAAAAACCAACCTTGGAGGTAGATTTTTTTTTATTCAGTAAAACAAACACCAAGTTGGTGTTATCAACTGGTTTTATCACCAAATTAGGTAAATAAACATGTTTTCTAAGCAAAAATTTGCGTTTTTTTTTATTTTGCACGAAAATAAAGCACAAGAAGCAGAAAAAAGGCAACTTCTTTCGAAAAAAACGAGCCAAAAAACCAACCTTTGAGGTAGATTTTTTTTATTCAGTAAAACAAACACCAAATTGGTGTTTTCAAATGGTTTTATCACCAAATTAGGTAAATAAACAAGTTTTCTAAGCAAAAAGTTGCGTTTTTTGCTTATTTTGCACGAAAATAAAGCACAAGAAGCAGAAAAACGCAACTCCTTTCGAAGAAAACGAGCCAAAAAACCAGCCTTTGAGGTAGATTTTTTTTATTCAGTAAAACAAACACCACAAAAATTATTAGGTGTACAAAATGAAACTCAGCCACAGGATTTTGAATTTTGTAGATTTTAGCCGAGTTTCATTTTGTACACCTAGTAGTTCATTTTTTTCAAAATTTTGAACATTTTAGGCGTTAAAGTCCATCAAAAGTTGACCTTCTCCGTGTAAGAAGGTTATTGAAGTATAACCATTAAGAAGGTTAATTTTTAAAGGCTTGTAAATCGTAAACCGTTACAGATATTGAAAAAATGCACTAAATAAAATCTGTTGGAAATTTTTTTCCTGTCCTCTTAAAAACGTGATTTTAAAAATAGCCAGACTGAAAAGCAATTAAGGAGAAAAATTTGTGACAAGACGCCTTCGGGTGGCACCCATGTTATTTTAGACCTTTTTCAAAGTACCTATGTTTTGTTTTCTTAACAATTTTCTCCAATTAACCCATCATGCGAGGTTGTTTTTCTCATTTTTGAAGATTTTCTACCTGAAAATAATTGAAAGGATCAAAAGTGTTAAAATGAGTTTTCACGTTAGCAAAAATGGGAGGGACAACAATGTAACTTTTGTTTGCGGGGAAGATGTTCGTAAAGCGAGGAAAATTAAACAATAAAATATTTGAACGGGGCGAAAGTTGACAATTAGGTTGGGTCGGCCCTAGAACCCTTTTTTTTTCTCTTCCCCTTTTCATTCTTAGTTAAACTCATTTACACAAAAAATTCATTGTACGAGTCTCCAAACGATTAGTCCTCAACAGGGTTCCTAGCTCATTTCGATTACGATATATCCATTCACTTGAATTAGGCTTGGTTTCGTAGTGTTAAAAAAAAGGTTGCCTCCAGTTTAGCGAGTTTGAGCAGCTCCGTGAATAGTCTCCACCCTCAAGAACTGCTTTAACTCAGAGGATTGTGTGCCTTTCCCGCTTTCTTTGAAGGATGGAGTGCAATTGAGCCCTTTGGTCATCTACAAATATTAGGTGTACAAAATGAAACTCACTTATACTTCCCCCTCCCATATACATCCCCTCACTTATACTTCCCCCTCCCATATACTTCCCCTCACTTATACTTCCCCCTCCCATATACTTGGAAAAATTTTTGAAAAAAAAAATACTCGGAAAATGCCATTTTCTACAGAAAAAGGTCCAAAATTTGGCTAAAAATGGCACAAACCTTTTAAAAAATTGATTTTGGAACAATTAGAACTGCAATTTTCGTGATGAAATAGGCTTTTATTTACTTAGTTGTTTAAAATATTACGAAATAGATTTAAAGAATTGTGCGTATTAAGTGAATAATAATACGTTGGGCATATTCATCGAAACCACAAAGTTGACTTTAATGACCTGGGTCGGTTAACCACAAAGGATCTTTCGCCCTTCGGTCCCCGAAAGCCGGGAATGGGACGGCCCTTTCGTGGTTAGTCGAGTGTCTTCCGACTTAAGGGGAGGTTAATAATAATAAATAGGACTAGTATTACTTCCAGTTTATTAATCCCCGGTGACGGCCGGCTCTTTTCAGCCTTTTGAGCGAATCTATTGAAAGTAGATGGTGTTGAAGTTCGGAAACTTCATCATTCGACACAAAAGCTTTTATGCTTGAGGGTCCACATTTTGACTTTTGATCGCTCACTATTAGCAGACATTACGAAACTAATCATCCAAACTCAAACGTATTTTTGAACCCCACAAAATCTCACGATTTCAGCAAAAAAAAGTACTGGTTTGAAGAGCTTCCAACGAAAACTTCCTTTTAAAGAGAAGTATATAGCAGGGGGAAGTATAACGGAGTGGGAAGTATATGGGAGGGGAAGTATAAGTAAGGGGAAGTATATGGGAGGGGGAAGTTTAAGTGAAGGGTAGTATAACGGAGGGTGATGTATAACGGAGGGGGAAGTATAAGGGAACGAAAGTATAACGTTTTTAGAGTGAACACTAGATCCAAAATAGGTGAAAATTGCACAGTTACTAACGGAAAAAAAATGAAAAATCGATGCCCGACGATTTCTCAAAGGGAAGGACTTCTTTATTGCTGTTTTCTTTTTATTACCTGCAAGTTAATTGAACGCAGGATAAAGAAAGTATAAATGAAGTAAAAGGCAATAACAGAAAGGATTTCGCAATAACTTCAATGGAAAAAATCTTGGATATTGTTGTAGCCTCAATTAGTCCATATCGCCGCCTAGGAGAATAAAGTCGTAAAGAAATGATTGCTTTTTTTGGTCTAAAATCATTTTTTTCTCCGTAAAATGGGGAATTTCAAATCGATCCATAAAGTAACTGTTTCAGATAGAAGTCAGGCTACTACTCTTTTAGGAGGTAGATGAAGTAACAGAAATGGAGGAACCGAGTTCAAATCCCACGGTTGCCAACATTGATAGAAATTCTGGGGCTGAATTTGGTGGTTTTTGAAATTTTGAAGCTTGTAAAAGGAGAAGCTTATAGTTAGTTTAGAGATTGTTTCCATTTTGAATCCTTTATAACCTTTTTTTAACTTCCATAAAGAAGTTATTGTGATACCCTCCACGTCGGGTTTTTGGGTGTCTTCCAGACCCCGGAGGGTAAATTCGAATATGGAGCTACACCGATCTCAACTTTGTCTGTGGTGCCGGCCGGCCGTAGCATTTTTTTCCGGAACACTTTACGGCCACAGTTTTCATCCGATTTTCACCAAATTTTCACACAAATTTCTTTAGCCGGTGAAGAAGAATGTGACGAGGGCGATTTTTGAATTTCGAAAAAATGGCGGAGATATTATGTCTGTTTGAAATTTTAAAATTCCCTGCGGCCGAACGGTTGGTCCGATTTTCACCCAATTTTCACCAATTATTCCTTACATTTATTACGAACTTTTGGTGTAAAAAAAATTATCGTTTTTTCAACATTATTATCATTTTAGTAGGGAGAAACATACTTCCACGCCTTACGAGAGCTACCTCTCTTGGGCAAAAATCCCATTTTTTCTTTTATACTTAAAAAAATTGTAGAAAAGAAAAACTTTAGAATTTTTTCGAAAAAAAAACAAAAAAAAACTCCCCCCCCCCCCCGTTATACTTCCCATCCTTTATACTTCCCCCTCTGTTATACTTTCCTTTATGCTTCCCCTTCTGTTATACTTTCCCTCCTTTATACTTCCCCCTCCGTTGTATTCCTCCTCCATTATACTTCCCCTCGCTTTTGCTTCCCCCTCCGTTATACTTCCCACACTTTATACTTCCCCCTCCGTTATACTTTCCCTCCTTTATACTTCTCCCTCCTATATTTTTACTTCTCTTTAAGGAAGTTTTCGTCGGAAGCTCTTGAAACAAGTACTTTATGGTTGTGAGCCTTTATTAGGACGCAAATGAAGTATTTGGGGAGTAGGAAATTTTAAAAAAAGTAAGTTACTTGGATACTGAATTCGGAAATTGAGGAAACGTCTGAATAAATGGTAAAAGAGGATCGGGACGATATTTCAGGGATCCGGGCGAGCGTCAAACGTCGAAAATGTAAACGCGTTTTCTAAAGCGGTAAGAGAGCGGAACAGGGATCGGATCAATCAAAAGAAAAGACAAGAGGAAATTGCGTGCCGCACCCTCAAAACTCCTCTCGTCTACTTTATTTCGAATCACTTTATTCTGATGGATGAACCCGTAATATTTAAAGTTAACAGGTTCGTTTCTTAATCCTACGCCCGTCGATTATTCTGGACGAGTTCATAAAGAAATCGCCTTCGATTGCTTATTCCCGAGGATTGATTTCCTCCCGAGTATTGAACTCTTTAAAAATTTACGACCAATTTCGACTCGTTATCGTGTCGGCCTCGCTTAAAGGTTCGAGGGTCGAAAAAAAACTTGACACGAGTGGTCACGGGGAAGCAAATTACAGACAAATCTCCTTTTTGGACGCTTTGGAAGGGTGCGGTTCAATTAGCAAGGCGCCACCGGTGCCCTTTTCCTTAAAATTAGTTCCGACCTATTTTTGCCAAAGGCTGAGGAAAAAAAAACGTTCCGAGTCACGCAAACTTTTTAGTGTTTACAAAATGCAGAAGCTAGAAAATGGAAATTTTTTACTAACGCCGGCAATAAAACGGTCTGTTTCACATCCGACATTCCTCATTTAATTGAGCGCTTATTTTTTGAAATAGTAAAAACTCTTTTGCCGTTTTATTATCAATTCCTTACAAACATTATGAGCACGCAGAGTCGAACGCTTTGAATTCTCTCATCGTGTTCAGCCAAGATTAAAATCGCAATCAAAATAAGAAAGGTCAAATCGATATGAGGCGCTCCGGGTACGAAGGGCGAACTCAACATCGGACATTTTTTTTTTTTTCATTTTCAGATTCTAGACCTCTTGGTGAATACACCCATATAATTTTTATGTTGATTTCGCCCTTTTTTCCCCTTTAAATACGTAATAACCGATATGCGGCAAAGCTCTAACTGCGATATGCGAGGTACGAAGGGCGAACTCCACATCCTAGTCCACAACCCCCACTCCTTTTCCCATTCCAGGGCATGACTTTTCTGTTGAGTTCGCCCGTAACATAAAACTTTAAAATGCGAATATCTCGAAACTACGTGTTGAGTTCGCCCTTCGTACCCGGAGCGCCTCATATAGAGGCACCAATTGGCACTTCAATGACCTACCATTTTTTTAACTTCCTTAAAGAAGTTATTGTGATACCGTTGGGTTTTTGGGGAAGGGCCTTCTAAAACCCGTAGGGTCAATTTGAATATTGATCTTTACCGATCTCAACTTTGTCTGTGGTGCCGGCCGGCCGTCCGTCCGTAGCATTTTTCCGGAACACTTTACGGCCAGTTTTCAACCGATTTTCACCAAATTTTCACACAAATTTGTTTAGCCGGTGAAGAAGAATGTAACGAGGGCGATTTTTGAATTTCGAAAAAATGGCGGAGATATGTCCGTTTGAAATTTTAAAAAATTCGCTGCGGCCGAACCGTTGGTCCGATTTTCACCAAATTTTCACCAATTACTCCTTATCGTAAAGGATGTCTTCTTTTGAACAATTGACGCAGGTTTTTTTCAAAATTCTTTATTTTGTAATAAATAAACATCCTTTACGATTAAAATAAAACGACGGAAAAAGAAAAAAGAAGAAAGAAAAATTACTCCTTATATTTTTTGCGAATTTTTGGGGTAAAAAAATTGCCACTTATTAAATTATTAATTTTTTTTAGTAGGGAGAAATTTCATACTTCTACCCATTACGAGAGGCACATCCCTAGGCCAATGAGCCCATTATTTCTACCTTAACACACAAAAAAAAAATTAAAAAATTAAAAAAAAAAAAAAAAAGGAGAACCCGGAAAATTTTAGGGAAAAAACCGAAACTTTTTCAAAAAAAAAATTGGAAAATTTTTCGAAAAAAAACCCGGAAATTTTTTCGACAAAAAAAACCCGGAAAATTCTTTCTTTCCCTTATACTTCCTCCTCCAATATACTTCCCCCTCTGTTATACTTCCCCTCCCATATATTTCCCCTCCTATATACTTCCCCTCCCATATACTTCCCCCTCCAATATACTTCCCCCTCCCATATTGTTACTTCAACCTCCGAATGTCGATATTGATGGCAACGTCCCAAAAATGTCTTTTTCCCTCCCTCTTCTTGTTTAAAACCCAGTGAACGGTCTTGATTTCGGAAAGATTGAGCGATGAAGTTTTTGGGGATTCAGGCGGTCGAAAATAAAAGGGATCGGGGTAGGAAAACAAAAAGGGCCTCGGATCGTAAATCTGAATTTAAGGGTTCTCGGGTACGGAATTGTCCATAAGGGGAAAGTAAGGGTCTACATGAATCTCGAAAGCCACCGGGGATAAATTGTGACTTCATCAGCCTACAAAAGCGCTCGACGCTCGGAGGAAATTTAAATATTTATTACAAACCCGCCGTCGAACAATGACCGTTTGTTATTCCGCTTGAATACAATGTATAATAGAGACGTAATGCATTCTTCCAGTTAGTCCGCATTTCCTTTATAATGATGCACATTTTGAGAACAAAAAATTTTAATACGGACAAAGAAAATGTCAACTGAACGAGCCTAGTGGAAATCAACTTATTAAAACTTATTAGCACGCATTTTTATCAGTTTCCGCTCTTTTAAAAACAATTTCATGGACGTGGGAAATCACAGGTTAACAATGACAAATTTTGTTAATTTTATATCATCTAAAATGCAGATGGACTTTCTCGAGATTGTAAATTATGTGAAATTTGAATTTAGGTCTTGACGTCATTAAGTTATACGTCGTTTTTTCTTTCAAGTTTTGCTCCAATTTGGCGAGAAAATTTTTTTATTGCACAAAAACCGCAATTTTTTCAAGTTTTTAAATTTGCTCCCAATTTACAAAAAATTGACTGTGGTTAGGAAAAAAAAATCCCTAAAAGGTAGATTTCTGAGAGAGAAAAAAGTCATACCCGATAATCAGCAAAAAGTTTAAAAATATGAAAGCTCCGAAACTGCTGGGCCGCCATTTTCCCCCCATTTAAAAAAGCAACTCGAGCATACACTAAAATTTAATACTAATAGAATCGCCATTAGTAAAATGGCCGGGTGGGAAGGGCCCTATAGGAAATTCGTTTACATCATATATTTTTGATTAACTCGCAAAAGGCGGCTGGGCCCACCCCACATCTGCGTCACGGTTCCGACAATAAATAATTAAAAACGAGCTGGTGACGTTGAATTAGTGACAGGCTATTAGTCCCACTGCTCAGATGTCTCAAATGTATTATCTACCCCTCCCTTTTAAGGGCTGAATCACTTTTGTCGAATCATCGAGTATTGTCGACTTAAAAAGACGTTCGAAAAAGTTTCTACTTTGAATTCACCTGTTGAGAGAAAGAAATTCCTCAAGGATCCTCATTAGGCCCCCACAGGCAATGTCAATTAGGATCGAGTTTATATTGGCCGGACGACATACCTTGAAAAAGAAGGAAAAAAAAATTAGCTTTTTTCCATTTTTAATCAGTAGCTTATTGAATTAAACTCGAGCATCCGCCTGTTTAGATTTAAATAATTTTTACATTCTAACAAATCAGACATCCAAGAGCCTTTCCAACTCCGGGACCTAATTGGACGATTTGTTTATCCTTTCATCTTAGAAACTCAATACACATTTCAATGAAAATTATCTCACCAAACTGGGATATGACACAAAAAAATTCTTACAAACACGTTTAAAAAAAAAGGAGAAAAAACCTGCTTGTCAAAGCTTGATAACCTATCTGTCGATAAAATTGGGCCAAACGTTCAAATTTTAAAGGAAATAAATCTTAAAAACGATTTTAACAAAAATGAAATTTTTGAAGTATAGGTGTACAAAATGAAACTCAACCACAGGGTAAATTTGAATTTTGTAGATTTTAGCCGAGTTTCATTTTGTACACCTAGTAGTTCATTTTTTCAAAATTTTAAACATTTTAGGCGTTAAAGTCCATCAAAAGTTGACCTTCTCCGTGTAAGAAGGTTATTGAAGTATAACCATTAAGAAGGTTAATTTTTAAAGGCTTGTAAATCGTAAACCGTTACAGATATTGAAAAAATGCACTAAATCAAATCAGTTGGAAATTTAATTCTCTTTAATTTTTATTCTATTCATTTTTTCTCTACGACGCACTGTTTTCAAGATAAATTTATTTAAAAAAAAATATTTTCCGATAATGGTGCATCCTAGAAAAAATTATTAAGTACAAATTTATAGAGAATTAAATTTCCTACAATTTTCATTTATTAGGTGTACAAAATGAAACTCAGCCACAGGGTAAATTTGAATTTTGTAGATTTTAGCCGAGTTTCATTTTGTACACCTAATAAAAACTTCTTCATGGGCGCTGTGCATTTTGGAAGAAGCTTGTAGAAAAAAAAACTTCAATTTTTCAATTATAATTTTTATGATTAAAATTAAAAATTTCAATAAAACGAGTTTGTATATAAATTTATGAGTAAGTATTTAATGAAACTATAAGCTAAGAAAGTTTTTTCTTGCCGATGGTTCAAAAAACCGGATTTTCGAGCATTTTCATGTTTTCTCGGTTTTTCTGCCTAAAACACCCCCCTGATTTTCTTTGTCAAATAAGCACCTTTTAACTTCCTTAAAGAAGTTATTGTGATACCCTCGACGTCGGGTTTTTTGGGAAGGGTCTCCCAGACCCCGGAGGGTCAAATCAAATCTTTGCCGATCTCAACTTTGTCAGTGGTGCCGTCCGGCCGTCCGTCCGTAGCATTTTTTTCCGGAACACTTTGCGGCCACAGTTTCAACCGATTTTTACCAAATTTTCACACAAATTTCTTTAGCCGGTGAAGAAGAATGTGACGAGGGCGATTTTTGAATTTCGAAAAACTGGCGGAGATATGTCTGTTTGAAATTTTAAAAAATTCGCTGCGGCCGAACCGTTGGTCCGATTTTTACCAAATTTTCACCAATTACTCCTTATATTTTTTAAGAATTTTTGGTGTAAAAAAAATCGCCACTTTTTTAATTATTAATTTTTTTTAGTAGGGAGAAATTTCGTACTTCTACCCATTACGAGAGGCGCATCCCTAGGCCAAAGAGCCCGTTATTTCTACCTTGACAAAAAAACGAACTTGAAAAATTTTTCAAAAAAACTCGGAAAATTTTTCGTAAAAAAAAACTTCCCCCTCCCTTATTCTTTCCCTCCATTATACTTCCCCCTCCTTTATACTTCCCCCTCTGTTATTATATTGATATTAACTTTCTTAAAGAAGTTATTGTGTTTTATTAAATATTTTGAATTTGCCTTTTATGTTAAATATTTTTTAAATATTTGCCATTTTTAATAATTAAAAATCTATTGTATGCGGCAAGCCACCTTGGAACATTATTGATAATTAATAATAATTATCCGTGCCCTACAGATAGTTATTTTGGGTAAAATGAGGGGGGAAAAAAAATTAAAATTAGCTATTGTAATAATTTTAATTTTTTTTTTCCTTAATTACCCTATTCTGACGTTGGAGTATTTCAATAACTTCCTTTTGTCGACAAAAACAGGAAAAAATAAATAATTAAGATTACAATTCTTGTAAATTGAATTCTCATTATATCGTTTCATTTGAAAATTGTAGAAACTCGTTCAACCGTTTATAAATAGATATCAAAGGTTATGAAAATCATATATCACTTAAAAAGCTATTCATAGAATCATCTTTAGAGATCATCAAAGTCGGTCCGGGACATCTGCCCGTCCCGTGATCAGGTATGGATTAAAATGAAAGGGAGAGACAGAAAAAAGGAGGATTCTTGAACAATTGGCTGACAAGACATTTGGGGTAAGATAGTCAGCCGGGCGTAACACGGAGCGTCCCCTCCATTGAAGGATCTTCTCCTGGTGATTTGTAGCCCTGTTTTCCACCGAGTGTCACATTAAAAGGTACAAATCAAACGCGCCTAATGAACGCCGCTCGGTGAAGTTGTCAATTTACATGCCTCCATTGTTGATCTGCCCACGAGATCCGCCATACATTAAGCAATGAAGAAAAACATTTTTTTAAATAATTGAGGCGCTCTGGGTACGAAGGGCGAACTCAACATCGGCCAATTTTTTTTTCATTTTCAGATTCTAGACCTCTTGGTGAATACATCCATATAATTTTTATGTTGAGTTCGCCCTTTTTTCCCCTTTAAATACGTAAAAACCGCGGCAAAGCTCTAACTGCGATATCCGAGCGGGTACGAAGGGCGAACTCCACATCCTAGTCCACAACCCCCACTCCTTTTCCCAATTTAGGGCATGACTTTTCTGTTGAGTTCGCCCGTAACATAAAACTTTAAAATGCGAATATCTCGAAACTACGTTTTGTTGAGTTCGCCCTTCGTACCCGGAGCGCCTCAATTCAACTTTTTGATTGTTAAACAAACATTAACGAAATGCAGACGTTAATAATCAATTGCCATTATTGCAATAATAAAGATAAATTTTAACGTCCTTAGCAGGTGAATGAGAAGGAAATATCAATTAAAACGACAAGTGGAGACAATAATTTTTCAAAAAACCTTTAATTGGAAAGTCGACCTCAGCTGCGAATTGAGCTTCTCTGATTCGTCCATCCAAATCATTTTTTTTTGTTTATCTAAAAATTAATTAAAACAATTATATAATTTGCTGTTAATTTCTTAAAATAGCCTATCGACTGTGAGAATTCTTTAGAAAAAGCGTCGATAACCGGATTGACGTCAATCAACGAGCGGATCATGCCACCAAACCGGGGTCCCGACCCGGGAGAGAGCAGACAACAAATTAACATTAATAACTTTATCTCCAGTAATTGTCCTCTTAATTATCGGCTATCAGTTATTGATTCACTGCCACCGATTATTCATAATCAGGGACCTCTCGAGATTTTTTTTTTTTCTGTCAATCTCTGCTGGGTTTCTATTATTTTTGTTCGGTGCCTGGAACTTTTGATATTTATGGGTCAGTGATTGGAATTTTGATTAAGTGAAGTCACGCTGTCTGTGAATTAATCAAAAACTGACCAAATCCGTCAATCAAAATGCCATCTACTCTCCAAATCAAAGGATAAGAACCTACAAAATAAAGGGTCTACCAAGCTAAATTGGACAAATAGGGTCAAAAAACCAAAAAAAGAACGGAAAAACGCCAATTTCAGATGCCAAAATATCTGAAAACGCTAAAAATATGGCACATAAAAAAAGATGGTTTGGGCTAAGGGGGCAAAGGACAGACAAAATTTAGTCAATCTTAAAGTAGTGTCCATTATACAGAGTAGTAAGGGTCTAGTGAAATAGATAGTTTAAATAAATAAGGAATTGTCCACCTGATGATGGTATTACGCCGAAACCGGTCGTAGAATATCCGTTTTTTAACTTCCTTAAAGAAGTTATTGTGATACCCTCCACGTCGGGTTTTTGGGGAAGGGTCTTCCAGATCCCGGAGGGTCAATTCGAATATTGATCTCTACCGATCTCACCTTTGTCTGTGGTTCCGGCCACAGTATTAGGGAGGGGGATTTTTGAATTTCGAAAAAGTGGCGGAGATACGTCTGTTGGAAATTTTAAAAAATTCCGTGCGGCCGAACCCGTTAATCCGATTTTCACCAAATTTCCATCAATTACTCCTCATATTTTTTAAGAATTTTTAAAGAACTAACTTAAAAAAAAACTTCAATTATCATTTTAGTTTATACATCCCCTCCTTTGTACTTCTCTCTCCGTTATACTTACCCTCTCTTATACCTCCCACTCCGTTATACTAACCCTCTCTTATACTTCCCCCTCCGTTATACTTACTCCTCCGTTATACTTACCCTCTCTTATACATCCCCCTCCGTTATACTTCCCTCTCCGTTATACTTCCCTTCCCACTCCTTTATACTTCCCTTCCCTCTCCTTTATACTTCCCTTCCCTCTCCGTTATACTTCCCTTCCCACTCCTTTATACTTCCCTTCTCACTCCTTTATACTTCCCTTCCCACTCCTTTATACTTCCCCTTCCGTTATACTTCCCCTCCCTTATACTTCCCCCTCCGTTACACTTCCCCTCCTATATTGTTGCTTCTCTTTAAGGAAGTTCCCGTCGTGGCCAGCTCCAGACTAGTACTTTTCATCCTCTCTCCTTCTTTAACTCACTAAAATACTGAATGTTACGGTTTTGAAAATTTAAAAAAAAATGTAGGGAACAATTTAATGTACCAGCACTGAAATCCTGAACAAAATCTCTTATAACGTGGATAGAAATACTGGTTTTTTAGCAGAAAAATAGCTTGAATAATGTAATAAAATTCGGAGCGGATGATATGAAAATGTTAAGAAAGGCGGACTTTATGGTTTCAATTTGCATTCGAGTAACGCCTCGTTCTGAGAGTAGAATTATATAAGAGGTCAAATAATTATTTAAATTATTCTGGTTACATTGTTTCTAGATATTATCTTCATTATTCGCTGGTTAAACGATTATGTAAATGATAGTGGATAATTCGTTTGGAATTACTCACTGGGGGATTTTCTCGGAAGGATGTACTGCGTGGGAGACTGAGGTCAAACGGGGGCCGTCGACAATGGGGCACCGGCGAAGGTGTCCGATGGCAATTACCCCGGCGGTTAGCCTTCCCGCCGTGTACGACCACGTGGTAATTGCTTGATTTACCGACACGTTCGTTTTATACAATAAAGATTGCCTTATATTGGGAACAAAATGTCCCCCCTTTCCCACAGATCTAATAGAAAATCCGACGCTATTATAGCGGATTACTCAAATACCACTCTCGTTGACATTAAGAAAAGGAATTCGGATCGTAATTGGATGTTAACCCTCGACGAACCGGGATTACAAACATCTCGTGTTCTTCATTAATTTATTCCCAACTCTGATTTTTATCTTTCTATTTTGACTTTTCGAAAAACACTTTGTTTTACAAACGCGACATTCTTTATCAAGTTTTATTACCCCCATAAAATTTTACTATCCTCTCTGTAAAACCCTTTTCATTTTTACATATTGCAGATCTCGAATTATCAAACTTCTTCATCGCCATGTGAAAACTGATCAAATCATTCAAACGAAAATAAAAATTAATTTTTATTCCACAAGTCTATAGAGTAGAAAAGTGATTTAAAAAAAAATAGCCGTCCTGACGAGACGTAATACGCCGAAACCGGTCGTGGAATAACCGTTTTTTTATTCTCCCTCACTTGCTAACAAATATTTATATAATTTAATTTATGATTTTGCGATTTTGCTTTCCCTCTTCTAATCATTCCAAGCAGTTGAGTTGCTTATTAAGATCGTAAGAAAAATAAGCTTAGTTCCCTTCTCTCAACCACTCCATCCGAAAGGCCTGAAAATCCGCTCCAAAAACGCCAAAATAATATACTTTAATATAGTACAAAATATATAAATGTAGTACAAAATAATATAGTACTGGTTTGAAGAGCTTCCAACGAAAACTTCCTTAAAGAGAAGTAACAATATTGGAGGGGGAAGTGGAACGGAGGGGAAGTATAACGGTGGGGGAAGTTTAACGGAGGGGGAAGTATAAAAGAGGGGGAAGTATAACGGAGGGGAAGTATAAGGGAACGAAAGTACAACGAAAGGGGATGTATAAGGGAGAGGGAAGTATTAGGGAGGGGAAGTTTTTTTTTTTCGAAAAATTTCCAAGTTTTTCAAAATTTTTGTTGGATAAATTTTTCGAGTTTTTTCTTTATTTTTCGAGCTTATTTATTTTTCGAAAAATTTTCCTAGTTTTTTTCCGAAAAATTTTCCAAGTTCTTTTTTTTTCGAAAAATTTTTCGAGTTTCATTTCAAAAAATTTTCCGGGTTTTCTTTTTTAAATTTGCGCTTTTTTCTAAAAAATTTTCAAAGTTCTTTTCTTCGAAAATTTTTTAAGTGTCGAGGTAGAAATAATGGGCTCTTTGGCCTAGGGATGTGCCTCTCGTAATGGGTAGAGTATGAAATTTCTCCCTACTAAAAAAATTAATAATTAAAAAGTGGCAATTTTTTACACCAAAAATTCTTAAAAATATGAGGAGTAATTGGTGAAAATTTGGTGAAAATCGGACCAACTTTTCAGCCGCACCGAATTGTTTAAAATTTCAAACAGACATATCTCCGCCATTTCTTCGGAAATTGCCCTCGTTACATTTTTTTTCTCCAACTAAGGAAGATTTTATGAAAATTTGGTGAAAATCGGTTCAAAACTGTGGCCGTGAAGTGTTCTGGAAAAAGCTACGTCCGGCCGGCCGTGGAAAACTATTAAATAAGGGAAAAAGACCTTTGATTTCTTTTAAACAATTTAAATGGGCTTATTCTTCAGTAGAAGATTGAGAAAAAAACCTCAAAATCCAATAATAATGGCGTTTTTTGGCCAAAAAACTGAGGATAACATGTTTTCTCAGCGTACGAAAATCAAATAAAAAAAGCCTGAAATATCGTCGAACTTGGCCGAAAGTGGCAAATTTTAAAAAATGGTTTTGGTACAAATTTTTTTTGAATAGATTCATCATAAAAGTGTCCCAAGGGAAGACTAACATCTGTACAAGTTCATCCATCAGAGGCGTGACAATAAACTCCCCAAAAAGCCACCTTTGGCCCTCCCGGACGATTTTCTTTGTATCAAGAAGTCCTTTTTCTGAGAAAACGTTACAGATTTTAAATAGGGGGTTCACCTGGCGAAGGAAAAACAAACAACCCCCGGAGACGTAATATACTTCGGGGGAGTACCTTAAAAACTTGTTGCTCAGGTCTAATTTTTCTATTTCCCCGAACAAATTGCAGCTGTCCGGCCCCGCATCGCGTCCATGAGGGCCATTAAAATATCCTAATTGCTCATCTGCTACTATTCCTTTTTCGAAATGCGATTCCGTCTTTTACCTTCTTGACCACCTGCTTTTTCATCGGAATCCAATAAATGAATATTCGAAAGGAAGTCGAAAAATGCGGGTTTTTCCATAAAAAACGCAACAAAAGCATCATCCGGACTAATTGATTATATAAACAGGATACGTTTCTATTTCACTTTTCTTCAATTTTACGGAAGCCCTGATAGAATCGCTCATAAACGCATAATTGTCCCTTTTTCTACTGCATATGTTTGATTCTCACATCAGAAGTGGGATGGTTGAAATAATTGTAGACATCTGATTCTTCGTAGTTCGGGCATGTTCATCAGAAGAGAGATGATTATAATACTATAAGTACTATTATAAGTACTGGTTTGAAGTGCTCCCAACGAAAACTTCCTTAAAGAGAAGTATCTATATAGGAGGGGGAAGTATAACGGAGGGGACGTAAAACGTAGGGGGAAGTACATGAGAGGGGAAGTATAACGGAGTGGGAAGTATGGGAGGGGAAGTATAACGGTGGAAAGTATATGGGGGGAAGTATAACGGAGGGGGAAGTATATGAAAGGGGGAAGTATATGGGAGGGGGAAGTTTAAGTGAGGGGTAGTATATCAGAGGGTGAAGTATAACGGAGGGGAAGTATAAGGGAACGATAGTATAACGGAAGGGATGTATAAGGGAGGAAAGTATAAATGAGAATTTCCCAAGTTTGTTTTTTCGAAAAATTTTTTAAGTTTATTTTGCAAAAATTGTCCGTGTTTAGTTTTTTCCCCAAAAATTTTTCGAGTTTTTTTTCGAAAATTTTTTAAATTCTTTCGATAAATTTTCTAGGTTTTCCTTTTTCTTTTTTCTTTTTGAAAAATTTTTTAAGTTCTTATTTTCGAAAAAAATTTTAAGTGTCAAGGTAGAAATAATGGGCTCTTTGGCCAGGGATGTGCTTCTCGTAATGGGAAGACCCTCGTAATGATTTGACCCTCCAGGGTCTGGAAGACCCTTCCTAAAAACCCGACATAGAGGGTATCACAATAACTTCTTTAAGGAAGTTAAAACTGGGCCAAAGGTTGGACCGACGACCAAAAATTGTACTTAACTAGGCCAATTGCTCGAAATTCATGCTTCCCAACTGGGATCAAAAAGCAGAGTACGGTTTGAATATAGCTCACGAATAAGCGAATTTTTGACTTTAACGGATGTTTAGCTGACGATCTAATGACTGGATGAAGATTTAACGACTGCTTAACGGACGGTTTTAGCTATCAAGGAATTAAGCAGCCAATCTGAAGATTTAACGACTGCTTAACGGACGGTTTTAGCTATCAAGGAATTAAGCAGCCAATCTGAAGATTTAACGACTGCTTAACGGACGGTTTTAGCTATCAAGGAATTAAGCAGCCAATCTGAAGATTTAACGACTGCTTAACGGACGGTTTTAGCTATCAAGGAATTAAGCAGCCAATCTGAAGATTTAACGACTGCTTAACGGACGGTTTTAGCTATCAAGGAATTAAGCAGCCAATCTGAAGATTTAACGACTGCTTAACGGACGGTTTTAGCTATCAAGGAATTAAGCAGCCAATCTGAAGATTTAACGACTGCTTAACGGACGGTTTTAGCTATCAAGGAATTAAGCAGCCAATCTGAAGATTTAACGACTGCTTAACGGACGGTTTTAGCTATCAAGGAATTAAGCAGCCAATCTGAAGATTTAACGACTGCTTAACGGACGGTTTTAGCTATCAAGGAATTAAGCAGCCAATCTGAAGATTTAACGACTGCTTAACGGACGGTTTTAGCTATCAAGGAATTAAGCCCAATCTGAAGATTTAACGACTGCTTAACGGACGGTTTTAGCTATCAAGGAATTAAGCAGCCAATCTGAAGATTTAACTGCTTAACGGACGGTTTTAGCTATCAAGGAATTAAGCAGCCAATCTGAAGATTTAACGACTGCTTAACGGACGGTTTTAGCTATCAAGGAATTAAGCAGCCAATCTGAAGATTTAACGACTGCTTAACGGACGGTTTTAGCTATCAAGGAATTAAGCAGCCAATCTGAAGATTTAACGACTGCTTAACGGACGGTTTTAGCTATCAAGGAATTAAGCACCAATCTGAAGATTTAACGACTGCTTAACGGACGGTTTTAGCTATCAAGGAATTAAGCAGCCAATCTGAAGATTTAACGACTGCTTAACGGACGTTTTTAGCTATCAAGGAATTAAGCAGCCAATCTGAAGATTTAACGACTGCTTAACGGACGGTTTTAGCTATCAAGGAATTAAGCAGCCAATCTGAAGATTTAACGACTGCTTAACGGACGGTTTTAGCTATCAAGGAATTAAGCAGCCAATCTGAAGATTTAACGACTGCTTAACGGACGGTTTTAGCTATCAAGGAATTAAGCAGCCAATCTGAAGATTTAACGACTGCTTAACGGACGGTTTTAGCTATCAAGGAATTAAGCAGCCAATCTGAAGATTTAACGACTGCTTAACGGACGTTTTTAGCTATCAAGGAATTAAGCAGCCAATCTGAAGATTTAACGACTGCTTAACGGACGGTTTTAGCTATCAAGGAATTAAGCAGCCAATCTGAACATTTAACGACTGCTTAACGGACGGTTTTAGCTATCAAGGAATTAAGCAGCCCAATCTGAAGATTTAACGACTGCTTAACGGACGGTTTTAGCTATCAAGGAATTAAGCAGCCAATCTGAAGATTTAACGACTGCTTAACGGACGTTTTTAGCTATCAAGGAATTTATTAAGCTGCCAATCTGAACATTTAACGACTGTTATCCTCCTAGTTATTTCATTGTGTACATAACATAAAATATTCAATGCTAAGAAGTAAAATGAATAAAATTTTCTTTTAATAAAAAAGGTGAAAAAAAGCAAAAGTAGGATTAATCGAGCATAATTTTAATTAAAAAAGAAAAAACAAAACAAATTTGTTGTTATTATATTCTACAAGGGTAATTGTTAAATGAATATAATTCGTAGACACGTAATCAAGACATGAATAATTTATTCTCTCTGAGAATTAATCAACGGATAAGATCATACAGAAAATCACTACCGTGAAGTTTTCATTACGAACTGAATATTAAAAAAAATATATCGTAAATATTTTTGAAAAAGAATAAAATATAGGCTATATATTTTGCTGTTTTCCTGAATAAAAAAGAGTCTTGAATGACTATTCATCAAGTCCGAAAAGCATCGGAGGGTCGTGTATCATGAGAGGAAAACATGGAATAAATTAAGAGTTGACAGGCGTGCGAAACAGACGTAACTGAGAGAGAGAGAAAATTTTTTTTTTAATTACATGTTTATATCCGGGAGTATTTTGAGTAAAAACGAGTAATTGGGGGGCTTTTTCTTGAAGAGGTTTCGGCCTACGTACAAAGGATGGTCCCGTTTCGCCTCAAGTGGGAATCGCTCTTTTCTCGAGGGAACACGTTTTTAAGTGGGGTGGACAAAAGACAATTTCAAGGTGCTTCAAGTCGGGTTTGAATGAATCGGAAAGGGGAGGGCTGAGGTCGGTTGTCACCTTTTGACTTTTAAAAACGTTCCCCTCCCACCCGCAACTACTTTGATTCCATTGTGGAAAAAAAGAAAAAGGACTTTAAGAAAAGACCTCCGAAAGAATTCTCACCTGTGGGCGAAATAGGAGCTCGTGCCGCCTCTTCAAATCCCATCATTTCAAAGAAAGGATATCTTCGGATTTAAGGATTCCTTCTGTCAATATGTACAGCGTGACAGTTACTTAAATTTTTGGCTGGTGAAAATGCGAATCCTGACAATCAGATTATTTTAATAGCTCCTAGTTATTAACTTCCTTAAAGAAGTTATTGTGATACCCTCCACGTCGGGTTTTTGGGGAAGGGTCTTCCAGACTCCGGATGGTCTAATCGAATATTGATCTTTACCGATCTCAACTTTGTCTATGGTGCCGGCCGGCCGTGCATTTTTCCGGAACACTTTACAGTTTTCAACAGATTTTCCTTAGTTGGTGAACAAAAAACTAAAGAGGGCGATTTTTGAATTTCGGAAATATGGCGGAGATAATATGTCTGATTTAAATTTTAAAAAATTCATTGAGGGGACGTTTAACGGAGAGGAAAGTATATGGGAGGGGAAGTACTGCAGAGGGGGAAGTATAATGGAATGAAGTATAACGGGGGAAGTATAAGGGGGGTATAAGGGGGAAGTATAAGGGGGGGAAGTATAAAGGAAGAAGAAGTATGAGGGAGGCGAAGTATTTTTTTAAGTATCAAGGTAGAAATAATGGGATTTTTTAATTAATTAATTATTAAATCGCTGCGGCCGAATTGTTGGTCGGATTTCCACCAAATTTTCACCAATTATTCCTTATATTTTTAAAGAATTTTTGGTGTAGAAAATTATCATTTTTTCATTAATTATCATTTTAGTAGGGAGAAATTTCATACTTCCAAGCCTTACGAGAGGGACCTCTCTTGCGCAAAAATCCCATTATTTCTACCTTGCTACTTTAAAAAATACATCGCCTCCCTCATACTTCTTCCTCCTTTATACGTCCCCTCCGTTATACTTCCCCATAAATAGGCTCGGAAAATTAAGAAAAAAAAAACTCGAAAAATTTATCAAACAAAAATTTTGAAAAAAACTTGGAATTTTGTCGAAAAAAAAGCGCAAATTTAACAAAAAACCCGGAAAATTTTTTTGAAAAGAAACTCGGAAAATGTTTCGAAAAAAAAAAAAGATCATAGAAAATTATTCGGAAAACAAATAGACTCGGAAAAATTAAGAAAAAAAAACTCGAAAAATTTATCCAACAAAAATTTTGAAAAAACTTGGATTTTTTCGAAAAAAAAAACTTTCTCCTCCGTTATACTCTAATTCTTCGGATTTTTGTTGAACGGTTTTTAAACGACAGCTTTACAAATGCTCAGGCACTGTAAGAGTCAAAGATCTTTGATCACTGACCCACGGAGATTAAAGTCGAATTTAGTTATAGTAAACCCGGTGTTCTTCGTTTACCCGGTTAGAGTGAAAACTAACCGTATCTCGGTGATTTAGTTGTAAATTTTTCCATTAGTAGCGGGTAAATTCGTTTATGGTAGTTTAACGGGTTTCGATTAGTCGATGAACTTATCTCAAGCCCTGCCAGGGTCAAAGATCTTTGATCACTGACCCACGGAGAGATTAAAGTCGAATTAAGTTATAGATAACCCGGTGTTCTTCGTTTGTTTTTTTTTTTTTTTTACCCGGTTACATTGAAAACTAACCGGATCTCGGAGATTTAGTTGTAAATTTTTCCAGTAAGCGGGTAAATAATGGTAGTTTAACGGGTTTCGATTTGTCTATGAACTTATATCGGTTATAAAAAAAAACCGGGCCTCGGTTATTTCGTCATTTATTTATCCGGCTGCTGTAAATTCGACTATAAACTAAGTGAGCTGTATTTCAAATTTTGCAGGTGTGCTAAAACCAGGTTTATTAATGAGGTTTATTTTAACTCGCGTTGCTAGAGATTTAATCCGCATGCCGCGGCTACCCCTCGTAAGTTTATCAAGAAGAAATTTCGTTATTAAACGCCCTCAGTCGGGTCAAGAATTTACGGCTTTTCACCCTTTCATAAATCAGGGCTACCTTGGGGGAAATTTCATCGTGTTCGATAATTGTTTAGCACGGTAAAATCGTTTAGGGAGTCTATTAACATCCTGATCAGGGAGAAAGGCGCTTTAACGACTCCGTAAAATAGGCTCTAATTTACCTTTTAGGCGGCAACTTCATCGTAAAAATCACAATATACTAAAACGATTTTTAATTGAGAAGGGTGAGTCAAAGAAGCCGCTAGGCGAAGGGCTGAAGAGTCAGAAAATTGTATGTCCTTGAACCTTCTTCGACTCACCCTTCACACTAAAGTGACAATATTTTTTAACTTCCTTAAGTTAGTTTGTGATACCCTCCACGTCCGGTTTTTGGGTCCTGATCTTTACTGATCAACTTTGTCTGTGGTGCCGGCCGGCCGTCCGTAGAATTTTTTTCCGGAAAACTTTACGGCCACAGTTTTCAACCGATTTTCACCAAATTTTCACACAAATTTCTTTAGCCGGTGAACAAAAACTCAATTTTGAATTTCGAAAAAATGGCGGAGATATGTTTGTTTGAAATTTATAAAAATTCGACGTTCACCAATTTTTACCTTTTGTCGCTTTAGTTCTAACACCGGACAAGTCATTTTTCCAAGGTTTTCAGGAGAGCCAAATACGGATTAATTTCTCAGGGGATCAATGCATCACCTGTAGGCTAAATCGTGAACTACGGGCTTTCTGTTGGTAATAGGGTTATACTACCAACGGAATTCGATTCTCCACAAAATTTACCATCAGAAAATTGACTAACTCAAAATTGATTAAAAAAATGACTTATCCGGTGTTAGAACTAACGCGCGATTACTGCTATATTTTTAAGAATTTTTGGTATAAAAAATTATCATTTTTTAACATTAATTATTTTAGTAGGGAGAAATTTCATACTTCCACGCCTTACGATAGGGACCTCTCTAAAAATCCGTCATTTCTACCTTGATATGTACTTAAAAACTCGGAAAATGGAAAAATTTTTGAAAAAACATTTTGGGAAAGATTTCTCTCCGTTATACTTCCCCCCCTTATACTTCCCTCCCTCATACTATCCCCTCCCTTATACTTCCTCCTCCTATATTTTTACTTATCTTTAAGGAAGTTTTCGTTGGAAGCTCTTCAAACTAGTACTTTTTTATGAAATCAGAAGCTAATTTTATAAAAATGTTTTTAAAAAAATCCATTCCAATTTTTAAAAAACAAATAACTTCACCCTACCTCTGAACCTTAAAATCATCATTTGATCCACAAAATATCACACGTCCATCATGTAGTTGCTCTCCGACGAACCGTAAATTTTTAATCGTAACCCTCCATTAAAATATTATCAAACAATTCGATAATTAGTCGTTTTTCGTCGAATTGAGCAATTCCGAAAGCGTTAATTAGTAACCGCCGAGTCCTACGAAAACGTTTAGTTACCATAATGGTTACTTGGAAACAATTACCTACTCGGCCGGAGGACGACCATTTTCCACTCGAGGGACTCCCGGGATCCCGAAATGCTCACTCGCTCGGATTATTACCTAATTTCGTCGTGTATTTTAGACCCCCCCCCCCACCCACCCCCACAGCCAACCTAATCGGAGCGAATTGTAACATCCCCGTTTTCTCCCCTAATTGATTGAAATATTTTATAATTAATTCATCCAAGTTAGGAGATATAAAAAACAACAATAAAAAAACACTCTAAACGAGCCACTTGGAATCCGCTTAATAACTCAACTTTCCAACTTTGTTTATATTATAATTGGAAACAAGAACCGACTTGATTTTTTCCTTCTTTTTTCCTCTCTCCTTTCAACTTTTCTTCACTGCAATTAAGAATAAGCTCATTAATTATTTTTATTAAGTTTATTAAAGATGTTTTTATATGATAATTTAAATTATAACGATCTCCCTAAATATGTTACTTTATATGACGTTTTGTTCGTTTCGGTAGCTTAAGGGTCCGTTATACGCGATTTTTCTTTCCAGTTTTGCGAGAAAATGATTGGTTTTTTAAATTTTGTTCTTTTTGATTGTGCTGCAATCTAGATGAAATTATTTAGCTAGAAGCTAAAAACCGTAATTTTATCAAGTTTTGAATTTGCTTCTAATTTTCAAAGAGTTAACTGTGATTAGGAAAAAAGTCACCCTCGTTAGTTTCTTGTTCACCGAGTAAAGAAAATTGGGTGAAATTCTGGTGAAAATCGGTTGAAAATTGTGGCCGTAAAGTGTTCCGGAAAATCGGTTATCGAGATTAGCTAAATAAAGTACTAGTTTGAAGAGATACTTACGAAAACATCCTTAAAGAGAAGGAAAAATATAGGAAGGGGAAGTATAAGGGAGGGGAAGTATAAGGGAGGGGGAAGTATAAGGGAGGGGGAAGTATAACGGAGGGGGAGCATAACGGAGAGGAATGTTTTTTTTTTGTTCTAAATATTTTTTTCGAAAAATTTTCTTTTTTTTTTCCAAAATTTTCCGAGTTTTTTTTTCCAAAAATTATCCGAGCTTTGTGTTTTGTATAAAAATTTTCCAATTTTTTTTCCCAAAAAATTTACCTTTTTTTTCGAAAAATATTTTAAGTTTTTTTTTGTCAAAATTTTTTTAAGTATCGAGGTAGAAATAATGGGATTTTGCCCAAGAGAGGTCCCTTTCGTAAGGCGTGGAAGATGAAATTTCTCCCTATTAAAATGATAATTATTGTTTATTGACTATTAGGCTATTTATTAAAAATTGTTTTAAATACCCTTTAAATCCCTAAACTTTTGGGAATTTAAAGCGCTGGTTTAAAGAGCATCCAACGAAAACTTCCTTAAAGAGAAGTAAAAATACAGGAGGGGGAAGTATAACGGAGGGGACGTATAACGGGGGGAAGTATAAGGGAACGAAAGTATAACGAAGGGAAGTATAGGGAGGGGAAGTGTAAGGAGGAAGAAGTATGAGGGAGGCGAATTTTTTTTTTAAGTATCAAGGTAGAAATAATGGGATTTTTGCCCAAGAGAGGTCCCTCTCGTAAGGCGTGGAAGTATGAAATTTCTCCCTACTAAAATAATAATTATTGTTTATTGACTATTAGACTATTTATTAAAAATTGTTTTTAAACCCTTTAAATCCCTAAACTTTTTGGGAATTTAAAGCGCTGTTTTAATGAGCATCCAACGAAAACTTCCTTAAACAGGTAAAAATACAGGAGGGGGAAGTATAACGGAGGGGACGTATAACGGGGGAAGTATAAGGGAACGAAAGTATAACGGAAGGGAAGTATAAGGGAGGGGAAGTATAAAGGAGGAAGAAGTATGAGGGAGGCGAAGTATTTTTTTAAGTATCATGGTAGAAATAATAGGATTTTTGCCCAAGAGAGGTCCCTTTCGTAAGGCGTGGAAGTATGAAATTTCTCCCAACTATTTATAGTTATAAAATAATGCAAAAAAATCTACCTAAAATGATAATTTTTTTACACCAAAAATTCTTAAAAAGTATAAGGAGTAATTGGTAAAAATTTGGTGAAAATCGGACCAACGTTTCGGCCGCAGCGAATTTTTTAAAATTTCAAACAGACATATCTCCGACATTTTTTCGAAATTCAAAAATCGCCCTCGTTAGTTTCTTGTTCACCGACTAAAGAAAATTTGTGTGAAAATCGGTTGAAAACTGTGGCCGTTTAGTGTTCCGGAAAAATGCTACGGACGGCCGGCCGGAACCACAGACAAAGTTGAGATCGGGGTCTGGAAGACCCTTCCCAAAAACCCGACGTGGAGGGTGTCACAACAACTTCTTTAAGGAAGTTGAAACTTTTTAGCTAAGGTATAACAGTCTATTTAAATTTTTATTTCTTTTTTTTTTTAAGTTTTATTCCTATTTTCCGAAAAGCGGACACCTCTATATAGCGGACAAATTTCCGGTCCCCAGGAGTGTCCGTTATTGGGAAGTTTCACTGTACCTAAAAAATGGAGTTTTTTGCACTGAAGACCGAGGAAAACGGTAAAAAACGCCGCTAAAATGAAATTCATCTCTAAGGCTTAAAAAAAACTCATTTCACAATTAATTTTGGACCGATCTCAAATATTCCGTGGTTTTTAATCGCCGGAGTTGAACAGTTATTAGTTTTTATCTTGAATTATTAATTTTCTCACTAAATTAAAATGTTATGATTTACACGTTTTATTTCACTGGCAGGTGTTATGGACTACCGCCAAACCAACAACATTTTGAACGACAATATAAATAAAACGTTTAATTTCGAACGTCTTTTATTTACGAGATTTTTTTTTAGGTTTTAAAATTATATTTTCTCACCTCCCTGAAATAGAAAGGTGGCGTTTCATAGACGAATCTGTTCACGAAATCGCCTTTTTGAATGGGAGATCCTTTACTGTAATTTTTAAATGGGATTCTTGGCAAAGACACCCTTTTTATAATCGTTCGGAACGATTTCTATTAATTTTCAAAAGCGTCCTAGGGGGTTTCTAATTTTTTCTAAAATTATCGTACGTTTTATACAAAATGAAAGTGTAGTTATCAATTTCTGAGTGTAATTGTAAACAGATTGTTAGCCCTAAAGGGTGTAGAGGGGGGTCTCCTAACCGGAGTTTTGAGAGGGTACAATGGGAGGGCAATGTAACGCTTAGTTGGTGATATTGTCGCCATGACAACACGGCGGTCTGCTTGAATACCCTCCTGATTAGAAAGAGGGTGGGACGAGGAGGTTCACAATCACACAATTATCCTTCACAGAATAATAGAGCGACTAACATTCTCAAAAACGTTCGACTCGGGTCGAAAACTCGTTTTAAGACGTTTAAAACGATAGTAGAGCCCTTTACCTGAGAATTACAGAGCTAATTACGCGACGATTGTGCTCCCTTGATTTCACTCCCCTTCCTCTTTATATCGACAATCTATTTTTGATTAATTTATTATCTTTTCCATTTTTATTTTTAATTTATTCCTTTTGTATTCTAAGTGTTTTTTAAGTAGATGGGTAAAAACGTCAAGAATATTTGAAATATGGCACAGTTTTATTGTTGATAAAAAATTTGGTTTCTCAAAAAGGTGTCAAAAAATTGAGTGTAACATCAGAAAGTACTAGTTCGAAGAGCTTCCAACGAAAACTTCCTAAAGAGAAGTAAAAATATAGGAGGGGAAGTATAACGGAGGGGGAAGTATAAGGGAGGGGAAGTATAACGGAGGGGACGTAAAACGGAGGGAAGTATAACAGAGGGGGAAGTATAACGGAGGGGGAAGCATAACGATGGTAGAAGTATAAAGGAGGAGGAATTTTTTTTTTCGAAAAATTTTCTATGTTTTTCTATGTTTTTTGTTTTAAGTATCAAAAAAATAGGATTTTTGCCAAGGAAGGTCCCTCTCGTAACGGGTGGAAGTATCCAATTTTTCCCTACCAAAATGTTAATTAAAAAAGTTATTAAAAGTGGCAATTTGTTTACACCGAAAATTCGTCAAAAAGATAAGGAGTAATTAGTGAAAATTGGGTGAAAATCAATTAAACGGTTAGCCGCAGCGATCTTTTTAAAATTTCAAACATACATATGAGGCTCCGGAGCGCCTCATATCTCGGCCATTTTTTCGAAATTCAAAAATCGCCCTCGTTACATTCTTGTTCACCGGCTAAAGAATTTTGGGTGAAAATTTGGTGAAAGTCGGTTGAAAACTGTGGCCGTAAAGTGTTCCGGAAAAATGCTACGGCCGGCACCACAGACAAAGTTGAGATCGGTAAAGATCAATATTCGATTTAATCCTCCGGGGTCTGAAAGACCCTTCCCCAAGAACCCGACGTGGAGGGTATCACAATAACTTCTTTAAGGAAGTTAAAAGTTAACGATGTAGGTGGCACTGTGCTCTAAAGCCTTTAAGTAGCAGAATTTAAGCAGTGGGTTAAAGTAAAGATCAAATAAAAGAGGCCCCAAGTGGGAGCCTTGAGGCACTCCCCGAAAGTTTATACGATTTATAGGCAATTCTTGAACCTAATAGGAATTAATCATTCAGTGAATTCTAGCGTATTCGTAGGTATTATACGCATTTATTAGGCACTAAAGATACTTCAAGGAGTGATTAAGAGAAAAATATATATTGAGGATATTTCGTAGAGAATTACCGCCATGAAAATGTGTGCCAAAATTTAACGAGCGTCGTTAAATCAAAAAGTGACGTAGGAAAAAGAAAAATCATAAATCTTCCGGTCTCAAGTTTTGGTTTGCACGTGTCTTCACGTGTTCCAATCTAATTAACGGCTTCCTGAGTGTTTTTCAAGGGAAGTCACAAAAAGCGGGGGGTTGATTTATGCCCTTTTATTGTGATTAGTCTTTGAGAACTGTGAAACCTTTTGTCAATATTGACGAGGATATCCGAACCGTTTAACTTGACTTCTACACCCGAACCTTATCCAATTATCGACTTCCTAAAACCAAGGGGTGGCTGCAACCCCCAACACCGACCATTAAACATAAACCAACAAACGGGAAACTATTAGTGTAACTTTCACACCTAAAAACTCCCCTTACCCTATTAAGAGAACCTCTAATTTCTTTCCCAAATTAAGCAATTTACCCCAAAACGAACCTATTAATTTATTTTTGTTTAAAAAATTATATTTTCAACATTTATAAGAGGCGCTCCGGGTACGAAGGGCGAACTCAACAAAACGTAGTTTCCAGAACAGAAAAGTCATGCCCTGGAATGGGAAAAGGAGTGTGAGTTGTGGACTAGGATGTGGAGTTCGCCCTTCGTACCCGCTCGGATATCGCAGTTAGAGCTTTGCCGCATATCGGTTTTTACGTATTTAAAGGGGGGAAAAGGGCGAAATCAACATAAAAATTATATGGGTGTATTCACCAATAGGTCTAGAATCTGAAAATGAAAAAGAAAAAAAATATCCGATGTTGAGTTCGCCCTTTGTACCCGGAGCGCCTCATATTTCATCTAATTATAGCGGCATCCCCCCCCCCCCCCCCCCCCGAAGCAATAAACAATAAAGTATAATTAATAGTAAGTTCATAAATCAAGCAACCACTGATGAGCCCCAGCCATGCCATCATTAGCAAGCGCTAAGGAAACTGTAAAATCACTGGTTCCAATTAGGTATTGCTAAACATTTTTTCGTTTAAGGCGCAGCTAATAAAAATTAATGTTTTGATATGAGGTCCAGGGTTCGTGGGTGTCGTATTAATAACGGGAGTGGAGAGGTGTCATCAACAATTACCTCCTTTCACTCCTAATCCGAGCATTGTTGGGTGCGAGGTTCTTCTTAATTGAAAGGAGTGCCTCTCAAGAGCACGTGTTCCCTTTATTGTTATTTATTTCCTTTTGACGCCTCCGTGCGGATTTATTCCTTATCTAATCTCGGCCGACAAAGAGGAGGACCCCGCGCCGAGTGGGTAGGAGAACATTCCGATTTGAAAACGTATACAAAAGCCGGTTTCTCGACAATCTAAAGGGAGAGAACAGAATAAGGAAAAAAGGTTAATCGATTAATTAAATAATTAACCGGGGAGCAGACGAGTTAGCCAATTATAATAGAGGAAGGTTGCCAGACATTTGTTGGCATGGCAAACCCCCCCCCCCCCAGGGGGTTTTGACGTTAGGGAGCTTCAAACTGACACCGACGTCTCAACACTAATTTACCATTCTATCCGAAATTTATTCATTATACTTCAACCGCTAATTAATGTTTAAAGTTTCAAAACATGTCGCTCGTTTCAATTTTTCATTTTTGACCAAAATAGCTTTGAGGTTAAAAAACGTTTTTTAGGCGTTTAAAACACTTTTTGGAATTCTTCAATGCGACAAAAATGGCGATAGTATATAGGGAAAACCGTTTTTAGGCGGTCTTTCCGGCCTTTCGGGTGATTTTTGGTTAGTTTCCTTGGTATTTGGTCGCTCGATAAGATTTTGGCGTTTTCCAGTTTTAGTTATTTCCCAAGGTTTTGGCAAATACGATTGCCCCAAAAATGATGCTTATCACTTATCAGTCAATGATAAGGAAAACGCCGAAAAACTCAAAGAGGATTGTTCTCAGCGAAAGAGAAAAAATCGAAGGCATAAACTCCAAGAGGGAAAATGAGGAAAAACCCGAGGAAAAAGCTAGAAAATTTTGGAAAAAAAAGGTTTCTCAGGAACATGACCGATAATCCAGTAATCAAGTGTTTCCTGGGCCTAATGACCACTGTAAAACACATTTTGCAGGGCATAGGGACGTTCAGCACCCTTCTAACTTCCTTAAAGAAGTTATTGTGATACCCTCCAAGTCGGGTTTTTGGGGAAGGGTCTTCCAGATCCCGGAGGGTCAAATCGAATATTGATCATTACCGATCTCAACATTGTCTGTGGTGCCGGCCGTCGGTAGCATTTTTTTCCGGAACACTTTACGGCCACAGTTTTCATCCGGTTTTTCTTTCTTTTTAATTAATTTTTTTTTTTACTAGGGAGAAATTTCGTACTTCTACCCATTACGAGAGCCACATCCGTTGGCGAAAGAGCCCATTATTTCTACCTTGACACTTAAAAAATTTCGGAAAAATAACTTAGAAAACTTTTTAAAGAAACTTAGAAATTTTTTCGAAAAAAAAAGAAAAGAAAACTGCCAATTCTTCAAAAAATAGAAAACTTCAAAAAAATTTTGATAAAAAATTGAAAATTAGTCTAAACGCTTGAAACTTAGAACTTAGAAAATTTTCAAAAAAAAAAAAAAAAATAAATAAATAAAAAAAAAAAAACAGGAAAACCCGGAAAATTTTAAAAAAACTTAAAATTTAAAAAAAAACCTTAAAATTTTTCGTAAAAATAAAATTCCCCCTCCCTTATTCTTTCCCTCCTTTATACTTTCCCTCCCATCGTTATACTTTCGTTCCCTTATACTTCCCCCTCCGTTTTACGTCCCTCCGTTCTACTTCCCCTCCTATATTGTTAATTCTCTTTAAGGAAGTTTTCGTTGGAAGCTCTTCAAACCAGTACTTTCTCTTAATCACACTTGAAATATCCAAGTTCCCAATAAATGCGTATAATACCTACGATTACGCATGAAATCACTGAATGATTAATTCCTATTAGGTTCAAGAATTGCCTATTAAATCGTATAAACTTTCGGGGAGTGCCTCAAGGCTACCACTTGGGGCCTCTTTTATTTGATCTTTATTTTAACCCACTGCTTAAATTCTGCCACTAAAAGGCTTTAGAGCACAGTGCCACCTAAATCGTTAACTTTTTACTTCGAAATCTAATTATAGAGAACCCAAAACTGCCCATAACGAGAAAAAAAAAAAAGGAGGAAGAAAAGCGCCAATTTCAAGACTGGATATTTAGCATTGTTTCCGTCCTTAAAAGTGTGAGCGCGTTGAAAAGTTAATCATCCCCTCCCCAATTATCCCCATCCCATCACTTAAAATGCCATCCATCGGAATCCCTCACCATCGGAATCCCAAATTGAAATAATAGTTTATTAAAATATTTATGTTTTTTGAAATTTCTTCGGATTCATATGAAGAAGAAAAAAAAGTGGAAACCTGACGTCTTCTAAGTGTTTATGAAGGTTTAAAATGAAATATGACCCAATTATCCTCGCTAGAAGAATTCCCGACTTTTTTTCGCCTTAATTAAAATCGAGATTCCATAATGCGAAGTTTTTAAATATTTTTTTTTCTTTTCGGCTATTACAAATCAAAGGATGTAAAAAAAAGAACTAGTTTGTCCAGAGGTGTTATTTCATTTCAACGGCTGTCCCGCCTGTCGCCTAATTGTATATAATTGTCCGGCACATAAATAAATTAAAAAAAAAATATTGAATGGGGGAAAAAAAGTTGATATTTATGATTTGACCACATTTAACTTTAACCTTTGAAATCCAATTAAAGAAAAGGTGGAGTCTGCGGGGTCGACAAATGTCAATCGTTTGGAAGCTTATGGGTCCCCCCGGAGCAAATATCTTAGTTGCTCCCATTTGTATTGGAGCTTTGCCCACGTTCCTCAACGAAATTTACATCCCGTGTTTACAACGGCGACGAGACGCGAGGCTTCCTAAAGGGACTATTTCAAGTGGGAAGAACATTTTTTTTTCTTTTCTTCACAAGTGAATTTTTGTCCGCCTTCTCTGTTACTTAAACGCCTACCATCAACTTTAATTTTACTTAAATAATGGATTAACCGGTCTTGGACGTTCACCACGGAGTCCGGTGTTCGATCCCCGGGTTATGTAGAGGGTTTTAACTTCCTTAAAGAAGTGGGGTTTTTGGGGACCCTCCAGACCCCGTAAATTCGAATATGGATCAACACCGATCTCAACTTTGTCTGTGGCGCCGGCCGGCCGTCCGTCCGTAGCATTTTTTTTGGAAGACTTTACGGCCGCAGTTTTCATCCGATTTTCACCAAATTTTCACACAAATTTCTTTAGCCGGAGAAGAAGAATGTAACGAGGGCGATTTTTGAATTTCGAAAAAATGGCGGAGTTATATCTGTTTGAAATTTTAAAAAATTCGCTGCGGCCGAACCAATGGTCTGATTTTCACCAAATTTTCACCAATTACTCCTTATATTTTTTAAAGAATTTTTGGTGTAAAAAAATTCCCACTTCATTATTATTATTTTTTTAGTAGGTAGAAATTTCATACTTCTACCCATCACGAGAGGCACATACCTAGGCCAAAGAGCCCATTATTTCTACCTTGACACTTAAAAAAATTTTCGAAAAAAAGAACTTAAAAAATTTTTCGAAAAAAAAGAAAAACCCGGAAAATATATTAGGGGTATTCACGATCTTATGTTAAATGTTAGTTGTTAAAATCGAATTTCGAAACATCGTGAACGACCCTTGCTAAACCGGTCGAATCGAATAAAATACTGTAGCGCGCCATACGGCATTATTAGTAAGTAAGATCATAATAATAACCCTGAGACATATGTAACACGAGAAACCATAACGTTGTTTACATTTGTGTTATGTTATTTTTATGTTTTATTTTTTATGTTCGTTTGCCGGTACAAGAAGAACCAAAAGAAGTAAAAAGAAGTAAAATTGCCTGTTTCTGAACACACAAAAACACTCGACAACAAAAACGTAAACAAGAAGCTTTAACCTTCCCGTCCAGGTTACCCAAGTTTCTCGATTTCGCTAACATAGTTAACAGACCTCAGGGTCCCGTAGATCGACATGTTAAATCGAACGTTTTTGGAGTGAAATTTTTCTCGATTTTAACAGACTTAACAGACTTAACAGACTTAACATAAGATCATGAATACCCCTATTATGAAAAAAAACTTGGAAAATTTTTTGAGAAAAAAAACTTTGAAATTTTTTCGAAAAAATATAAAAACGTCCCCCTTTCTTATTCTTCCCCTCCTTTATACTTTCCCTCCCTCCGTTATACTTCCCCTCCCATATGCTTCCCCTCCTTTATACTTCCCCCTCCTATATACTTCCCCTTCCCATATACTTCCCCCTCCTATATTGTTACTTCTCTTTAAGTTTTCGTTGGAAGCTCTTCAAACCAGTACTTTTTGTTTAGAAGCAAAATTTCAAAAAAAAGGATCAGTTGGTAAGGCCACTCCTTGGGAGTTGGCTTTGAAAAAGGCGCGATGGCAACATGGCGAGAGCCTCACCTTGGCTACTCTCCTCCAATTGTGCATGGGCGTTAGCCATAGGGTTACCTGTGAAAATAAATGGATAAATTATTAATCCAGTAAGCAAACTTTAAAAGCCGGATCATTATTTTTCCCGTAGGAAACATAAACATGCCGCCTGTAACTTATAAACTTTCTCTCCTGAGAGCCCAAAAAACTACGTTTTTTTTTAAATTTAATTTAATTTAATTTTTTTGCTGTAGTGCAAATTTGAAGGAAAACATATTTGGCACAAAAATAACAGGACATCGGACGAGTTAGTGAACGGCTTAAATCAGACAAGCGGTTCTGTTATTGGGTGTACAAAATGAAACTCGGCTAAAATCTACAAAATTCAAATTTACCCTGTGGCTGAGTTTCATTTTGTACACCAAATACTTAAAAAAAATTTCGGAAAAATAACTTGGAAAACTTTTTAAAGGAAACTTAGAAAATTTTTTCGAAAAAAAAGAAAAGAAAACTGCCTTTTTCTTCAAAAAATAAGAAACTTTAAAAAAATTTTGACGAAAAAATTGAAAATTAGTCTAAACGTTTGAAATTATAATTTCCCCTCCTTTGTACTTTCCCGTCCTTGAACTTCCCCTCCCTTATACTTCACCCTCCTTTATACTTCCCCCTCCCTAAACTTCTCCTCCGTTTTATTTCCCCTCCTTAATATTTCCCCCTCCTTAATACTTCCCCCTCCTATATTGTTCCATATTTTAAAGGGTGTTTTCGATGCTCTTCAAACCTGTACTTTTGCACTTTTCACCACAAGTTGGGCGTTTTTTTTCTCAATCTTTCGACCAAGAAACCCCTTTTTTAGTCGATTTTTGACCGCACACACTGTTTTCGGTCTATAATTATCTATTTTAGTTGGACTTCAAGTATTTCCCGTGAATTTTCTATCGAGGAACGCCGTTTTAACAGGTTTAAAGGAGTTTTTTAGAGTACATATTTTGGTCCATAAACCCCTTTTCAACTAGACTTACGTACATTTCCTTCGGTTTTTTTTTTTTTTTCACATTTTTTCAAAATCAATGATTGTCGTGAAGAAGAAGCATAAACTTTCGATTTTTCGGGCTCTCCCAGTGAGGTTTATAAGCCCCTTTTTTTTATCGCGTTTAAACGAAATCCTCTTGAAAGCTTGTTAGGGAGGATCAATCGGAAAAGCGAAAGAGGAAGATTTTGGAGGATCATTACCGGAACTAACAAGGGGAGGTCGCTCTTATCTCTCGCGGTCCATTGCCTTCCGACCCCGCCCAATTTCACGTATTACACAAGTGAGAAGTACAGAGGGACAATTACCCTCCGCCAATATGGCCGCCCACCATAGGGAGACCTTTTTTTCTCACTTTCCCTTTTCGGAAAAAAATAATAAACCGATTTAATTAAAACGAGGGAATTGTCCTGACCGAAACTCAGGAAATAACAAGGGAGAAAAACAAGGGGCTTATTAAACCCTAGGAGGAATAATAGCCTAAAGAACAAATTGGTATAAACTTCAAAGGGTTGAGCGCATTTTTACTTATACTGGATCCAAATCGTTAAGGGTTGATTTTCCCTCGTTATCGAGGAATTTCGCTTTTTTCTCTCCTCAAATAAATGTTTTGTTAAATATTAGAATTGTAACAAAATAGGTAATTTAAAGCGTCAAATTAGAAGTTTCGATCAGTCCTATCTCAACTGGGAAAACGTTTTGTATGGAAGGTTCTCGCGAAGTGACATGTGGACAATGCGCGCTTTGTAGCCCAGTTACCACATTGTTCGGTGAACAATGGTCAATTTCACATCAAAACTATTAATTAATTTGGTTTTGTGACGTTCCCTTCTAAGATAAGGGGCTATTATAGATAGGGACGTGAACGGCGGGGACGGAGGCGTACGGGGGTAAAAGATAGCGTCGACGAGAATAGAGGGTTGATTGGCGCTTGACGTACAGGAAGAGACCGACTTGATTTCAGGACCTGTCAACTCATCACACCCACATTTATTTTATCTTTTACCTTTTCTTCCGTCTATTTTTCCCCACGCCAATTTCAATAAATGCAAAAATAAAAAAACCACCTTTTTAAAAATCAACCAACCCCAATGACCCGACGGGCAAAAGATACGTTGATTTTCCGCAATAATCGCCCCATTTCCTTACTGTTCAGAATTTTCTTAGATAACACTAGTGGAACAGTTTAGTCACAAAGTATTAGGTGTACAAAACGAAACTCAGCCACAGGGTAAATTTGAATTTTGTAGATTTTAGCCGAATTTCATTTTGTTCACCTAATATCAAGGTACAAACAATGGGCTCTTTGCCCTCGAGATGCCTCTCGTAAAGGGTGGAAGTATGAAATTTCTCCCTACTAAAAAAAAAAATTTTTTTTTTCCACCGAAAATTCGTACGAAATATAAGGAGCATTTGGTGAAAATCGGATAAACGATTCGGCAACAGCGCTGCATTTAAAATTCCTAACGTGCATATCTAGGCCATTTTTTCGAAATTCGAAAATCGCAGACGATGAGTTTTTGTTCAACTTTTTAGGAAGCTTGGGTAAAAATTTGGTGAAAATCGGGTCCAAAGTGTTCCGGAAAAAATGCTCCGGCCGGCCGGCACCACAGACAAATTTGAGATAGGTAAAGATAAATATTCGATTTGACCCTCCGGGGTCTGGAAGACCCTTCCCCAAAAACCCGACGTCGAGGGTATCACAATAACTTCTTTAAGGAAGTTAAAAACCGAGAAAAACGATCGTTTAAATGGTAAAAAGTTGGCTAAAAATGGCTGCAGCTGTATTTGATCTTCCGTGGACATTCGGAGTCTTTCTGCCGAGAAAAACTTTTTCCACGGACACCAAAATTTTTGGACGTTTTTTTAGTGATTTTTTCGGTCTCTTCGGCAAGAAATGCTTTTTATGGCGTCTTTGGGTTTTAGGCCCTGTTAACAGTTACCTTAAATTACGAATACCATCCATAATAATTGGTCCGCACCTGTGCAGGTCATAATAAATTAACATTGAATACAGCAAATTAATTCCGTTTGCCGTCAATAAAATTGAAAAGCGCTAATAAAAAATAACCGTCCAATATTTTTCCCGTAATGAGTCCATTTTTGCATAATTGAGTTGGCATTTTCGCAGCGAGTGCGGAGCGATTAGAATGAGTAATGCGCGAAACATCTGCCGACCCGTGCATCCGATTAATCTTACCTGTTACCCCTTAAATAGGTAAATAATGAGTCCAAACGTCTTATTTATGATCGAATGGGTTTTTTGTCGTTTCTTAAATACGAGGAAATCTCCCATTTCACGCTTTAAATCTCCGTAATTGACGTCTGACCCGATAGGGCACTCTGTCATAACATCGCTATTAGCTCTCGTTTAATTAATATTCGAAAATGAGGGGGGGGATTGAAATGTCTCGTTATGGGACGTGATTTGTGACACATCTGCCGTCCACATGTCTGTTTTTAGAGCGTTTCAAACATGTGTACCACTCTTGTATTTGAAGGTCGCCGAGGTGTCAAAACAGACTGGTCGAGATCCGTGTCGCGCTGCACCAGACGTTGCGACAAACTTTTTTGCTTCTTGGGTGGCGGGAGTTTATTAAATTCTAATTTTAGAATCTCACGAATCCGACCTACTAACGCCTTACTTTCTAAGTTGAATGAAATAACAGATAAATGTGTCTAATTAGATCAACTACAAGATTCAAAGGGATTAATATTTTGACGTTAATTAGTCGAAAATCTGCAAAGTTGGCCTCTCGGACTTCTCTTGGAGAAAATGATTGCGTTTCCAAGCCAAAAGAACCCTGAAACCGTCAATCATGGGGGGGGGGGGGGGGGGTTGCTAAGGAGAATTTCAGGCACTAAGTTGTCGAAACCGATACTTTGTCTTGGTCTCTTTGCCAAAAAGGGAGGAAAAATCCCAAAAATCTTGAAAAGTGGGGTTTTCATTAAAAACCGTGGAAAACCCCAGAAAATCCAGGAAAAATGTTTTTTTTTACTATTGGGGTTTTGGTTCATGCGTAATCGCGCAAATAGCATCCGGAAAAATGTTGTTTTTCTCATAAAGCAACCTAGGAAAAATCCTGAAAATTGGGTAAAAGTCCCCAAAACCCCGTAAAAATGGGGGTTTCTTGTGGAAACATTTGCAGTTCTCTAAAAATACAGAAATTTGGGAAACATCTCTTTTTTTAAAACACGCTTTTTATCCTTTTTATGCTGAAAATTATGGTGGAGGAGACTGGGTCCGCTTGAAATATTGGGGGACCTGACGCTCAAGTCTGAAACTGACGTTTCTGGGGCAAAAGAACGAGAGGACTGTGAAAATCCCTTTACGCCAACGCTTTTGGTCCAAAAAAAAGCAGAAACCCACCTGCTTCTGATAATCGATGGCCGGAAGACCCTGAAAACCTCTTTTTCTCGCCTGAAAATGGTCACCACATAAAAGTGAAGATTGTGGTATTGGCAAAGTGAGACATTGTGGCAAACGGGAGAAAAATTCCTTCAGATCATGTCTTGGGCGAATAATTACGACCAGAAAATGAGCCTCCCACAGTCTCTCCAGAAAGGATGAAATGACACAAAAATCTCTCTAAAAAACTTCTTTTTTTCTGGTCAGGTAAACAGGAAAAAAACAGTCAAAAATTATTTCATCATTTTTTAGGTTTTTACGAGCTGTTTCCAGATATAATTTATACAATGAAATCGGATGAATAGTTCGGTCCCTATCCTTTCCCAAATAATTGGCGGGAAATGTGTGGGGAGGAGCGAAGATGGCGGAGCGCTTTTTTTCTTTTTCAAGGTCAGCACCCTATTTGACAATCCTCTTTTTAATAATGCGATACATAAGACGTTTTCTTCTTTTCTCGGCTGAAAACGGTCACCACATAGAAGAGACGATTTTGGTATTGGTAATTTGAGACATTTTGGCAAATTTTGGTTGGAAAAAGTCCTTCATATCATATTTGGGCGAATAATTACGACCAGAAAATGAGCCCCCCAGATTCTCTCCAGAAAGGATGAAATGACACAAAATCTCTCTAAAAAACTTCTTTTTTTTTTTTGGCAGGTAAACAGGAAAACAAGGGTCAAAAATTATTTCATCATTTTGTAGGTTTTTACGAGCTGTTTCCAGATATAATTTATAAAATGAAATCGGATGAATAGTTTGGTCGCTATCCTTTCCCAAATATTTGGCGGGAAATGTATGGGGAGGAGCGAAGATGTCGGAGCGCGTTTTCTTTTTCAAGGTCAGCTCCCTATTTGACAAACCTCTTTTTAATAATGCCATACATAAGACGTTTCCTTCTTTTCTCGGCTGATAATGGTCACCACATAGAAGAGACGATTTTGGTATTGGCAATTTGAGACATTTTGGCAAATTTTAGTTGGAAAAGTCCTTCATATCATATTTGGGCGAATAATTACGACCAGAAAATGAGGCCCCCAGAATCTCTCCAGAAAGGATGAAATGACACAAAAATCTCTCTAAAAAACTTCTTCTTTTTTTTTTTTTTTTTTTTTGGCAGGTAAACAGGAAAACAAGAGTCAAAAATTATTTCATCATTTTGTAGTTTTTTACGAGCTGTTTCCAGATATAATTTATATAATGAAATCGGATGAATAGTTTGGTCGCTATCCTTTCCCAAATATTTGGCGGGAAATGTGTGGGGAGGAGCGAAGATGGCGGAGCGCTTTTTTTCTTTTTCAAGGTCAGCTTCCTATTTGACAAACCTCTTTTTAATAATGCGATACATAAGACGTTTCTTCTTTTCTCGGCTGAAAATGGTCACCACATAGAAGAGACGATTTTGGTATTGGCAATTAGAGACATTTTGGCAAATTTTGGTTGCAAAAAGTCCTTCATATCATATTTGGGCGAATAATTACGACCAGAAAATGAGCCTCCAAGATTCTCTCCAGAAAGGATGAAATGACACAAAAATATCTCTAAAAAACTTTCTTTTTTTTGCAAATAAACAGGAAAACAAGAGACAAAAATTATTTCATCATTTTTTAGGTTTTTACGAGCTGTTTCCAAATATAATTTATATAATGAAATCGGATGAATAGTTTGGTCGCTATCCTCTCCCAAATATTGGCGGGAAATGTGTGGGGAGGAGCGAAGATGGCGGAGCGCTTTTTTCTTTTTCAAGGTCAGCTCCCTATTTGACAAACCTCTTGACATAGGCAAATTTTGGCTGGAAAAAGGCCTTCATATAATATTTGAGCGAATAATTACGACCCGAAAATGAGCCCCCCGGAAAGGATGAAATGACACAAAAATCGTCCAAAAAAACTTCTTTTTTTCTGGCAGTTGAACAGGAAAACAAGAATCGTCTATAGCGTAAAATAAACAAAAAGGACGTTTTGTCAGGCTATTAAGTTCACATTAAACGCGCTTTAGTCTCTTTCCTTTAACTTGAACCCCCTCGTCTATTTTTAATAGATCATTAGTGGGAAGAGTGAGAGACGCCTTTGACTAAGATATTTAATCATTTAACAGCCTTCTCTAGCTACTATTTCCGTAGTGTCCTCTTAAATCTTCCCGATAACCTGAACCCTTATCTCTCACTCATCCCAATGCCAAGAAACGCATTTCTCGAAATTTTATCTCTTCAACTTTTGGATTTTTAATAAAAGCTTTAAAAAAATTAATTAACCAAAAAAATTGAAATCACCTCTTAATTAAAGCACATAATAATTTGTTTGAATGTTAGCTCCCACATGGAGTGTTTAATTGGAGGAGTTCCGAGAAGGTCTAATGAAGCTATCAGATACGTAGTGTGTGTCCATTGGTAATTGGAATATAAGTACGAGTAGACGAAGAGGTCAGATGGGTGTTAAGGGCGAAGAGGGGAGGGAATTCATTAGGAGTGAGATGCTCACACAAGTTTAAGGGGAAAGGGTCCGGCGAGATTAGATTGTTTACAAGCCACCAGGCTTACACCTTCGCAATTACTGTCCTTAGAAGAGATAGAACCTTCCCGTCTGTTACCCTTTTATGTCTAATTATTTTTAACTTTTTTACGTTAGAAATCTCCGGTGTATCACGACGTATGAATGAATCTAAAGCAGGTGTTGGTAAAAAAGCGGGTGGGCCCTTTTTTTAAGTCACGGCAATCTACACCGTAGATGAGCGTTCCAATAGAAGACCCGGTGGTCGGAGAATTATCTCTAGATTGGCCGTATCACCGACTCCGGTGGCCCAACGTCTTATTTCAACGCGATACATCATTTTATTAAACTCGTTTTTTTTCCTCTTAATTTTCTTTCATCGTCGGAAATGAGCCGTCTCAAGGAAGTTCGGTCTGCCTCAATGTACGAACGGGGTAGAATGACTTTTTCTAATTTCTTTTTACTTTTTAGGTGAGACAAAATAAAACTAAAAATGATAAAATCATGTCCTAGAATTGAGGCGCTCCGGGTACGAAGGGCGAACTCAACAAAACGTAGTTCCGAGATATTCGCATTTTAAAGTCATTTTTAACTCAACAGAAAAGTCATGCTCTGGAATGGGAAAAGGAGTGGGGGTTGTGGACTAGGATGTGGAGTTCGCCCTTCGTACCCGCTCGGATATCGCAGTTAGAGCCGCATATCGGTTTTTACGTATTTTAGGGGAAAAAAGGGCAAACTCAATATAAAATTATATGGGTATTCATCAAAAGGTCTAGAATCTGAAAATGAAAAAAAAAAAATTGTCCCATGTTGAGTTCGCCCTTCGTACCCGGAGCGCCTAAATTGAAAAACGTTTAAAACATTAAAAATGCCAAAAAAAAGGACGGCCACAAAACGGAAAAAAATATTTAAAAACATCTAAAAAGTTGTTTTTATACAGTGTTGAAGGTTGAAAAACTATGATTGACGATTTTTGGAAGAAAGGCCATTAAAATCCCCTAAAATTTGGATGAAAAGGAATTTCTAAGCCTGAAGACTGCAGAACCCTAATCTTGGGCAAAAGGCCGAAGAAAATCGGGAGGACACCTTTCAACATAACGCATTTCACTCTAAAGCAGTTAAACATAAAAAATCTGTAGTTCACCATCATGCGTTTCGGCATCAATTGAACATAAGGCTCTTAAGAGTTCAAAAATTTTGAGCATAATGCATTTCAACATAAAGCCATAAACGACTTTTTCAATGCAAGTCGACATAAAAAAGTGCAAGTCATCATAACGCTTCTCACCATAAAAGCCCCTCTTTAAACTTGTTGTTTCGCCTTCAAACTGTTGCTGTCGTTTGGGCATAATACATCTCACCATAAACTAGGGTCAGCGAAAGAGCAAGCCTACTTTCGCCGTTTATGCGATAATGGCGATTATGGCGAAACGAATAAACCTTAAACTTGACAGTTTCCCGCCAAATATTTGGGAAAGGATAGCGACCAAACTATTCATCCGATTTCATTATATAAATTATATTTGGAAACAGCTCGTATTAAACTACATGTAAAATATAAAGATAAAAAATTTTTTTTTTTTTCAAAGAAAATTTCCTTGAACCGCACGGAAATTTCAAAAGATTCTTAAATACTTAGGTACTCAGTACTCCCAAATCTGCAAATATGGCAAAATCCCCTTCCTTATGGAGTAGAAATTGCCAATAATATGCTATGCTGACCTTAATTAATAAAAAAAAAAATTAAAATGGTAGTTCTTTTTATTGTGTTTTCAAATCAGATATCAGAAATATATTCAAAGTTTTAAACAAGGAGATAATGTTAATTGGAAAATGTCTACTGGAATCTAAAACTTCCTGGACAAACGAGATCGGACAAGGGAGAAGGTAAAAAAATAGACTTCTCATTAGTAAGCGAGTCCATTAAAGGTAAAATAATATACGAAAGGGGGATTCTGTGGTGTTGTCCGGGAGTGACACGGAGGTTGATTAGGCACACAATCTGTGATAATTAGTTGAGGAAGGAGTGGGCGGGAGACCTCTCAATCCGAAGGTCCCCAATACAAATGGACCGGTTTCTCTATAAATTTGAACGGGCTACCGTTCAACCCCGAATGCACGCGAGTTAAAATTAACGTTGAAATCTTTACAATAATGAGGTTTTTTTCGAGAACACGGTTCTCGTTTCAAAATAACTCGCTGAACTCACGATCTTTTAATCAGAATGAATTACCCGTTTTTAATCTACATCTTTAACCATTAAGAAAAGACTTGTAAGTATTTTATAACACCTTTTTTTTAAATAATTATTTCGGTTTCTAAACTTGTTTCTAGATAACAAATTTTGAGTGAAAAATTACAAAAGGAATTATCATTTTCAACATGCTGTTTTTGCTCTTCTATTAGGTGTACAAAAAGAAACTCGGCTAAAATCTACAAAATTCAAATTTACACTGTGGCTGAGTTTCATTTTGTACACCTAATAAATAAAAATTGTAGGAAATTTAATTCTCTATAAATTTGTACTTAATTATTTTTTCTAGGATGCACCATTTTGGGAAAATAATTTTTTTTGAAATAAATTTATCTTGAAACAGTGCGTCCTAGAGAAAAATCAGAAGAAAAATTAAAGAGAATTAAATTTCCAACAGATTTAATTTAGTGCATTTTTTCAATATCTGTAACGGTTTACGATTTACAAGCCTTTAAAAATTAACCTTCTTAAATGGTTATACTTCAATAGCCTTCTTACACGGAGAAGGTCAACTTTTGACGGACTTTAACGCCTAAAATGTTTAAAATTTTGAAAAATGAACTACTAGGTGTACAAAATGAAACTCGGCTAAAATCTACAAAATTCAAATTTACCCTGTGGCTGAGTTTCATTTGTACACAGTAAGATTGTGCTCTTCAGGGTGCCAACGGAACTGTCATTTTTGCTTAATTTTTCCCGTATTTCTCAAGAAACTTGACGCGCCTAATGAACAGCATGTTATTCTTTTTTTTTCTCTCAACTATATTTATCTTTCTCATTCATAATATTATCTGTATTTTTTTCTGACAGTAGTTAATTGTGAAGAGCGGAGGGGGGAATCGGGTACTTAAACGAAACGCCAGTAAAAGAGTGAAACGTGTGCCTAATGAGTGTCTATGTTTAGACACGGTGAACCTCTCTCGATATTTAGTTCGAAGGGGAGAAACGTTTAAGGGGCGTCAAACCGGCTATTAAACTCGATTAGGCCTTCCTGCATCGCTAATTAGTAATAACAATAAAAAAAAATTGGCGCAGAAAAATCATAATTTTATGAAGTCGAAAATATTCGGAGAGTATAAAAAAACTCATAAATCTTTATTATCAACGCTAAAACGGTGCGTTAGGATTTTAATGGTAGTTTAAAAAGGTGATATTTTTGTTTATTGTGGCCTCACCGGTAGTAAATGCCCTTAGGAGTAAAGCGTTCGCCTGTGGCGAAACGTAAGTGATATATAAGTGTGGCGACTCGAGGTAATTTGGTTCGAAAATCGTGACCGGGCGAGTAGTCTACTTCATTAGCCACTTTACACCGAGGCTCCCTCTTCGTCCACTGTGAACCCTTAGAAATTTAAACACCAGCCACGACAAAGTGGGTTTTTTTTTTCTTTCGATCTTTCGGACCCACATTACGCACTTTCATCGACCGTAATTGACCGTCGACTTTTTACACAATCGATTTCAATCGTCATGTCTGGGGAGTTAAAAAAAATGAAGCCACTCTTCAAATAAACTGTGGAGTCTTCATTCTACCGTCTTTCGAGTTAGAAACAAATGAGGCGCTCGGGGTACGAAGGGCGAACTCAACAAAACGTAGTTTTGAGATATTCGCATTTTAAAGTCTTATGTTACGGGCGAACTCAACAGAAAAGTAATGCCCTGGAATGGGAAAAGGAGTGGGGGTTGTGGACTAGGATGTGGAGTTCGCCCTTCGTACCCGCTCGGATATCGCAGTTAGAGCTTTGCTTTGCTTTATCGGTTTTACGTATTTAAAGGGGAAAAAAGGGCGAACTCAACATAAAAATTATATGGGTGTACCTATTCACCAAGAGTCTGAAAATGAAAAAAAAATTTTGTCTGATGTTGATTCGCCCTTCGTACCCTGAGCGCCTCAATTATTTTACAGGATTTTCTGACGTGTACATGTCGACATAATGCGGTTTGCCATAATGCATTTGACCATAAAAAAGCAGAAATCGCGAGTTACCGTTCACCATAAAAAATCTGCAACATACGGTCGCGTTACACCGGAAAGTCATTTTTTCCTAGGTTGAGTTCGCCCTTCGTACCCGGAGCGCCTCAATTATTTTACAGGATTTTCTGACGTGTACATGTCGACATAATGCGGTTTGCCATAATGCATTTGACCATAAAAAAGCAGAAATCGCGAGTTACCGTTCACCATAAAAAATCTGCAACATACGGTCGCGTTACACCGGAAAGTCATTTTTTCCTAGGTTTTCGGATTAATTTCTCATTGGAATCAATGCATAACCTGTTGGCTACATCGTGAACTACGCGTTTTCTGTTGGTAATAGGGTTAACTACCAACAGAATTCGATTCTCCACAAAATTTACCATCAGAAACTATGCCTAACTCAAAAGTGACAAAATTGACTTATCCGGTGTTAGAACTAACACGGAGATATAGAAGATAGTCAAAAACATTCACCTTGTATTTAAACATAATTCATTTCACCATAAAGAAGATTTAACACTTGTTGTTTCGACATATTTGTCGTTTCAATATAACGCAGTTGAACATAATGGAAACTTTCATTTTAAAGAACTTGTCGTTTCGCCATAAAAATGTTTCTGCCAGGCATAATACATCACACCATAAACTAGGGACAGCCAAAGAGCAAGCCTATTTTTGCCATTTAAAACGCGATTATGGCGAAACGACAAAAACCTTGATACTTGACAGTTCACCATAATGCAATTCAACATAAAGCATCAACTAGGAAAACTAACGATTGGATCTTTTCGAGAGGACAAAAATTAACCCCCTTCTCTCATAAAACGAGGGGGATCCTCGCGAGGGGATAAAAAATTAGCCCCCTAGTGGTATCCAGAACTAGTAACTTAGATAAAAAGAACTAGCGTTAAGAAGGTAGTATCTATTTCTCTCAGTTGATTGGGGCTTAGATTGTTTTACTTCAGCAAGAAAGAAATCAATGTCATCGCCTTCAAGGGCCGTCCTGGGAGCCCTTTTGGGTAGCGCCAGCAATCTCAGATCTCCTTACAATTATGGGCCATTTCTCACGGTGCCTTCTGTTTTGTGTCAGGAGCAGGTGTATCTTCGAGAAAAGACATCGCTTTCGAGATAAGAAACGTCATCAAGATTGCGGCATTTTTTGCTTTTTCTATCCGACCTCAACGTAGGTAGGGAAGTAATCGAGCAGAAAACAACTTTTTTCCTTAATTAATGCTACCCTATTTATACAGGGTGTCCGGTAATTAAATGTCTATAGTCTACCCTAAAACGGTTAAAATTGCCTTTTATCTCGAAACCGAGCGGTAAATGACCGTTTCCCACCCTAAAGGCTCCCACCAACAAACAATAGAAAGAACAATTACGTCCTAATAAAACTCGTCAACATTTCACTTTCTTTCGTTTATCTTTTATTTTTAGCTAGCCAAATAAGAAACTTTAGTCTTCATGAAGTCCGTTATATCAAACGGTGAAAAATCGGAAAAATGGTTTTTCGAGGGCAGCCAGCATTTACAGGTAAACCAGTGTTTCTCAATCTTTTGTAGCCTGCGCCCCCCTAAGAGGAGGAAAATACTTACCGACGCGGTTAAGTTGGGCCGGTTAAATTTTTTAACGGGCGGTTAAGGTTTTACCCTTTACAAAATGGGCCGGTTAAATTTTTGCCCTTTACTTAACCGGCCAATTAACTATTTAACGGGTGGTTAACTTTGCCCTTTACTTAACGGTTAACTTTTTGAACGTTACTTAACGGGCCGATTAAATTTTTTAACGGGCGGTTAAGTTTTTACCTTTTCCTTTACGGGCCGGTTAAATTTTTGCCCTTTACTTAACGGGCCAGTTAACTTTTTAACGGGTGGTTAACTTTGCCCTTTACTTAACGGTTAACTTTTTGAACGTTACTTAACGGGCCGATTAAATTTTTTAACGGGCGGTTAAGTTTTTACCTTTTCCTTTACGGGCCGGTTAAATTTTTGCCCTTTACTTAACGGGCCAGTTAACTTTTTAACGGGTGGTTAACTTTGCCCTTTACTTAACGGTTAACTTTTTGAACGTTACTCAACGGCCAGTTAACTTTTTAACGGGTGGTTAACTTTGCCCTTTACTTAACGGTTAACTTTTTGAACGTTACTTAACGGGCCGATTAAATTTTTTAACGGGCGGATAAGTTTTTACCTTTTCCTTTACGGGCCGGTAAAATTTTTTAACAGGGCGGTTAAGTTTTTGTCCTTTACTTAACGGGCCGGTTAAATTTTTGCCCTTTACTTGACGGGCCAGTTAACTTTTTAACGGGTGTAACTTTGCCCTTTACTTAACGGTTAACTTTTTGAACGTTACTTAACGGGCCGATTAAATTTTTTAACGGGCGGTTAAGTTTTTTCCTTTTCCTTTACGGGCCAGTAAATTTTTTAACAGGGCGGTTAAGTTTTTGTCCTTTACTTAACGGGCCGGTTAAATTTTTGCCCTTTACTTAACGGGCCAGTTAACTTTTTAACGGGTGGTTAACTTTGCCCTTTACTTAACGGTTAACTTTTTGAACGTTACTTAACGGGCCGATTAAATTTTTTAACGGGCGGTTAAGTTTTTACCTTTTCCTTTACGGGCCGGTTATATTTTTTAACAGGGCGGTTAAGTTTTTGTCCTTTACTTAACGGGCCGGTTAAATTTTTGCCCTTTACTTAACGGCCGGTTAACTTTTTTAACGGGCGGTTAAGTTTGTGCCCAAGTTTCGGGCGGCAATAAAATTAAATAAAAAAAAAGGACTCACGCTAACGCCTCCATGGCTGGCCACTCTGCCATTTCCCCCCTATCACCCAAATTTTGCATAACGGCCCCTCAGTAACTTCTCAGCGCCCCCCGTTGAGAATCACTATTTTAAACCGTCATTGATGAACGCAGCCCCAAATATTTTGAAATCCATTTTAAGTTTTCATGTGTAGGAGTAGTAGTAATAGACTTATTTGTAATCGTAAAAGCAGCGGCGAGGGCGGCGGCACGCTATCATTTTCTACCCGCTTCACCTCACGCTATAGCGGTATTTCTTAATTGAGGCCCTTTTATTATAAACATCATTCCGTGTCAGAAAATTAATTTTTATCAACATCATAAATAACACTTCCTATAAAAGATCCAATTTGTTCATTTTCCGACAATAAAATTTTTTTTATTGAATATAAAATAATAAATCAAGTTTTAATTAGCCATTTGGGAGCCTAAATATTTTACTCTTTGATCTTCTCTAATTGGATTAATTCGTAACCCCTACGTTTTTGATGAGAAAAAGCAATAATTTTTTACAATATAAAATAGCCTGGCGTGTGAATGAGCAATATGGCGAACTTATCTGGTCAACATTAAGTCGAAATGCGGGCTTATCTTAAAGGATCATGCAGTCGAGGGCGATTGCATGTGCATTATAAAATGGAAATAATTCAATGGTGAGAGGAGGGCGTTGAAGTCGGGTCAGAAACAGAAGGGTGACTTCGTCATTACCGAAAGGCCGATAAGGAAATGTCCTTTTACATCAAGCGTTTCGGTATTAATTTCGAGTTCTAATCTATACCGTTTAGAGGGTGGAAACACAAATCCGAGAGGAGATAAACGCCACAATTAAGATAGTGGCAATTATGAACAACTGTTTCAAGTTGCAAACTGCTTTGCCCTTAAACGACGATAATAATCTGCGGTCTGGGCTTCCTACCTTAGAGTTATTACTGAAGGAAACGTCTTTTGTATAGCATTATAAACTTGGGTTCTCCGACTATTTTTTTCCATTCAGTCGAAACAATAGTATTTCTTTCTACGACCTAAAAAGTACTGGTTTGAAGAGCTTCCAACGAAAACTTCCTTAAAGAGAAGGTACATTACAGGAGGGGGGAGTATAAATGAGGGGGAAGTATATAGGGGGGAAGTATAACGGGGGGAAGTATAACGGAGGGGAGGTATAACGGAGGGGGAAAACGGAGGGGAAGTATAACGGGGGGAAAGAATAACGGAGGGGAGGTAAAACGGAGGGGAAGTATAACGGGGGGAAGTATAAGGTAGCGAAAGTATAACGAAGGGAGGGAAAGTATTAAGGAGGGGAGTATAAAGGAGGGGAAGAATAAGGAAGGGGGAAGTTTTTATTTTTTTTCGAAAAATTGTTTTGTTTACACCAAAATCGACGAAAACGACCCAAAAGTGATGTTTAACTCCTGATCGCCTAGTAAAACGGGTTATTCTAGACCAGAGAATGGAATAAAATGACCAAAAACCTGTTAAAAAAGATGTATAACGCCCGAACACCTGATTAAACGGGTGTTTCTACACCAAAAATTGACGAAAACCACCAAAAAGAGATGTTTAACTCCTGATTGCCTAATAAAACGGGTTATTCTAGACCAGAAAGTCGAAAAAAATGACCAAAAACCTGTTAAAAAAGATGTTTAACGCTTGGACACATGGTTAAACTGGTGTTTCAACACCAAAAATCGACGAAAACGACCCAAAAGAGATGTTTAACTACTGATCTCCTAATAAAACGGGTTATTCTAGACCAGACAGTCGAAGAAAATGACCAAAATCTAGTTGAAAAAGATGTATATCGCCCAAACAATGATTAAACGGGTGTTTCAATACCAAAAATCGACAAAAACGACCCAAATGAGATGTTTACTCCTGATCTCTTAATAAAACGCGTTATTCTAGACCAGAAAGTCGAAGAAAATGACCACAAACCTGTTGAAAAAGATGTATAACGCCCGAACACCTGATTAAACGGGTGTTTCAATACCAAAAATCGACAAAAACGACCCAAAAGAGATGTTTAGCTCCTGATCGCCTAATAAAACGGGTTATTCTAGACCAGATAGTCGAAGAAAATGGCCAAAAACGTGATGAAAAAGATGTACTCGTATAACGCCAGGACACCTGATTAAACGGGTGTTTCTACACCAGAAGGAACGAGAAAAACACCTTTTTATCGAACCCCCACCACGACCACCAATGCTTAATAATCTCTAAAGTAAACTCAATTTGTGTTTTCCTGCACCTCAAATCCGACCAGCTGGGTGCAACGGATTTGAGCAAATATAAACCTAATAAAGTTCATGATATGAATATTCCGTATATTTTTTTTTTTCATCACAGCACTTTAAAATGTTGGGTTATCATTTAACAATTTTTGATGATTTTTTTCGGATCCTCTTGTAAGCGTACGTCCGAAAATTATTCGAATCAGATAAAAAAAGATATTTCACACGCTTTTAAAAAGTTAACCCGCGCGGCGGACAAAAAAAAAGGTATATTTATTTACACATAAAGCAAATATTATCGTTTAGGGAATATCGTGTGGGGGAACGCGTGGGGAGGACAGAATCAATTATGGTTTTCGCCAAGGGGTGAAAAAAAAAGGCGATAACCTATCTCGACTTAATCTCATACGAGTTATGTCCCAAGAGGGTTGAAGATTAGGGCTATAAACAGAGGGTTTCGAATTTTTTCGACGGAATTGGAGAAACAGGTGTTACCGACGCCAAAAGTCCATTTTCTCCATAACAATGTGTCGATTTATGAAAAGGGTTTTGGAAATGTCCCAAAACTCCAAACGTCCGGAAAGCTTTGTAAAAAAATATCATAAACACTTCAGACTGAAAAATGATGACCTCAGAATTGACTTCTTCATCGATGTTTGAAAAAAGGAAGTTAAAATTCAAAGCTGGTTTTGCATTTTGTTTGTCAGATGGTTTTTGTCAAATTATTATTTTGTTATTTCTAGAAGTCGAAGAATGACAGAGTATAACGTCCGAAAATCCGATAAATGGATGTTTCTTGTCTGGAAGATCGAGGAAAACGCCTGAGAATCCGATAAAACTGGTGCTTGCGGTAGAAAGACCGAAGAAAATGACAAAAAAGGGTGTTTTTGGCAGAATGATAGGTAAAAACAGCCAAAAATCCGATAAAACTGGTGCTTTGCGGTAGAAAGACGAAGAAAAATGCCAAAAAGGGTGTTTATTGACAGAATAATAGGGAAAACAGCCAAAATCCGATAAAACTGGTGCTTTGCGGTGGAAAGACCGAGAAAAATGCCAAAAAGGATGTTTATTGGCTGAATGATAGGGAAAACAGCCAAAAATCCGATAAAACGGGTGCTTTGCGGTGGAAAGACAGAGAAAAATGCCAAAAATGGTGTTTATTGGCTGAATGATAGGGAAAAACAGCCAAAAATCCGATAAAACGGGTGCTTTGCGGTAGAAAGACCGAGGAAAATGCCAAAAAGGGAGTTTATTGGCTGAATAATAGGGAAAAACAGCCAAAAATCCGATAAAACTGGTTCTTTGCGGTGGAAAGACAGAGAAAAATGCCAAAAATGGTGTTTATTGGCTGAATGATAGGGAAAAACAGCCAAAAATCCGATAAAACGGGTGCTTTGCGGTAGAAAGACCGAGGAAAATACCGAAAAAGGGTATTTATTAGCAGAATAATAGGGAAAACAGCCAAAAATCCGATAAAACGGGTGTTTTGCGGTAGAAAGAGCGAGAAAAATGCCAAAAGGGTTTATCGGCTGAATAATAGGGAAAAACAGCCAAAAATCCGATAAAACTGGTTCTTTGCGGTGGAAAGACAGAGAAAAATGCCAAAATGGTGTTTATTGGCTGAATGATAGGGAAAACAGCCAAAAATCCGATAAAACGGGTGTTGCAGAGAGAAAGACCGAGGAAAAAACCCCAAAAGGGTGCTTCTTGGCAGAAAGATGCGGGAAAACAGCCAAAAATCCGATAAAACGGGTGTTTTCAATAGAAAGACCGAGGAAAAAAACCAAAAGGGCGCTTCTTGGCTGGAAGATGGGGGAAAACAGCCAAAAATCCTATAAAAAGGCTTTTTTCGAGATAAAGACCGAGGATAACGCCTATAAATCGATTTCTTGCGAAAAGAGACGGGGATGAAAGCTCGAAAGTCCGATAAACTCGAGCTAAAGTCATAAAAAAATGTTACAGACTTCCTTCGGTTGCGGGGAATGATTACGTTCGATAAGTAATGATTCTAGGGTATGATATTAAAATAAAAGAAAAACAATGGAGCGATAGTTGTAAGTCGGAGGAGTTTTATCTTGTCAGGAGTGGAAGGAAAAAATTGCAGGTAGTTTTGCGATTGAATCTAAGTTGTCGTGAGGGAGTTTCAATGAATGAGGGGCATATAAACAAACAAGGTCCGGATAAAAGTGGTGGGGCACAAATATGGTAAAGCCGGTGTAGATATATTTATAGTGGGAGCCGTGTTGAGTCTGACATGTTCATTACAGCCGGGTCGGCGAACCGACTAACAAACCCTTGTCAATTTATCCGGCAGACAAAGGAGCCTGGAACAAAGACATCAAGGGGGACACTGAATCTTGATAATTAAGGGTGAAAAAGTAAATTTATAGGGTGAGTTATGGAGGGAGATTGGGGAGGAGTCGGGAGGCGTGGTTTTGGAGTCGAAAGGAGCGGGTGGGGATGGGTGGTCCGGGGATGAGGAACGGTTCAGAGGGGAAGCCACAACTCGAGTAAACGAGTCAGTCGACATCAGTTTCATACGAGAGTAGGTGATCCGTGATATGCGAAAGTGATCATAAGCGCGTCTCATCTTTATGCTGGCATCTTCAGCAAGTATGACAGTGCTCAAGATCTCAAGGATGGAAGACGGGAAGAGTCCTGAAAGGAGCTCCCCAAAGTCCGGAATCAGTTTCAGCGTCGCCGCACTTTTAGCGGATACGAGACCAAGACGGAGTCCCGTCCCGGAGTCGCAAAGCGAAGAAGAACTCGAGTCGAACGAAGAAGATGTCGACGTCGAAGAAGAAAAACAGGAGCAACCTCAATACCCGCCGACTTCACAGCAACACAGCCTCGCTCGGCTTATGCTCGGTCATAATCCTCCGACTTCCGGACCGATTCGACCGACACCTTTTACGGCGTTTGCAGCCGCTGCAGCCGCTGCCGCTGCATATTCGGCAGCCAGCGGTCTACCCCCTCATTCATCACCGTGGCCCGTGCATCATTTCCCAGGAGCACCCGTCTTCCCATCATTCCACGGACCTTTATCTTCATCACCAGGTATTTATCAAAACTTCAATAACTTCATCAACCACATAACTCCCAATCACAAACGGATTTCTACAGACCCGGGAAAACTCTAAATAATTCTCCAGCACTTTTATGTAGTTTTCTACCACCTCTAAACATTCTTCATCTTTTAAAAAAGTAACATTCCGATTTTAATTTCTATAACGATTTTTACGACCATGTTTTACGACACTTTTTCTAAATCGAAAATAACCTAAACAGACATTAATTTTTTTTTATTACCCTCATAATGTTGTCTTTACAATATTTATAACTATAATCTCAAAAACGCCGTTTATAATCGACCCCCGGCTTTCGAAACCCGGGACCTTTTACTACCGGACTTTTTTTTGTATGTTTTTATAACTGGGCCTTTCAAAATCGTTTTTCGGCGTCCATAATTTATTTATTTTTTAAATAGTTATGCTAATTCAAATATTCAATTTTGAGCCTTTTTTGTTTCTTTTCTCAATTGCCTTTTTCCAAGATTTTAGAATCTTAAAAATAATTTACCTTCCTAAATTAATCAAATACCCAAACCAAAATTATGCAGAATTTGCCGTACAGCTGCTTTTTAAGCTAGTAATGAAGAAAATTCTTTATTTTTAAATTTTGCATCAAAAAAATTGCTTAAGACGTGGGAAAAAAATTAATTAATTAAAAAACATTATTGTTCTTTTGATAACTTTTTAAAAAATTAATTTCAAATTGGAACGAAAAATACAATTCCTTTAAAGGTTAGAAATAATTACTCCCCTTAAATTTATTTCCTGTTTTTTTTCTTTGAAAAAAATCGATTGATAATTCGTTTTTGAACAATAGGAAATTATAATTTTCTTTATATTTGTAAACAATGGATTTCTCTTTATTATTGTAATAAAAAATGAGGTGAAAATCTTTTTTGGTCATGAAAAATGTATTGGATTTGTAAGATTTGTCGGGGCTTCTAAAAAAACATTTTCTCATGAGGGTAAAAGTCTGAATAACAGATATCGGTTAAACGTCATCTTTCGTCACCGTTATTTTTCCATATCGAGTTTTATCTGATGGAAAGAAAAAATCTCTCTTTTTAATTGAATACGAATGGCTTTTTTAAGAAAAAAGGCTTCTTTTAATTAGATTTAAATTTGACGTCATTTATTAAGATCTTTTTATTTTTTTACGACTTGGGGTTTTAGGAAGCCATTGAGTAGATCCAACTTTGGTAAACAGACACATTAAGATAGGGTTTACAAGATAAATATTGTGTGTAAAACAAGCCTACTTGGGAGATTAGGGCGAAACAATTATTTTGAATACGACCTAGTTTTTATTGCGCTTTTTATTACTGATCATAATTTTAATAATTTAGTTATAAATGCCTGAGGTCTTAATACCTTTTTATCCCGATTTTAGTCATATGCGCAATTTATGTTGACGATTTTGGTGTTTATATCTCAATTTTGATATTTTCTGCATTTTTAATATGCTGCAGTAACTAGATAAAATAGCTCTGAAAGTTGACATTTGTTAGTTTTGTACGTTAATGAAGGTACAAATTATGTTTTATCGCAATTTGGAAGGACTTAGACCGCATTATGGACGTACTGTGGTTAGGACCGCAATTCTGATACAGTAAGACCGCATTTTGGTCGTACTGAGGCGCAATTTTGGATAGAATCGCAATTCGGATTCCCTGAGACATAGTAAGACCGCATTTTGGACGTACTGAGGCCGCAATTTTGGACAATACCGCAATTTGGATACCCTAGGACCGTAATTTGGACATACTAAGACCGCATTTTTGTCGTACTGAGGCGCAATTTTGGATAGAACCGCAATTCGGATTCCCTGAGACATAGTAAGACCGCATTTTGGACGTACTGAAGCCGCAATTTTGGACAAAACCGCAATTCGGATTCCCTGAAAACGCAATTTGGACATACTCAGACCGCATTTTCGACGTAATGAAGCCGCAATTTTGGGCAGGACGGCAATTTAGACATACTAAGACCGCATTTTCGACGTACTGAAGCCGCAATTTTAGACAACACTGCAATTCGGACATCCTAAGCAATTTAAACACTAAGACCGCATTTTCGACGTACTGAAGCCGCAATTTTGGACAGAACCGATATTCGGATTCCCTGAAAACGCAATTTGGACATTGTAAGACCGCATTTTGGACGTACTGAGGCCGCAATTTTGGGCAGGACCGCAATTTGGACATACTAAGACCGTATTTTCGACGTACTGAAGCCGAAATTTTAGACAACTCCGCAATTCGGATTCCCTGAAAACGCAATTTGGACATACTCAGACCGCATTTTCGACGTAATGAAGCCGCAATTTTGGGCAGGACGGCAATTTAGACATACTAAGACCGCATTTTCGACGTACTGAAGCCGCAATTTTAGACAACACTGCAATTCGGACATCCTAAGCAATTTAACACACTAAGACCGCATTTTCGACGTACTGAAGCCGCAATTTTGGACAGAACCGATATTCGGATTCCCTGAAAACGCAATTTGGACATTGTAAGACCGCATTTTGGACGTACTGAGGCCGCAATTTTGGGCAGGACCGCAATTTGGACATACTAAGACCGTATTTTCGACGTACTGAAGCCGAAATTTTAGACAACTCCGCAATTCGGACACCCTAAGCAATTTAGACACACTAAGACCGCATTTTCGACGTACTGATGCCGCAATTTTGGACGGGACTTCAATTCGGACACCCTAAGCAATTTGGACATACTAAGACCGCATTTCGGACGTACGAAGCCGCAATTTTGGACAAAACTGCAATTCGGATTCCCTGAAAACGCAATTTGGACATAGTCAGACCGCATTTTTGACGTATTGAAGCCGCAATTTTAGACAGGACTGCAATTCGGACACCCTAAGCAATTTGGACTCACTAAGACCGCATTTTGGACGTACTGAAGCCGCAATTTTGGACATGACCGCAATTCGGATACCCTAAGACCGCAATTTGGACACACTAATACCGCGTAAGCCGCAGTTTAGGACTAGACAGCAATTCGGACACCCTATGACCGCAATTTGGACCTACAAAGACCGCAATTTTGATATTCTTTCCTGCGGGAAGAAAAATGAAAGTGTTTTAAGAAACTAAGCTACCGGAAATCGGGCAAATAGGGCCAAAATTCTAGTTTTATTTTGTGAGGGAAGAAAATTAAAGATGTAAACAAACTTTGCACGCAATTTCTTCAGGGATCTTTAATTGAATTAGAGTATGAAGAGAATTCAAAATTTTGTTTACTTTCAACATCGGGGAGTTTTTATCAGTTAAAACATGAAATATATTTTTTTTTCATCTTATTAATACTCCTTTTTTATCGGTTCCGGTTTTTCGCTATAGAAAAAAAAGTGGTTTAATTAATAAAACAATAAAAATCAAATTAGTTGACACTAAAAGGGGGAAAAAAATATCGAGTGGGACTTGCGAAGAGGTTTTCAGTGTGGTCTCATTACGAAGACCCCTTTGACTCAACGCTCGACGTCTCGGACCATTTGTTTCTTTAAATTAAATAGAAAGGGGACAATATTTTTAAAATGTAACAGGAGAGAGACGGAGAACCTCCCTCCTCTTTGGCACAGCAGCTCCCCGAGTGTCAGACGAGTTGCTACCATTAAGCAAGTCATTTACCGCTATTAGCTACTCTATTTCAGAACCGAAGAGAAAAAAAAAAGAATCTTTAAACGTTTCCTCGCTTGTAAACCGTGTCTCACACACACAAAAAAGAATAAAAAACGATTAAAACCGTAACATATTTCCTGTTTCTAAAAGACATAAATTTGTGTCAATTAAGCAATACTGATTTGTGTGACTAAGTTGTTTTCTTTTCTGTTTTTTTTTTCTTAATTAATAATTTTAATTGGATCTCAATTAAAACTTCGCTTCAAACTAAGTTTCTATCCTTTTTAATTAATTTATAAATACCAAAAGAAAAACTGCAGTAAAAGTACATAAAGCTCCTTGAACTATGGAACTTATAACCAGATATAAATAATTTTTAAAGCATTCATCTACGCCATGCTCATTCAAATAGTAACTTTTTAATTTTTTTATAAACATAATTTTTATAAAATTTTCATAAAATTAAGTTTTTTTGTTGTTTTTTGACAAATAGATCCAATTTTCTCAGGATTTTGACAGAGAAACCGCAGACTTTTAGGATTTTTAACTTCCTTAAAGAGGTTATTGTGATACCCTCCATGTCGGGTTTTTGGGGAAGGGTCTTCCAGACCCCGGAGGGTCAAATCGGATATTGATCTCAACTTTGTCTGTGGTGCCGGCCGGCCGTAGCATTTTTCCGGAACACTTTACGGCCACAGTTTTCACCCGATTTTCACCAAATTGTCACAAAATCTTCCTTAGTCGGTGAAGAAGAATGTAACGAGGGCGATTTTTGAATTTCGAAAAAATGGCGGAGAAATGTCTGTTTAAAATTTTAAAAAATTCGCTGCTGCCGAACCGTTTGTCCCATTTTCACCAAATTTTCACCAATTACTCCTTGTATTTTTTATGAATTTTTGGTGTAAAAAAAATTATCATTTTTTAACATTAAGTATCATTTTAGTTGGGAGAAATTTCATACTTCCACGCCTTACGGAGGGACCTCTCTTGGGCAAAAATCCCATTATTTCTACCTGGATGCTTAAAAAAATTTTGGAAAAAAAACTCGGTAAATTTTTTGAAAAAAAAAATCCCCCCCCCCTCCGTTGTACTTCCCCTCCCTTATACTTGCCCCCTCCTAAATTTTTTACTTCTCTTTAAGGTAGTTTTCGTTGGAAAATAGTCTTTTCGCTTAAAAATGATGTCATTATTTTTTTGAACCAACACCTTGTAGTTATTATTTTTCTTTCTTGCACAATTACCTAAAAAAAATACAATTAAAAAGATACACGTGACCTTATAAATAAAATATGACACAGATTAGCTTCGTTTAATCGCTTCTCTAATGGCCATTATCGAGATTTTTATTACAGACAAGTTGAGTTCGTGCGTAAGTAGTCGAAACCTTCCACCGATAACCTCCACGGGTTTAATCCTAGAGTTAATTGTTAATTTATTAATATATCAGACTGTTTGTCTTGAATTTAGCGAGCCTTCCTTTTTTTTTCCCACTCCCATTTTTCACCATTGACGTCAACGTGTCTATGAATATTGTAATATGCTCTCTTTTAATTGGAATCGATAATACCTAATTACTTTTATATAAGATTTTAATTAGTTTTTGATTTTACAAAAGATATAAAAACCACTAAAAAACGTTTTTTTTAGATCAAAAATCGTGTTTTCTCTTAAGTTCGTCATTGAACATCAGCTAATCGAACTTTTTTTCCCTCGATTTCGACCCTTTCTAGACATTGCGTACAACAAAAACTGTTCTTTTATCAAAAAACTACATTTTATCAATAGTTTTGATCCTTTTTCGAAAAATTAGAGCTTTTTTTGACCTTTCAATGCCTTTTCTGCCTTTAAAGGCGGCCCCACACCTTGTAAAACGTCGTAGAAAACGGAGTGCATAGACTGGAAAACTGCGCAATTTAGAATCTGGCTGGATAATTGCGCAAATTGGTTGTTGGGAGCTCAATTTGCGAAGCTTGCGCAAGACGGTACTCCGAACACCGTTTTACTTATCATTTTGAACTTAATTGCGCAGATAAAGCTTTGTGAAAAGCGTCTGAACCGGCTTTAAAATGCCCTATGAAATGTAGTAGAAAACGGAGTGCATAGACTGGAAAACTGCGCAATTTTAGAATTTGGCTGGATGATTGCGCAAATTGGTTGTTCGGAGCTCAGTTTTGCGAAGCTTGCTTGGTACTCCGTGTTATTACACCGTTTTACTTATCATTTTCAATTAAATTGCGCAGATAAAGCTTCTGCACCGGCTTTAAAATGCCCTATAAAATGTAGTAGAAAACGGAGTTCATAGACTGGAAAACTGCGCAATTTTAGAATTTGGCTGGATGATTGCGCAAAGTGGTTGTTCGGAGCTCAATTTTGCGAAGCTTGCGCAAGACGGTACTCCGTACACCGTTTTACTTATCATTTTCAATTAAATTGCGCAGATAAAGCGTTGTTAAAAGTGTCTGAACCGGCTTTAAAATGCCCGATAAAATGTAGTAGAAAACGGAGTGCATAGACTGGGAAACTGCGCAATTTTAGAATTTGCCTGGATGATTGCGCAAATTGGTTGTTCGGAGCTCAATTTTGCGAAGCTTACGCAAGACGGTACTCCGTCTTATTAGACCGTTTTACTTATCATTTTCAATTAAATTGCGCAGATACAGCTTCTGCACCGGCTTCAAAATGCCCAATAAAATGTAGTAGAAAACGGAGTTCATAGACTGGAAAACTGCGCAATTTTAGAATTTCGCTTGATGATTGCGCAAATTGGTTATTCAGAGCTCAATTTTGCGAAGCTTGCGCAAGACGGTTCCCGTACACCGTTTTACTTATCATTTTCAATTAAATTGCGCAGATAAAGCGTTGTTAAAAGTCTGAACCGGCTTTAAAATGCCCTATAAAATGTAGTAGAAAACGTGCATAGACTGGAAAACTGCGCAATTTCAGAATTTGGCTGGATGATTGCGCAAATTGGTTGTTCGGAGCTCAATTTTGCGAAGCTTGCGCAAGACGGTACTCCGTACACCGTTTTACTTATCATTTTCAAATAAATTGCGCAGATAAAGCTTCTGCACCGGCTTTAAAATGCCCAATAAAATGTTGAAAACTTTAAAAATTATGCGTATAAGTGTGAGAAAGAATGAAATATTAATTTTTCTTTCTTTTTTTTTTCAGAACCAAACAACGGTGAACCTCCGAAACTGAAGTGCAACCTTCGAAAGCACAAGCCGAACCGAAAACCCCGGACGCCTTTCACCACCCAACAACTCCTTAGCCTAGAGAAAAAATTCCGAGAAAAACAATACCTCAGTATAGCGGAAAGGGCGGAATTTTCAAGTTCTCTCCACCTCACCGAAACCCAGGTATTAATTTATAAATAATTAAACATTTAAAGAAGTGTCAGTCCATTAATTAAACCTTAACCTTTGAATCGGACCAATTAAGAATAGAATTATTAAAAATAGAGTTATTATTTATTAGTAAGGCTATTGTGTGGTAAAAGGAGACAAAAGAAAAATTAAGACTAAAGGTCAGGAGCCCTTTTATAGGAACCCTTTATGGATACGAATATTAATTTTATTTATGTTTTTTATTAGTTGAACTCGTTATTTTTATTCCCAATAATTTATTCCAAGACTTTAGATGAATCCTTGTCGTCCACAGCCGAGATGGATGTTTATAGCTTCATGAAAGCCCTTTGCCCTTTAAGCCTATCAATTGATAAGAAAAACACCTTCTATGCTTGATTTTGACCCTTTTTTGACCAGATAAGCCCTTTGAGGTGGTCTTAATGGCCAAATAGATTCTTAATCAGCTTGATTTTGACCCTTTTTCGACCAGATAAGCCTTTAAGGTGGTCTTATTGGCCAAATAGATTCTCAATCAGCTTGATTTTGACCCTTTTTCGACCAGATAAGCCCTTTGCGGTGGTCTTATTGGCCAAATAGATTCTCAATCAGCTTAATTTTGACCCTTTTTTCGACCAGATAAGACCTTTAAGGTGGTCTTATTGGCCAAATTCTTAATCAGCTTAATTTTGACCCTTTTTCGACCAGATAAGTCCTTTAAGGTGGTCTTATTGGCCAAATAGATTCTTAATCAGCATGATTTTGACCCTTTTTTGACCAGATAAGCCCTTTGAGGTGGTCTTATTGGCCAAATAGGTTCTTAATCAGCTTGATTTTTACCCTTTTTTGATCAGATAGCCCTTTTAGGTGGTCTTATTGGCCAAATAGATTCTTAATCAGCTTGTTTTTGACCCTTTTTTTGACCCTTTTTGACCAGATAAGCCCTTTAAGGTGGTCTTATTGGCCAAATAGATTCTTAATCAGCTTAATTTTGACCCTTTTTTGACCAGATAAGCCCTTTAAGGTGGTCTTATTCGCCAAATAGATTCTTAATCAGCTTAATTTTGACCCTTTTTTGACCAGATAAGCCCTCTAAGGTGGTCTTATGGCCAAATAGATTCTCAATCAGCTTGATTTTGACCCTTTTTTGACCAGATAAGCCCTTTGTGCGTCTTACTGGCCAAATAGATTCTCAATAGCTTGATTTTGACCCTTTTTCGACCAGATAAGCCCTTTAAGGTGGTCTTATTGGCCAAATAGATTCTTAATCAGCTTGATTTTGACCCTTTTTTGACCAGATAAGCCCTTTGAGGTGGTCTTATTGGCCAAATAGATTCTTAATCAGCTTGATTTTTACCCTTTTTTGACAGATAAGCCCTTTAGGTGGTCTTATTGGCCAAATAGATTCTTAATCAGCTTGTTTTTGACCCTTTTTTGACCAGATAAGCCCTTTAAGGTGGTCTTATTGGCCAAATAGATTCTTAATCAGCTTGATTTTGACCCTTTTTGGACCAGATAAGCCCTTTAAGGTGGTCTTATTCGCCAAATAGATTCTTAATCAGCTTAATTTTGACCCTTTTTGACCAGATAAGCCCTTTAAGGTGGTCTTATTCGCCAAATAGATTCTTAATCAGCTTAATTTTGACCCTTTTTGACCTGATAAGCCCTCTAAGGTGGTCTTATGCCAAATAGATTCTCAATCAGCTTGATTTTGACCCTTTTTGACCAGATAAGCCCTTTGGTGGGTCTTACTGGCCAAATAGATTCTCAATAGCTTGATTTTGACCCTTTTTCGACCAGATAAGCCTTTAAGTGGTCTTATGGCCAAATAGATTCTTAATCAGCTTGATTTTGACCCTTTTTCGACCAGAAAGCCTTTAAGGTGGTCTTATTGGCCAAATAGATTCTTAATCAGCTTGATTTTGACCCTTTTTTTGACCAGATAAGTCCTTTAAGGTGGTCTTATTGGCCAAATAGATTCTTAATCAGCTTGATTTTGACCCTTTTTTGACCAGATAAGACCTTTAGGTGGTCTTATTGGCCAAATTCTTAATCAGCTTATTTTGACCCTTTTTCGACCAGATAAGCCTTTAAGGTGGTCTTATTGGCCAAATAGATTCTTAATCAGCATGATTTTGACCCTTTTTGACCAGATAAGCCCTTTAGGTGGTCTTATTGGCCAAATAGTTCTAATCAGCTTGATTTTACCCTTTTTGACCAGATAAGCCCTTTAGGTGGTCTTATTCGCCAAATAGATTCTTAATCAGCTTAATTTGACCCTTTTTGACCAGATAAGCCCTTTAAGGTGGTCTTATGGCCAAATAGATTCTCAATCAGCTTGATTTTGACCCTTTTTTTGACCAGATAAGCCCTTTAAGGTGGTCTTATTGGCCAAATAGATTCTCAATCAGCTTGATTTTGACCCTTTTTGACCAGATAAGCCCTTTAAGGTGGTCTTTCGGCCAAATAGATTCTCAATAAGCTTGATTTTGACCCTTTTTCGACCAGATAAGCCCTTTAAGGTGGTCTTATTGGCCAAATAGATTCTTAATCAGCATGATTTTGACCCTTTTTTGACCAGATAAGCCCTTTGAGGTGGTCTTATGGCCAAATAGGTTCTTAATCAGCTTGATTTTTACCCTTTTTCGATCAGATGAGCCCTTTTAGGTGGTCTTATTGGCCAAATAGATTCTTAATCAGCTTGTTTTTGACCCTTTTTCGACCAGATAAGCCCTTTAAGGTGGTCTTATTGGCCAAATAGATTCTCAATCAGCTTGATTTTGACCCTTTTTTGACCAGATAAGCCCTTTAGGTGGTCTTATTCGCCAAATAGATTCTTAATCAGCTTAATTTTGACCCTTTTTTGACCAGATAAGCCCTTTAAGGTGGTCTTATTCGCCAAATAGATTCTTAATCAGCTTAATTTTGACCCTTTTTTGACCAGATAAGCCCTCTAAGGTGGTCTTAATGGCCAAATAGATTCTCAATCAGCTTGATTTGACCCTTTTTTGACCAGATAAGCCCTTTGTGCGGTCTTACTGGCCAAATAGATTCTCAATAAGCTTGATTTTGACCCTTTTTTCGACCAGATAAGCCCTTTAAGGTCTTATGGCCAAATAGATTCTTAATCAGCTTTTTTTTTTTTTTTTTTTTTTTTTTTTTTTTCCCATCCAGTAACCCTGGAGAGAAAATGTTTATTTAATTCCTTTGTTTATCATCTGCTCCTCTATAAGACTGCAGATGGCTACATTATTGACAATTTTTTTTTTTTTTTTTTTTTACAATTTTTACAATTACAATTTTTTTTTTTTTTTTTTACAATTTACAATTTTTTTTTTTTTTTTTTTTTTTTTTTTTTTTTTTTTTTTTTTTTTTTTTTTTTTTTTTTTTTTTTTTTTTTTTTTTTTACAATTTTTGATATATAACTAGGACAAAGGTAACTTTATGGAGTTTATGAAATAAATAAAATTTTGGTACGTTGTGACTAGTAGATTTTCTTGGCAAGGCCAAGCGTTGCCTTGCAGAACAATTCTCTGTTGCATTGCAGAGCGATGGCGATCTAGTAGTCTGCATCTATACACCAAGTGGTGCCAGGTTTGGGATTCTTCTCCACCTCACAGACTCCATTTGTGATAATTTTGAAACGATGCAGGTATGCCTTGCATTCACCGTGTTCGGTGAGCACCATCGTTGTTCTGGCTGTATGTCGTAAGTTGGTCTTCCATCTTGATGTTGTTGAAGGGAAAAATCTTTTTGTTGCTGCGCTGTTCTTAATCAGCTTGATTTTGACCCTTTTTTGACCAGATAAGCCCTTTAAGGTGGTCTTATTGGCCAAATAGATTCTCAATCAGCTTGATTTTGACCCTTTTTTGACCAGATAAGTCCTTTAAGGTGGTCTTATTGGCCAAATAGATTCTTAATAAGCTTGATTTTGACCCTTTTTTCGACCAGATAAGACCTTTAAGGTGGTCTTATTGGCCAAATTCTTAATCAGCTTAATTTTGACCCTTTTTCGACCAGATAAGTCCTTTAAGGTGGTCTTATTGGCCAAATAGATTCTTAATCAGCATGATTTTGACCCTTTTTTGACCAGATAAGCCCTTTGAGGTGGTCTTATGGCCAAATAGGTTCTTAATCAGCTTGATTTTACCCTTTTTGATCAGATGAGCCCTTTTAGGTGGTCTTATTGGCCAAATAGATTCTTAATCAGCTTGTTTTGACCCTTTTTCGACCAGATAAGCCCTTTAAGGTGGTCTTATTGGCCAAATTCTTAATCAGCTTAATTTTGACCCTTTTTCGACCAGATAAGTCCTTTAAGGTGGTCTTATTGGCCAAATAGATTTAATCAGCATGATTTTGACCCTTTTTTTGACCAGATAAGCCCTTTGAGGTGGTCTTATTGGCCAAATAGGTTCTTAATCAGCTTGATTTTTACCCTTTTTGATCAGATGAGCCCTTTTAGGTGGTCTTATTGGCCAAATAGATTCTTAATCAGCTTTTTTGACCCTTTTTCGACAGATAAGCCCTTTAAGGTGGTCTTATTGGCCAAATAGATTCTCAATCAGCTTGATTTTGACCCTTTTTGACCAGATAAGCCCTTTAAGGTGGTCTTATTCGCCAAATAGATTCTTAATCAGCTTAATTTTGACCCTTTTTTGACCAGATAAGCCCTTTAAGGTGGTCTTATTCGCCAAATAGATTCTTAATCAGCTTAATTTTGACCCTTTTTTGACCAGATAAGCCCTAAGGTGGTCTTAATGGCCAAATAGATTCTCAATCAGCTTGATTTTGACCCTTTTTTGACCAGATAAGCCCTTTTGTGCGGTCTTACTGGCCAAATAGATTCTCAATAAGCTTGATTTTGACCCTTTTTCGACCAGATAAGCCCTTTAAGGTGGGTCTTATTGGCCAAATAGATTCTTAATCAGCATGATTTTGACCCTTTTTTGACCAGATAAGCCCTTTGAGGTGGTCTTATTGGCCAAATAGGTTCTTAATCAGCTTGATTTTTACCCTTTTTTGATCAGATGAGCCCTTTTAGGTGGTCTTATTGGCCAAATAGATTCTTAATCAGCTTGTTTTTGACCCTTTTTGACCAGATAAGCCCTTTAAGGTGGTCTTATTGGCCAAATAGATTCTCAATCAGCTTGATTTTGACCCTTTTTTGACCAGATAAGCCCTTTAAGGTGGTCTTATTCGCCAAATAGATTCTTAATCAGCTTAATTTTGACCCTTTTTTGACCAGATAAGCCCTTTAAGGTGGTCTTATTCGCCAAATAGATTCTTAATCAGCTTAATTTTGACCCTTTTTTGACCAGATAAGCCCTCTAAGGTGGTCTTAATGGCCAAATAGATTCTCAATCAGCTTGATTTTGACCCTTTTTGACCAGATAAGCCCTTTTGTGCGGTCTTACTGGCCAAATAGATTCTCAATAAGCTTGATTTTGACCCTTTTTCGACCAGATAAGCCCTTTAAGTGGTCTTATTGGCCAAATAGATTCTTAATCAGCTTGATTTTGACCTTTTTTGACCAGATAAGCCCTTTAAGGTGGTCTTATTGGCCAAATAGATTCTCAATCAGCTTGATTTTGACCCTTTTTGACCAGATAAGTCCTTTAAGGTGGTCTTATTGGCCAAATAGATTCTTAATAAGCTTGATTTTGACCCTTTTTTCGACCAGATAAGACCTTTAAGGGGTCTTATTGGCCAAATTCTTAATCAGCTTAATTTTGACCCTTTTCGACCAGATAAGTCCTTTAAGGTGGTCTTATTGGCCAAATAGATTCTTAATCAGCATGATTTTGACCCTTTTTGACCAGATAAGCCCTTTGAGGTGGTCTTATTGGCCAAATAGGTTCTTAATCAGCATGATTTTACCCTTTTTGACCAGATAAGCCCTTTGAGGTGGTCTTATTGGCCAAATAGATTCTTAATCAGCTTGATTTTACCCTTTTTTGATCAGATAGCCCTTTAGGTGGTCTTATTGGCCAAATAGATTCTTAATCAGCTTGTTTTGACCCTTTTTGACCAGATAAGCCCTTTAAGGTGGTCTTATTGGCCAAATAGATTCTCAATCAGCTTGATTTTGACCCTTTTTGACCAGATAAGCCCTTTAAGGTGGTCTTATTCGCCAAATAGATTCTTAATCAGCTTAATTTTGACCCTTTTTGACCAGATAAGCCCTTTAAGGTGGTCTTATTCGCCAAATAGATTCTTAATCAGCTTGATTTTGACCCTTTTTGACCAGATAAGCCCTTAAGGTGGTCTTACTGGCCAAATAGATTCTCAATCAGCTTGATTTTGACCCTTTTTTGACCAGATAAGCCCTTTTGTGGTCTTATTGGCCAAATAGATTCTTAATCAGCTTGATTTTGACCCTTTTTTGACCAGATAAGCCCTTTGAAGGTGGTCTTATTGGCCAAATAGATTCTTAATCAGCTTGATTTTGACCCTTTTTTGACCAGATAAGCCCTTTTAGGTGGTCTTATTGGCCAAATAGATTCTTAATCAGCTTGATTTTTACCCTTTTTTGATCAGATGAGCCCTTTTAGGTGGTCTTATTGGCCAAATAGATTCTTAATCAGCTTGATTTTGACCCTTTTTTGACCAGATAAGCCCTTTAAGGTGGTCTTATTGGCCAAATAGATTCTTAATCAGCTTGATTTTGACCCTTTTTTGACCAGATAAGCCCTTAAGGTGGTCTTATTCGCCAAATAGATTCTTAATCAGCTTAATTTTGACCCTTTTTTGACCAGATAAGCCCTTAAGGTGGTCTTATTGGCCAAATAGATTCTTAATCAGCTTAATTTTGACCCTTTTTTGACCAGATAAGCCCTTAAGTGGTCTTATGGCCAAATAGATTCTCAATCAGCTTGATTTTGACCCTTTTTCGACCAGATAAGCCCTTTGTGGTCTTATTGGCCAAATAGATTCTAATCAGCTTGATTTGACCCTTTTTCGACCAGATAAGCCCTTTAAGTGGTCTTATTGGCCAAATAGATTCTCAATCAGCTTGATTTTGACCCTTTTTGACCAGATAAGCCCTTTAAGGTGGTCTTATTGGCCAAATAGATTCTTAATCAGCTTGATTTTGACCCTTTTTTCGACCAGAAAAACAGATTTTTAGCTTTTCGCCTACAGTTTTGGGATGAAAGAGTCCCTTCTTCCTTATTAGATAAAAGATTTCAGTCCCTTTTAGATTGATTTTGGCCCTTACGATCTTTTTTGCTTTTTGCTATGTGGTAAACATTTTTTCTAAGCTATAAAAATATAAAATTTAGGAGTTGTAATAAAATAATAAATAACAAATTTGCTTTTTTTTTTTTTTTTTTTTTTTTTTTTTTTTTTTCTCTCTGTTAAGGCAATTTGTCATGATGGTAAAGATGGGTCAAGTGGTTCTTTCAAAAGTATTCTTTTAGGTTGAAATTTATGGACTGCAATTTCACGCTTCGCTTTTTTTTCTTCTTCTTTTCTCTCCTTTTATTCATTTTTGCCCTTATGGGTGTTCGGTCAGAAAAATCTAAATACGCTTTTACCTGCGTTCGAGGGGTTTTGGGAATATTCCAGAAAAAAATAAAAAGGCGATAATTGAATGTTTTTAAAAGTAAAAACGCTCTTTAGACGGCGTTGGAGGGGAGGAAGGAAGCGTAATAGCTTTATTATTGTAATCAAGGGTCGAGTGCCATAAATAAAGGAGTGCCGGAGGGCTCGTAAATCTTCGGATCGCCCATTACCGGCGGCGACTCCGCTAAATACCAACGCACAAAATAAAATTCAATTTTTTTATTATTGTTTCAGGTGAAAATCTGGTTTCAAAACCGTCGGGCGAAAGCGAAGAGGTTACAAGAGGCGGAAATCGAGAAGCTGAAGATGGCGGCGGTGGCGGCAGCGCGTCCGCACCATCCGCTTTACGGACCGGCCGCCGCTCACCTCCAGTATTTCCCCGCTCATCCTCACCAACACGAGCTTCTCCAGCCTCATCATCCCCTCTCTGCCATTCTCGGACGTCACCCAGTCCTCGTCCCTCAGCAGCCTTCCCCGCCTCAACACTCCCCGCCTCCGCAACCTCCGCCCCCGCCTCCCTCGCAGCACCAACTCCCGCCTCCTCCTTCCACTTAGTTTTCAACCCCTCAACCCCCTTTCCTAAAGTACCTCTTCATCCCATTTTTACCCGAACTTGTATAGACTGAACAAATTATATAAAAAATATTTATTTCTCTTGTAAATAATTTTTTTTGTGATTAGATTGTACATATTCGAAGAAAAGTTTGTATTTAAAACTTTTAAAAAAGTGCAAACACATATAGTAAAGTATTATTGTATAGTTATATGTGAAGTGTATATGTACTTATATTAAACGTTAATTCTTTATTAAAAAAAAGTTTTTGTTACTAAAAAAAGCGACCTAAAAAATTATTCCAATCTCTTCATTTTCCTAGTTTTCAATTTTAAGTTCCTCTCCGTTATTTTTTTTAAACCAAAATTGTAGCTCCGTTCTAGTAGGTGGAGTAAAAATCAATTTATTTTTCTTGATAAAATAGCAAAGTTATTAAAACGGTAGTATTGTATCAATTAAACGGAATACTACAAATTGTCGTTGTTTAAATCAAAGAAAAATTGTGAATACAAAAATAAATTATTGTAAAAATATAAATAAAAAGATTTTGGATGATTTTATTCTTTTTCTTTTAATTTTTTAAAACCTTCAACACCTGGAAAAACTCTCTTTTGATAGTTCTAAAAATTTCCGCGTTTGCTAAGAAAAATTTTCTACATATCTTCGGAACGATTGTTCCCACAGGCTTGCTCCAGGCTTTAAATTTTAGATCATTCAAATGCTTCAGTGAACTAAGGGATGAAGTTCGAAATGCAAATTTTGTAAGTCAAAAACCTACTGAGTGCATCAAAAATACATTTGAAAAAAAAAAAAGTTGAAAATAATTTTAATCTTCGCTTAGGTACTCCGGAAGATTGATGCCTGATAAAGTTGACTAGTACTTTTTATAGGTTGAGCTGTAATCTAGGATTTCGCCTGATAATGCTGCCCAATACCTGCCATTGATTGAGCAATAATCTAGAATTACTCCAGAATGTTGTCGCCTGATAATACTGCCTAATTCCTGCCATAGATTGAGCAGTAATCTAGGATCACTCCGGAAGATTGACGCCTGATAAACTTGCCAAGTACTTGCCACAGATTGAGCAGTAATCTATATTTACTCCTGAATATTGATGTCTGATAATGCTGCCTAATATCTGCCATGGATGAGCAGTAATCTAGAGTTACCTCAGAATATTGACTCCTGATAATACTGATGAATACCTGCCATAGATTGAGTAGTACCTGGCAGTAGATTGAGCAATAATCTAGAATTACTCCAGAATGTTGTCGCCTGATTTGACATATTTGAACATTTGAACTTGATTTGACATTTGAAAAAAAAAGTTGAAAATAATTTATAATCTTCGCTTACTCCGGAAGATTGATGCCTGATAAAGTTGCCTAGTACTTTTTATAGGTTGAGCTGTAATCTAGGATTTCGCCTGATAATGCTGCCTAATACCTGCCATTGATTGAGCAATAATCTAGAATTACTCCAGAATGTTGTCGCCTGATAATACTGCCCAATACCTGCCATAGATTGAGCTGTAATCCAGGATTGCTTGTGAATATTGACGCCTGATAACGCTGTCTAATTCCTGCCATAGATTGAGCAGTAATCTAGGATCACTCCGGAAGATTGACGCCTGATAAACTTGCCTAGTACTTGCCAGAGGTTGAGCTGTAATCTAGGATTTCTCCTAAATATTGACGACAGATAAACTTGCCTAGTAATTACCATAGGTAGAGCAGTAGTAATCTAGGTTTTCTCCTGAATATTGATGTCTGATAATGCTGCCTAATACCTGCCATAGATTGAGCAATAATCTAGAATTACTCCAGAATATTAACGCCTGATAATGCTGCCTAATATCTGCCATAGAATGAGCTGTAATCTAGGATTTCTCCTGAAGATTGATGCCTGATAAAGTTCCTAGCACTTGCTGTAGGTTAAGCTGTAATCTAGAGTTACTTCAGAATATTGACGCCTGATAATACTGCTTAATATCTGCAATATATTGAGCAATTATCTAGAATTGCTCCCGAATATTGATGCCTGATAACGCTGCCTAATACCTGCCATAGATTGAGCAGTAATCTAGAATTGAACTCGAATATTGATGCCTGACAACACTGCCTAATACCTGCCATAGATTGAGCAGTAATCCAGATTTACTCCTGATTATTGATGCCTGATAATAATGCCTAATACCTGCCATAGGTTGAGCAGTAATCTAGAATTACTCCAGAATGTTGACGCCTGATAATACTGCCCAATACGCGCCATAGATTGAGCAGTAATCTAGGATTCTCCTGAATATTGATGTCTGATAATGCTGCCTAATATCTGCCATAGAATGATCTGTAATCTATTATTTCTCCTGATGATTGATGGCTGATAAGTTTCCTAGTACCTACTTGCCATAGGTTGAGCTGTAATCTAGAGTTACTCCAGAATATTGACGCCTGATAATGCTGCCAAACAACAGCCATAGGTTGAGCAGTTATCTAGAATTACTCCTGAATATTGATGTTTGATGACGCTGCCATTGATTGAGCTGTAATCAAAGATTTCCCCAGAATATTGACGCCTGATAATGCTGCCCAATACCTGCCATAGATTGAGCAGTAATCTAGAATTACTCATTTACTCCGAATACTGACGCCTGATAAAGCTGCCCAATATCTGCCACAGATTGAGCAGTAATCTAAATTAAATTTCTCTAGACAGACAATCTAGGATTACTCCAGAATATTGACGCCTGATAATGCTGCCCAATACCTGCCATAGATTGAGAAGTAATCTAGAATTTATCCCGAAAATTGATGCCTGACAACGCTGCCTAATACCTGCCATAGATTGAGCAGTAATCCATGTTACTCCAGAATATTCACGCCTGATAATAATGCCCAATAGCTGCCTTACATTGGGCTAAATCTAGGATTACTCCAGAATATTGACGCCTGATAAAGCTGCCTAATTCCTGCCACAGATTGAGCTGTAATCTTGGCTTATTCCTGAAGACTGATGCCTGATAATGTGGCCTAGCACCTGAGGTTACCAAGATTTCGATCCAAATACTATAAATAGTTCGATAGAGATTTCAATCGTAGACTTCAGATTTTTACCAATAACTGTTAGCAGAGATTCTTATAAGTCTCAAGGTCGCAACCCATGGGAAGAACTTTGGTGTTCAAGATATGAGATACAAACAAAAAACGCTTCCCAAGATGTCCACAACATTTTTCACAAGATGACACTAAAGTTAGACTGTCTAGCCATATGAATCAACTGCTTACCTACTGAGTACCTCCAGAACTTCATTATATTTCGGAAGAAGAAAAAAAAACTTGATTGTTAAGAGATAAATGAAAACTATAATAATCGTTAAGATTTACAGGTTGTCATCTAAAATGTATAGAAAATGTTAACCTTTTTCATTGACTGAACTCTATTATTCGCTCCACTTAAGTTATAAATCAACATGAAGAATCGTAAAAGTCAAAATGTGTAGCAATTTTGTGTGTTTTTGATATATTTTTAACCTGGGCGAATGAAAAGAGTGAAATATTTCACCATTGTAGGTAAAACCATTAATGGTAAAAATAGTTTATTGTCAGAATTATAGAGTGGAGGGACGTTATTGACTTGCGACAATGGAAGGACACCCCGGGGTCTGACAATCTCGACAAAGATTCCGAAAGCAGTTTCACGCTTGTCAACGACTTCCAAGACACGCGATGATGACTTCTTTTGTCGAGGGAAGAATGAACATATGAGAAAACAGGTAAAATTCTTGAACTGTGAAAAATGGAATTTGAGAAAAGATATTTTTTGGACGCCCCGTCGTGTGTTTTATACGAAATCCTAGAACCCTCGTGCGGAGAACAAGATTCCGTACTCAATAAACAATTATATCCACTTAGCCGTAATGTGTTGTACATCGCCTTCCCTGCGGGAGCCGCTTTTCCTCTATATAAAAGCCAATATAAACTTTTTCCCTCCCCTTCCAAACGTTAAAATTACAGAACTATCGTTTCCTGAGGCAGATGGCGATTTAGTGATTATTGACACGAAAATCTGATATGGCAAGCAGCTGGAATCGCATCCCTTAATTGAGCAATCGGTAGACGTACCCCCACCGGAGCCCTGATATTATCCAATTCAAATAGTTTTTGTTAATTAGGCAAAATAACTCAGCCACAGGGTAAATTTGAATTTTGTAAATTTTAGCCGAGTTTCATTTTGTACACCAAGTAGTTCATTTTTTCAAAATTTTAAACATTTTAGGCGTTAAAGTCCATCAAAAGTTGACCTTCTCCGTGCAAGAAGGTTATTGAAGTATAACCATTAGAAGGTTAATTTTTAAAGGCTTGTAAATCGTAAACCGTTACAGATATTGAAAAAATGCACAAAATAAAATCTGTTGGAAATTTAATTTTCTTTAATTTTTAATCTATTCATTTTTTCTCTAGGACGCACTGTTTTCAAGATAAATTTATTTGAAAAAAAAAAATTATTTTTCGAAATGGTGCATCCTAAAAAAAAATAATTAAGTACAAATTTATAGAGAATTAAATTTCCTACAATTTTTATTTATTAGGTGTACAAAATGAAACTCAGCCGCAGGGTAAATTTGAATTTTGTAGATTTTAGCCGAGTTTCATTTTGTACACCTAATATTTTCTGATTTCGAAAGAGAGGAAATTGGAGTCGTCCCACTTAAGGCTTAATAAATTAAGCAAATCCGATTTGAGAAGGGGCCTTAGTGTACTCCGACAAATGACTTCCTAGCCGGCCTCTTCTTAAGGACAGGAAAGGATTTAATGAAGTGTAAGAAAGACGAAATCTTGATTGAACCGTAAAATACCCGCTCGTTCTATCCGTGTCGGCGAATGATGTTTTCGTGAATGCGTACATTGTGGTTTAAAGAGGAGGTGAATCAATAAGCTCAAAGCTGATTAGATGTTGAGACCGGTGAGAGGGAGAGGTATTGAGCTCGACATGCGCTCTCTCCGCCCCCCTCGGGAGAGAAAAAAAATTTCTGAAAAACATCCCTTTTATAACCAGACACTTGAATAACACTTCACAACACTTCCTCCTTCAACAAACTTCATCCTGAGAGTCTCTTCAACATGATAGTCCCAAATTATCGATGTGTCGCTTTAGTAAATTTACAAATAATTTTTAGGTTGTTAATTTAGCAAAAAAATTTAAGATTTTACTAAGGTAGCTGGGGGGGGGGGGGGGGGGGGGAAATACCACGAACTGGGATTCCACTGCAGCCAACCTCTCAATTGCTATTCGATCCTATGACAAATTAACAAGATTTTCCTGCGGAAGACTTTTTACCAGAATGCTAAAAAGGGGGGTTTCTCCATCGAAAGAACAAGGAAAACATCTTTTCATGAGGAAGTTTTTATGCCAAAAAACCATAGGAAAAATCAGAACGTTTTAAAAAAAGGTGATTCTTGGTCCAACGGCTGACGGGAACTCCCTAAAAATAAGGAAAAAATGGGTTTCTTTGTTCAAAACAGTGAAAAAGTCCCGAAAAAAAAAAGTGTTTTTTGGGTCAAAAAAAGGTTGTAAAAGCCCCAAAGTATATTAGGCGCTCGAGTACGAAGGGCGAACTCAACATCGGACAATTTTTTTTTTTCATTTTCAGATTCTAGACCTCTTGGTGAATACACCCATTCAATTTTTATGTTGAGTTCGCCCTTTTTTCCCCTTTAAATACGTAAAAACCGATATGCGGCAAAGCTCTAACTGCGATATCCGAGCGGGTACGAAGGGCGAACTCCACATCCTAGTCCACAACCAAATATCGGAAAAAAACTTGGAAAATTACTCGAAAAAAAAACTGCAAATTTTTCGAAAAAAAAAAAAAAAAAAAAAAAAAAACATTTTTGGAAAAAAAAAACTTATAACTTTCTCCTTCGTTATACTACCCCCTCCATTATTTTATTTTATTTTATTTAAGTACAACTCCAACAAGCACTGTATGTCCACTATAGGAGTAGTCAAGGGGAAAAATCAATTAACCTTGAAATGTCTCTTAAAATTACTTTTTATCTCAGAAATTGAGTCATTAAAAACATCAGAGTTGCAGCAATTAAGCATTACCTATACTACCCCCTCCTTTGTATTTTCCCTCCTTTATACTTCCCCTCTCTTATACTTCCCCCTCCTATATTGTTCCTTCTCTTTAAGGAATTCCGTAATCCGGGCCAGATCCAGACTAGTACTTTCATTAATTAGTATGATTGATTGCGGGGATGAAAAATTAATGAAAACACTACCGACACCCTACATTCCACCACAAAATTTGCGATGTTGACTCTCTGGAGTGTAAAATATTACCTAAATAATTAATATTTTTTCCTTCCCCTACCGAATAAGCCCTAGACGAAAAGAGAGGGTCCTCTCTTATCTTTCCTCTAAATAAGGCTCGTTATATCGGCTTACTCATGATCAAAAAGAGTCCGGCCGTTTCCCTAATTCAAGGCACGTGTTCGTTTTTAATACGTTTATCGGCTCCCCGCTTTTAACAAAGATCATTTAGTTTAACACCCTCGATTAATTACGCAAACAAAGTGAACAATGAAACTGGATATAAAACGGGCATGGAAGCTTACTTTTTTTTGGTCGGAGAGAAAAATTTTTTTTACGTCTATTGTTCTTGAGGTTATTACACCGAGTCATTTTCTCATTAAATCAGTTTTAAACCTCCCAGTTTATTTGACAACCTTAATTTTCAGCCTATTGTCGACTCACCAATTTGACACGGTTTGGTTAATACCGGTATAATCGAAATTTTTATCATCTTTTTTTAATTTTCAAAAAACTGACTATAGAGGGAGCTTCTGAACTCTCATTTTTGAAACCAAAAAGTCAAAAATCGATAAATTTTCAAAGTACTAGTCTGGAGCTGGCCCCGACGGGAACTTCCTTAAAGAGAAGTAACAATATAGGAGGGGGAATTATAACGGAGGGGGAAGTATATGGGAGGGGAAGTATAACGGAGGGGGAAGTATATGGGAGGGGAAGTATAACGGAGGGGGAAGTAAAACGGAGGGGGAAGTAAAACGGAGGGGGAAGTAAAACGGAGGGGGAAGTAAAACGGAGGGGGAAGTAAAACGGAGGGGGAAGTATAACGGAGGGGGAAGTATAACGGAGGGAGAAGTATAACGGAGTGGGAAGTATAACGGAGTAGGAAGTATAAAGGAAGGGGATGTAGTAGGGAGGGAAAGTATAAAAATTTTCCGGGTTTTCCTTTTTTTTTTTTTTCGAAAAATTTTCAGTTCTTTTTTTGAAATTAAAAAATCCCCCTCGTTACATTCTTCTTCACCGGCTAAAGAAATTTGTGTAAAATTTGGTGAAAATCGGATGAAAACTGTGGCCGTAAAGTGTTCCGGAAAAAAATGCTACGGACGGCCGGACGGAAAGATCAATATTCGATTTTACCCTCCGGACCCCGGAAGACCCCTCCCCAAAAACCCGACATGGAGGGTATCACAATAACTTCTTTAAGGAAGTTAAAATACTATACAGGGTGTCCGGAAACACATGAGAGAGAGCGTTAAAAAGTGGTTTTATGAAAAAAAGTTAAATGTAAGCCCCCGTTAATTTAAATCAAAGAATTTGATGGTGTAGTTTAAAATGCGCCTGGATATACAGGGTGCCCCCAACAGAACCTAACTTCGTTATTTCAAATAAGAACCCCTATTTTTTATTTCAGATTCGTAATCTACGCAAAATTTCAAGTCGAGTCGACTATTCATATGACCATTTCCGACGGCTTTAAAAAACGTCAAATATTAGCGTTTTTTGCGCTAAAATCCGTTAAATTGAGTCGACTATTCATATGACCATTTCTGACGGCTTTAAAAAACGTCAAATTTTAGCGTTTTTTTGCGCTAAAATCCGTTAAATTGAGTCGACTATTCATATGACCATTTCTGACGGCTTTAAAAAACGTCAAATTTTAGCGTTTTTTTTGCGCTAAAATCCGTTAAAATCGACCTAAGAGACTCACTTACTTTTATGCGAAGATTCCAACTGTCACAAATTCAAGCATCTTCGCATTCTGAAAAAAAGCGCTAGTGTTCTACCTTGATTTCAATATCTTATACATCGTCGCGTTAGTTCTAACACCGGACAAGTCATTTTTTCAAGGTTTTCAGGAGAGCCAAAATACGGATTAATTTTTCATTGGAATCAATGCGTCACCTGTTGGCTAAATCGTGAACTACGTGTTTTCTGTTGGTAATAGGGTTAAGGCTACCAACGGAATTCGATTCTCCACAAAATTTACCATCTGAAAGCCAAACTCAAATGTGACAAAAAACGACTTATCCGGTGTTAGAACTAACGCTGCGATATAGAAGTTAGTCAAAAACATTCACCTTAATGTATTTGAAACATAATTCATTTCACCATAAATATAATATAATTATAATATTATATAAAATAATATTCCAAATATTATATTTATTCAATAAGATCGGATGATTAGTTTGGTCGCTATCCTTTCCCAAATATTTGGAGGGAAGGAGCGAAGATGGCGGAGCGCTTTTTTTCTTTTTCAAGGTCAGCTCTTAGACAAACAATTTTTTTATTTTCTCAGTGTTAATTTCGTCCATTTTAGTTTTTTATCATCAGCTTCCACCTTTCGCGAAGGGCAATTTTACTTCAGAGTGGAAGAATATTTATTTAGCTTCAGTTTTAAAAAAGAATATTAATTTTATAGAAGATTTGAGCCATGTTGACGCTTTAAATTAGCCTTTAGAAATGGTTAAAATTAAAAAATAAAATTCTTTTGATGTTGAAAAAAATAATGAATTAACGGCTGTTATTATAATACGATGGAGAGAGAAATTAAGTGTGAAAACTAAATTACGGAAGAGCTCCCCCGCCCAATTGCGTCGCCATTGTTCTTCAAAGAGTTCCATAACTCATAATTCTGGTCGAGGAGGAAAGTGAGGTTTCATCAAAAGTTAATAATAGGAGTGGATTAAGGCGTTTTTGGCGGCGTAGAATGAGCGATGATAAATGCCACACCTCTTGAAAATCCTGACTAAAAAAAGAAGGTTTTTAAAAAAATAAGTACAATTGAGGCGCTCCGGGTACGAAGGGCGAACTCAACAAAACGTAGTTTCAATTCGCATTTTAAAGTTTTATGTTACGGGCGAACTCAACAGAAAAGTCATGCCCTGGAATATGAAAAGGAGTGGGGTTTGTGGACTAGGATGTGGAGTTCGCCCTTCGTACCCGCTCGGATATCGCAGTTAGAGCCGCATATCGGTTTTTACGTATTTAAAGGGGAAAAAGGGCGAACTCAACATAAAAATTATATGGGTGTATTGACCATGAGGTCTAGAATCTGAAAATGAAAAAAAAAATTGTCCGATGTTGAGTTCGCCCTTCGTACCCGGAGCGCCTCAATTTAAGGCGAAAGATTTTTACTCTGCGATTTAAGAGGTAAATAAAAAAAAGATAAAAGCCACAGACCATCAATCTTCGTATTTCGAGAATCCCCCTTCTCTATTATACAATTACTTTTTGGAGGGTGCGGAAAAAGGAAGATCCTTTCGAGGAGGCGGAACGCTGATAATAAAATAAAAGTGGAAAAGGCGGGTGGAAGAGATCGAAAAAAGGAGGAGATCCATAATGAGAAAAGCTCTGACAAGAGGTAAGGAAACGAATTTATATTCACCCTCCTCTAACTTTCCTTTCTCCCCCTTCAAGATTAGGACAATTTAGAAATGGCGGAAATGGAAAACGTAATTAACTCAATTAGGAAAAGGCCCTTTTTTCTCCCTCCCTTCAATCACGCGCTTGCGCTTTACTTCTAATTAAACAAAAAAGCGGTTGATTTTTATCATAAAAATAAAATTTTTTGTTTTAGGGGGGCCCTTCCTTAATTCCTACTTTGTTACAAGGGCCGTGGGTTCGATTCCCACAGTGTCCCAGGACGAAAAACATATTCACATTTTCAGTCTGCCATTCTCACTTATTGAGGAAAGTCGGTTTTTTAATTTTTGTGAAAATTATTTTTAAAAAGAGGAGACCCTGCCAATTAACCTCCTGGAAAGTTACCTTCCACCACGCTAAATAACTTGGTAATTAAAAAGTATAAAGGTCCCGGGGGTAATGAGGTAATTATGTCGGCCATTGTTATTCTCAACCGGGGGGAGTGTTGGTGTGAGGGAAAGATAACCGGCCACCCTACCTTCCCCACTTTATTTCCAGACGGAAACCGAGTTTAATAATATCGCCCCAACCTCTATAATATCATAATTCCCTTGTTTTAAACCCTTTTTTTCTTTTTAAAGACAACAAATTTAAACAATTTCGAGAAAAAAAATTTTTAAATCCAGTCGTTAGCTTCTACTGTCGCTTTTTACTTCCACTTTTTCTACCTTGATACTTCAATGTACATATGAGGCGCTCCGGGTACGAAGGGCGAACTCAACAAAACGTAGTTTCGAGTTCGCATTTTAAAGTTTTATGTTACGGGCGAACTCATCAGAAAAGTCATGCCCTGGAATGGGAAAAGGAGTGCGGGTGGAGTTCGCCCTTCGTACCCGCTCGGGTATCGCAGTTAGAGCCGCATATCGGTTTTTACGTATTTAAAGGGGAAAAAAGGGCGAACTCAACATAAAATTATATGGGTGTATTCACCAAGAGGTCTAGAATCCGAAAATGAAAAAAAAATTTGTCCGATGTTGAGTTCGCCCTTCGTACCCGGAGCGCCTCATATTTTAACTTACTGTTATTGTTTTACCCTCCATGTCTGGTTTTGGGGAAGGGGGGGGGGTCAATCATAACCAATCACAACTTGGTCTATGGTTCCGTCCGTCCGGCCGGCTGGCCGTAGCATTTTTTTCCGGAATACTTTACGGCCAGAATCCCAAGAGCGATTTTTGAATTTCGAAAAAATCGCAAAGATATGCACGCTGCGCTGCGGCAGAAACGTTGATTTTCAACAAATTTTCACCAAATACTCCTTTTATTTTTTTAAAAATTTTTGGTGTAAAAAAACTTTTTTGGGGGGAGAAATTTGATACTTTCACCACTTGCGAGAGGGACATCCCTTGGTCAGAAAATCTGGAGAATGGATAAATAGAAAAAAAAACTTTGAAGAAAAGCAGAAACCTATCGGGAAGTAATTGAGGCGCTCCGGGTACGAAGGGCGAACTCGACATCGGACAAATTTTTTTTTTTCATTTTCAGATTCTAGACCTTTGAAGAATACACCCATGTAGTTTTTATATTGAGTTTGCCCTTTTTTCCCCTTTAAAATACGTAAAAACCGATATGCGGCAAAGCGATATCCGAGCGGGTACGAAGGGCGAACTCGTATCCTAGTCCACTACCCCCACTCCTTTTCCGGGAGCCCCACTCCTCTTGGAACAGCTCACCGCCACGAAATAAAAATATTATACATTTTGTGAATTAATAATCGTAAAAAATATTCAAAAATTTTTAAAAAACCCTTTCCTCTATGATTCTGTAAAATCTAAAATCTCGCCTCGAAATTCCAGAGAGTGACTTTTCTGTCGAGTTCGCCCTTAACAGAAAACTTTAAAATGCGAATATCTCGAAACTACGTTTTGTCGAGTTCGCCCTTCGTACCCGGAGCGCCTCAATTGAACTACTCGATCTACCGAAAACGCTGATTAAGAATAACGGATAATAAAATATCACGTAATTTTTTGACAAATAAAAAAAATTATTAATAATAAAAAAAGGAGAAAGAAAATTAAGTTATCAAAACGGGTGGAAATTGAGCTGTCGACATAATAGGAACTCAAAACCCCTCTTTTGGTCCGGGACAAATTCAAGTTTATCACCTCTTTCCCCTCCCCCCCCCCGACCAATATGGCCGCCGCCCGTTTCGTAATGGGCCCCACTTTGCCGCCCCCTCGCCCTTTTCCACCCCTCAACACCATTTCAACCTCTCGCCTCCTTTGTAAACCCTTCGGTTATCTACTCACGGCAAAACTTTCCTCCAACTTTCCTCTTCCAAGGGTCCAATTAAGCCATTTTGAGCCCTTTTTTTTATATTGAATTTTTTTATAAGGGTTAAATAAAGAATAATTTTGAAATTAGCGTTAATTGTAACAATTTCGTAAGCTCCACCGAATGCAACACAATGGGGTTTAATCCTGGTTTTATTGTAACGAAAATCTAGAGAGAAAAGTACAATAACTAAAACGCTCCCTGGTTTTAATAAACAAAGAAATGAAAGGACGACGTTAATTCCAGAAATTAATAACTCCCCGAGCGGTAGCGATAGGCCCTCTTTTCATTTAAATTAATTGAAAATGACCTCGGGCCCCGTTGAAAACGATTGTTGCGTTATCTCGCTCGCTTTCCACAACTTTTAGAAGTTGGAAGCTTGACAGTGTTGCTCTCAGATAGCGGGGAAGATCATTCAAAACAACCGAGCCATTAAATGAAAACACGGAGGGGCCACCGCTCGCTAAAAACCGCACGAGGCTAACCCCCACACATCCAATTAATTTTTTCGAACGTTCTTCTCCTATGGGATTTCTCTATTTTCCTCCGGACCTAATTGTGGTTTGATTTTTTTTTTCTTTTACCACCTCTCCGAATGAATCAATTTAAAACTACCCCTCTGTACTAGCTCCCAAATATTTTCATTCTTTATAATTATAATATAACAGTTACCCCCAAAAAAGTTCAATTGAGGCGCTCCGGGTACGAAGGGCGAACTCAACAAAACGTTGTTTCGAGATATTCGCATTTTAAAGTTTTATGTTAAGGGCGAACTAGACAGAAAAGTCATGCCCTGGAATGGGAAAAGGAGTGGGGGTTGTGGACTAGGATGTGGAGTTCGCCCTTCGTACCCGCTCGGATATCGCAGTTAGAGCTTTGCCGCATATTGGTTTTACGTATTTAAAGGGGATAAAAGGGCGAACTTAACATAAAAATTGTATGGGTGTATTCACCAAGAGGTCTAGAATCCGAAAATGAAAAAAAAAAATTTGTCCGATGTTGAGTTCGCCCTTCGTACCCACCCAGAGCGCCTCATATTTTAACTTACTGTTATTGTTTTACCCTCTATGTCTAGTTTTTGGGGAAGGGGAATCATAACCAATCACAACTTAATCTATGGTTCCGTCCGTCCGGCCGGCTGGCCGTAGCATTTTTTTCCGGAATACTTTACGGCCAGAATCCCAAGAGCGATTTTTGAATTTCGAAAAAATCGCAAAGATATGAGGCGCTCCGGGTACGAAGGGCGAACTCGACAAAACGTAGTTTCGAGATATTCGCATTTTAAAGTTTTCTGTTAAGGGCGAACTCGACAGAAAAGTCACTCTCTGGAATTTTCGTGGCGAGATTTTAGATTTTATACAATCATAGTTGAAAGGGTTTTTTAAAATTTTCGAATATTTTTTACGATTATTAATTCACAAAATGTATATATATTTTATTTCGTGGCGGTGAGCTGTTCCAAGAGGAGTGGGGCTCCCGGAAAAGGAGTGGGGGTAGTGGACTAGGATACGAGTTCGCCCTTCGTACCCGCTCGGATATCGCAGTTAGAGCTTTGCCGCATATCGGTTTTTACGTATTTTAAAGGGGAAAAAAGGGCAAACTCAATATAAAAATTACATGGGTGTATTCTTCAAAAGGTCTAATATCTGAAAATGAAAAAAAAAAAAATTTGTCCGATGTCGAGTTCGCCCTTCGTACCCGGAGCGCCTCATATGCACGTTTGTTAAATGCTGCGCTGCGGCAGAACGTTGATTTTCAACAAATTTTCACCAAATACTCCTTTTATTTTTTTTTAAATTTTTGGTGTAAAAAAACTTTTTTGGGGGGAGAAATTTGATACTTTCACCACTTGCGAGAGGGACATCCCTTGGTCAGAAAATCTGGAGAATGGCTAAATAGAAAAAAATCTTTGAATAAAAGCAGAAACCTATCGGGAAGTAATTGAACTACTCGATCTACCAAAAATGCTGATTAAGAATAACGAATAATAAAATATCACGTAATTTTTGACAAATAAAAAAAATTATTAATAATAAAAAAAGGAGAAAGAAAATTAAGTTATCAAAACGGGTGGAAATTGAGCTGTCGACATAATAGGAACTCAAAACCCCTCTTTTGGTCCGGGACAAATTCAAGTTTATCACCTCTTTCCCCTCCCCCCCCCCGACCAATATGGCCGCCGCCCGTTTCGTAATGGGCCCACTTTGCCGCCCCCTCGCCCTTTTCCACCCCTCAACACCATTTCAACCTCTCGCCTCCTTTGTAAACCCTTCGGTTATCTACTCACGGCAAAACTTTCCTCCAACTTTCCTCTTCCAAGGGTCCAATTAAGCCATTTTGAGCCCTTTTTTTTATATTGAATTTTTTTATAAGGGTTAAATAAAGAATAATTTTGAAATTAGCGTTAATTGTAACAATTTCGTAAGCTCCACCGATGCTGCACAATGGGGTTTAATCCTGGTTTTATTGTAACGAAAATCTAGAGAGAAAAGTACAATAACTAAAACGCTCCCCGGTTTTAATAAACAAAGAAATGAAAGGACGACGTTAATTCCAGAAATTAATAACTCCCCGAGCGGTAGCGATAGGCCCTCTTTTCATTTAAATTAATTGAAAATGACCTCGGGCCCCGTTGAAAACGATTGTTGCGTTATCTCGCTCGCTTTCCACAACTTTTAGAAGTTGGAAGCTTGACAGTGTTGCTCTCAGATAGCGGGGAAGATCATTCAAAACAACCGAGCCATTAAATGAAAACACGGAGGGGCCACCGCTCGCTAAAAACCGCACGAGGCTAACCCCCACACATCCAATTAATTTTTTAGAACTTTCTTTCTCCCATGGGATTTCTCTATTTTCCTCCGGACCTAATTGTGGTTTGATTTTTTTTTCTTTTACCATCTCTCCGAATGAATCAATTCAAAACTACCCCTCGTACTAGCTCCCAAATATTTTCATTCTTTATAATATGACAGTTACCCCAAAAAATAAGTACGATTGAGGCGCTCCGGGTACGAAGGGCGAACTCAACAAAACTTAGTTTCGAGATATTCGCATTTTAAAGTTTTATGTTACGGGCGAACTCAACAGAAAAGTCATGCCCTGGAATGGGAAAAGGAGTGGGGGTTGTGGACTAGGATGTGGAGTTCGCCCTTCGTACCCGCTCGGATATCGCAGTTAGAGCTTTGCCGCATATCGGTTTTTACGTATTTATAGGGGAAAAAAGGGCGAAGTCAACATTAAAATTATATGGGTGTATTCACCAAGAGGTCTAGAATCTGAAAAAAAAAAAAAATTTGTCCGATGTTGAGTTCGCCCTTCGTAAAGTAGATTCTGAAAATTCGCTGCGGCCGAACCGTTGGTCCGATTTTCACCAAATTTTCACCAATTACTCCTTACATTTTTTAAGAATTTTTGGTGTAAAAAAATTGCCACTTTTTAATTATTATTTTTTTAGTAGGGAGAAATTTCATACTTCTACCCACTACGAGAGGCACATCCCTAGGCCAAAGAGCACATTATTTCTACCTTGACACTTAAAAAAATTTTCGAAAAAAAAGAAAAAAAAACTTAAAAAATTTGTCGAAAAAAAAAAAGGAAAACCCGGAAAATTTTTCGAAAAATAAAACAAACTTGGAAAATTCTCCCTTATACTTTTCCTCCCTTATACTTCCCCCTCCGTTATACTACCCCTCACTTAAACTTCCCCCTCCCATATACTTCCCAAAAATTGCCACTTTTTAATTATTATTTTTTTTTAGTAGGGAGAAATTTCGTACTTCTACCCACTACGATAGGCACATCCATAGGCCAAAGAGCCCATTATTTTCTACCTTGACACTTAGAAAAATTTTCGAAAAAAAAAAAATTAAAAAATGTTTGATATAAAAAAACAGAAAAATTTTCGAAAAAAAAACCGGAAAATTTTCCGAAAAAAAAAGGAAAATCCGGAAAATTTTTCTAAAAAAAGGAAAATCCGGAAATTTTTCGAAAAAAAGGAAAATCCGGAAAATTTTTCGAAAAAAAAAATTAAAAATCCGGAAAATTTTTCGAAAAAAAGGAAAATCCGGAAAATTTTTCGAAAAAAAAAATTAAAAAATGTTTGACATAAAAAAACTTATAAAAAAATTTTCCAAAAAAAAGGAAAACCCGAAAAATTTTTCGAAAAAAAAACTTACAAATTTTTTTGAAAAAAAACCCGGAAAATTTTTCGAAAAAAAAAAAAACTTAGAAAATTTTATTTTATGTGTTATACTACCCTTCACTTAAACATCTCCCTCCAATCTAATATCCCTCACTTAAACTTCCCCTCCCATATACTTCCCACTCCGTTATACTACCCCCTCCGTTATACTTCCCACTCCGTTATACTTCCCCTCCCATATATTTCCCCCTACGTTTTACGTCCCCTCCGTTATACTTCCCCCTCCTATATACTTCTCTAGGGAAGGAAGTATCTCTTAACTTCTCTGTACTAATTCCCAAATATTTTCTTTCTTTATAATATGACAGTTACCTACCCCAAAAAAAGGTCAATTTCCTTCACTTTATGAGCGAAACTACTGCATCGAGCTGATCAAACTTCGTACCGCATCCAGCAAAACCAGATTTTGGCCAATCTGTATGAAGTACTAATTGCGGTTATAACCTGGCATAACCGATAGGTTAGCATACTCGTACACGTAGAGATAGCTCCCCCCACACATTTTTTTTTTCTTTTAAAGAGTTTGACACGTGACAAGTTGTATTTAATAGGTTTATCTTGGGAGTCAGTGAGACCACATGGGGTGAGAACGGCTTTGACACCCGAAGTGTTTAAGAGGGGAGGAAAAAGGGTGGTGTAACATTGGGGTAACTTATGTTTGACTCAATAAATGCGGTATATCATTGAACCCCACACGATTCTCCCCTACACAAGTGGCTTTTTTAAACATTGGAAAAAGTAGTTTTGTCAAAGGGGTTCATGAAAAATCAATAAAGAAAATTTTCATAAGGTGAATAATCTGCATAATCCAAGAAGCTTAGGATATCAAAAGTCTTTGAAGAAAATTAATAAAAGGGTTTGATATTAGCTTAATCGTGGGGGTTGATGGAAAAAGGGCGGGGGGAGTTTTGTCACGGGAGCGTAATTGTGGGTATAAATAACCTTTCATTGTCCAATAAAGCACCGTCAAGGCGGCGTTATAAATATTTATGCTGGAGGCGGTGACTTAGGCGGCGGGGGTGGTCGGGGCTTTCGAGCCGGCGAAATATTGCGGTTGCGGCCCTGCATTGTCAACCGCCTATCAATACGGGGGGGGGGGCCTTTATTGCTTACACACTGAGTTTTATCGCGTGCGGAGGCTTCGTTTCCTGCTAAATCCCTTGTGTATTTTCAAACCCCCTCCCTTGAAGGGTAGAAATCTGCAAACGTTCGATACTGGAAAAAATCTGATGGGAAAAAAAGTACCTACTGGTTTGAAGAGCTTCCATCGAAAACTTCCTTAAAGAGAAGTATCTAGATAGGAGGGGAAGTATAACGGAGTGGGAAGTATAGGAGGGGAAGTATAACGGAGGGGAAGTATAACGGAGGGGGAAGTATAACGGAGTAGGAAGTATATAGGAGGGGAAGTATAACGGAGGGAGAAGTATAACGAACGGGGAAGTATAACAGAGGGGGAAGTATAAGGGAACGAAAGTATAAAGGAAGGGGATGTAGTGGGAGGGAAAGTACATATAAAGGAGAATTTTCCAAGATTGTTTTTTCAAAAAATTTTCCAGGTTTTTTTTTTTTTTTCCGAAAAATTTTCTAAGTTTTTTTGTCCAAAAACAATTTTTTTTTTTCAAAAAATTTTCAAAGTTTTTTTCGAAAAATTTTCCGGGTTTTCCTTTTTTTTCGAATAATTTTCCGGGGTTTTCTTTCTTTCTTTTTTTTTTTTTTTTTTTTTTTTTTTCTTTTTTTTTTAAATTTTTAAGTTCTTTTTTTCAAGTGTCAAGGTAGAAATAATGGGCTCTTTGGCGTAGGGATGTGCCTCTCGTAAAGGGTAGAAGTACGAAATTTCTCCCTACTAAAAAAATTAATAATTAAAAAGTCGCAATTTTTACACCGAAAATTCTTAAAAAATATAAGGAGTAATTGGTGAAAATTTGGTGAAAATCGGACCAACGGTTCGGCAGCAGCGAATTTTTTAAAATTTCAAACAAACATATCTCCGCCATTTTTTCGAAATTCAAAAATCGCCCTCGTTACATTCTTCTTTACCGGCTAAAGAAATTTTGGTGAAAATTTGGTGAAATCGGATGAAAATTGTGGCCGTAAAGTGTTCCGGAAAAAAAAGCGGACGGCCGGCCGGCACCACAGACAAAGTTGAGATCGGTAAAGATCAATATTCGATTTTACCCTCCGGGGTCTGGAAGACCCTTCCCCAAAAACCCGACGTCGAGGGTATCGCAATAACTTCTTTAAGGAAGTTAAAATCTCAGAATATTGTATAGCTTCTTAAAATTTTCTCGTAAAAACAATAAAGAAGGGAAAAGACCATTCTCTTAAATTATCTTCTGAAGATTTCGAGGGTCAGGTAGCGGGGAGCGCTGTTTGCATTGAAGATGAAAGAGCCGCTGTTTGCCGTCAGCTGCCGACCTCCCTTAATTAGTAAAGGACGCCGAGTAAATCCAAGAGCTTTTAAGTCCCCAAAGAAACATCCTGTGGAAGTGTGGACGATCTTTCAAGGTAATCGGAGAACTAAAAGTCCAAAAGAAGAAGAAAAAAATCGGATGTTTATTTTCGAGGGGGAAAAAAAAGATCACATAAAAGTTCCATTATCGATAAGTGAATTAAAAATTCGTTCAAATGTAACACATTTAACGGTCTCTTATCTTGAATATTTAAATTTCGACTTTTTTCCGCCTTGAGAAGAGAATAAGCGGAAATGAGGTTGAGGGAAAATTGAAACAGAGTCGTCAAAGCGAGGGGTATAAACACTTCCGTGAAGCGGTGGAAATAGAAGAGAAAAAAAAACGGTTTTTTTCAAATAACAATGTAAAGCTCGAGAGAAAAATAAAAAAAGGGAGAGAAGGAGGGGGCGGCCATTTCGTCGGAGGCGTGATAAGGGGGCGGCCGGGACGTCGGGTTCTCCCGTGGAGGCGGCGCCGTTAAAGGCAGCATAAACCCGGAGAGCAATATCAACACTTTATTTAAATGTAATGAAACCCCTCCAGTGGAGTCGTAAAAATATAGAAGGGTCTCCGGGGGTTGAAAGAAGTGCTATCCCCTCAAAAAGAAGAAGAAAAAAAGAGGGGATTACGCCCTCCGAACCTCGGAATTTACTGGCCTTAATCACAGAAAAAGGGCCCCAACTTTGAGAGAAACAAATTTATTCTCTCACCATCTTTAAAAACTTCCATTTTCTAATAACTTTCATTTTATTACTCCACAAAATAAAAACTGTTAGAATTGCCTAGGGACCGTCAGTTTAGTTTTTCTTTATTGTTTTTTAGTCTGAAGGTGTCTATAAAATAATAAATCCATGAAGATGTGGAAAACCTCATAGAAAATAGTAAAGAAAACCCAAAAATCTTCCAAAAAAAGTATTTCTAGCCCCCAAGACCATAAAAAATGCCTTAAAAAGGCGTTTTTCATCTAGAACACGAAGAAATAACGCCAAAAATTCAATTAAAAAGATGTTTTTAGACTAAATGACCAATGAAATGGAGCCATAAAATGGAGTTTATAGGGTTGTAGGGCTCAAAAGTAGTTAATTTTTTTTTTTTTAAATCACGTCTCCAAAAGCTTAAAATGGTCAAATAGAAAAGTTCTAGTCTAGAGCTGGCCCCGACGGGAACTTCCTTTCAGAGAAGGAACAATAGGAGGGGGAAGTAATAAGGTGGGAGAAGTATAGAGGAGGGGAAATACAACGGAGGGGGAAGTATAACGAAGTGGAAAGTTTTTTTTTCTTCTTTTTTTAAAGGTTTTTTTTTTCGAAAAATTTTCCAAGTTTTTTTTTTGAAATTTTTTTGAAGTAGGTACTCTTCTTTAATTTGCAGTTTTTTGTTTGTTTGTTTTAATTTTTTTTTCAAAAAATTTATAAGTGTTTTTTTTTCCAAAATTTTTTTAAGTATCAAGGTAGAAATAGTGGGTTCTTTTGCGCTAGGGATGTGCCTGTCGTAATGGGTGGAAGTATGAATTTTTCCCTACTAAGTGAGATGATAAGTACATAATTCAAAAGTTATAATTTTTTTAATTAAAAATTCATAAGAAATATAAGAAGTCATTGGTGAAAATTTGGTGAAAATCGGACCAGCGCAGTTTTAAAATTTCAAACGTGCATATCTCCACCATTTTTTCGAAATTCGAAAATCGCCCTTACTTTTTTCTTCATTGAGTGAGGAAAATTATGTAAAAATTTTGTACAAATCGGGTGAAAATTGTTGAACGTGTTCCGGAAAATGAAAACTTTAAACAGACATATCTCCGCCATTTTTTCAAAATTCATAATTCGCCCTCGTTATTTTTGTTCACCGACCAAAGAAAATTTGATGAAAATCGGTTGAAAATTGCCGTAAAGTGTTCCGAAAAAATGCGACGGACGGCCGGCCGGCACCACAGACAAAGTTGAGATCGGTAAAGATCAATATTCGATTTGACCCTCCGGGGTATCACGTCTTTAAGTAAGTTAAAAGAGTTAATGGAGGAAATATTGAAGAGTGAAAATTGTTAAAAGCGAAATATCGGCCTGGGAGAGAGAGGAGGGATGTTTTAATTTTGAAATCCCATTAAAAACACAAAAGTCCTCACCGTAAAACGCTTTACGACCCGGCCACCCTCCCCATCATAAAATTATTGTTTAATATCGTAACGGAATTAAAGAAGTTTTCTCAAGCGACTTTGTGTTGAAATGAATTTGAGGAGTTCACCCAACTTAATCAAGACTGAGGGCGTAATAAAAATCCGGCTTTTATCCATTATTTTTCAAAGTGACGTTTAATTTCTTGGTTAGGTTTTGAAGTAAAAAATGCGATTGGGGCGTGACGCATAGAAGGGAACAATAAATCCGAACCTGATTTCCCTCACAATGGGCCCGATCCAATTTCAGACAGTGTTTCCAAAACTCACTTCCTTATGCATGGGCCTTTAACAGTCTTCGAGTATTGCCTTCTTTTATCCGCGACCCCTCAGCCTGCCACTTCTGATCCATTGACTCTTTTACAGTTAGGAGAGAAAATGGCTTTTTTAGATGTTCGTGTAGGGCGGAATCGACATCCTATACTCAACATTCCGATTTCCTCCTTTGACTATGTTAAAGTCTTTTATCCGGTGAGAGCCGATTAAATTCACTCCGTCTTGTCTCCATTTTCCGATTCTATTTTTTTCATCTCCCCAACCAATTTCGAACTTCCACCACTATCTGATCCTTTAGCAACATTAGACTGATAGGAAAAATCTCATTTTATATCAAACAAGATTGCATGTTTTCTGAAGCATTTTAAAAGTCAATTGGAGCTGAATGGAAGTATCAGGTAACCGACTAACGCTAATTGTAATAGAACGACATTTACGGGGGCACACATCTCATCCGAAAGTATTCTCGTCCTGAAGTATTCTCGTCCTAAATATTCTCGTCCTAAAAATATCTGTAAAACAAAATATTACATAAAATTAAATGAAATGTATTCTCATCCGAAAGTATTCTCGTCCTACCGTCTTCTCGTCCTAACATGCTACGCCCCTTTTTAGGACGAGATGACAGTAGGACGAGAAGACATTCGGACAATTGGATTTAAATTTTTATTCAATTTCTTCAATATTATTACTTTAATAAAATGGAAATCATCTCGTCCGAAAGTATTCTCGTCCTACTGTCTTCTCGTCCTAAAACTAATGTAATTTTTTTTTGCTCACCTGTGGGTATTAAATTAATATAATCCGAATGGTACCTTTCGTTTTCCTGATAACAATGGTAATACCTAAATAATAGCATTGTTCCAACCGCAGTTTGCTACAGTTTTGAAACTCCTGGAGCATGCGCGGATTTGCACGTCAGATGACTTCAGATTTGACGGACAAACGAATTTTGTCCAAATCCTTCTGCGCATGCTCCAGGAGTTTCAACCCAGTTTCAATCTACGGTTGGAACAAAGCTTTAATTGTCAAAATTAAAATCGGATTGTGAGCGCTAGAAGGACAAAATTTTTACCCGACCTCTCTTTTACATCTTAGATCCCTCTAATCCTCAGAGGGATTAAAAAAAAAAAAAAAAAAAAAAAAAAAAAAAAAAAAAAAAAAAAACCTGGAAAATTTTTCAAAAAAAAAAAAACTTAGAAAATTTGTTGAAAAAAAAAAAAATAGAAAAGTTTTCGAAAAAAAAAACTTGGAAAATTTTTCAAAAAAAAAAAAAAAAAAAATGGAAAACCCAGAAAATTTGTTCCCTTATACTTCCCCCTCCGTTATACTTCACCCTCTGTTATACTACCCTTTACTTAAACTTCCCCCTCCCATATACTTCCCCTCACTTATACTTCCTAATCCGTTATACATCCCCTCCCACATACTTCCCACTCCATTATACTTCCCCTCCCATATACTTCCCCCTACGTTTTACATCCCCTCCGTTATACTTCCCCCTCCTATATAGATACTTCTCTTTAAGGAAGTTTTCGTTGGAAGCTCTTCAAACTAGTACTTTTCCTACTATTAATGGGACAATAAGTGAAGTGATCAAAATGAATAAAAATCGTTGCTACGTTCTTAATTACTCGCTACCACATTCCAACATATAGTTTGCCAATTAGGAGAAGGTTGTTAAAAACAAACACTCAGCCTGACCAATTACTGGATAATCCCGTTTATGTTAGAATTTAAAAAAAAAGAGATTTTTGCCGGTTTTTTTAACTTTTTAAAAATGTGGGGTCAAAGATTCTTGGGAGGAACCGATGACTGTTTCTGATAAAAACAAAACGTCTCGGATTAAGTCACAAATCAGAAGTTAGCTCGGAGAGGACTCGGCGGGCTCTGAATGATCCGGACCGGTTCCAAGTTACGTACCCATGCCCTTATTTATTTCACCATTACAACGTAGGATGTGACAGATCCTTATCGTGCCTCCCGATGTATTTTCCCTCTGGCGATTTCCTAAGTCTCGATCTTAAATAACGTTTAAAACCAGAAGGGAAACCTTTTTTTTTTAAACAGAAATCGCCTTTGACAATCGTCCATATGTTGATTGTTAAGTCCGGCAACAGGATACGAGGAACAACCGAAATAAGCAGTCGCTTCCTCAGGAAGAGAATAAATCTGAGCGGGATTTACTAATTATAGGAGTTGTTTAGTGTACGCATAAACAACCCTTCCGCCTCTCCGTAATCAAACGCGGACGAAACAAGTTTCCCTTTTAATCTCCCTTTAAATACCTACCGATTTCTTTTAAAAATCGTAAATTCAAGAATTATCAGAAAAAAAGAGAGGAAAAAAACGTGAGAATCGTTTTCGAGAGTCACTTGAGTCAACGTTGGGCAATAACAGAGGCAGGTATTCAAGAGCTCGGGGGGGCTAACAAGATTAAGGAACAGGAAAGACGTGCGGCTTCTGTTATATCTGTGGAAAAGTAGACAGGACATTATCGTCGGCCTCTTAACTACTCTGTCAAATAATAATACCTGTATTCTTTTTCCCACTCTCATCGTTTGGGTCAATAGCGCCGGTGTCCTTTTTTTAAAAAGGGGGGGGCAAACAAACAGTTTACACACCTTTTTTTTTGTTTCTACTCCCTGACTTTTTTGTTCCCCTCTCGTTTCTTGTTTTCTCTTTAATTTGAACCAACTTGTTAATTAATTTTTTTTCCATTTAATTTTTAAGTTATAAATTATACCTTTCAAAACTATTACATTTCAAGCTACGTTATTATGAAATAGTAAGTTGTTGTGAGTACTTTGGTTGCAGTGAGTGTCATTCAGTTGCAGTAAATGTCGAGAGCCTACATCTCATCAGAAAGTATTCTCGTCCTAAAAATAATAGAAAAAGAAAAAATATAAACTGTATTCTCATCTGAAAGTATCTCGTCCTAACGGGCTACGCCCCTTTTTAGGACGAGATGACATTAGGACGAGAAGACGTTCGGACAAGTGGATTTCAATTTTATACAATTTTTTAAATACATATTATACATACTTTAATAAAATAGAAATCATCTCGTCCGAAAGTATTCTCGTCCTACTGTCTTCTCGTCCTAAAAATATGTGTAAATAAATATACTTAAAATGAAATGAAATGTATTCTCATCCGAAAGTATTCTCGTCCTACTGTCATCTCGTCCTAAAACTAAAGTACAAAATTGCTGCGTCGGTCGGAGAAATTCGGCAGCGTTCCACCCCAGCAAGTTTTAAACTCCTTTTTGAACCGAACTCATCATCCATCCCAGGGCCTCCTACAGGGTGAGCAAATCCTCGCGAGAGGAAAAAATTAACCCCCTTGTGTCACAAAACGAGCTGATCCTCGCAAAATAAACAACATACCGACCGTGACTTGCTGGGGTGGAACGCTGCCGCATTTCTCCGACGCAGCAATTTTTGTACGCCGCAAAATCCAAGTCCACTAGCCATATCGTGAGAAAAAAAAATCAATTTAAAAACAATTTTATCACGGCAGATGGCCAATTTGATTCAATTGGTACGATTTAGGGATTGATATTTTGTTATCTTTACCTTTCACCACTCACGCCTAAAATATGATGATTGATGATAGTACTTTTTCCTTTTAATTGCTCCAACTTTAATAAGGATTTAGGAAGAGGGCTTGGGAAAAAATAAACAGATTCTTTACAAGACCCCGAAAGCCACCCCCGGCGCGTGCGGTCTAAGCGATTATCGGATATGATCAAATTTGAGACAGTTGGATTCTTCGGGAAAAAATAAGTGGAATTAAAAAAAAACGAGTCTTCTAGGTCAATTTTAACGGATTTTAGCGCAAAAAACGCTAAATTTTGACATTTTTTAAAAGTTGTCCAAAATTGTCATATGAGTACTCAAATCTACTTGAAATTTTGCGTAATTACGAATCTGAAATAAAAAATAGGGGTTCTCATTTGAAATAACGAAGTTAGGTTGTTGGGACACCCTGTATATCCAGGCGGATTTTAAACTACACCATCAAATTCTTTGATTTAAATTAAGGGGGTTTACATTTAACTTTTTTTCGTAAAACCACTTTTTAACGCTCTCCCAGACGCTTGCCATGTGTTTCCGGACACCCTGTATTATACATACTTTAATAAAATAGAAATCATCTCGTCCGAAAGTATTCTCGTCCTGCTGTCTTCTCGTCCTAAAAATATGTGTAAAATAAAATATTACTTAAAATGAAATGAAATGTATTCTCATCCGAAAGTATTCTCGTCCTACTGTCATCTCGTCCTAAACTAAAGTACAAAAATTGCTGCGTCGGTCGTAGAAATGAGGCAGCGTTCCACCCAGCAAGTTTAAACTCCTTTTTGAACCGAACTCATCATCCATCCCAGGGCCTCCTACAGGGTGAGCATATCCTCGCGAGAGGAAAAAATTAACTTCCTTGTGTCACAAAACGAGCTGATCCTCGCAAAAATAAACAACAAACAGACCGTGACTTGCTGGGTGGAACGCTGCCATTTCTCGACGCAGCAATTTTTGTACGCCGCAAAATCCAAGTCCACTAGCCATATCGTGAGAAAAAAAAAATCAATTTAAAAACATTTTATCACGGCAGATGGGCAATTTGATTCAATTGGTACGATTTAGGATTGATATTTTTGTTATCTTTATGTACCTTTCACACTCACGCCTAAAAATATGATGATTGATGAGTACTTTTTTCCTTTTAATTGCTCCAACTTTAAAAAGGGATTTAGGAAGGGAGGGCTTGGGAAAAATAAACAGATTCTTTACAAGACCCCGAAAGCCACCCCCGGCGCGTGCGGTCTAAGCGATTATCGGATATGAGGGTTTCGCCAGGGTCCCTCCCCCAAAAGTCAAACGGCGGGGATTTGTTTTTGATTTACAAATGTAATAACTTCTAAACCATGATTATTTTATGCTCCCTTCCCACGAAGAAACAGCCCCCTTTTCATAGTGTATAAACGCTGAAAATTTATGTCGACTCCCTTTATTCTTAAAGGACGGTTTTTGCGGGAGATATACTATTACTTATGAATTCAGCACAAGGCATTTCGTTATTGCTTTTATACGGTCGGAATTACACTTTTTTATGAACCCTCGAATAAGGAACAGACGCAATATTTAACTTTTTCTTAATAAAAACATAACAATAATTCCTTCAGAAGATTAACGCACTAACGTTTCGTTTTATGAGGTCTATTTTCACGACCGCAGGTGCCCTTTTGTTGACAAAACATACAAACCTAAGTGACCGCAGATGTTTTCAGAATTTACCCACCCTGAACAAATATTTCAGTCAAATCTATTGTTTAAGGTAACTAACGCGCACTGTTTAGTTTAACAAAAAAACGATTGTCGGCAATTCAAGGAGCAGACGAAATTAGGCAGTAATAAAGTGAGCTTTTATGAATCCTACTTAAGTGCTCATCTGTCGCAAAATAAGTTCACCTTCAGAAGTCCGACAGGCGAGCCAACACAATCACTTGCTGGGGAAAGTGCAGACAAGATTTCCGAATGATCTTCCCAAGTGCCTTCCATCTGACTTGGGACCAAGCAGCGAGGCGTTTTATCGGCACCAAACCTTCTCGAAGAATACAAGAACGAAGAAACGTCCACTCTGGCTGGAGGAAGATTCGGATAGTGAAGAATGACAAAAGTGGGTTTTTTTTTTTTTTTTTTTTTTTTTTTTTTTTTTTTTTAAGAGGGCGTCTTCAACTACTGAGGTTATTTCACCCTCGCGTCAGTGGTGTTTTCCGTCGGAAAAGTTCATTTAGGTACATTGGGTTCAATTTGGGGACCGCCCGCTTTGAACCCTGGACCCCATTGAGAACGCCGTATCGCAATGTTTGGGATTAACGCTTAACACGCGCGGCCACCGCGACGCAAAAGTGGGGTTAAAACACAAAAAGATTACACAAACATTCAATCTTAAGAGCTTTCAGAAACATTCACAAAAGCGCTTAAGCGCTTGCTCTTTCCGAGGCAAGGTTCTAGGACGAATGAGTGGTTACTCTGATATTGAGTCCGGAGTTTCCCTAGCAATGATTGGGGATTTTGGCTTTACCTTGTGTTGGCTCACCTGTGGGTACCTTTCGTTTTCCTGATAACAATGGTAATACCTAAATAATAACATTGTTCCAACCGCAGTTTGCAACTTGTTAGAAACTCCTGGAGCATGCGCGGATTTGCACCAGATGATTTCAGATTTGAGGGACAAACGATTTTTGTCCAAATCCTTCTGCGCATGCACCAGGAGTTTCATACCAGTTTCAAATTGCGGTTGGGACAAAGCTATCATCCCTAAGTGTAACTCTTCATTAAGGCCCAAAAAACGTACGGACGGCCGGCCGGCATCACATAACTGAGAATTTTCCTCTACACGGAGCACCTTTTGGGCGGTTCCCAATAACTTCTCTTTGAGAAAATTAAAAATAGGCATACTTTTCTTGGGGGGCACATATCTCGTCCGAAAGTATTTTCGTCCCCAAGTATTCTCGTCCTAAAAATAATAGAAAACGAAAAAAATAAACTGCCATCTCGTCCGAAAGTAGTCTCGTCCAAACAGGCTACGCCCCTTTTTATGACGAAATGACAGTAGGACGAGAATATTTTCTCGTCTTTTTTAGGATATGTAGGTACTGGAGAACCTTTTGGGCGGTTCCCAATAACTTCTCTTTGAGGAAATTGAAAATAGGCAAAGTGTTCTTTGGGGGGCACACATCTCGTCCGAAAGTATTCACGTCCCCTAGTATTCTCGTCCTAAAAATAATAGAAAAAGAAAAAATAAAATGTCATCTCGTCAGAAAGTAGTCTCGTCCTAACAGGCTACGCTCCTTTTTATGACGAAATGACAGTAGGACGAGAATATTTTCGGACGATATGTAGGTACTGGAGCACCTTTTGAGCGGTTCCCAATAACTTCTCTTTGAGAAAATTGAAAAACGAATAGTTTTCTTGGGAGGCACATATCTCGTCCGAAAGTATTCTCGTCCCCAAGTATTCTCGTCCTAAAAATAATAGAAAAAGAAAAATATAAACTGTCATCTCGTCCGAAAGTAGTCTCGTCCTAACAGGCTACGCCCCTTTTTATGACGAAATGACTGTAGGAAGAGAATATTTTCGGACGAGATGTAGGTACTGGAGCACCTTTTGGGCGGTTCCCAATAACTTCTCTTTGTGGAAATTAAAAATAGGCATAGTTTTCTTGGGGGGCACATATCTCGTCCCAAAGTATTCTCGTCCTAAAAATAATAGAAAAAGAAAAGTATAAACTGTCATCTCGTCCGAAAGTAATCTCGTCCTACTGTCTTCTCGTCCTAAAAATAATAGAAAAAGAAAAAATATAAACTGTATTCTCATCCGAAAGTAATCTCGTCCTAACAGGCAACGCCCCTTTTTATGACGAAATGACATTAGGACGAGAATATTTTCGGACGATGTAGGTACTCGTTTTCTTGCAATTTTCATCGAAGATTTTAAAGAAACAGCGTTGTAATTGAGTCTGAAAAGGTCTGAGTTATTGATCCGATTTCGCTGCTAATAGACTTATTAGGGAAATCAAACGGTTCGGGTTTGAAACCATTAAGAGGCAAAGACTTTCTCGCATACTGATTGGATTCTCTCCCCACTCGTCCGAGGTATTCCCATGTCATTAACAGAAGCGATATTCGTTGTTTCGATAGAAAGGAAATTCGAACTTCGAAAAAAAAGGTTGAATATCGAAGTTGTAAAAACGGAGAACGTTTTATCTGAAACCAGAAAATGTCGCGCCGGGGAGTCGAATTTCACGTCCGAACAGTCCCCGGCCCTTTTGAGTTCTGCGTACGTCGATAATTTTCGGGGACAGGATGCAATATCGCTGGGAATGCAACCGTGTAAATGCAAACCGTTTTGATTCATAGCCGAAGGCCAGAAAACCGGGGCCGTTGAATTGACGTGATTTGCCTCAAACCGGCGGTAAATTATTACCTACCCGGTTCCCCTCTCATCTGAGGAATATACAAGCTCCGGAGGCACGAAACAATTACGTGTGATTTACAAGTTTCCACTTATCCAACCTCAAATTCATTTAAACAATCATTTTTTCTCCACTATTAGACTCACCAGGGGAAAACTCTCTTTAAAAATCCAGTGCCTACTAAATATTAGGTGTACAAATGAAACTCGGCTAAAATCTACAAAATTCAAATTTACCCAGTGGCTGAGTTTCATTTTGTACACCTAATAAATAAAAATTGTAGGAAATTTAATTTTCTATTTTGTACTTAATTATTTTTTTCTAGGATGCACCATTTTCGGAAAATAATTTTTTTTTTAAATTTATCTTGAAAACAGTGCGTCCTAGAGAAAAATGAATAAAAAAAGTTAAAGAGAATTAAATTTCCAACAGATTTTATTTAGTGTTTTTTCAATATCTGTAACGGTTTACGATTTACAAGCCTTTAAAATTAACCTTCTTAATGGTTATACTTTAATAACCTTCTTACACGGAGAAGGTCAACTTTTGATGGACTTTAACGCCTAAAATGTTTAAAAAACAAATGAACTACTAGGTGTACAAAATGAAACTCGGCTAAAATCTACAAAATTCAAATTTACCCTCTGGCTGAGTTTAATTTTTTACACCTAATAAAATAATGACCCTGCGGTAGCAGGGACTAAAAGGTAGATTTCTTTTCATGATTAAAATTAAAATGTATAAACACAAAATATATAATTATGTTATAAAATGATGATATAAGAAAAATTGCGCCACTGAGCCCCTAGAAAACATCTGATAATTTTATTATAAATATTTAATAATTTCCCGGTATAAATTCAAATTTTTTTTAAAGTTTAGCTAGTTCAATATTTTGCGCCTGGCTCGTCCAAACCTGCTTTAATTAATTTTTTACACGCCCTCGCAGAGGTCTTAAAGTTTTTTTTTGCAAAAGGACTAGGATTTCAATAGAAAATGCCAATTTTGTCTTTTAAGCCCTAAGTAAAGTAGGTGAATCGCTGGTCCGATTTCAGCCATTAACGAACTCGTCCGAGCTATTGAGATAAAAGCTCTAAATACCGGATATCGTCACCCTCACATTAAATTGCTCCAGTTATCGTGCTAATATATATATATATATATAAACTTTTCAACTGAGGATGGTTTTGGGGTCCAGGAGGTATGAAACGAAAAACGTATAGAAAATTTTTTGAATCTGCGACTACTTGGTACATTACAATAGGTAGATTTTTGAAGAAAAGAAATCTACCTAAAAGGTTGAATATCGAAGTTGTAAAAACGGAGAACGTTTTATCTGAAACCAGAAAATGCGCCGGGGAGTCGAATTTCACGTCCGAACAGTCCCCGGCCCTTTTGAGTTCTGCGAACGTCGATAATTTTCGGGGACAGGATGCAATATCGCTGGGAATGCAACCGTGTAAATGCAAACCGTTTTGATTCATAGCCGAAGGCCAGAAAACCGGGGCCGTTGAATTGACGTGATTTGCCTCAAACCGGCGGTAAATTATTACCTACCCGGTTCCCCTCATCTGAGGAATATACAAGCTCCGGAGGCACGAAACAATTACGTGTGATTTACAAGTTTCCACTTATCCAACCTCAAATTCATTTAAAATCATTTTTTCTCCACTACTAGACTCACCAGGGAAAACTCTCTTTAAAAATCCAGTGCCTACTAATATTAGGTGTACAAAATGAAACTCGGCTAAAATCTACAAAATTCAAATTTACCCTGTGGCTGAGTTTTATTTTATACACCTAATAAATAAAAATTGTAGGAAATTCAATTCTCTATGAATTTGTACTTAATTATTTTTTTCTAGGATGCACCATTTTCGGAAAATAATTTTTTTTAAAAATAAATTTATCTTGAAAACAGTGCGTCCTAGAGAAAAAAATGAATAGAATAAAAATTAAAGAGAATTAAATTTCCAACAAGTTTTAGTGCATTTTTTCAATATCTGTAACGGTTTACGATTTACAAGCCTTAAAAAATTACCCTTCTTAATGGTTAAACTTCAATAACCTTTTTCTAGGATGCACCATTTTCGGAAAATAATTTTTTTTAAAATAAATTTATCTTGAAAACAGTGCGTCCTAGAGAAAAAATGAAGAAAAAAATTAAAGAAATTAAATTTCCAACAGATTTTATTTAGTGCATTTTTTCAATATCTGTAACGGTTTACGATTTACAAGCCTTTAAAAATTAACCTTCTTAATGGTTATACTTCAATAACCTTCTTACACGGAGAAGGTCAACTTTTGATGGACTTTAACGCCTAAAATGTTCAAATTTTTAAAAAATGAACTACTCGGTGTACAAAATGAAACTCGGCTAAAATCTACAAAATTCAAATTTACCCTGTGGCTGAGTTTCATTTTACCTAATATGAATAAAAACAAATGGAGGTTTTAGAGATTAGAAAAGATGGAAAAACCGGATTGTAAATTACGGTCGACAAAACATCGCTCGTTGAAAGTGATAAATAATGCGGCCGGGTCCCTTTTTATTGAAACAGACAACAAGCGATGTTCGAATATGGGGACCAATTGAAATATCAACTCGGAACCAGGTTGAATTAATCCTTCTTCGAAATTGAATTATAGGAGGACACTACTTAAGGAGAACACGAAAGGTATAAATTTATAAATACCTCCGAGAGTAAATCTCGGCAACACGAGCATTAATATGATTGTTGTCATAGCGACGCCGTTCTGTTAATTCAGAGTGTCCTCATCAATAAAAGACCAGGAAAAGGCTGCCCTTGGCATGAATTCTTCATGAAAATTTTTATCCGCTTTTTTTCGAGAAGATTTTTTTGTTTATACATAATTACTAGGTAGGTCCTAATTTATAGCTGAACGGGTGTTAACTCTATCAAGTCTAAAACACTTAAAACACTTGAATCGTGTTTACTTATTAGGTTAAAGCCTTTTTTTTTTTTTTTTTTGTAAAGGGACCGCAGTAATTGGGCCTTTAGACACAAAAAAATTAGGACGTCTGTAGATTCAGCCGTCATTTAAAAAAATTTTTTTCTTTTAAATTATTTTTAGCCTAAGTTTTGCCTGCCTACCAAATGATGGCTGATTGGCTGAATTTAAGGATAAGGAAGTGAATATTTAAGTAAGAAAGTGGTAAAAATTAAGTTAATTGACAAATAATTAAAGAAAGACACTGGAATACGCAAAAATGGCGTTTTTGGGCTAAAAAATCGGGACAAACGCTCGAAAATTTACTTAAAGTACTAGTTTGAAGAGCTTCCAACGAAAACTTCCTTAAAGAGAAGTATCTATATAGGAGGGGGAAGTATAACGGAGGGGAAGTACAACTGAGTGGGGAGTATATGGGAGGGGAAGTATAACGGAGGGGGAAGTATATAGAAGGGGGAAGTATACGGGGGGGGAAGTATAAGTGAGGGGAAGTATGGGAGAATTTGCGTGACGGACGGCCGGCCGGCTGAAATTCAGCGGCCGAAAGCGACCATTTTTTTTGGTGAGGGGATCATTTGGTGCCTTTTTGGCAGTTTTTCGACCGAGAAACATTTATTATAGCGGTTTTTTGGTCGATTTACTCAATCTTTTGTCGTAGGTAAAACCCCATTTTTAGCCGTATGTGACGGGTAGCATTTTAATTTAGGGGAATTTAACTCTTTTTAACCCAATTTTTAGGCATTCTTCACAGTTTTTCAGCCGAGAAACTTTTATTTCAAAGGATTTTTTGTCCGGAACACTTTACGGCCACAGTTTTCAACCGATTTTCACAAGATTTTCATCAAATTTCTTCAGCCGGAGAACAAGAAACAAACAAAAGCGATTTTTGAATTTCGAAAAAATGGCGGAGATTTGTCTGTTTGAAATTTTAAAAATTCACTGCGAAAAAGTTCGCCGTTTTTCCTCAATTGTACATTATTAGTAATTACTATTATTTGAAATAATTTTACAATTATCGGTCTATAAACTGAGGAAAACTCATAAAGATCCGGTAAAAGGGATTCTTCTGAAAGTTGTAATCTGAATTTAGCGGCCGAAAGCGACCATTTTTTTGGTGGGGGATCTTTTGGTGCCTTGTCGGCAGTTTTTCGACCGAGAAACATTTATATAGCGGTTTTTTGGTCGATTTACTCAATCTTTCTGTCGTAAACCCCATTTTTAGCTGAATGTTACGGTAAAATTGATTTTTTGGCAAAAGCATTTTAATTTAGGGGGATTTAACTCTTTTAACCCAACTTTAGGCATTCTTCACAGTTTTTCAGCCGAGAAAACTTTTATTTCACAGGATTTTTTTCCGCAACACTTTACGGCCACAATTTTCAACCGATTTTCACCAGATTTTTACCAAATTTTCTTTAGTCGGTGAACTAGAAACTAACGAGGGCGATTTTTGAATTTCGAAAAATGGCGGAGTCTGTTTGAAATTTTAAAAAATTCGCTGCGGCCAAACCGTTAATCCGATTTTCACCAAATTTTCACCAATTACTCCTTAAATTTTTTACGAATTTTTGGTGTAAAAAAATTATCAATTTTTTTTACATTAATATCATATTAGTATGGAGAAATTTCTCATTTTCTTACGAGAGGGACCTCATGGGCAAAAATCCCATTATTTTTACCTTGATATTTGAAAAATTTCCGAAAAAAAAAAAAACAACTTCAAGGAAGTTAAAACCGCAAATTTAAAAAGAAACTCGGAAAAAAAAAAAAAAAACTAATTTTAAAATACTGGTTATACCCTTTCTCCTGTACTTCCCCCCCTTATACTTCCGTTATATTTCCCCTCTCTTATACTTCCTTTCCGTTATACTTCCCTTTCCGTTATACTTCCCCTTTCGTTATACTTCCCCCTGTGTTATACTTCCCTCCCATATACTTCCCCCTCCTATATTGTTATTTCTCTTTAAGGAAGTTCGGAATTTTGCTAACCCTAATTTTGGTCGTTTTCGATCTTACGGCCTAGAGCCCCGATTTTCACCTGCTTTAGGCGTTTTTCTGCCAAGCAACTTTACTTATCGAAACGAAAGTTCAAAAGATGATTTTATTTTCATAGGAGATTCAGCACAAAACCGGAAAAACGCCAAAAAATCTATCTTTAAAAAGGGCCACAATTCCACAATCGGAAACGTGAAAATAAGAGGTAAAAATCCCACCTGGGGCCAGATGATGGTCGGGAACGGGAAGCGTGGATGCAAACAAATCATCTACTGACACTAATTAAGAAGTAATTCAAAGGGAGCGTAGAAGGAGCCCCACTCTAACCATTTATTTTCTTTCTAAACCACCGCCTATTAGATCGAAACCGTTTTTTTTCCCTCCGTCCCTCTTTCCTTAATGCCCGTTTAATCCCAACCCATTAGGTTCAAAAGCAAACACTTTTTAAACTTTGATTTTCAGATACAAGAAAATATTTAAAAGCCAATAGGAAAAACGCAAAAATAAACAATTGGTTCCCCTCTTTTCGAAAAGTGGAAACGTCGGAGGGGAAGTTAAGTCGATTATAATGTACAAAAGGGATATAAAATCAACGAGGGTTCCCTTTTAAATGACTCCTGTAAACAATCTATTAGAAGAGGGAGGAGAGTTTTCCCAAGCGAAAGAGATAAGGGCGAATAACCCGGAGCAGACTGTTGCTTTCAAAACGGTTATAATTTATTCAAGTTAAGACAAACAACTCCCCTTTTTTCCCCTTTTCATGCCCCAATTTTATAGAAAATCACACAAAAATCTGGAACTCCAACAGAACTAAAAAACACCTTTTCCTAGGTTTTTTGAAAATCTGGTGAAATTGGTCGAAATTGTGGCTGTAAAGTGTTCCGGAAAAATGGTACGGCCGGCCGGCACCAGACAAAGTGGTGAACAAAATGAAACCAGCCACAGGGTAAATTTGAATTTTGTAGATTTAGCCGAGTTTCATTTTGTACCTAGTTGTTCATTTTCAAAATTTTGAAATTTTAGGCGTTAAAGTCCATCAAAAGTTGACCATCCGTGTAAGAAGGTATTGAAGTATAACCATTAAGAAGGTAATTTTTAAAGGCTTGTAAATCGTAAAACCGTTACAGATATTGAAAAATGCACTCAATAAAATCTGTTGGAAATTTAATTCTCTTTAATTTTACTTCATTCATTTTTTCTCTACGACGCACTGTTTTCAAGATAAATTTATTTTTTAAAAAATTATTTTCCGAAAATGGTGCATCCTAGAAAAAAATAATTAAGTACTTTATAGAAAATTAAATTCGACAATTTTATTTATTAAAGTTTTCTCTCATAAGAGACTTTTAATTATAAGGCATTTTTCCGGAGGTTACCACTTTACGCCCTTCAAGAAAATAAATTTTCAAAATCACATTTCCACGGTTTTTTTTACTCGGCGCTTGTAAATTCTGGAACGATTAGATAGAAACGATCAATCGGACACGTTCGTAAAACACAATAATTTATAGACTCTAAAAACTAAAGCGATTTATGCAATAATTTTGATGAAATTAAAGATTGCCGGCGTATAAAATGATTTATGGAAACAGAGTATTGCTGTTATTTACATTAATTGGTACATTTCGAATTTACATATTGATTGAAGACCAGTTTTTTATTGGTAAAATAAACTTGGGAATTTTTAACTTCCTTAAAGAAGTTATTGTGATACCCTCCGGTTTTTGGGGTCTTCCAGACCCTGGAGGGTCAAATCGAATCATTACCATCATTTCCGATCTCAACTTTGTCTGTGGTGCCGGCCGGCCGTCCGTAGAATATTTTCCGGAACACTTCACGGCCACAATTTTCAACCGATTTTCACCAAATCACCTTATATTTTTTAAGAATTTTTGGTGTAAAAAAATTATTTTTTAACATTAATTATCATTTTAGTAGGTAGGGAGAAATTTCATAATTCCACGCCTTACGAGGGACCTCTCATGGGCAAAAATCCCATTATTTCTACCTTGATATGTACCTACTTCAAAATTTTCGAAAAAAAAACTGAAAATTTTTCAAAAAAAAATCGTGGAAAATTTTTCAAAAAAAACTGAAAATTTTTCAAAAAAAAAACGTGGAAAATTTTTCAAAAAAAAAAAATCTACCTAAAACGTGGAAAATTTTTCCAAAAATAAAAAACTTAGAATTAAAAAAAAACTTCCCCCTCCCTTATACTTCTCCCCCTTATACTCCCCCTTATACTTCCCCTTATACTTTCCCCTCCTAAATTTTTTACTTCTCTTTAAGGAGGTTTTCGTTGGAAGTCTTCAAACTAGAACTTTTTTTTTTTAAAAGAAATATTTTTTGGTCGGTTCGAGTCCCCACCCGGCGGTAGCGGTCCCCAATTAGGCTCCTGTAATTTATTTGGTGGCCGCGAGAGGACAAGTCCCAAATGTCAACTACCGGTAAAAGAGGCCCTTGTTAGATTAACACCTACCTATCTATAAAACCAGTGAGGAATCTTTTTTGTCCGAGGGTCCTTTTTTTTCTCTCTCTTCGAATTTATACATGGGACCGAAATAAATACGTCCCCGCCCTTTCGAAAATCCACTATGTTCCCCCTAATGGTTTTTTTAATCAGACAAACAAACTGTTTGGAACACGAGTGTATTTTTAAGGTAACATCCTGTACTGTGGGACTCGGAATCCCCTTGATATCTCAACAAAAGATAGAAAGACAACTTAACGGAAGATGCTAATTGGCTAGGCAAATTAGATGCAGTAAAGGAAAAAAATGTTGGCACAACAATTCCTAGGTGCTGAGAGGTAGCGGGAATTTTAGGAACCAAAAACATAGTTTTTCTGAATTTTTGGGCGTTTAACTTCCTGAGCTATTGTGATACCCTCCGGGTTTTTGGGGAAGGGTCTTCCAGACCCGGAGGGTCAAATCGAATATTGATCTTTACCGATCTCAACATTGTCTGTGGTGCCGGCCGGCCGTAGCATTTTTTTCCGGAAACACTTTACGGCCACAATTTTCATCCGATTTTCACCAAATTTCTTTAGCCGGTGAAGAAGAATGTAAGGAGGGTGATTTTTGAATTTCGAAAATATGGCGGAGATAAGTCTGTTTGAAATTTTGAAAAATTCGCTGCGGCCGAACCGTGGCCCGATTTTCACCAAATTTTCACCAATTACTCCTTATATTTTTAAGAATTTTTGGTGTAAAAAAATTGCCACTTTTAATTATCATTTTTTTAGTAGGGAGAAATTTTATACTTCTACCCATTACGAGAGGCGCATCCCTAGGCCAACGAGCCCATATTTCTACCTGACACTTCGAAAATTTAGATAAAAAGAACTTTGAAAATTTTCATAAAAAAAAAAAAAAAAAAAAAAAAAAAAAAAAAAAAAAAAAAAAAAAAAGGAAAACCCGGAAAATTTTTCGAAAAAAAACTTAGAAAATTTTTGGAAATTTATTTATTTTGTGTTATACTACCCCTCACTTAAACTTCCCCTCCCATATACTTCCTCTCCTATGTTGATACTTCTTAAGGAAGTTTTCGTTGGAAGCTCTTCAACCAGTACTTTTAGTAGGGAGAAATTTTATACTTCTACCCATTACGAGAGGCGCATCCCTAGGCCAACGAGCCCATTATTTCTACTGACACTTCGAAAATTTTAGATAAAAAGAACTTGAAAATTTTCATAAAAAAAAAAAAAAAAAAAAAAAAAAAAAAAAAAAAGGAAAACCCGGAAAATTTTTCGAAAAAAAAACTTAAAAATTTTTGGAAATTTATTTTATTTTGTGTTATACTACCCCTCACGTAAACTTCCCCTCCCATATACTTCCCTCTCCTATGTTGATATTCTCTTTAAGGAAGTTTTCGTTGGAAGCTCTTCAAACAGTACTTTTAGTAGGGAGAAATTTCATACTTCTACCCATTACGAGAGGCACATCCCTAGGCAAAAGCCCATTTTCTACCTTGACACTATATAATTTCGAAAAAAAGAAACTTAAAAAAAATTAGAAATTATTATAAAAAAAACTTCGAAATTTGTCGAAGAAAAAAAAGAAAAAAACTGGAAAAATTTGTAAATAAAAAATCTGGAAAATTTTTCGAAAAAAAAAACTTCGAAAATTAAAAAAAAAACTAGAAAAATTAAAAAAAAAAAAAAAAAAAAACTTCCCCCTTTCATTCTTTCCCTCCTTTATACATCCCCTCCTTTATACATCCCCTCCTTTATACTTTCCCCTCCTTTATACTTTCCCTCCTTTATACTTTCCCCTCCTTTATACTTTCCCCTTTATACTTTCCCCTCCTTTATACTTCCCCCCACGTTATACTACCCCTTCCCAGATACTTTTCCTATATTGTTACTCTTTAAGGAAGTTTTCGTTGGAAGCTCTTCAAACCAGTACTTTTCTCTGTTTTTCCAGAGGATATTTTATTGGAGTTTTTGGCGTTTTTCTCAACACTTTTGGCCAGGAAATGCCTATTTTATCGGAATTTCGGGCGTTTCTGATCAAATATTGACAATATCTCAATGATAAATTAGTCAGGTTATACATCTGTACCTACTACATTCTAACAACATTTCACTCTAATCTGATTGTATACGCCTATTACATTTTTCGACCCCCCGAAACAATCATCATTAACAAGTGTAAAGAAGGGGATGAAATTGAGTATAGCGAGAGAAATGACCGGGGGAGTCGGAGGAGGTGAGAGACGGATGAATATTAATACGGAGTTTGTGAGTGTAATGGTCCGAAGAGAAATCTAATAAAGAGGAGAGAGGGAGAGGTTCTGATAGATGAGAGATTATGAGTGTCGGTTGCCACGCGTCCTTCTATTGCCTTTATTAAACGCCTTATCTCTTTTTCCTCGTCGACGCTGGATATGAATTCGACTAAGAACTTTAGGGTACGTTTTTCGCTCGTATTAATCATCGAAATGGGGGAATTCTTAATAAGCCCCTGAACTCAGATCCAAAGAGAAATTACCTACCTACTTTCATTCGAATTCGCCGCCATTTTTAAGGATATCCTGCAAATAAAAAACCAAATTGATTTTCTCGGCGGAGAAAAGAGGAAAAGTGCGTTTTTGTCCAAACACCAACAAAATGATCATATCGGGTTAGAAGGATGTTTCTAGGTTCTTATAACGAGGAAAAGTAAAACGAAATGATATAAGGAGGTTTTTCTAACACAAGACTCCCAAAAAAAAACCCAAAAAATAGGATAACAGAGATTTTAAGGTTTAAAGCACCAGGAAAACACCTAAAATTATTTAAAAGTTTTTCTTTAAATCAAAATCGTCATTCTTGTAACGAGGAAAAGTAAACAAAATCTGATAAAAAGGAGGTTTTGGTAACCTAAGACTCCCAAAAAACCCCAAAATAGGATAAACAGATTTTAAGGTTTAAAGCACAGGAAAACGCACCAGGAAAACACCTAAAATTATTAAATGTTTTCATAAAATCAAATCGCCATCAAACGAAATCTGATATAAAGGAGGTTTGTCTAACCCAAGACTCCCAAAAAACCCCCCAAAAAATAGGATAAACAGAGATTTTAAGGTTTAAAGCACCAGGAAAACACACCAGGAAAACACCTAAAATTATTTAAATGTTTTTCTTAAAATCAAAATCGCCATCAAACGAAATCTGATATAAAGGAGGTTTTCCTAACCCAAGACTCCCAAAAAACCAAAAAAAATAGGATAAACAGAGATTTTAAGGTTTAAAGCACCAGGAAAACGCACCAGGAAAACACCTAAATTTATTAAAATGTTTTTCTTAAAATCAAAATCGCCATCAAACGAAATCTGATATAAAGGAGGTTTGTCTAACCCAAGACTCCCAAAAACCCCCAAAAAATGGGATAAACAGAGATTTAAGGTTTAAAGCACCAGGAAAACGCACCAGGAAAACACCTATAATTATTTAAATGTTTTTCTTTAAATCAAAATCGTCATTCTTTAACGAGGAAAAGTAAAACGAAATCTGATATAAAGGAGGTTTTTCTAACCCAAGACTCCCAAAAAACCCCAAAAAATAGGATAACAGAGATTTTAAGATTTAAAGCACCAGGAAAACACCTAAAATTATTCAAAAATTTTTCTTTAAATCAAAATCGTCATTCTTATAACGAGGAAAAGTAAAACGAAATCTGATATAAAGGAGGTTTTTCTAACCCAAGACTCCCAAAAAACCCCAAAAAATAGGTAAACAGAGGTTTTAAGGTTTAAAGCACCAGGAAAACCCACCAGGAAACACCTAAAATTATTTAAATGTTTTTCTTAATCAAAATCGCCATCAAACGAAATCTGATATTAAGGAGGTTTTTCTAACCCCAAGACTCCCAAAAAACCCCCAAAAATAGGATAAACAGAGATTTTAAGGTTTAAAGCACCAGGAAAACACCTAAAATTATTTAAATGTTTTTTCTTAAAATCAAAATCGTCATCTAACGAAGGTTTTAAGCACCAGGAAAACACCTAAAATTAAAAGTCATCAAACGAAATCTGATATAAAGGAGGTTTTTCTAACCCAAGACTCTCAAAAAACCCCCAAAAATAGGATAAACAGAGATTTTAAGGTTTAAAGCACCAGGAAAACGCACCAGGAACACCTAAAATTATTTAAATGTTTTTCTTTAAATCAAAATCGTCATTCTTATAACGAGGAAAGTAAAACGAAATCTGATATAAAGGAGGTTTTTCTAACACAAGCTCCCAAAAAAAAAAACCCCAAAAAATAGGATAAACAAAGATTTTAAGGTTAAAGCACCAGGAAAACACCTAAAATTTTAAAAGTTTTTCTTTAAATCAAAATCGTCATTCTTGTAACGAGGAAAAGTAAACGAAATCTGATATAAAGGAGGTTTTTCTTTTTTTATTTTTTTTTTTTTTCAAAAAATAGGATAAACAGAGATTTTAAGCAACTAAAAGTTACAGAGGAAGAAGAATGAAAAAACGGATATTCCACGACGGTTTCGGCGTAATACGCCTCATCAGGTGGACTAATTCCTTATTTTTCATTCTACACTTTTTACTTGACTTTCAATAGACGGTATTATGGACTCTGCGGGAAGGTGGACAAACTATCCGTTTATACGGCACCCCCTCGTAAAAAAGTGATTTTAAGGTTTAAAGCACCTGGAAAACACCTAAAATTATTTAAATTTTTCCTTTAAATCAAAATCCGAGGGTGAATAAGGTGTCTCCTCGGTCGAAAGATGTTGGAAGAAGGGAGTCGTTGGCCGATGAGCCAAAAAACGAAAATTAGGTTTTTGATAATTAAAGAAGGAGGAAAATACCAAAACCGCATAGGAATCGACCTTTTGAAGGGCGTATTTACAGAAATTAAAAAAGTAGCAAATGAGGAGTGAAGAAAAAAACCGTTTTACGGGCTTTCTTTCAGCCGAGAAAACCTCTTTTGTCTCATTTTAAATGATTTCCTCGCTATACCGGCCGAGAAACTCCCTTTTGAAGTAGTTTTGGGCTTCAGCTACATTCTTAGACGAGAATGCCTTTTTACAGAATCTTTAGAAGTTTTTCTTGAGTTTTGTACACCTAATAAATAAAGATTGTAGGAAATTTATTTCTCTATAAATTTGTACTTAATTATTTTTTCTAGAATGCACCATTTTCGGAAAGTAATTTTTTTAAAAAGATTTATCTTGAAAACAGTGCGTCCTAGAGAAAAAATGAATAGATAGAAATTAAAGAAATTGAATTTTCAACAGATTTTTTTTGTGCATTTTTTCAATATCTGTAACGGTTTACGATTTACAAGCCTTTAAATTAACCTTCTTAATGGTTATACTTCAAAACCTTCTTACACGGAGAAGGTCATCTTTTGATGGACTTTAACGCCTAAAATGTTTAAAATTTTTAAAAAATGAACTACTAGGTGTACAAAATGAAACTCGGCTGAGTTTCATTTTGTACACCTAATAAAATACCCTTGGCGTGCGTATCATCTTCCTTAAAGAAGTTTTGTGATACCCTCCACGTTGGGTCCTTGTGGCAAAAATCCCTTTTTCTACCTTGATACTTAAAAAAATTTTCGAAAAAAAAAAAGTTGGAAAATGTAGAAAAAAAGCAATTTTTTGAAAAAAATAACAACTTACACAATTTAAAAAAAAGCTCCGAAATTTTTTAAGCAAATAAACTTCCCCTCTGTTATACTTCCCCCTCCTTTATACTTCCCCTCTTTAATACTTTCCCCTCCTATCTTTTTACTTCTATTAAGGAAGTTTTCGATGGAAGCTATTCAAACTAGGACTTTTTTCTGAGGGGGGACAACGACATTCTTTAACCGATTTTTAGAATTTCTCGATAGTATAAACGTCATTTTAGGCTGCTTTCCGCGTCTTTCTTTTATATGAGAAGAAGGACCCTCGATATGAAATGTAGGCACTTTTGCAATTGGCATTTTCAGCCATTTGGTGCCCATTTTTCTTTTTTTTTTTTGTTTTTTTTTTTGGGTTGTTCGTTTTATGGATAAATCTAGGATGATTTTTTTTTCAAATCATCTAGATTTATCCATAAAACGAACAACCCAAAAAAATCAGCGCTACTAGGATAAGAAAAAGAAGAGAAATAAAATTAATTTTTCTTTTTCTTATTACATGAGAAATTAAATCGCCTGACCCTGATGGTAGATGGCGAATCAAGAAATTAGTGACTTTTCGACAAATGGGTTCCGTGCCCGTCTGGATTTATCGTCTCGCCTCTCAACTTCTCCGTGGGCTATTTATTAAAAGCGGAGAAGGAAAAACCTTAACATGCAATAAAGAAGGTTTTTAAACGGTCAAGTTTAGATCAAGTTATTTTATAATTAAAGTCATGGTGCGACTTCGATCCAGCTTTACAAAGTGGGCCGGGTCCAATCAGTATGTTAATGGCTTTAAAGTCATTATATTACTCGGGTATAATTGATTTACGGCGGATGGATAATGTCCTACATCACACATCCAAAGACCTTTTTTTACTCGGTTGGATTCCTTTGATGTGTGGCTAAATAAACATATTTTGATTGGAACTCCGAACAAAGGCTCCCGACGCGCCGGATATCGAATTTTGTCCTTTTGTTTGGTATTCAATCTGTTTAAATTAAAAGAGGAAACGATTTTAAAATTAAAACTCGTTCGTCAAAATCATATTTGGATTTAGAGGAAACAAAAGGCATAATTGCCAAACTGTTGCCTTGACGACGGGGAATTAAGCGATTTTTCAGCGGTTAATCTCCTTTCTCTCTCGCTCTTTATCGATCATTCTCTTTCTCTCTCTCTCTTCTGAATCTCGCACGCCCTTTCACGCTTTAAGGGTGATCTATCAAAATCAGATTGCGGCTTCTCCGCCCTCGTCGTCCTCCCCGGCGATTATCACCCCGAATGAACACCACTTTAGGTCCTTGTTTGTTGCTAAAATAACCTTTCGAATTTAAGGCGGCGTTTTTTGAAGGAACTTAGTATTTTGGAACGTTTTTTAAAGGGATGGCCGGTGAGGACATAAGTTAGGAGTACAACGTTCGGCATCACGCATTTCACCATAAAACACTAAAAAATACTGGTTTGAAGAGCTTCCTCAAAGAGAAGTAACAATATAGGAGGGGAAGTATAGGGGGAAGTATATTGGAGGGGAAGTATAACGGAGGGGAGGTATAGTAGAGGGGGAAGGATAAGGGAGGGGGAAGTATGAGAGAACAAAAGTATAAAGGAGTGAATGAATAAGGAAGGGGGAAGTTTTTTTTTTCGAATAATTTGCCGGTTTTTTTTTTCAAAAAATTTCCGGTTTTTTTTCAAAAATTTTCCGGGTTTTTTTTCAAAAAATTTTCTAAGTTTTTTTTTAAGTTTCGGTTTTTTTCTTAAAATTTACCTGGTTTTCTTTTTTTTCCTTCCTTAAACAACTTCCTTAAAGAGAAGAAACAAAAACAAAAAAAAAAGAAACAAATATAAGGGAGGGGAAGTATATCGGTTGGGGAATTATAACGGAGGGGAAGTACAATGAAGGGGGATATAATAGAGGGGGAAGTATAACGAAGGGCGAAGTATAACGGAGGGGTAGTAACGGAGCGGAAAGTATAAAAGATGGGAAAGTTTTTTTTAATTTTTCATTTTTGAACATTTTTTAAAGTATCAAGGTGGAAATAATGGGATTTTCCCAAGGGAGGTCCATCTCGTAGCGGGTGGAAGAGTGAAATTTCTCCCTACTAAAATGATAATTAATGTTAAAAAAAAAATTATGATTTTTTTTACACTAAAAATTCGTAAAAAATATAAGGAGTTATTGGTGAAAATATGATGAAATCGGACCAACGGTTCGGCCGCAGGAAATTTTTAAAACTTCACACTGACTTATATCAGCCATTTTTTCGAAATTCAAAAATCGCATTCACCGGCTAAAGAAAATTTGGTGAAAATCGGTTTGAAAATGTGGCCTTTAAGTGTTCCAAAACGGACGGACGGCCCGACGGCACCACAGACAAAGTTGAGATCGGTAAAGATCAATTCCCCAAACCTTCCCCAAAAACCCAACGTCGAGGGTATCACAATAACTTCTTTAAGTTGAAATGCATTTCGACATAAAATGCATTATGTCTTATAGCGAAACGCAAGTTATTCAACCTCTTCTTTATGGTGAGATGCACGTTGAAATTCATTATGTCTAAAGTTTTCGACTTATTTCTTTATGTATGATTTTTATGGTAAACGGTAACTTTATCTGCTATTTTATGGTCAAAAGCATTATGGCAAACTTCATTATGTCGACATGTATGTATACACTCTTCGTGGAGTAAGGAAATTGGTTTTTGACTGTAAATCGTTCGAAAAAATTTCTACCTCTCTTGGGCAAAAATCCCATTATTTCTATCTTGAAACTTAAAAAAATTAAAAAAAAAAGCGCAAATTTAAACAAGAAAACCGTAAAATTAAAAAAAAAAAAACCAGAAAATTTAAAAAGTTGGAAAATATTCGGAAAAAAACTTAAAAACTTAAAAAAAAAAACTTCCCCCTCCGTTATACTTCCCTCTCCGTTATACAAACGTCCCTCTCCGTATACATACTTCCCTCTCCGTTATACATACTTCCCTCTCCGTTATACATACTTCCCTCTCCGTTATACATACTTCCCTCTCCGTTATACATACTTCCCTCTCCGTTATACATACTTCCCTCTTTATACTTCCCTCTCCGTTATACTTCCCCTTTATACTTCCCCTCTTTATACTTCCCCTTTTATACTTCCCCTCCTTTATACTTCCCCTCCTTTATACTTCCCTCCGTTTATACTTCCCCTCCTTTATACTTCCCCTCCTTTATACTCCCCTCCTTTATACTTCCCCTCCTTTATACTTCCCTCTCCGTTATACATCCCCTTCTTTATACTTCCCCATCCTATATTTTTAAGAAGTTTTCGTTGGAAGCTCTTCAAACTAGTAAGAAACTTTATTTCTCTGTTGATTTTTATGAATCGTAAGACCATTTTATGAGAGTAATTTCTGAATTTAATTCTACATTTGATCCAAGCTCGAAGTTGAAAAGATCCCAATCGAGATTTTTCCACCGCGAAGTCAAAGTTTCGATCTTCGGATAAGAGAAAATTATTCGAGCGACCTCAAGCCTTTCTCTTTCACTTTATGACTTCGTGTCTTTTAAGAGTATAATTGAAAAACGCCATTCTTCTAAAAAAAAAAAGAAGTTGAAAAAGAGAGGGAATTGATTTTTTTTCTTTTATTTTTTTACAACCTTCTTCGTCGAGACTCCTGATAAGTAAATTCCTTCCTTTTTTTTACAAGATTTTAGATAAAAGACGCGTGTAATTTTATTGAGAGTTAAAAAAAGCAAGTGACATTTCGATTTTAAAAAAATTGCATAGGAACGAAAAATCGAGAGAGAAAATTAATTAAAAAGAATTTTTAATTAAATTAAGGGTATCGTTTTTTATAATTGGGAGGCGGCTCCATTATTTTGGAAATGACTCAATTCGTTTTGGGTGTGCGCGCGGATTAGGGCTTCCGCGGCGAAGGACGGGGATGGGGAGCTCGGAGGATTTGAAAGTCGTTTCTATTCAATCAGCCGTTATCGCTCCTAGGGGGCCCGTTAATGGCTATATTAAACCTTAAAAACACTTTCCAGAATCCTAAACCTAATTAGCTTCCTGGAATTTTGTTCTCGTTAGCGACACGAAAAATTGGTCCTCACTCGCCACCGTTTCTTTTGAGAAAAAGGTTCCCTTTTTTCGAATTCCGCCTTAATTAAAAAATCCATTTCGTCCCAAGAAGAACAAAAATTAATTGATTTCTATTGTTTTAACTATTTAATATAGTAATTATTGAAAAAGAACGTATTACAGTCAAAAACCAATATCCTTACTCCACGAAGAGTGTATAAAGTGAAACTTCCCAATAACGGACACTCCTGGGGACCGGAAATTTGTCCGCTATATAGAGGTGTCCGCTTTTCGGAAAATAGGAAAAAAAACTTTTGAAAAAAATGAAAAATGAAGTTTAATTTCTGATTAGGAAAACATAATATGTATTATTACATACTATATACGATATTACATATGTACATACATATTAAAAATAAAAAATTTAACTTTTAAAAAGTCGGTAATTTGAAGTGAAGTCAAGAGTATAACTGAATTTTATAAATAAAAGACATGGCGAGGGACAAAAAGGGATTAACTAAGGTCAAAGATCATAAGTAAGATGCAAAATGTAAAAAAAACTCTAGAACAACAGAATGTCAATAAACTTTGTCCTTGAAAAAACGTGCTGTCCGCTTATAGGAGACTTTAGGGGTAAAATTGAATTTTTCAGGCTGTCCGCGTCCGTTATTGAGAGTGTCCGCTTTATAGAAATATTTAGAATACCTTTTCCTATGTTTTAACGCCGCGCCGGGGAATCAGAATTTGTCCGTTGAAGGGAGATGTCCGCTTTTAAGAGGTGTCCGCTTTTAAGAGGTGTCCGTTAAGGGAAGTTTCACCCATACATGTCGACATAATGAAGTTTGCCATAATGCTTTGACCATAAAATAGCAGATATTAAAGTTACCGTTCACCATAAAAATCAAACATAAAGAAATAAGTCGAAAACTTAAGACATACTGAATTTCAACATGCATCTCATCATAAAGAAGAGGTTTCCCCTCCGTAATACTTTATTTCCTTTATACTTCCCCTCCGTTATACTTCTCCTCCCTTATACTTCCACTCTCTAATACTTTCCCCTCCTTATACATCCCCTCTAATACTTTCCCCTCCTTATACTTCCCTTTCCTTATACTTCCCCTCTCTAATACTTCCCCTCCCTTATACTTCCCCTTTCCTTATACTTCCCCTCTCTAATACTTTCCCCTCCCTTATACTCCCCTCCTTTATACTTCCTTCTCCGTTATACTTCCCCCTCCTATATTTTAACTTTTCTTAAGGAAGTTTTCGTTGGAAGCTCTTTAAACTAGTATTTTTTGTTGAAAAAACTGCTATCTAAACTGCGTAGAGATTGCCAAAATAACAAGATGAGTTTTTGTAAAAACAAAATTAGGTACTATGATTTTTAGTGCTCAAATATAGGAAACTAAGTTTAGTGTCGACAGTGCTGCGATCTCTTGTATAATAAAGAACGTAGTTATGATTCACCTTAATTTCACTTCCGCGTTTTCTACTAAATTATGCAATTTGAAACATTTTTTATTCCAATAACTCTATAAGTGATTAAAAATTGATCTTTGCTCTTTACTTTTCCTGTCTCACGATCTTTTATTTTATTAAAAAATTATTCATACAGGTGTACCCTGAAAGCATTGTTTTCTCGATGACTAACCACCGCTTAGCACCTGTGTTAATTTTAAGTCGTGTCCCACCCATTCGCGTATTTAATACTTGAAAAAATTTATGAAAAATTCATAAGGGTATTTTTTTTTCAAACCTAAGAAAGACAAATAAAAATACTATGAAATATGTTAATTGAGTATTTTCTTTGAAAATATCAAAGATCACGAGTGTGACGTAAAGGAATTATTAGGTGTAAAAAGCAGGGTAAATTTGAATTTGTAGATTTTAGCCGAGTTTCATTTTGTACACCTAGTAGTTCATGTTTTCAAAATTTTAAACATTTTAGGCGTTAAAGTCCATCAAAAGTTGACCTTCTCCGTGTAAGAAGGTTATTGAAGTATAACTATTAAGAAGGTTAATTTTTAAAGGCTTGTAAATCGTAAACCGTTACAGATATTGAAAAAATGCACAAAATAAAATCTGTAGGAAATTTATTTTTCTTTAATTTTTATTTTATTCATTTTTTCTCTAGGACGCACTGTTTCAAGATAAATTTACTTTAAAAAAGAATTATTTTCCGAAAATGGTGCATCCTAGAAAAAAATAATTAAGTACAAAAGATAATTAAATTTCCTACAATTTTTATTTATTAGGTGTACAAATGAAACTCAGCCACAGGGTAAATTTGAATTTTGTAGATTTTAGCCGAGTTTCAGTAGACCTAGTAGTTCATTTTCTCAAAATTTTAAACATTTTAGGCGTTAAAGTCCATCAAAATTTGACCTTCTCCGTGTAAGAAGGTTATTGAAGTATAACCATTAAGAAGGTTAATTTTTAAAGGCTTGTAAATCGTAAACCGTTACAGATATTGAAAAAATGCACTAAATAAAATCTGTTGGAAATTTAATTCTCTTTAATTTTTATTCTATTCATTTTTTCTCTAGGGCGCACTGTTTTCAAGATAAATTTATTTAAAAAAAATTATTTTCCGAAAAGGTGCATCCTAGAAAAAAATAATTAAGTACAAATTTATAGAAAATTAAATTTCCTACAATTTTTATTTATTAGGTGTACAAAATGAAACTCAGCCACTGAGTAAATTTGAATTTTGTAGATTTTAGCCAAGTTTCATTTTGTACTAATAATTGCGTAAGCATCAGTTGAGGATTTCTTTAATAGATTGCGCTAAAGTTACTTGGAAAGTTTTTTTTGTGACTAATGTATATAGAATTACAGTTCTGTAATTAGGTAAATGATGTATCAATAGAAGAGGATTCAAAGTAAGGGGATATCTCAGGGAACATTACGTAAATCCCTCTTTGAACGTAATTAACATTGAATGGCGTTTTCGGACCGGTGGAGTCGTATTTACCATAATGGACTCATGTTGTAATATTAACAAGATGGCCGCACTCTATTCCAATAGATAACCCAAGGAGAGGCTCCCGCAGGTGGCGAAAAGGGAATCCTTCTGCTCAGACGAGTAATGAATAGAAATGGCCTAATTCCGAGATGGAAGTCCGTAATGCGATTTCTAGAGTGGAGGACAGATTTGCACCTTCTTCTCTCTCAATTCAAGAAGCATTAGCGGACTACAGAATATATTTTACTCGATCTTATTTGATAAATAAAGCATGAAAACCGCACTTTTAATTGGCTACTAACAAAAACTGCCTTTCAGAATCTCCAAAATCACTCCAAAGTAGAAATAAAAAGAAAATTAAAATTCCAAAAAAATATTCCCGACGCACGAATTGATTTCTCCGCTAAAAGCTCTTCTCCATTCTATCCCTTGAAATTGATTAACTTGTTGTCCGATATATTTATGAGGACAGAAAAGTCATTTGAAGATCGCCGCTGTAAAAACCGGCCCCCATTCGATAGGACAAACGGATTCCGAAATAAAAGAAATTCCCCATTATAACCTCGGTTTAAAAAAAAAAAGTTTTATTAAGATATAAAATTTAATGTCAATTTGCCTATTTTTGCATTTTGAAAAATTTTCCATTTTGGACTTAATTTTTTTCAATAATGACCTCTTTATCTCTTCCCACTTAAAAATGGATCCCGCGGGGAGAATAATTGAATGCCTACCGCATACAGGATAGTAGCACATTCTTTCCGTAATCATTTTACGCCCGGCGCCCTCCCTCCGGCCATTTCTCAAAAGCCTCTTCTCCAAGAAGCCGAACAAATTAAATTATTTCCGCCTCTAAGTGGTACTAAATCATATCGATGTCTAAACTAACCTTTAATCGATCCTTTTTAATTTCTTTTTTATCATCCGAATCACCTTTTATTGTCTTTAATTGTTTTTGAAAAATAGAAAGGTTGGCGTTAAGTGGGCCCTCATACAATTTAATATCTTTGATCAAAGTTTAAAATTAAAAGAAAATTGATTGGCGCCAAAATAGGTTCGGGTAACACTGTTATTCTGAACGGCGCGCGCGATAGGGATGGGACATCGAAACAAAAATATCGATATTGGTATCGGAACCAATATCGGAAGGAAGTATCGATGGCAATATTATATCGGGCTTGAAATATAAATATATCGATATTTGAAAAAATGTATTAACTAACGCCGTTTGCTATTCACTATCAAAATCCAATACCTATTATTTTAACATATGAGCGCGCCCGGGGGCGTGAAGATAAATCCACATAGTTTCCAAATATAAAAAAAATTGATAAGTGCGATGAAACAGTTAGGAGACGGTACCGGTACCGGTAAACGGGGGTACCAAATACCTTATCAATGCTGCCAATACAATTCAGTTTCCAAACAATCCTAACCCAAGCGAAAGGATTTCAATTTGACTTAGTATCTTTTAATATCAATTTTTCTTTTTTCTTTAAATTTTAAATAGAAATTAGAAATATCGACTATCGTACCAATAATATCGATATTATAAAATATCGGAAGGTACGATATCGATGGGAAAATATCAGATATCGGAAGGGAAATATCGATATTCCGATAATATCGACTCTCGATACCCATGCCTAGCGCGATAGCCTTCTTGAAGGCTATACTAACAGATATCGAAGGGAAATATCGATATTCCGATAATATCGACTCTCGATACCCATGCCTAGCGCGATAGCCTTCTTGAAGGCTATACTAACGTAGCCTTTTCGTTAAACCCTGTTGCTTTGTTTTTCTCTTCGAATTCCTCAGCAATTTGAAAAGCATCGTTGTATTGAAAAAAATATGACATAAACATTGCTTTTTTTCGTTTTGACTTGTGAATCAAAAAATTCCTCAGAAAGGATCAATAATAGGTGAATGGTGAGTCGACTTTTTGTTTTTTGAGTTTTCAGTTTCCATTTCAGGTTTGCCAGTCTATTGGCCTTCGCTAAAAATGCGAAAATTTATGACTTTGTAGCGCCTTTAAAATCTAATTTTTGGGGTAAGCATTTTAGGATAGCAATTTCCAGTATGCCCACTAAACTTCATAACATTTTGCGTTTTCTATCGAAAAACAATCTGTTCCCGTCTTATTGAATTTCCTGGAATTTTGGGGAGTTTACGACAGAATTTGGTTTTTATTTGGTTTAATAAATAAAAATAGTAGGAAATTTAATTTTCTATAAATTTGTACTTAATTTTTTTTTCTAGGATGCACCATTTTCGGAAAATAATTTTTTTTAAAAATAAATTTATCTTGAAAACAGTGCGTCCTAGAGAAAAATGAATAGAATAAAAATTAAAGAGAATTGAATTTCCAACTGATTTAATTTAGTGCATTTTTTCAATATCTATAACGGTTTACGATTTACAAGCCTTTAAAAATTAACCTTCTTAATGGTTATATTTCAATAACCTTCTTACACGGAGATGGTCAACTTTTGATGGACTTTAAAGCCTAAAATGTTCACAATTTTGAAAAAATGAACTACTAGGTACAAAATGAAACTCGACTAAAATCTACAATATTCAAATTTACCCTGTGGCTGAGTTTCATTTTGTACACCTAATAATTCTAGAAGATTCTCCTAGATTGCGTTAGCGCTGGATGACGTAATTTCTAGTTTTCAAGGTCACCTGTTTTATCAACAGAAAGAGCAAAATGATGGGAAATGTCGAGGTGGAAAAAAAGTTGGTATTGAATTAAAAGAAATAAAAAACAAATCAAAGGTTGACAAACTAGAAAGACTGAGACTAATTTTCTAGAATGTCAAACAAGATCTGAAGAACGTTTAGTCGGATAAAAAAAAATGTCACCCAATTCCTGTAAAGACATTTTATAAAAAAAGAAGGAAAAAAAAACTTGACTACCGTAACTTCAACGGTACTGATGAAGATGTCATAATACCCGACAATCTTTTCGATCAGCTGAATAATCCCGACGAGTTTAATACTCGTAAAAATATCAATTTTAAGAGGCTGAGCGAGAATGATTCGTTCCCCCTTCGGGACCGTTTAATTGACATGTCCCTACACCGTCCTCGCCGTAAATGGACGTCCAGAATCCGAGAGTTGATAAATCAGGTTCGGACTCCTCCTAATTGGACGACGTTATAAAATTATAAACAAGGCTGAATGGGGTTCGAAAGTAAAGCCCGGAGAGGGGTGGAGGAGTAGGACGTTAATTTATAAATTGCCTCGCGCTAATTGCCCTTGCTTAGTTTTACGGGTTCCCGCCAAAAAAAAAAACCGGCATGGCTGCTTTTTAATTAAAAATCCCCCTCTAGCTTCTGGGCAATAAAATTATAATTACATGTTGTTAAAAAGATATACAGTAGCTGATTTATTTGGCGCCGGAAGTTATTTAATTTATACAATTTTTTTTAATAATAAAAAAAATTAAATAAAGATTCTTAAAATCAAAGTTAAAATCTAAAAGGATAGTAGATTACAAGATTTATATTTAAAAAATTATCTATGGACATTTAGGACTTATCTTGCTGAAGATAAAAAAAAGAGGAAAAGTGAATTTTTTTCAAAGCATTTGGATATAAAAACATTTGTCTTATGCAATCTCAGGTAGATTCGTATCTAAGTACTGGTTTGTAGAGCTTCCAACGAAAACTTCCTTAAAGAGAAGTAACGATATAGGAGGGGGAAGTATATGGGAAGGGGAAGTATATAGGAGGGGGACGTATAACGGAAGGGACGTAAAACGGAGGGGGAAGTATAACGGGGGAAGTATAGGGAGGGGAAGTATAACGGTGGGAAGTATATGGGAGGGGAAGTATAACGGAGGGGGAAGTATAACGGGGGAAGTATAACGGGGAAGTATAGGGAGGGGAAGTATAACGGAGGGGGAAGTATAACGGGGGGAAGTATATGGGAGGGGAAGTATAACGGTGGGAAGTATATGGGAGGGGAAGTATACGGAGGGGGAAGTATAAGGGAACGAAAGCATAACGAAGGAAGGGAAAGTAGAAATGAAGGGGAAGAATAAGAATGGGGAAAGTTTTTTTGAAAAGTTTTTTTTTTTTTTTGAAAAATTTTCCAAGTTTTTTATTCGAAAAATTTCCCAGTTTTTTTTTAAATATTTTTTTTAATTTTATTTTTAATTTTTTTTGCTCAGAACTCAATAAAACAGGTGTTTTACACCATAAAATCGAGGAAAATGATCTAAAACTCATTTAATAGAGCGTTCAACGCTCAAAACACGATAAAACGGGTGTTTTTACACCATAAAACCGAGGTAAATGATCCAAAACTCATATAAAAGAGTGTTCAACGCTCAAAACACGATAAAACGGGTGTTTTTACACCATAATCAAGGTAAATGATCCAAAGCTCATTTAAAAGTGTGATCAACGCTCAAAACTCAATAAAAGGGGTGTTTTTACACCACAAAATCGAGGAAAATGATCTAAAACTCATTTAAAAGAGCATTCAACGCTCAAAACACGATAAAACGGGTGTTTTTACACCATAAATCGGGTAAATGATCCAAAACTCATTTAAAAGAGTGTTCAACGCTCAAAACTCAATAAAACGGGTGTTTTTACACATAAAAATCGGGGTAAATGATCCAAAACTCATTAAAAGAGTGTTCAAAGCTCAAAATGGGTGTTTTTACACCAAAAAATCGATAAAAACTTTCGCTTTTTGGGCCTGGAAGTAGGTATAGAATGATGCTTGTATACTAGAGGTGGATGTGTTGGCCAAAAACTACAGAACGTATTCTTTTTTCTTCTGATTTTCAGGCTCATTGATGATCATTCTAGAAAAACCCATTCTTCCCGACTTTAACGACGGTTTTTCGGACCATAAACTCCCATTTTACCAAGTTTGGGGCTTTCTAGTCAGGAGGAAAACCGAGGAACTTCGGTTTTTTAAAATATTTTTTTTAATTTTAATTTTAATTTTTTTTCTTCAATTTTTTTTCTGAATTTTTTTTTTTTTTTTTTTTTTTTTTTTAATTTTTAAGTTCTTTTTTCGAAAATTTTTGCAAGTGTCAAGGTAGAAATAATGGGCTCTTTAGCCTAGGGATGTGCCTCTCGTAATTGGTAGAAGTATGAAATTTCTCCCTACTTAAAAAAATTTTTTTTAGCCTCTACAAAGCAGATTTGTAAGGGAAACACCCAAAAAACATAGTTTTTTAAGAATTGAAAAAAACGAGAAAAACGCTATAATTGCTGCTTTTGTGTTTGTACGAATTATCGGTCCAGCTGTTTCTGAGAATCACGGTATAAATGGCAGTTCGTGCAAAACATTGGGATCCGGTTGTGTTTTTAGCATTTTATTTACTTTTATGGTTGTTAGGTATGTGTAATTTAATGTTAGGGTAACATCTTGAAATGAATAGGATCGGATGTTGAAAAGGCTGCGGCCCCACCTCGGTCATTTATTTAGTGGGCACAAAGGTCGGTAGCGGGACAAGCTATAGAGTTGTCCTCGACGATAGCATCTCGGACGGGGGAGAAGAGGACTCCTGGTGCCCCCCCTTATAAGTCGAACCGGCTAAGACACGATTTGTTCATCGCCCAACTCCACCTACGGAATTAACATCTTTTCTAAATCAGGTAAAAAGACGATCCCCCGAAAATGCTAACAGGAGAGGAAATTTTCCTTTCGCCAAAGATTCAGATTTGCAGAACAGATATTTGGTGATGCGATTGGTGAGATCTAAAGCAATGAGGCCCTATCCAAACGTATGGTTTTTCCTTTGGCGTCATAGCTCATCAGCGAGCTTAGCTTTTGGGGCTCAAGTTTTCAGTGGGCTGGGGTTTCAGAAGGATTGTAAAAAAGCCTTCATTTTACTAAACCAATAATGGAGGAAGAATGACTGTGATAACGGGTATCTCACGACGCGTTTCGGCTTAAAAAGCCTCGTCAGGTGAGCTATTATCTCTATCACAATCATTCTTCTTTTCACTGTGAACCTGTCATAAAATTTGAAAAACCAATAATGAGGTGGTGAGTGGCTCTATCTCTTGGAGAACGGTGGCGGCGGTTAGCTTCCGTGGAGACGGTTAGTTTCCAGCTTCCCGCTGTGTCTACTAATTCCTTCAGAGATGGGGTTCACATTGAAATGAAGAATGATTGTGATGGAGGGAATAGCTCACCTGACGAGGCTTTTAAAGCCGAAACTTCGCCGAAACAGCGTTCAACGCTCAAAACACGATAAAACGGGTGTTTTTACACCATAAAATCGAGGTAAATGATCCAAAGCTCATTGAAAAGAGTGTTCAACGCTCAAAACTCGATAAAACGGGTGTTTTTACACCATAAAATCGAGGTAAATGATCCAAAGCTCATTTTAAAGTGTGTTCAACGCTCAAAACTCAATAAAAGTGGTGTTTTCACACCACAAAATCGAGGAAATGATCTAAAACTCATTTAATAGAGCATTCAACGCTCAAAACACGATAAAACGGGTGTTTTTTACACCATAAAACCGAGGTAAATGATCCAAACTCATTAAAATGAGTGTTCAACGCTCAGAACTCAATAAAACGGGTGTTTTTACACCATAAAATCGAGGTAAATGATCTAAACTCATTTAAAAGTGTGTTCAACGCTCAAAACTTCTGAGCAGGAGTTTCAAGCCAGCTTCAAACTGTGGATGGAACAAAGCTAATATTAGGGCTACTATAACTTTATAAGGGGTGTTTTTACACCATAAAATCGTGGTGAATGATCCAAAGCTCATTGTAAAGAGTGTTCAACGCTCAGAACTCGATAAAACGGGTGTTTTTACACCATAAAATCGAGGTCGATGATCCAAAACTCATTTAAATGAGTGTTCAACGCTCAAAACTTGATAAATCGGTGTTTTACACCATAAATCGAGGTAAATGATCCAAAGCTCATTTAAAAGAAGTAAAATGAAGAATGATTGTGATAGAGGGAATAGCTCACCTGACGAGGCTTTTTAAGCCGAAACTTCGCCGAAATAACGTTCAACGCTCAAAACACGATAAAACGGGTGTTTTTACAACATAAAATCGAGGTAAATGATCCAAAGCTCATTTAAAAGTGTGATCAACGCTCAAAACTCAATAAAAGGGGTGTTTTTACACCACAAAATCGAGGAAAATGATCTAAAACTCATTTAATAGAGCATTCAACGCGATAAAACGGGTGTTTTCACACCATAAAATCGGGGTAAACGATCCAAAACTCATTGAAAAGAGTGTTCAACGCTCAAAACTCGATAAAACGGGTGTTTTTACACCATAAAATCGAGGATCCAAAGCTCATTTTAAAGTGTGTTCAACGCTCAAAACTCAATAAAAGGGGTATTTTTACACCACAAAATCGAGGGAAATGATCCAAAACTCATTTAAAGAGTGTTCAACGCTCATAACTCGATAAAACGGGTGTTTTTACACCATAAAATCGAGGTAAATGATCCAAAACTTATTAAAAAGAGTGTTCAAAGCTCAAAATGGGTGTTTTACACCAAAAATCGATAAAAACTTTTCGATTTTTGGGCCTGAAAGTAGATATAGAATGATGTCATTCTTCCTCCATTATTGGTTTAGTAAAATCAAGTTTCTTGTGGAATACCTACGCTATAAAAATTAGAATATCAAAGCCTTCATTGTTGACCATAAAATGCTGATGCTGATTGTTCCTTGTATTATAGAAGAGTATCTCACTTGTTTGCCTTACCGCTGCCACCAGTTTTAGTTTCTTGATTGTTTTTAAAGGGAGATTCAATTTTTTCAGAATTTTTTTTTATCTTAAAGCATTTCCGCATCCATAAAATTCCTCTTCTACAGGAATAAAATTATCAAGTCCTTTTTTTTAAAATCTAAGATATTTTTTTGATTTAAAACACGACAAGGTTGTATATTAATCTCGAAGCTCGGGAGAGAATTAAGTCATAAAAATTACCGATAAGGGAAAAAATACCGGCGGAATTATAATCAAGAAATAAAATTCCGAGCATAGTTGTTTTTCTGAAATGGGCGGCGAGGAGGGGGGGACGTCTGGGACGGGAGCCGTTGGATTCTTGGTGGACCCAGTGGGGAACGGGCCGTTTTACTGCCCGTAAAATTTAATTAATTAATTCAATCTTCATACGAGGAGAAACTGGACGAAAATGTCAAAAGAGCAATAATCCGGGCTTCCAGCTTTCTTTTCCAATATCCAAAATCAGTCGACGAGCGGCAGAGATGGGCAAAATCTTAATCATGAAGTCATGAATATGATTAAGATTTTATTTTGGTTGTTTTAGGGTGACTATTCAAAAAAAAAAAAAAAAAAAAAATTAAGATTTTAAATCATAGGAATATTTTTCTGTGATTAAGAATAAGATTAAAATCACACTCACGAGTATGATTAAGAATAAAATCTTAATCACAGGAAATCTGTGATTGAACTCTTAATCACAGGAAATCTGTGATTAATCTCAGGAAGTCTGTGATTAATCATAGGAAAATTATGATTAATCATTGGAATCTGGGATTAATTAAGGAAAAAGCTTGATCAATCATCAGAAAGATTGTGTAATCACAGGAATCTGTGATTATTGTCACCTCAGATCACAATTTACTCTCAATAACTAAAAACTCAAAATCTATCAATTTCAAAAATTCCAAAATTTTAATTTTAAAACTCCAAAAATTTATAATATTGACAAAACAAAATTTTTGAAAAATAAAATGTACAATATGGATTATTAATTGTTATGGTAGTTCAACTGAAGTTTGCTTATTATTTATGAATTATAAATAATGGAATTAATGGGATAATTTTATACCGTCTAATGAAAGTCAAGTAAAAAGTGTAGGAGAATGAAAACTAAGGAAATAGTCCACCTGATGAGGCGTATTACGCCGAAACCGGTCGTGGAATATCCGTATTTTTCATTCTTTCTCCCTCTGTAACTTTTAATAGCAATAATTTCATACTTTACGCTTTAATTAATTTTGACAAACCAAAATATTTGAAATGTCAAATCTACAACACTTTAACTTCTTTAAGGAAGTTAAAAAGGCCAAGCAAAGTGAATACATTTTTTAAAAAACCAAAAAAAATTTCTAGTTTTTCAAGTTTAAAGCCTTTTTTTTAGCTTGAATAATCCATATTGTACATTTAATTCTAATGATTAATCATTATTTCCTATGATTAATCACAGATTTCCTGTGATTATGAGTTTAATCTCAGATTTCCTGTGATTATGAGTTTAATCACAGATTTCCTGTGATTATGAGTTTAATCACAGATTTCCTGTGATTATGAGTTTAATCACAGATTTCCTTGATTATGAGTTTAATCACAGATTTCCTGTGATTATGAGTTTAATCACAGATTTCCTGTGATTATGAGTTTATTCTTAATCATACTAGTGACTGTGATTTTAATCTTATTCTTAATCACAGAAAAATATTCCTATGATTTAAAATCTTAATCATATTCATGAATCATGATTAAGATTTTGCCCATCTCTGCGAGCGGTAAAGCCTCTTTGAAGTTTAACTAATTTTTCATGATTTGCCAAACACTGAAATTAAGAGGTCGAATTTTACAAGAAGCCTGAAAATGATCTCTTATGTAAATCAAAAACTGTCAAGCCGTGAAGGTTGTGAAGAACGGGGGAAATGCTAGATGATTAATGACCCATCGGAGAATGAAGTACGCGTAATTAATAACCATCTGCGCCCTCTAATTATCTAAACCCGTGATTTCTTTCCCGAGTGGGCACTTGATGTCTTGATACTGGGAGCGACTGATGAATTACTTTTAATAAACAACCCGCGGCGAACCCCGAGACAAGTGTTTACCCAAACGAGAGCTACTTTGTCCCTGATATCTTCATTTTGATACTTCAACAATAGGATTTTAGTTTCTTACAATCTATTAGCTTTGTTCCAACCGCAGTTTGAAACTCCTGGAGCATGCGGATGGATTTGGACTTCAGATTTGACGGACAAACGATTCGTACGACGTCAAGTTTGACGTCCAAATCCTTCTGAGCATGCTCGACTTTGAAAAAAAAAGAAAGTTTTTTTTTTTGGGGGGGGGGGGGCGAGAAGACTAGGAAAGGTCCAGAAACCGTGATTTTAAGTTTAAAAATCGAGGAAAATGACCTAAAACTTGATATTGACCATAGACGCCGTTTTATGCTAAATTACTCAGTAAAAGGGGTGTTTTTACACCATAAAATCGGGGTAAATGATCCAAAACTCATTTATAAGAGTGTTCAACGCTCAAAACTCGATAAAACGGGTGGTTTTACACCATAAAAATGGGGTAAATGATCCAAAACTCATTTAAAAGTGTGTTCAACGCTCAAAACACGATAAAACGGGTGGTTTTACACCATAAAAATGGGGTAAATGATCCAAAACTTATTAAAAAGAGTGTTCAACGCTCAAAACTCGATAAAACGGGTGTTTTTACACCATAAAATCGAGGTAAATGATCTAAAACTCATTTAATAGAGCGTTCAACGCTCAAAACTCGATAAAACGGGGTTTTTACACCATAAAATCGGGATAAATGATCCAAAACTTATTAAAAGAGTGTTCAACGCTCAAAACTCGATAAAACGGGTGTTTTTACACCATAAAACCGAAGTAAATGATCCAAAACTCATTTAAAAGTGTGTTCAACGCTCAAAACTCGATAAAACGGGGTTTTTACACCATAAAATCGAGGAAAATGATCCAAAACTCATTAAAATGAGTGTTCTACGCTCATAACTCAATAAAAGGGGTGTTTTTACACCATAAAATCGAGGAAAATGATCTAATACTCATTTAAAAGATAGGATTTTAGTTTCTTACAATTGTTATATTTAGCTTTGTTCCGCACTTTGAAACTAGTTTATAACTCCTGTAGCATTCGGAGGATTTGGACTTCAGATTTGACGGGCAAACGATTCGTACGACGTCAAGTTTGACGTCCAAATCCTTCTGAGCATGCTCCAGGAGTTTTAAACCAGTTTCAAACTGTGGATGGAACAACGCTAATATTATTGCTATTGCTTGTTGAAACAATACTTCTTTAGCGGTGCCACATTTTTCACTCATAGAGGTATATGGGACCAGAAGAGTAAGGTCTCCTACTCCCAAAAGTTTTCTTTGGGAAGAAGGAATAAAAAAAAAAGGGAACTTTCCTGCTGATTAAATTATATGTTTTTGAAAAGAGATCGTCAAAACCTACAAAATGACTTCCGGTTTTTTTGAAAAAATTTTTTTAGTCGACAAGTAAGTTAATAATTTTTCCAAAGGAAAAACTTTTTAAGAAAAACTGCTTCTAAGGCCGGCTAGGTATTTACAAAATAAAGAGAACGAGATTTTGTAAATAAATTTCCGATGATTTTTAGTTCTGAAATATAGGAAACTAATTTTAGGGGAGAAAGTGCTGCCATCTTTTGTTTTTGAAACAAAATGTTCCGTAGGTATGATCCTCCTTAAGATAAAGGGTTTCCGGGTTGAAATGAATTTTTAAAACCCCTTTCCTTACTCCTGAGATTTGAAAAATTGGTAACTGGCCAACAAACTATAAGGTATTCAAAGTATTTTTAACGAAAAGGGTAGTTTTAACTAAAGGTTCAATTTAAAATCGGTGAACAATTTCTTGAAGTTTTAGCATCGCAGACGGTAATCACTCAGAAATTTTAATTGGGTTCGAATTAAATAAATGGAAGGGAAGAAGGAAAAAAAGGATTTTCTTATACAAGTTGTTATAAAGTTCCTTTTAGGTCGAGTATTAAATAAAGAAGGGGGGTATCTAGTTGGTAGGTAAGTCTTCAAAATAAACAACTCCGAGTCGAAAAGACAAGACAATGGTGGCTCTGGAAGGATAAGAAATTCTAACTGGAAGCCGGTCATTTATACACATATATCAATGGTGAATCCCACTCTTAATACGGTTTGAGTCTAAACTAACGAGTTATACACAATAGGGGTCTCGAATTAATTCGGCGTTTTCGCTGCGAAATAAAAAGGGACGGAAATAACGTTTTGACTATTGTCTGCGACAAATTAAATCCAATTAGTGAGGAATGGTGAAATCGGAATTCGGTGATTCGGGGGTAATTTTACATCGGAGAGAGTGAGACTATAAAAAAGACTGGGAGGCTGAAAAACTAAAAACGAAGAATGAAAAAAAAGTGAGCCTAATTAATTAGCGGGATGTTGTTGGAAGGCTCTTTCACAGACCTCTGTCAAAACCAGATTCTTAGAAATAAAAACCTTATATCTTAACCATCGATCTGAGTATTTGACCCTTTCCCCAACTACCTAATCCCAAATTGTTCCTTTCCCGTACAAGGAATGACAAGAAATCTCGTCTGAATAAAAACTACTGTCCGCTCTGAAGAAATAAGGCGTGTAGGAGCCCAAAAAACCTCATTGTAACCGGTTTTTTTTTACAATTTCTTTCAGAAAGATTTTCGGGCGTTTTTCTCGGTTTTATGGCTGAAAAAACCCCGGTTTCCTCGATTTTTTTGCGCTTTTATTGGTTTTAGACCTTATATTAGGTGTACATAATGAAACTCGGCTAAAATCTACAAAATTCAAATTTACCCTGTGGCTGAGTTTCATTTTGTAGGTACACCTAATAAATAAAAATTGTGGGAAATTTAATTCTCTATAAATTTGTACCTACTTAAGGCGGATCATACCGCCCGAGCATTTTGTTTCTAAAACAAGAGATCGCAGCACTTTCGCCCCTAAAATTACTTTCCAATATTTGAGCACTAAAAATCGTCGGAAAATTTTTACAAAAGCTCGTTCTCCTTATTTTGGAAATGCCCATCCGGTCTTGGGAGCAGTTTTTCCGAAAAAGTTTTCCTTCGGAAAATAGAAATTTTATTTTTCGACTAAAACATTTTTTCAAAAAAAACCGTCAGCCATATTGTAGGGTTTGACGAGCTGTTTCCAAAAATATTTTATATAAGAAAATCCGATGAATAGTTTCGTCGTAATCCTTCTAGAAAGATTCGGCGGAAAATGCCGGGAGGAGTAAAAGAAACGGAGGGCGCTACAATGCTTTGTTTTGATTTGTTAGTGTTCCCTCGCTTCATTGTTTTGATGACTCAACTCTTTTTTCTATCTTATTACTTTTTTGTTTTTAAAAAATACGGAAACATCGTCTCTTTTTTGCCAACACTTTTCACGTTTTTGATTTACCTTCTTCACCATAATGCAAAAAAATTTTAAGTTGTTTTTGTTCAAAAAAATTTCCGAGTTTTTCTTATGAACATTTTTTTTTTTTTTTTTTTTTTTTTTTTGCGCTTTTTTTCCGAAAAATTTTCCAAGTTATTACTTTTTTTTTCGAAATTTTCCAAGAGAGAAAAGTGAACAAAAGTGAGAAAAGAAAACAATCTGATAATAATAAGCGTAGATGGCGAGGATAGGGTTAAACATGTACTTTTTAAGGATCTCCAATTCTCCGGAAGACTGATGATCTTTAGGCTTTTTAGCATTCGTTTTCAAAAAATAAAATCATAACAAAAAATTAGAAGAAAATAGGTAAGAAGCTTAGAAAATCAAATTTATGAAGGGGGGTTTGTTTACATTTTGAAACGATCGAAAATAAATCATCACCTGTCATACATTTCAGCTAAAAATACCCCCACGTAATTATTTTTTTCGCTTATGTTTTCAACTTAATTTTTCTTTGACATGATTACTCTCTTTCTCAACCTTTTTTATTTAATTTTTTTTTCTTTTCGAGATTTGGTGATCACATAAAGCGAATTTTTGATCACAATAAACGGAAAAATTATAATGCAAAAGAATAGATTGGTCCCGTTCCAGGCCATTTTGATCACACTATCCGGTTGATAACATTAACCGTGATCACATTGAGCGGCGACTACTGTAGATACTACTGGTCGGTGGTTTTAATTCTATTCGACTTTATTTTTTAATTGTTTTATACAATATGAAGGAAAAATTGCGTTTTCACAATCTTCGTTCAACAAAAAATGTATTGTGTAAAAAAAGTCCGAACCAAATACGAAAATATGTAAGTCTCAAGAAATATTGGAAAGTGTGTGGCCTTGAGAGGATTAATTGTTCTCTGACCTCGAATGGGGGGATAGCGCCCTCCGTTTCTTTTACTCCTCCCGGCATTTTCCGCCGAATCTTTCTAGAAGGATTACGACGAAACTATTCATCGGATTTCTTATATAAAATATTTTTGGAAACAGCTCGTCAAACCCTACAATATGGCTGACGGTTTTTTTTGAAAAAATGTTTTAGTCGAAAAATAAAATTTCTATTTTCCGAAGGAAAACTTTTTCGGAAAAACTGCTCCCAAGACCGGATGGGCATTTCCAAAATAAGGAGAACGAGCTTTTGTAAAAAATTTTCCGACGATTTTTAGTGCTCAAATATTGGAAAGTAATTTTAGGCATCTTCCATCTCTGTCTAACACTTGGTTGAATTTTGTGGTCTGATCCGCCTTAATTATTTTTTCTAGGATGCACCTTTCGGAAAATAATTTTTTTAAATAAATTTATCTTGAAAACAGTGCGTCCTAGAGAAAAAATGAATAGAATAAAAATTAAAGAGAATTGAATTTCCAACAGATTTTATTTGGTGCATTTTTTCAATATCTGTAACGGTTTACGATTTACAAGCCTTTAAAAATTAACCTTCTTAATGGTTATACTTCAATAACCTTCTTACACGGAGAAGGTCAACTTTTGATGGAGTTTAACGCCTAAAATGTTCAAAACTTTGAAAAAATTAACTACTAGGTGTACGAAATGAAACTCGGCTAAAATCTACAAAATTCAAATTTTGTACACTTAATATTTGGTTCGGATCTCTGTTTTGGCTTGGTTTGTTATTTACGGACCACGTTTTCAATAGTTTTTCTCATTTTTTGGCCGATGAAACTCTTTTTCTCCTTTCTTTTAGGTCTCGGTTTTTTTTGCAGCGAGAGAAAAAAAAAATAATCCACCCTAAAAATTGAAAATCACCTCGGGAGCGACCCATCATTTTCCTCCAAATCATTGTAAAAGGATTACGACGAAACTATTCATCGTATTTCTTAAATGATATGTTTTTGGAAAAAAACTCGTCAAAATCTTCAAAATGGCTGGCAGTTTTTTTTGGAAAAAATGTTGCAGTCGGAAAGTAAGTTTTCCATTTTCCAAAGGAAAACTTTTTCGGAAAAACTGCTCCCTAGGCCGCCTAGGTATTTACAAAATAATGAGAATTAGCTTTTGTAAAAAATTTTCCAACGATTCTTAGTGCTCAAATATAGGAAAGTAATTTTAGGGGCGAAAGTGCTGCGATCATCTTGTTTTTGATACAAAATGCTCGGGCCCTTAAACATACCTTACTTAAGAGCTCCTAAAAATGCCCTAAAATGAAAAAATTTAAATAATATATTATGAATACTTTAGTTGGAGAATAATGTTTCTAAAATCAGTTAAGAGAGAAAAAATGAACGAAAAGTTATAACCTACAATAAAAAAAAGGCTCGTCTTTTAGAATTATTTCCAATTTAAAATTCAGTCTATAATCCTTTTTTGAACGTCGTCCTATTCATCAACCCCCAATAAATGATCATTTACGGACACTTGAGCTGTCCTCCTCGTAGGCTAAGTCTGAGATATCTTCGTTTTATGACTCGTTGGTCTCGATTGTCGCCCGGAGAAGACGAAGGGAGCTCGTAAATCGGTTCCGCGCGACAATTTGTAGTCAAGGGCGTTAATGGGTGTTTAACAGGGCGGCTCCGAGATCAAAGAACCTCCAAATGCCATAGGGTCCACTCAGGTAGCCCATAAAATACGTCTCCCTCAACGCATAAGTCACCCGACATTCTTTTTTATCAATAAAATACCTTGGGTCCAAAAATAAGTTTTTTTTCATATTATAATATTAGGTGTACAAAATGAAACTCGGCTAAAATCTACAAAATTCAAATTTACCCAGTGGCTGAGTTTCATTTTGTACACCTAATAAATAAAAATTGTAGGAAAAATTCTTTATAGATTTGTACTTGATTATTTTTTTCTAGGATGCATCTTTTTCGGAAAATAATTTTTTTAAATAAATTTATCTTGAAAACAGTGCGTCCTAGAGAAAAAAGAATAGAATAAAAATTAAAGAGAATTAAATTTCCAACACATTTTATTTAGTGCATTTTTTCAATATCTGTAACGGTTTACGATTTACAAGCCTTTAAAAATTTACCTTCTTAATGGTTATACTTCAATAACCTTCTTACACGGAGAAGGTCAACTTTTGATGGACTTTAACGCCTACAATGTTTAAAATTTTGAAAAATGAACTACTAGGTGTACAAAATGAAACTCGGCTAAAATCTACAAAATTCAAATTTACCCTGTGGCTGAGTTTCATTTTGTACACCTAATAAATAAAAATTGTAGGAAATTTAATTTTCAATAAATTTGTAGGTACATAAGTAATTATTTTTTTCTAGGATGCACCATTTTCGGAAAATAATTTTTTAAAAATAAATTTATCATGAAAACAGTGCGTCCTAGAGAAAAATGAATAGAATGAAAATTAAAGAGAATTGAATTTCCAACAGATTTTATTTAGTGCATTTTTTCAATATCTGTAACGGTTTACGATTTACAAGCCTTTAAAAATTAACCTTCTTAATGGTTGTACTTCAATAACCTTCTTACATCAAGAAGGTCAACATTAGAAGAAGAGAAAAAAAAATTTAAAGATAAAAATCGCACTTTAATGTGATTTCAAGATTCCTAATTTTTTTATTTATTTTATACCTAGAAAATACGATTTTTCCATGTCTGAAGAAACAGAAGCGACGATTTTTTCAACCATCTACCTGACGAATTCCAACATTTTTTTTTTTGGGTCCTCATCGTTTGCATGTGTCGAAACCCTTTTGGAAGATAGAAGCAGTAATTTGTCAGATGATTAATCCAAGAGGCATTGAGACGTATCGGGGAAAGCCCCCCGTCGAGGAGACCCCTGCGGGTCCCCGGCCTCACTTGAAACCCCTGTAGATACTCCGGAACACCTACGCATCTTTTATGAGTTCGATAAAAATTTATATTTTTCAAGTGTAAACAACATAAGCCCTCAAAAGAAAAAAAAAAATGGAAGCTCGCTTTTGAAACCCACTCGACTCGACCGAGATTATTAATTGGCCGTCTTATCTTTTGAATTTATTAATAAGCCCATTAGTAAACATGTTCTTTTTACTTGTAACTATTCTAAATAGCCACCATTATTTTAATTTTAATCTATTATACACTTTGAAAGTGAAAAACCTATCAAATATAAAATTGACGTTTATATTACCCATCGGTTTAGAAAGTGGATGAAAAAAAAGTCCATAAAACCCAAAAAACTGTCAACCATGAGGTGACCAGACGTCCAGACTTCAAAAGCGGGACGCTATAAAATTAGGAAGGTATGGTTTTTTTTTTTTTTTTTTGGGGGGGGGGACTAGGAAAGGTCCAGAAACAGTGTTTTTAAGTTTAAAAATCGAGGAAAATTACCTTAAACTTGATATGGACCATAGACGCCGGTTTATGCAAAATTACTCGATAAAACACCAAAATAATCGAGGTAAATGATCCTAAGCTCATTTAAAAGAGCGTTCAATGCTCAAAACACGATAAAACGGGTGTTTTTACACCATATAATCGGGGTAAAGATCTAAAACTCATTTAATAGAGCGTTCAACGCTCAAAGCACGATAAAACTGGTGTTTTAACACCATAAAATCGAGGTAAATGTTCCAAAACTCATTTAAAAGAGTGTTCAACGCTCAAAGCACGATAAAACTGGTGTTTTAACACCATAAAATCGAGGTAAATGTTCCAAAACTCATTTAAAAGAGTGTTCAACGCTCAAAGCACGATAAAACTGGTGTTTTAACACCATAAAATCGAGGTAAATGTCCCAAAACTCATTTAAAAGAGTGTTCAACGCTCAAAGCACGATAAAACGGGTGTTTTTACACCATAAAATCCGGGTAAATGATCCAAAACTCATTTAAAAGAGTGTTCAATGCTCAAAGCACGATAAAACGGGTGTTTTTACACCAAAAAATCGAGGAAAGTGATCTAAAACTCATTTAAAAGAGTGTTCAACGCTCAAAGCACGATAAAACGGTGGTTTTTACACCAAAAATCGAAGTAAATGATCGTAAACTCATTTAAAAGAGTGTTCAACGCTCAAAGCACGATAAAACGGGTGTTTTTACACCATAAAATCGGGGTAAATGATCTATAACTCATTTAAAAGAGTGATCAAAGCTCAAAAGGTGTTTTTACACCGAAAAATCCGGGTAAATGATCCAAAACTCATTTAAAAGAGTGATCAAAGCTCAAAACGGGTGTTTTTACACCAAAAAATCGATAAAAACTTTTCGCTTTTTGGGCCTTGAAGTAGATATAGAATGATGGTTATATACTAGAGGTGGATGTGTTGGCCAAAAACTACAGAGCATATTCTTTTAATTTTCTTCTGATTTTCTGGCTAATTGATGATCATTCTAGAAAAGCACATTCTTCCAACTTTAACGACGGTTTTTCGGACCATAAACTCCCATTTTACCGAGTTTTGGGGCTTTCTAGTCTGAAGTTTTCCGAGGAACATCCATTTGAACGTTTTTTTACATTCTCTACTCCACTAATTCGGGCCTGGCAGAATTGAAGTGGTCTTTGAGAAATTAGAGGGCGAAAAAAAGAGTAAAAGTGGCAGGACAAAAAAAGTACTCCTGAATTATAACATTTTTCACCTCGGATCTTAATTAAAACTCGTGGAAGATTGATGGATATTGTAGGGAGGCTTCTCTCGCTCGAAAACACGGAATGAGTTAAGTCTCGATTAAACTTCCAGCTACCGTTCAAGTCGCCCGAAGGGCACGCATTTGTTGCCCAATTAAGTGATGGACTTTCTCATTTTTTTTTCTGCACTTTGAAATATCGGATCATCGCTCAACCCTTTGTAGAAGCCGATGCAAATGAACCGGACGCGCTTTTTCAAGATTTCGGACACGGAAAAAAATTCAAGTCGGCCACAAATGAAAGAGGAATAATATTTTTTTTCTTTTGAAACCGGTTATTTTTGCGAAATCCGAACAAATTGTAAATAATTATAAAAGACGTCCTTCGAACCCGATGAGCTATGTCCGAGGAGGGTCAATGGTTAGATGCAAATCTTAAAAAGGAGTTCCCAATTTGAATAAGGGACAAAGAAAATGAATCCCGACGGACGTCCCGCATACTAAAACAAAGATTGACAAAAACATCCTTTTCAGGATTATAAAACAACTTTTCAAAAAGAGAAAAGGTTAGCCTAAAAATTTACCTAAAATTGAGGTGATGACGAATTTTTTTCCATGGAAGATTTTGAAAAATGAATGTCCGAGTACAATGCCCGAGATAAGAAGTGCCAACGTCCCCCAATATGAACACGTTATAAAAACTTGACTAATGATCTTCGAACATAAATAGAGAAGACGACCGATGTCTTCTCATGCTACCGTGATCGATATAAATCCGATTGCTTGAGAAGTTTATTGTGTTAATCGTTTTTTCGATGACGAATGAGTTTTTACAAAGGGACGTTCACCGCTAAGGTTATTTCGCCTCTCATTCTTCTAAAAAAAATTGTGATACCCTTGAAAGATAGGTTTTAAAAATCCTCTACACGTAGTACACAAGGATAGTTTTAAATTATAGCATAATGTCTAGGGAAATAATAATTTAAATGGTGAGCGGGTCCAGAAGGTGGTGGCATCTGTTGAACGACTTATGAAAGGGGTTAAAATAGGGTGTAAAAATTAGTTGGGAAGCTTTATCTCATTTTGGTCTTCTTAATTCAATTGAGGCGCTCCGGGTACGAAGGGCGAACTCAACATAGGACAAATTTTTTTTTTCAGATTCTAGACCTCTTGGTGAATACACCCATATAATTTTAATGTTGAGTTCGCCCTTTTTTCCCATTTAAATACGTAAAAACCGATATGCGGCAAAGCTCTAACTGCGATATCCGAGCGGGTACGAAGGGCGAACTCCACATTCTAGTCCACAACCCTCCACTCCTTTTCCATTCCAGGGCATGACTTTTCTGTTGAGTTCGCCCGTAACATAATACTTTAAAATGTGAATATCTCAAAACTACGTTTTGTTGAGTTCGCCCTTCGTACCCGGAGCGCCTCAATTGAATACACTGTAACTTCATAGACGTTAAAATTTTTTATAAAGAAATCGCCATTTTTTTAAATTCCACCCCTTCGAAACCTTTTTTCTCTCTCTCTCTTCCTCTCTAAATTCAATTAAAAACATCGTCAAAAGGGTTGATCCTCCCCCATTTTAAATCTCATGAACTTAAATCAAAAAGAGCTCATATTTTCATCCCTCTCACGTCCGACGAGATATACACGAGGCATGTTTATGCCAAAGTAGATAGGATTTTTTTTTTTAGGTTTACTTTTTTTTCACCCCCGACAACATACGCCAGTATTAAATCATAGGTGACTTTATTTAAACCAAAACGACGTGTTTACGACCGAGATTAACAAATTTTATGAGGTTAAAAAAATTCATCTTCCCCCTTCATTATTTTTTAAATTTTGATGTTTTTAAAATGAGGGAGAAAAATGAAAATTTGTTGTGATAACCGGTAGTTGTGATTTGCGAATCACTGATATTTTTTCTTCCCAATCACAGTTAGTTACTGATACAAATCACCGTGACTTTAGCTTTAAAAAACTGGTTTTCTTTGAAAGATTCGAACGATATGGAAGTTTACCGTGGCGGAAATTATCAAAAGGCAAAATTTCAGCAACCTTTCATCAAATCTTTTTGTATTTTCTTCTCCTTTATCTTTTAAAACAATAAAAAGAACCAGTTTCTCGGACTCTTGTAGATATAGATATTTGTAGTGGCGCCGTCGATAAATCTCCACGGCAGCCTACTTCTTCGGAGTGGAACGGAAAGCCCCCATTCGTCAGGTATGAGTTAGACCCCATCATGAAAACGGACATAATTTCTTGGGCCTCTGAATTAATCAAAAGTTAGTCCCTCATTTGTCTTGGTTTCGGAGCCATTGTCTCTTTATTAACGACATCTTCGAAAATCTCTCGCCCCTACCGTTATTTCAAAAACAAATTATACGTGACACCACATTGATGACCTGTATAAATCATCCATCCCAAAAAGTCATGTTTTTCTCACTTTTTGATTTTTCTCACATTATCCGTGTTCATCTCCGTTTCGATACGTCAAAAACCTAGGATGTTATGTGATACTTTCATATAGGGGCGAAAAAAAAGGGGGGAGGACGTTTCCTCCTTTTCGTATGTCCGGACTGTGTTGAAACAAAACGAAATTGGCCGATACCGACTTTTGTATCTGTCTCGATATTTCCTCTCGCTCTGACTTTTATTTCCGATAAAATTCACATTTTTTTTCCCCCAGGTCCATTTGAAAGGGAATAAACAAGTCATATGGTAGGTTTTTCTGATAATTTTTTGGAAGCATGAAGCAATTTTAAAGTTTAAAAAAGTTAAGACCTTTGCTGTGTCGTTTTGAAAGTTTAAGTCATTTTCCTTGGTTTTCAGGTCTAGAAACACCCGTTTAATCAGGTGACTGGCGCTTTAACATCTCTTTTACCGGTTTTTGGGTCGTTTTCATCGATTTTATGGTGTAGAAACACCCGTTTAAACAGGTGTTCGGGTGTTCAACATTTTAAATCAGGGCTTTTGGTCTTTTTCTGGTGTAGAAACACCCGTTTAATCAGGTGACTGGCGCTTTAACATCTCTTTTACCGGTTTTTTGATAGTTTTCATCGATTTTCTGGCGGAAACACCCGTTTAATCAGGTGACTGGCGCTTTAACATCTCTTTTACCGGTTTTTGGGTCGTTTTCATCGATTTTATGGTGTAGAAACACCCGTTTAAACAGGTGTTCGGGTGTTCAACATTTTAAATCAGGGCTTTTGGTCTTTTTCTGGTGTAGAACACCCGTTTAATCAGGTGACTGGCGCTTTAACATCTCTTTTACCGGTTTTTTTGATAGTTTTCATCGATTTTCTGGCGGAGAAACACCCGTTTAATTAGGTGACTGGCGCTTTAACATCTCTTTTACCGGTTTTTGGGTCGTTTTCATCGATTTTATGGTGTAGAACACCCGTTTAAACAGGTGTTCGGGTGTTCAACATTTAAATCGGGACTTTCGGTATTTTTCTGGTGTAGAAACACCCGTTTAAACAGGTGTTCGGGTGTTCAATTTTTTAAATCGGGGCTTTTGGTCTTTTTCCTAGATTTTCTGGCGTAGAAACACCCGCTTAATCAGGTGACTGGCGCTTTAACATCTCTTTTACCGGTTTTTGGGTCGTTTTCATCGATTTTATGGTGTAGAAACACCCGTTAAACCAGTGTTCGGGTGTTCAACATTTTAAATCTGGGCTTTTGGTCATTTTCTTAGATTTCTGGTGTAGAAACACCCGTTAAACCAGGTGTTCGGGTGTTCAACATTTTAAATCGGGGCTTTTGGTCTTTTTCTGGTGTAAAACACCCGTTTAAACAGGTATTCGGGTGTTCAACATTTTAAATCGAGGCTTTCGGTCTTTTTCTGGTGTAGAAACACCCGTTTAATGAGGGGAACCGTCTTTAAATATCTTTTTACCGGGTTTTCGGTCATTTTCTTCGATTTCTGTCCCAAAAAACCCCTTTATCAGGCGATCGGAAGCTTCACATCTTTTACCAAATTTGGGGTTGTTTTCCTCGGTTTTTGTTTTATAAACATCTGTTTTATCGGGTGTTCGGGCGTTTTAGCATCTTTTTTACCGGGTTTCGGACCGTTTTCCACCGCTTGGGAATTCCATCTTACCCACAGCCCCCCTAATCAGCTACATTGATCGCAGCCACAGCTGTCATCTGCAGCGGAGCTGACACCGGTGTCAATGCCGCCACGCTGTCCTGGGTTGCATAATACTAAAATTAAGGGGAAAAGAAAAGAGGTAGTTGGCAAACGTGTAGGATAAGAACCCAGCTCTTTTGGCACTATATCACCTGATATCTCGGTGGGTAGTACCTAAAGTTCGAAGGGTTACAACTAAAAATATTTTATTACACAAAACTATCATGAGTGCTATTACACATCTTTCATTCAGCATCTATTCTTCTTTCTTGCTTAACAAACGGTTCATAAAGATCCCAGATGCCAAATAAGTAAATGTGGCATTGATGAGCTATAATTTTTTTACTAAGTTGTCTAAGTATTAAAATAAACTTACAGATGCGTAGCTGTCGCTGTTAATCGAAGGTCCGTTCAGATATATCGAAATAACCGGTTCTTTCGATAATCGAATCATCGCGATAATGAACGTACGATAAGTTGATTTAGAGCTCATTTTGAACTGGCCATATGAATAAAACAACGAATTTCGGAAGTTTTTCAACTGAAATTGTGATTAAAGAAAGTAAAGGTTAGAAGGTTTTTACCTCATCCAATAATGCTTCCATAGCGGTAACATGCGGCAATAAGTAACCAATTTCAGATATTATTATTATCACAAATGTTGCATCCAGCTTCTGTAAATTTTCAAAGTTTTAAATTTCTTAAAGACTTGTGGAGTTAAATTTAATTCTCTATAAATTTATACTTAATTATTTTTTTCTAGGATGCACCATTTTCGGAAAATAATTTTTTTTTAAAATAAATTTATCCTGAAAACAGTGCGTCCTAGAGAAAAAATGAATAGAATAAAAATTAAAGAGAATTAAATTTCCAACAGATTTTATTTAGTGCATTTTTTCAATATCTGTAACGGTTTACGATTTACAAGCCTTTTAAAATTAACCTTCTTAATGGTTATACTTCAATAACCTTCTTACACGGAGAAGGTCAACTTTTGATGGACTTTAACGCCTAAAATGTTAAAAATTTTGAAAAAGTGAACTACTAGGTGTACAAAATGAAACTCGGCTAAAATCTACAAAATTCAAATTTAAGGCTGAGTTTCATTTTGTACACCTAATAATTTTTTTCACTTACTTTAACTAAAATTTCTCTGGTCAATCCAGTTGATAAAAACAAAAATAGATAAACGAAGATAAAAACTTTTTTGAAAGTAACTTTTATCCTGTCGAACAACCTAAAAAAATTTTATTTTTTATTTTAAAAAATCATGTTAAAATGTCTTACTTGATCAAATTTTGGTGATGTACTATGCATTCTTTTAAAATCGAACCAGAAGTATTTGGATTAGTAATTATGTACCCTAATAATTCATACTGAATTTTTAGATGATTTATAAGTGCCGAAAACACTTTAACGGATGAGGAAAAGGCCAGAACGCAAAAAAACGTAGTACATCGCTTGGCAGATATAAATAATCACGAAAAGATAAATGTCATCGTTTGTATCTGAAATTGATCGATTTCATTATTATTTTTTGTTAAAAGTACCTATTTAAACTAACCCGAAAAAGGTAGACGGAGTGGGATGCCTAAAATGAAATAAGTCAGAAGAGGTCCACCGACTAGAAGTGTGCCGTTTGAAGCAACAATTGTGCTTTGAATGCTAGCGAATTTATAAACGATCGAATCCATAGAGTTTTTTTTAATTTCATTGTACTTCCTCCTTATATTCCACGGTACTTCAATAATAGGTAAAGCTTCGCAACCTTCGGCGATTTCCAGAATCTCTTCTCTGTAGATGAGCATCGGGACGATGGCTGCGATGCCGATCCCGCCCATAAAGTAGTACTGCATGATCATTTCACTCGGTAAAGATTCGGTATAAAGCGAGAATAAAAGATGGATGTTTTCTCCAAGAAAACCAGCCAAAACTAGCCAAGTCCAAATCGTCATTTTCCCTGGGAAAAATGTTGAAAAATTAGGTCGTTAGTTGGAGTCCTGACCCCTGCAGTAAACTTATTGGAATAAAATTATTGACCGTTTCTTTCGATTTCCGACCAACTCTATATGCCCAATTTTAAGTTGTTGTAACTTCCAAAGAAGTTTTAATGAGTTCTGGATCATTTACCTCGATTTTATTGTGTAAAAACACCCGTTTTATCGTGTTTTGAGCGTTGAACACACTTTTTAATGATTTTGGATCATTTACCTCAATTTATCAAAAGTTTTTACCGATTTTTTGGTGTAAAAACAACCGTTTTTTGAGTTTTGAGCGTTGAACACTCTTTTTAATGAGTTTTGGATCATTTACCCCGATTTTATGGTGTAAAAACACCCGTTTTATCGATTTTTGAGCGTTTAACACACTTTTAAATGAGCTTTGGATAGTTTACCTCGATTTTATGGTGTAAAAACACCCGTTTTATCGAGTTCTGAGCGTTGAACACTCTTTTCAAGAAGTTTTCTATCATTCACCCCGATTTTATGGTGTAAAAACACCCGTTTTATCGTGTTTTTAGCGTTGAACACACTTTTTAATGAGTTTTGGATCATTAACCCCGATTTTATGGTGTAAAAACACCCTTTTATCGAGAAATTTAGAAATTTATTTAATTTTTTAATTTTTTTAATTTTTATTATTTATTTCCGAAAAAAATAGAACTTACAAATTTTTTGAAAAAAAAAAAAAAAAAACTCCGAAAATTTTTCAAAAATAAAAAAGTTGGATAATTTTTCCAAAAAAAAGAAACTTCCCCCTCCGTTATACTGCCCCTCCGTTATACTTCCCCTCTTTAATACTTCCCCCTCCTATATTTTTACCTTTCTTGAAGGAAGTTTTCGTTGGAAGCTCTTCAAACTAGTAGCGATCTAATCTTTTTATATTGAGCCCTTTTTCCCAGAAACCCCCTGCCAAAAAATTGTTGTATGTAAGCATTTTACCATTGATTATTCCTAGTATTTTATACTGGAAATTCACAAGTTCATAAAGGTGGTTGTCCGGAAGTTCCTCCATGATGTACACAGAAACTTTGGCATACAAATGATATTGAGAAACTTCTTTTAAAATTCCTTCCTTAATATTTCAATAAAAGGGAGACTTGAATATTACATAGTTTTGTTTTCAAAGTCGTTCATATAATTTGATGAAAGAAGTTAAAAGAAATTCTAAATTTTATGAGGATAATAGAAATGACCCCTTTAATGTACCCTGTTTTATTTTATTTACGCCGTCCTTCACGAGGAAAATGATACAAACTGTTGACTGAAATATTCGATAAAACGGGTGTTTTTACACCAAAAAATTGAGGAAAATGAGCCAAAAGAGTGTTTTTTAGATTCACCACTCAACTAATTCTGGATAAGAATCTAATTGAAGGGACGGTATTTTAGAAATAGGATGGCGCTGCTACCTAGTGGTTCAACGCTCAACGTTTTTATTGTAAAGTTTGATCTTTTGCCGGAAGGCTGCTCTCAAATCTTCAGATTGAGCTAGCTTATAATTTTTTCAAAAGAAAGTTACTGTGATAACCTCCAGAGATCATTATTTCAACTAAAAATTTTTGTCAGTATTTTCAGGGCTTTTAATATCGACAAAAATGGCGGAGATGTCTGTTTGTAATTTAAAAAACTGCGCTACGGCCAAACCTTTGGTCCGATTTTCACCAAATTTTTACCAAATACTCCTTATATTTTTTTACGAATTTTTGGTGTAATAAAATTTGTTTGGTTTTTTAGTAGGGAGAAAGGCTATAGAGGGATAAGGGGTCAAAATGGCTCCGAATTAGTAATATTTAATTCCCATGGTTCACCATGTACAGCGAAAAATTCAGAAAAAAAATTAATAAAATATTGTTCTACCACCTCGAAAAATCTGAAAAAATTACAAGTAAAAGACTAGTTTTTTTAACATATTGCATTGATTTCGTAACGTACCTCTTCAGGAACAATTTTTTCGAGGTTTTGGAATTTTTAAATTAAAAATTCAAGCATTTATTGAGGTCGGAAAACTTTAAAAAAATACTCAAAGGTGGGTCTTCGGAAGCTCTATAAGCCGCAAAAAATCTGTGCTCTGTAGGACCATTAGTTCTCGAGATATTAATTATTTTCTGAAATGAGAAAATCGCGTTTTTCACGATAACCGTTGATCTTTTTGATCTGAAATTTTCCTCATTTTTTAGTCTTATATAGAGGCGTCTTCCTGAATTTTTCAGCAAAATCGGAGCAAGGGCCATTTTGACCCCCTTATCCCTTTATAGCCTTTTTCCTCCTTTTCGTAAAATAGTTACTTAAAAAATAAAATTCTTAAAAATATAGTATTGGTGAAAATTGGTTGAAAACTGTGGCCGTAAAGTGTTCCGGAAAAAAATGCTACGGCCGGCCGGAACCACAGACAAAGTTGAGATCGGTTAGATAATCGATTACGGGGTTAGAAGACCCTTCCCCAAAAACCCGACAAATTAGGGTAGAAATAAGGGTTTTTAATGCAATTTTGTAATTTGAGCACAGCAATGACTTGCATTTTAAATTAAAACACTCCAAGTTTATAAAACCGGTTATTGGAACTCATTACTCTTCAAGTTCGCCGAGTTGGGCCTTACAATTTTTAAAGGGCGACTTGAATTAAATAGGAAAACATGGGAAAAGAGGTCATTTCTATTATCCTTATATAATTTATAACTTCTTTAAACGAATTATAAGAACGAGTTTGAAAAACAAAACTATACAATATTCACGTCTGAATTGAAATATTCAAGAAAGGGTTGGACGCAATTTTAAAAACACTTTCGCAATATCAGTCGCTTGCCAAGGCCTCTATGAGCAGAGCACCATGGAGGAAATTCCCGACAACCGCCTTTACGACATAGTGATTTTTCGGTAAATATGATTGGAATAATAAACAGTAAATTCATTGGGGTATAATTGAGGCGCTCCGGGTACGAAAAGCGAACTCAACAAAACGTAGTTTCGAGATATTCGCATTTTAAAGTTTTATGTTACGGGCGAACTCAACAGAAAAGTCATGCCTGGAATGGGAAAAGGAGTGGGGTTGTGGACTAGGATGTGGAGTTCGCCCTTCGTACCCGCTCATCGCAGTTAGAGCTTTGCCGCATATCGGTTTTACGTATTTAAAGGGGAAAAAAGGGCAACTCAATAAAAATTATATGGGTGTATTCTTCAAAAGGTCTAGAATCTGAAAATGAAAAAAAAAAAAATTGTCCGATGTTGAGTTCGCCCTTCGTACCAGGAGCTCCTCAATTATAAGCTGAAGAAATGGGGAATCCGACTCGATGGTAAGCTGAACCATCAAAATGTTTTCTTGTCAGTAAATTACTGAATCCTCATTTAAATCCATCATCTTAAAATCTAAATAAAAAAAAAATATTTAAAAACAAAAATATCGTAAATACTTGAGAAAAGATGCGGCGAGTCAAAGAAGGCGCATTCTCGAAACCTGAGCTTCGGTTTTACGGCTTTTCGTTTGTCGATAAATGGCATTGGGATGAAATCGAAAAATGAAGATGACTCCCATAGAATACTTTTTTGTAAAAACTGTTTTATATGCAGGACACGGGAGCTGGGAGAAAAAGTGAGAAAGATGATCAAAAATGACGAAGTACCCTGTAACCTTTTAACTTGAAATCTTTTATCGTCCTTCACGCATTATTGAAGAGAAAACGCTACTAAACTAAGAAATTCAATCCTATTTTAAAAATATGCCTACCTACATATTCTAAAATGGCCCAGGATGAAGCCCTTTTTTTCCCCACAACAACGGCCTCCTTTATATTTTAAAAATATCAAGGTAAAAAGTACTAGTTGAAGGAATAATGTGCTTTTTGCCCAAAAGATGCCTCTATCGCAAAAAGAAGTTTCTTTTTCGGAAAAAAAAAACTTCGAAAATTTTTGGAAAATTTTATTTTTTTTTATGTGTTGTACTACCCCTCACTTAAACTTCCCCCTCACTTATACTTCCCCCGCCCATATACTTCCCCCTCCGTTATACTTACCCTCCCATATACTTCTCACTCCATTGTACTACCCCCTCCTATAATATAGATACTTCTCTATAAGTAAGTTTTCGTTGGAAGCTCTTCAAACCAGTACTTTTGTTGGGGACAGCTACAGATTTTTTAAAAATTCATTCTTTTACGAAAGTTTTTTCGGGAAGGCTTCAGATTTTTTTGATAGAATTTAAGAAACCGGAAGCATTTGATAACTGTTTATTGAATTTTAAAGTTTTTGTCTGAAAAAGGACGAGAAACAGAGAAAGCAGAAAAACATGTGTCCCTTGACAAACGACGGTTTATGTCAAGTCAATAAATCTGCACATTTCTGACCTCATTTGTCCCCAGGTATTTTTTCGAGCCATACCGAAAACCGTGTGGGTTTTTTAACGATTCCTTAATCGTTTTGTACAGAAAAAAAAATCATTCGCTATTTTAAATATTTCTCTGTTTATTCCCAGACTAATGGGAAACGTTAATGCCTTGTTGACTCTAGTAATGAACGATTAAAAGTAATGACCCCGGTGTAAACATGACCTCAAACATTTTTTTTAAAACGAGATCGAAAGGGTTCGTTTAAAAAAGGATCCATATTTTAAGAACATTTTAGCCGGCACTGATCCGGGCGAAATCTTATCTTCATAATACGAAACATCCATAATTCAAATCCTATCTATTAAACTATTTTCTAAAAATAAAATGATGTTTTTAAAAAAATTAAGGTATGAAAAACGAAATATTTAAGCTCATGGCGCCTGTATAATGTCGGTCGGTATCTTTTAGATAAGACGGGGGATCAAAAATGTATTTTCTTTCACATGAGGCTGATCTTCGTGTGGAGGAAAAAAAGGTTTGACGAGAACAGATAATTAAAGCGTCTAAAATTAATGAAAACTAAACACACTGAAAATAGACTCGGTGTGGGCGAGGAAGCTTCTTCGTCCAAATTTTGAACTTCCGAAGTTATTGTGATACCATCCGTCAGGTTTTTGGGGAGAGTCTTCCAGACCCAGGAGTGTCAAATCTTTACCGATCTCAACTTTGTCTTGGTGCCGGCCGGCCGTAATTTTTTAGCATTTTTTTCCGGAACACTGTACGGCCACAGTTTTCAACCGATCTTTACCAAATTTTCACGAATTTCCTTAGAACAAGCAACTAACAAGGGCATTTTTGAATTCCAAAAAATGGCGGAGATATGTCTGTTTGAAATTTTAAAAAGTTCGCTGCTGCCGAACCGTTAATTCGATTTTCACCAATTTCTCTTTATATTTTTAAGATTTTATGATGTAAAAAAAATTATCATTTTTCTACATTAATAATAAATCATTTTAGTAGGGAGAAATTTCATACTTCTACCGTTACGAGAGGAACCTCCCTTGGGCAAAAATACCATTATTTTTACCTTGATACTCTGAAAATTTTCGAAAAACTTTAAGGAAGTTAAAAACGGCTAATTTAAAAAAGAAAACTTAGTTTAAATTTTTCGAAAAAAAAAAAAAACTTGGAAAATTTTTCAAAAAAAGAAAACTTTTCGAAAAAAAATCCTCAGTCGCTTATACTTCCCCTCTTTTGTAGTTTCCGCCTACTTACACTCCCCCTCCGTTATACTTCCCTCTACCTTACATTTCTCCTTATACTTCCCCCTCTCTTATACTTCCTCTCCCTTCTACGTATAAGTATAAGGGGAAGGGGGGTATAGGGAGGGGAAGTATAGGGGGGTATAAGGGAGGGGAAGTATAAGGGGGGAGTATAAGGGGGGGAAGTATAAGAGGGGGAGTAGAAGGGAGGGGAAGTATATAAGAGAGGGGGAAGTATAAGGGAGGAAAAATGTAAGGTAGAGGGAAGTATAAAGGGAGGGGGAAGTATAACGGAGGGAGTATATGGGAGGGGAAGTATAAGGGAGGGAAGTATAGGGGGTATAAGGGAGGGAAAGTATGGGGGGGAAACACAAAAACTTGAAAAATTTTCAAAAAAAAAATATTTTCGAAAAAAAAAATTCTCAGTCCCTTATACTTCCCCCTCTTTTGTAGTTTCCGCCTACGTTACCTTCCGCCTCCGTTATACTTCCCCTCCCTTTATACTCCCCCTTATACTTCCCCTCCCTTATACTCCCCCTTATACTTCCCCTCCCTTATACTCCCCTATACTCCCCTCCCTTATACTTCCCTCCCATTTACTCCCTCCGTTATACTTCCCCTCCCTTTATACTCCCCCTTATACTTCCCCTCCCTTATACTCCCCCTTATACTTCCCCTCCCTTATACTCCCCTATACCCCTCCCTTATACTTCCCTCCCATTTACTCCCTCCGTTATACTTCTCCCTCCCTTTATACTTCCTCTACCTTTCATTTCTCCTCCCTTATACTTCCCCCTCTTATACTTCCCCTCCCTTCTACTCCCCCTTTTACTTCCCCCTTATACTTCCCCTCCCTTATACTCCCCCCTCCTATATTTTTACTTCTCTTTAAGGAACTTTTCGTTTAAGGAACTTTTCGCCTCCGTACACTTCCGCCTCCGTTATACTTCCCCTCCCTTTATACTCCTACCTTACATTTCTCCTCCCTTATACTCCCCCCTCTCTTATACTCTTATACTTCCCCTCCCTTCTACTCCCCCCTCTCTTATACTTCCCCTCCCTTATACTCCCCCCTTATACTTCCCCTCCCTTATACTCCCCCTATACTTCCCCTCCCTTATACTTCCCCCCCTATATTTTTACTTCTCTTTAAGGAACTTTTCGTTGTTCTTTTTGGAGAAGAAACGAAACTGTTTAACGCGCCCTGGGTTCTGGAGGTTAAATTGAAATGGGCTACGACTACTTAAGGTATATTTAGTGGCCTCTTTCGGCTTTGGGTTGCGATAAATCGGAGATGGTAAACGGTTATCGCGGAGCGAGCGGGTCGTTAGGCCAGATGGGATCTACGACCCCTCGATATAGACCGGACGAAATGAAAAGTCCACGTGCGCCCCGAGAAAAATATTTTTCTCATTCCAAAGTCTGGTGTTATGTTTTTCGTCAGTACCCTTTGACTTTTCAGGTGATTTTCTTCCGACCCGAAGAGTCTATTAGTCAAAGGGCCTGTTTGTTTCCTATAAACTAATTTCGTGTAGAGCCGGCATATTAAGACGAAGAGGGGGGACTAAAAAGAGATGAAAAAAAAAAGTTCATTTAAAAACACTCCTCTAAAAGGTTCCCATGAGAGGGGTATTCGTTCATACGCCAGACTTCTGGCGCCTTCTAAGCGTAAACATGAAAACCAAACTTCTTATTTTCTTAAAAATCAAAATCAACCGCAAACAAAACTTGAGTTTGGTCAAGTTGCACCTTCGCTCAGCGGGAGAGACATTTCCAGGCCACAAAGATGTGCAAAAAATAAGACAGTTAGGTCATGTTACCTCTTAAACGCCACAAATCTTTTAAAAAGACGCTGATGACCATGAAAAACGCCCAGCGTTTTGTATTTTCAAAAAATAAAGATCTTAAGATTTTTCGAACAACAAAAATAAACTTTGCAAGCCAACATTTTACAGTCCGTCATTTCTGATTTTCTAAACATTTCCTTTGATGGTGAAGAGGATAAAATAAACTATCGACCAATAAAGATTTTTTCCTTTGGATTATATCGTAATTAACTTTCTTAAGGAGGTATGATGTTTTTAAGTGAGTGCTTTGCAAATTTTTCGTTGTTAACTACGGTTTTCGGTTTTTCCCGTCCATCTCGAAAACCGTCGCTCAAAACGAAAAAATGTCCTAAGTAAAAGTTGTAGGCACTAAAATTTTCTACATAAAATATTTTATTAGTTTTTTCCGTCAGAGCAATACTTTAGGAGATATGGAAGTATTTAAGTTGGTTGCTTTGCAAATTTTTCGTTGTTGACAACGGTTTTCGGTTTTTCCCTTCTACCTCGGAAACCGTCCGTCGCTCAAAACGAAAAATGTCCTAAGTAAAAGTTGTAGGTACAAAGATTTCCTAAAAAAATTGTTTATTCATTATTTGCGTAAGAGCAATATTTAAGGAGTTATGAGGTTAAATTAATAATCCTACACAGCCTGTCTGAAAACTTAAAATTTTCATATCTCCTAAAATATTGCTCTGACGGAAAAAACTAATAAAATATTTATGTAGTAAATTTGCGTAGCTACAACTTTTACTTAAAACATTTTTTCGTTTTGAGCGACAATTTCCAAGATAGAAGGGAAAAACCGAAAACCGATGCTCACAACGAAAAATGTACAAAGCAACCAACTTAAAACCCTCATATCCCCTTAAAAAAGTTATTGTGATAGAGTTCAGAGCGAAGCGTACACAAGCTAACACGTTTTATTTCGCTCCTGGTTTTTATTAATTTTTGTGGTTTCGCTTGACCATTTGGAACCGATTTTTTTTTCAACGGTTAATCTGAGTGTCGGTGAACGCGTTGTTCGTTTAAGTTTTTTTATCGGTAGAGTGAACTTTTTGTTTTTTAGTCGACGATTTTGCTATTTTAGAGCGATTAATTTTGGACTTTGACATCGGGAGTTAGTTTTTGCTCCCCACCTTGACTCAGCACCCAGGCGATCGACTTTTCAGCGAAGTGGGGGCCCCCTTCACTCTACTCCGCACCGACCATATCTGTTATCAGCCTTCTCGCTTATCAAATAAAAGCGCCTAGCGGTACTATTTTTATTTACCTTTTTAAAAATTCATTTTTCTTAGCTCACCGCTCTAAATGTCTTCCACATCTCGAGTAACTCGCTCTTCGGCCAAAAAACTGCCTAAACCCCCTGAAATCAACGCTTCTAAGAAGAATTTAAAACTTAACGCTGCTTCATCTTCAGCGTCTGTTCCCTCGAAGTTTAAACAAAAGACCCTTCCAGATATGATAAAAGTGGCAAAATCTGATGCAGGGACCCAAACTGATCCACTGGAAAATTATCGTAAAATCCAGTCCTTAGAATTGGAAGAGTTGAACGGCCAAGCCATGAAAATAAGGGAAATAACAGAGCGTTTTGAAGAGTTAAATCGCAAGATAAAAACTCTGGAGGAAGAAAAAGCTGCACTTCTCCAGGAGATTGAATATTTCAAATCTGGCGCTGGAAGAATCAATGCCGTAGCTGCAAGCTCTTCTGTACGGTCATCTAGCTACTCAAAAACGGTTCCACGAACGCCTATTAGCCGGCCAACGCAAGCTTTTGAATTACAGGATCGAGAAGGACGACAGAAAGAAGCTCAGACATCCAGATGTACCACCACTGTGAACTTATGTTCTCCGAGTGGCGACTTTCCAGTGAATCATGCGAATCGCCCACCCCCGACGAAAAAGAAACTGGTATTTTTTGGAGATTTGTATCCGGACTTCAAAATGACTGCGCTGGCTAGACGACTTCCTTCCGGATACCCCATCGAAGTTATGTATTCAGAGGACTTCGGGACTTTAACACGATCGTTAGAAAAATCAAAAACATTGCAATTAATCTATCTAAGGGTGACGTCATCATTTTAAAACTTAACTCGCTAGCTGATGCTGCTGTGAACATTTCGCTTTTGGAAAATCTTTTTAAAACTTTCAGCGAGGTTAATTTCTTCGTGTTCAACTTCCGAAAGGACTTGCGCAACTTGCGAAGAAAATACCTGCTCTTCAATGTCAACTGTGCGCTTGAGGACTTAAGCCGCTCGCTACGAAACGTATCCATATTAGACATTTTTGACGCTCGCCGTCCACTTTCCTACTTTTTGGGACAAATTAAGCCAGCTGTGGTGTCCCCCAATACAGCCTCTACATCCTTTACGATCGAAATTTCTGACAGTTTCATAACTATCGACGATACTCTGGCTCGGCTCACCCCTAGAGCTTCTCCGCAGCGCGCCAGACCCTTCACAACATCCTCAGCATCCAGAGAAAAACAGACAACACACACATCGGACCAACCGGAAGTCACCTCACCAACTCAGCTTAAGAAACTATCATCGCAAGATCTGGAATCGCTTATCGTTTCTCTTGGTTCTTCTTTTTTGGAGTCAACCCCCCTTTACTCACCCCCTGTATAACCCAGTCGAAGCTGAAGGTCGCCTTTTGGAACTGTCATGGCTTCTCGAACTTTATGGCAGACCAAAATGGCCTATTGGATTATGATTTAGACTTCTTAGGTGTTCAGGAAACATGGCTTTTAAAAAATATCGACTCTTTAAGTTTTTTTACGGATCATAAAATCTTAAGCGTCCCAGGTACAAAAAAAAACAAGTTTGGGCGGGCAATGGGTGGTATTTTGGTTATTCATAAAAACTCACTAGAGGTTGAGGTTCTCTCCTTGTCAGATAATTGGATATTTTGTGTGGTAAAGGACCCTAAAATAATTATTGGAACAGTGTATATGCCTCCAGACTGCTTTGAGGCGCTAAAGGAGGGTTTTGGGGAATGTTTAAACAACGCATCGAGCCGCTACCCAGGTTGTCCGTTTATTTTGGGAGGTGACTGGAACTCTAGAATGGGCTTGCTGAATCAAGGGGAAGAGGATTTATTTCTTGGCAGTGCTCTTTCAGCGAATAGACGTTCAACAGATCTTGTCAGCAACAGAGAGGGACTGCAGCTTGTGAATTTCATGGAACAAATAGGATTTTACGTAGCTAACGGACGCTCCGTCAGCGATCCATTAGGGCAGTATACGTTTGCAAGTCACTTAGGAAAGAGTTGCGTCGATTTGGTTTGGTTTAACTACGAGGCTCTAGAGCTTATACAGGATTTTCAAGTGGGTGACAATGCTCTCTGCTCTGACCACTTTCCTTGCATTTTATCGCTTTCTAGGGCAATTATGGAACACACGGATAACGAGGTACTCCCTCAGGAAACAACGCGGGAAAGGCTACTCTGGAACGATACAATTTTAAGTAAATACTCTGTCGAACTCAAACGAAGTTTTGTGGATTTTTCTAACCTCTCCCTTTCTGTTGAGGAACAATACTTGTTCCTCATTGGCCGTATCAAGCAGTCGGCAGCGGACTTGCAGCTAGTTCAAACAGTTAAAAAGCGCCAAAATCAGCGGCCGAGCCAACCTTGGTTCGACGCTGAGTGCCGATCCAAGCGCTATGAGTTGAGGGCTCAACTCCGATATTGTCAGAGACATAGGTTTCAACTGGGTCTTGAGGCATATTTAAAAGGGAAAAAAGAGTACAAATTTCTTCTGCAACTTAAAAAGACCACTCACCAAGAGCATATCAAATCGCGCCTTGAAAATGTTAAAATGCTAGTGAATTTTGGCGTACAATCCGTTGCCTCAAACAAAAAGGAGCAACCTCTTTTACTTTTAGTAGAGCAGACCTGGAAAAACACTTTTACAGTGTCTATCCCCCCTCAGACCGATCCCAATCCGGAAAAATTCGATTCTTCGACGTGAGACATCCTTTTTTTGATTCGTTGTTCACACTCAAGGAACTTACACTAGCTTTACGGAAAAGTAAGAGAAACAAAGCGGCCGGAGAGGATGGGGTGACTTACGAATATTTTAAATTCTTGCCCTACGGGTGGAAACTTAATTTACTCTATCTTTTCAATAGCATTCTCGAAAACGAAACTATCCCATCAAATTGGAGTAAAATAAAATACTTTTTGCTATTAAAAAAAGGGAACCCAAAGGATTTAAATAATTATCGTGGTATAGCAATTATAAATGCAATTGCAAAAGTTTTCTCCCAGATGGTTTACTCTCGCCTAGCGAATTTTTGTGAAGCGAACAATATTTTACCGGAAAATCAGAATGGTTTCAGGCGTGAAAGGGGTTGTCTAGACAATATTTTTGTTCTGTCAAATTTGATAAGCAGCAACACTCGTCTTCCGGGGAGGAAATTATACGCAGCTTTCGTCGACTTTAAAAGAGCGTTTGACTCGCTTAATCACCAGTTACTATTCCAAAAAATATTCAAATTGGGCGTGAGTGGAAAGACTATAAGAATAGTACAAAATCTTTATGGTTCCGCTAAATTCAAGGTTCCTTCTTCGGATGGTCGGGAGGTGGAATTTGAGATAACAAAGGGGGTGTTGCAAGGTGATACCCTCTCCCCTCTCCTTTTTGCGCTGTTCATCGCAGATTTTGACAACTTTCTTAGAGAAGAAGGCTTGGAAGGGGTTAATGTTAATGGCCTTGACGATATTATTTCTCTTTTTTTTGCGGACGATATGATTCTTCTTGCTAGCTCGCCAATTGACCTCCAGAGAAAACTCAACAAGCTTCACACATATTGTGAAAGGAATCTTCTTGAAGTTAATACGGACAAAACCAAAATAATCGTTTTTAGGAGGAAGGGAAGGTTGTCGAAATCGTTATCTTTCTATTATGATAGTAGGCCAATAGAAATAGTGTCAAGTTTCTCGTATTTAGGAATTCTTTTCACCTCTTCGGGTCTCTTCGCTGAGCATTCGTTGAAGGCATCGAAAAAGAGTCTTGCAGCACTCTCTGTGACCTCCTCACAAGAATTTTATATAAAAAAGTCATCAAAAGATTGCTGGATCAAGATTTTTAATTCAGTGGTTGCAGCAACCAACTTGTACGGAGCTGCAATTTGGGGGGTCTTCTACGCTGATAACGTGGAAAAAACTCAGGTTAGATTTTTTAAAAACATTCTTTGTCTTCCCGCAAACACCCCAAATTATATGGTACGGAGAGAACTCAATCTAACTGAAATAAAATCAAAAATAATGGACCTTGCAATGAACTGGTGGGAGAAGGTTCTTTCGATGCCCTCGACCAGCTACGTTAGATCCACTTATGATAGGATGGTTAAAGAATCTGTGAACTGCTCGGATCATCGGTATAATTGGGCGGTAAACATTAGGGATTTTTTGCAGTCAATGGGATACCAAGATTTGTGGGACCGCCAGAATGCTAGTTTGGTCAATCACAGTAAAGACGCGATAAATAGGAAATTCAAAAGAATACTGTGGGCTAACGATTCGGAGAGGATCAACTCTTCATCTTTTAATACCCATTACAGACTGATCTGCCCCAACTTCATTCTTGAGGACAGCCTTTTGGACAAACCGCTCCCATTAGAAACGAAAAGGTTATTTTGTCGTCTTAGAACAGGTTGCCCGAATTTCTTGCGGCTCTGGCTCCGCGGGATATGCATTGTCTTAGACAATAATAAACAGTGCGATTTGTGCGGAGTAATGGGAGACTCTTTGCCCCATTTGATAACAGAGTGCTTTACTCTTGCGCCTCTCCGATACAAGTGCCTTAAAAGCCTCGAGTTGCCATGGGATAAGTTCCTGACGATAATAGCTGGGAAGGAGGGTCCGGAGGGAAGTGCGGGCCTGGTGCAGTTTATTCACCTCTCTTTGGAGCTTAAAGCTCTTAACAGCGTTGAGTAGACGCGCGAAATGGTGCTCGCACTTCTTCCCGGACTTCCTTCTGGTCTTTCGACCCTATTAAGATTACATTTTAATTTAAGATTACATTTTTTTTTTAAATTTTTTTTAGATTTAAGATTACATTTTTCCTTCTCGTCCATTCAATCTTTTCTTCTTCAAAAAGGGAGAACATCATATTCAGACTTTTATTCCTTTGTTGTTTTTATCAATATTGTAATGCCTACGGGCCTGTACAAGTAAAATAAAAAAAAAAAAAAAAAAAAAAAAAAAAAAAAAAAGTTATTGTGATACACTCTTCGTCGGGTTTTTGGGGAAGGGTCTTCCAGACCCCGGAGGGTCAATTCGAAGATTGATCTTTACCGATCTCAACTTCGTCGTTCCGACCGGCCGGCAGTACTTTTTTTCACCGATCGTACAGTAGTGGATAATTATAAAGAGTTCCTAAGTTGATTTTATCGGCGTGAAAGAGTCCGAGTTTTTCGAAGCACTTGTGGATTGTTTTAATAGTAAACAAACCCTTGTCGGCTTTTTGGGTTTTTCGAACGGACCTTGAGGGGTTCGGATGGGAAGAGGACTTCAGACGTTCACAAATCAAAGAAAACGAGGAGGGGAGTTGGAAGAGGAGAAAAAAAAATCTGGGCGCATCAGACAAAAGTAAACAAAGTTCTGACCCAGCTTAGACGGATTTATTGAAAAAGTTAATTGCCAAATGATTTAGAAAAAACGGACCACAGTTTAGGAAGCCCTGGGGCCTTGAAAGAAAACTATTAGTCTGGAGGTGGAGCCGACGGAAACTTCCTTAAAGAGAAGGAACAATATAGGAGGGGGAAGTATTAAGGGGAAGTATAGGGAGGGGTAGTATAACGGAGGGTGACATTTTTTTTAATTTAAAATTTTTAATTTTTTTCTAAAAGTTTTTTTTTTTTTCAAATAATTGCCTAAGTTTTTTTTTTTTCGAAACTTTTTTAAAGTATCATAGTATTTGAAAATGGGCTCTTAGTATCAATGGGCTCTTTGGCCTAGGGATGTGCCTCTCCTAACGGGGGAGTATGAAATTTCTCCCTACTAAGAAATATTAGGTGTACAAAATGAAACTCAGCCACAGGGTAAATTTGAATTTTGTAGATTTTAGCCGAGTTTCATTTTGTACACCAATATTAAGGGGGGAAGTATAAGGGAGGGGTAGTATAACGGAGGGGGAAGTATAAATGAGGAGGAAGTTTTTTTTAATTTTTTCAAATAATTTTTTTTTTTTTTCAAATAATTGCCTAAGTTATTTTTTTTTCGAAACTTTTTTTCAAGTATCATAGTATTTGAAAATGGGTTCTCAGTATCAATGGGCTCTTTGGCCTAGGGATGTGCCTCTCCTAACGGGGGAAGTATGAAATTTCTCCCTACTAAAGCAATAATAATTAAAAAATGACATTTTTTCCCCAAAAAAATTTGTAAAAATATAAGGAGTATTTGGTGAAAATGTGGTGAAAATAAGACCAACGGTTCGTCCGTAGCGCAGTTTTAAAAAGTTCAAACGCCGCAAAATCTTCTCCATTTTTTCGAAATTCGAAAATCGCCCTCACTTGTTCACCGGCTAAAGTGTGAAGATTTGGTGAAAATCGGTTCTAAACTGTGGCAGTGAAGTGTTCTGGAAAAATGCCACGGCCGGCCGGCACCACAAACAAAGTTGCGGTAAAGATCAATATTCCATTTCACCCTCCGGAGTCTTGAAGACCCTTCCCCAAAAACCGTGGAGGGTATCACAATAACTTCTTTAAGGAAGTTAAAAATTAATTTTTTTCCCTTGGTAAAATGCAAAAGATCTTTTTTTCTTACCAAAAGACGACATTTTCTTGGCCTAAAAGCTGAAAGAAAAATTTTTAGTTACAAAAAGTGGAAACGCAAGGAATTAAAAAAAAGTTAAAAATCAAAGGAAGCGCTCATGCGGTTGTTATACTATTTGTCACTTTGGGTGATAAGTTAACTGAGAGGGATGAGAGTTTCGGGGTGAAGGAAAAAAAGATGTTTTCCTCATAGGTACATGGAAGTGTTTTTAAATTGGGGCTCCATTCGGGGCAGAAGGGCGCCTCAGAAAACTGGAGTAGTGGGGGCGGAGGGTTTGGCTTTTCAAAAGGCGATGGACGTCATAAAGCAACCAGCGATCTTCACGAGATGCTTTCCCAGTACTACGACTCGTCCAACTCCCAGCCGCTTTTGACGACGCCGTTTTCCGTCAAAGACATCCTTAATCTTCCTTCTGAAGATCATTTCACACTTGAGAACATCGGAATCGAAGACTACGTACCGCAAATCGACTTCGACACCGTCGAATCTTTCGAATGGCGTCTCGAAAATCAACCTTACGCCTACAACGGCATGACTTCACATCACGTACAGCAACTCAGCAACCTAACCATCCCTTGTAAAGAACCAATAAAAAATAATTCAAGTAAGACCTCAAAAAAGTAAAACGAAACCAAATTTTTTTTAGCATTCCCAAAAGAAAATGAACGAAAAAAAGAAGGGCATAAACTAAAACAAAGATTCAAAAGAAAGCCGCGTATTTTATTTAGTCAGGTACGATTTTTCCCCCTTCAATCATCTCACTGAGATTTTTACAGGCGCAAGTTTATCAATTGGAGCAGCGGTTTTTACAGCAGAAATACCTGTCGGCACCCGAACGTGAACATATGGCGGCCGAAATCAAATTGACATCCACACAAGTAAAAATCTGGTTTCAAAACCGACGATACAATCGAAAAGGATGCAAGCCGAAGAGAAAACGACGATACCTCGCCCGCAGTCATGGGACTTACCTCAGCCCTGCTATCAGACACAGCAGCCATTTTATCAGCAACCCTACGAACAGACCTTCATCCAGAAAACTGGCACGTTCTCTGACTGTTATTGTTTAAAAAAAAAAAGTTTTTTTGTATTTTAAGAAAAGATCTCTTCGTGAACGTCTTGTGATAATTTGTACGATGTTCAGCACCTGAAGTCCTCATAATGACTGCTAAGGTACTTTTTAAATTAAAAAATTGGATTACATTATTTTTTTTATTTCTTGTTACCTTTTTTAACAATTTAGAGCACTTTTCCATCATAATTTTTACAATAAAAAGATCTACAACCAATAATTACAATAATATAACCAAATGACATAAATATTATGACTATAATTAATTAAATGTGCCTTTTTATATTCTAAGTATTACTACCTCTTTATAATATAGAATAAAGTTTTATTTCATACCTGATTTGTTTTTTATTACACCTAAAATTTATTAAATTATTAAAAAATAAACCACTGAGTAACAAAAGCGTGAAAGTTTTTAATTATCTAATATCACAGCCTTCCAATTTAAAAGAATACGGTGGTATCAACTTTAGTTTATAAGTTAAAGTTTAGTTTAAAATGACTAAAAGGGACTGTAGGATTAACAATTTTTGTTCAAAATTGTAGAGGAAAAAAGAATAAAAAAAGGTTCTAGAAGGGCTGACCAATTTTTTTGTGGCTCAAATGTTCGTTGTTGAATTCTTTCTTCGGAAGATGTTTTTAAAAAAATTTTTTTTGGAGTAAATTATTTTTAAAAAAATAGCAGGAGAAAAAATACACGATTTGGGATTCGAACCCAAGAATCCCCCCCAAGAATTGCCAATATTGCGTCCTCTCCCCCCCCCCCCACTTTTTAATTTTCTTAAAGAAGTTATTGTGATACCCTCCACATCGGATTTTGGGGAAGGATCTGGAAGACAGCTGAGGGTCAAATCGAATATTGATCTTTACCGATCTCAACTTTGTTTATGAGTAAATTTTTAATTTTTAGAAAATTCTTGCAGTAAGTATCGAATGATCATTGATTAAACAAGCGACTTAGCTTCCAGAAAAAATGAAAATTTTTAGCTAGTAATCTTAGCTTCTAAAAATGGACGGTTTGTAGGTTAACTATTTAAAGTACCTACTGGTTTGAAGAACTTCCCATGAAAACTTCCTTAAAGAGAAGTATCTACATATAGGAGGGGGAAGTATAACGGAGGGGAAGTAAAACGTAGGGGAAGTATATGGGAGGGAAAGTAAGTTTATTTTTGAAAAATTGTCCGAGTTTTGTTTTTTCCGAAAAATCCAGGTTTTTCTATTTTTTATTTATATTTTTTTTTTTCTTAGAAAAATTTTCTAAGTTTTTTGTCAAAAAATTTTTAATTTTTTTTTCGAAAAATTTTCCGGGTTTTCTTTTTTTATATATGCGTTTTTTTTGTGTAATTTTTTAAGTTCTTTTTTTTTCGACAATTTCCAAGTTTGTTTTTTCGAAAAAATTTAAAATTTTTCAAGAAATTTTCCAAGTTTTTTTTTTTTTTTTGAAAAATTTTCCGATTTTTTTTTTAAATTTTCCGGGTTTTCTTTATTGTTTTTTGCGCTTTGTTTTTGTTTTTCTTGAAAAATTTTCCAAGTTCTTTTTCTCGAAAATTTTTTTAAGTGTCATGGTAGAAATAATGGGCTCTTTGGCCTAGGGATGTGCCTCTCGTAATGGGTAGAAGTAAGAAATTTCTACCTACTAAAAATAATTAAAGAGTGGCAATTTTTTTGCACCAAAAATTCTTAAAAATATAAGGAAGAAATGGTGAAAATTTGGTGAAAATCGGTTGAAAACGGTGGCGGTAAAGTGTTCCGGAAAAAAATGCTACGGCCGGACGGCCGGCCGGAACCACAGACATAGTTCAGATCGTAAAAGATCAAAATTCGATTTGACCCTCCGGGGTCTGGAAGACCCTTCCCAAAAACCCAACGTGGAGGGTATCACAATAACTTCTTTAAGGAAGTTAAAATCAAAATTTATTCCAAAATTAGCCCTCCAAAAAACGTAGAAATTACAAATTATGAAACAATTTAAAAAATCTACTTAAAAAAATAGATCTAAAATTAGGCTATTGTTGGAATGTGAGAAAGAAACATTTTTAGAAGAGTTAGGTGGAGAAAATAATTGAATTTCCGTCTGAGATGGTTTCTAAGCTATGAAAGGCGATTGGGTGCTCGGTTCTCCCCTCTTTTTGTATTCTTAACAAAATAGCCAATAGGGCTTAAATGAACAAGATCATAATTTCCCCACCCATGATATTTTAAGAAGAGCATGATGTATTTTTTTAGCGTGACTCAGGCGTTATTTGAGATTCGTTAACGGGATAGACGGGGAAAACTTTTTCGCCGTTGGATCTCCGATGTGAAAAAGCGTCCGGGGAACTTCTTGAGGTGACTCGAGGGTAAACGTAACTTAGAGGAAGTCCCGAATGAGCCCCTTCGTAAATGTCTTCTTGCGTTTGTGTGTTCGCGTATTGGATCTGAATGGGAAAAATCATAGACTTAATTGAGTTTCATCGTTTAAAAGGGAAAATACCTGAGGGCGTCGGATGATATCGTAGGCGACGGGAGGTGGGCTGTTCGCCGGATTGTTCCCCGGCGCGTTTCTCGCGATCATCGCGATCACCAACGAAACGATCGAAAGTGTCATCGCCTTACCCACTAAAGCGGACAAAGTGCAAAAGCGATCGCAAACACCGTATAAATCGAAAAAAACTTCAACTTTTTCCCACGCCCTAAAATACACAATTAAAAAAAAATTGAACACAAAATTTTATTTTTACCTGTGCTTATTTCGTTTTGTTGAGAATAAATGAAATCCAAAACTTCTTCGTTGTAGATGGGAACGTGGAGAGTCAAAGATTTTAAATATTCGGCGAGAGTTTCCGCAAGGAGAAAATCCATCGTTTTGTTCTGAGGTTCGGTGACGTTTTTTTTTTAGCCCGCTTGATGAGACGGTGACTCCGGGTAGGATTTGATACGGCGGCGAGAGACTTAAAAGCCTTAAAACCCTCAACATGTCACCCTTCAAGCAGGACGGGCTGAACTTGAGATTTCGACATGCCTGATATCCCAAAAAAAGGTTAGCAAAATGAAAATTCAACAGAAAAAAATTGAGGCGCTCCGGGTACGAAGGGCGAACTCAACATCGGACAATTTTTTTTTTTTTCAGATTCTAGACCTCTTGGTGAATACACCCATATAATTTTTATGTTGAGTTCGCCCTTTTTTCCCCTTTAAATACGTAAAAACCGATATTCGGCAAAGCTCTAACTGCGATATCCGAGCGGGTACGAAGGGCGAACTCAACATCGGACAAATTTTTTTTTTCATTTTCAGATTCTAGACCTTTTGATGAATACACCCACATAATTTTTATGTTGAGTTCGCCCTTTTTTCCCCTTTAAATACGTAAAAACCGATATTCGGCAAAGCTCTAACTGCGATATCCGAGCGGGTACTAAGGGCGAACTCCACATCCTTTATAATCTTATATAAAGGATTTATTATAGCGCCAATTTTTTTTTCATTTTCAGATTCTAGACATCTTGGTGAATACACCCATTTAATTTTTATGTTGAGTTCGCCCTTTTTTCCCCTTTAAATACGTAAAAACCGATATTCGGCAAAGCTCTAACTGCGATATCCGAGCACGAAGGGCGAACTCCACATCCTAGTCCACAACTCCTTTTCCCATTCCAGGGCATGACTTTTCTGTTGAGTTCGCCCGTAACATAAAACTTTAAAATGCGAATAGAAACTACGTTTTGTTGAGTTCGCCCTTCGTACCCGGAGCGCCTCAATTCAAAGGGAATTCCTAAAAGGAAGTCACGTTGAGAGAATGGATAGGCCCAGGCAGGGGCTTTTGGCCATATTGCCTTATAGCTCGCTCTGAGACCAGAAATCTGGGGCTATGTAGAAGGCATTTTTTTTTCTAACCAGGAAGATTTTCTAAATATCCTTCTTGACAATTAGAAAATATTTTATATTTAAAAAGTTTAGGGTGGATCTTAAAGCTAAGGTGACTCCCAAATTTGCGGACAAAAAATTAAGCTTTTTTAGAAAAAAATTGAGTCCGCAAATTGAGGGGCACTGAATTATTAGAAAAGGTGAATAGACGTAACCTTTATAAAATATTGATGCGATGAAAAATCAAACAATGGTTGCAAATTCGTGAAAAAAGTCCTCAGCGACTTCCCAGGCAATAACGGCCAAATCCCATTTGATAGACAAAACCCAGAAGAACATTTTAACGCAATATTCAATGAAACCACTTACTTTCCTGTATTCCTCAATTGTCTGTTCGCCCTCTTCGACGGGGACGCCAGCGGCGGCGGATAAACCGAAAAGGACGAGGGCCAAGATCATCTCTGAGACTGGAACGAACGAGAGCTTTTCCGTTTTTCTTATAGCCCGAGTGGTGGAAGGGAAGCTATTTTATTAACTAGTGAAGCCAGACAGTCATTAGAGGAAGAATCGGGGCTTTAAAAGACGTTTTTTTTACTAAATCGAACTTTCCAATATGCAAAGAATTTTTTTTTTGCATTTCATGTGACATCCTTTTTCGGTAAAGGGAGAAAAAGATGGTTGATTGCTCAATCCTCCTCACTCAATCATCATTCCACTGATAAAATGGTTTCTACACCAAAAAGGTTCGAAAACGACCAAATCCCGTAAAAAAATGTCAGACGCCCGATAAAAATGGTGTTTCTACACCAAAAAATGTTGGAAAACGATCAAATCCCGTAAAAAAATGTCAGACACCCGATAAAATAGTGTTTCTGCACCAGAAAATGTAGAAAAACGACCAAACCCCGTAAAACAAATGTAAGACGCTTTAACGCCTGATAAAAAAAGGTGTTTCTACACCAGAAATGTTGGATAACGTCCAAATCCCGTAAAACAATATGCAAAGAATTTTTTTTTTTTTTTTTTTTTTTTTTTTTTTTTTTTTTTTTTTTTTTTTTTTGCATTTCATGTGACATCCTTTTTCGGTAAAGGGAGAAAAAAGGTTGATTGCTCAATCGTCCTCACTCAATCATCATTCCACTGATAAAAATGGTGTTTCTACACCAAAAAATGTTGGAAAACGACCAAATCCCCTAAACCAAATGTCAGAAGCCTGATAAAATGGTGTTTCTACACCAGAAAATGTAGAAAAACGACCAAACCCCGTAAAACAATGTAAGACGCTTTAACGCCTGATAAAAAAGGTGTTTCTACACCAGAAAATGTTGGATAACGTCCAAATCCCGTAAAACAAATATGCAAAGAATTTTTTTTTTTTTGCATTTCATGTGACATCCTTTTTCGGTAAAGGGAGAAAAAAAAGGTTGATTGCTCAATCGTCCTCACTCAATCATCATTCCACTGATAAAAATGGTGTTTCTACACCAAAAAATGTTGAAAAACGACCAAATCCCGTAAAAAAATGTCAGACGCCTGATAAAAATGGTGTTTCTACACCAAAAAATGTTGGAAAACGACCAAACCCCGTAAAACAAATGTAAGGCGCTTTAACGCCTGATAAAAAAAGGTGTTTCTACACCAGAAAATGTTGGATGACGTCCAAATCCCGTAAACAAATATGCAAAGAATTTTTTTTTGCATTTCATGTGACATCCTTTTTCGGTAAAGGGAGAAAAAAAAGGTTGATTGCTCAATCGTCCTCACTCAATCATCATTCCACTGATAAAAATGGTGTTTCTACACCAAAAATGTTGGAAAACGACCAAATCCCCTAAACCAATGTCAGAAGCCTGATAAAAATGGTGTTTCTACACCAGAAAATGTAGAAAACGACCAACCCCGTAAAACAAATGTAAGACGCTTTAACGCCTGATAAAAAAAGGTGTTTCTACACCAGAAAATGTTGGATAACGTCCAAATCCCGTAAAACAAATATGCAAAGAATTTTTTTTTTTTGCATTTCATGTGACATCCTTTTTCGGTAAAGGGAGAAAAAAAAGGTTGATTGCTCAATCGTCCTCACTCAATCATCATTCCACTGATAAAAATGGTGTTTCTACACCAAAAATGTTGGAAAACGACCAAATCCCCTAAACCAAATGTCAGAAGCCTGATAAAATGGTGTTTCTACACCAGAAAATGTAGAAAAACGACCAAACCCCGTAAAACAAATGTAAGACGCTTTAACGCCTGATAAAAAAAGGTGTTTCTACACCAGAAAATGTTGGATAACGTCCAAATCCCGTAAAACAAATATGCAAAGAATTTTTTTTTTTGCATTTCATGTGACATCCTTTTTCGGTAAAGGGAGAAAAAAAAGGTTGATTGCTCAATCGTCCTCACTCAATCATCATTCCACTGATAAAATGGTGTTTCTACACCAAAAAATGTTTGAAAAACGACCAAATCCCGTAAAAAAATGTCAGACGCCTGATAAAAATGGTGTTTCTACACCAAAAAATGTTGGAAAACGACCAAACGCCGTAAAACAAATGTAAGGCGCTTTAACGCCTGATAAAAAAGGTGTTTCTACACCAGAAATGTTGGATGACGTCCAAATCCCGTAAACAAACATGCAAAGAATTTTTTTTTGCATTTCATGTGACATCCTTTTTCGGTAAAGGGAGAAAAAAAAGGTTGATTGCTCAATCGTCCTCACTCAATCATCATTCCACTGATAAAAATGGTGTTTCTACACCAAAAAATGTTGAAAAACGACCAAATCCCGTAAAAAAATGTCAGACGCCTGATAAAAATGGTGTTTCTACACCAAAAAATGTTGGAAAACGACCAAACCCCGTAAACAAATGTAAGGCGCTTTAACGCCTGATAAAAAAAGGTGTTTCTACACCAGAAAATGTTGGATAACGTCCAAATCCCGTAAACAAATATGCAAAGAATTTTTTTTTGCATTTCATGTGACATCCTTTTTCGGTAAAGGGAGAAAAAAAAAGGTTGATTGCTCAATCGTCCTCACTCAATCATCATTCCACAGTTGTAAACCATCCATCAAATTCGTCTGCGTAGACCGCGCGCCGAGGGGGTCGTTAATTGAGAAGACCATTAGAAGGCGGATAACACGCTGTTTGAAGAATAAATGAGACAGATTTTTACGAATTCCGGCCCTTTAAAGTGTCCTCAAAATCAAATCTGCAAAAAAAAAAAAAAAAAATCTTTGATTTATATTCATGATTTATAGATATAAAAAGTTGTTTTCTCTCCTTAGAGATTTTTGAGTTATTTATTATATTAATTTTTGATTGAAAATGTAATTTTTGAAAACAAATGTCAGAAGCTTGATAAAAATGATGTTTCTACACCAAAAAGGGTTGGAAAACGACCAAATCCCTTAAAAAAATTCTAGACGCCCTAACGCCTGATAAAAATGGTGTTTCTACACCAAAATGTAGAAAAACGACAACGACCTAATTCCGTAAAACAAATGTCAGACGCCTGATAAAAATGGTGTTTCTAGACCAAAGAATGTAGGAAAACAACAAAATCCCATAAAACAAATTGCAGACGCCTGATAAAATGGTGTTTCTACACCAGAAAATGTAGGAAAACGGCAAAATCACGTAAACAAATAAATGTCAGACGCCTGATAAAAATGGTGTTTCTACACCAGAAAATGTAGAAAAACGACCTAATTCCGTGAAACAAATGTCAGACGCCTGATAAAAATGGTGTTTCTACGCCAGAAAATGTTGGAAAACGACCAAATCCCGTAAAACATATGTCAGACGCCTGATAAAAATGGTGTTTCTACACCAGTAAATGTAAAAAACCGACCTGATTCCGTAAAACAAATGTCAGACGCCTGATAAAAGTGGTGTTTCTACTCCAGAGAATGTAGGAAAACGACCAAATCCTGTAAAACAATGTCAGACGCCTGATAAAAATGGTGTTTCTAGACCAGAATATGTAGAAAAACGACCTAATTCCGTAAAACAAATGTCAGATACCTGACAAATTGGTGTTTCTTCATCAGAAAATGTAGAAAAACGACCTGATTCCGTGAAACAAATGCCAGACGCCTGATAAAAATGGTGTTTCAACACCAGAAAATGAAGAAACAACACCAGAAAATGAAGAAAAACGACCTCATTCCGTAAAACAAATATTAGACGCCTGATGGTGTTTCTACACCAGAAAATGTAGGAAAACGACCTAATCCCCTAAAACAAATATCAGACTCCTGATAAAAATGGTGTTTCTACACCAGAAAATGTAGGAAAACGACCTAATCCCCTAAAACAAATATCAGACTCCTGATAAAAATGGTGTTTCTACACCAAAAATTTTGGAAAACGACCTAATTTCGTAAAACAAATGTCAGACGCCTGATAAAAAAGGTGTTTCAAGACCAGAAAATCGAATAAAACGCCTCTTTAACGAGTGGGGGCAACTGACCCAGCGGAGACAAAGTCCCAAATGCCTTCTCTAAGTCCGCCAATGATTTTCCTCAATTCTCTCCCGAAGAAAATTTCAATTTTGGCCGTTTTCCTCAGATTTCCATTTTCTGGTGTAGAAACACCATTTTTATCAGGCATCTGACATTTGTTTTACGGGATTTGGTCGTTTTCCAACATTTTCTAGTGTAGAAACACCCTTTTTATCAGATTTCCATCTCCGTTCTCATCGATAATTCCATTTTTTAGACCGTTTCGGTAAGAAATTAATTTTCCTAATTATTTTAGGACGTTATTCTCGGTTTTTCGGCCGAGAATTCCCTTCAAAATATACTTTTTTAAATACTGGTTTTACAGGTTCTTATGCCAAAAAAAATCCTCTTAATTTTTAGCTTTTTTCTCGATGCTTTATATGATTTTAACGAGTTTTCTCTCTTTCAGCCTGTATAAAAGTGAAGTTTCAACTTCATTCATCAAAATTTTAAGGTTCTGCTTCGGATATTTTCGCCTAGTTTTGTAGCCTACTTACCGATTTTTTTCTCAATTTTTATTCGAAGTTTTCGTTTTTTTCCCAAAAACATGTTCAGCCAAAGTTCATTTGTCATGTTATTTAGTTATTTATGGAAGAAGTGGTTAAAAGCGCGGTGAAGAAGAAAAAGAAAAAAAAACTGGAATTTTTTATAAAACGGATGAATCGTAACTTTCACCTTTATAACGACGAAATTCCCACTTTGGGAGAGACTAATTTTTATATTTAATTCCCAGGAAGGACAAGGAAGCGTCCGAGGTTACTCTGGGTCAGGAATAAAATTAGAAAAATGGAACGACACCGCCATATATTACACAAGACAAAATATATTTCAAATATTTTTTTTTCTTCAGAAAATCTTTTCCCTTTTTAATATTCGCAATGAGCGGTGGCTTATTTTCGTGTGGACTAATGAGCTCCTTTCGTCTTTAAACGCGATGATTTACGCTCCCCTGTAATCTCAAACGCCGAAACTGCTGATCATTCGAGACAGTTTAATCTTTTTTTTTTTCGTTCATTCTTGTCCTTACTGGCCAACATTCCCGGTTTTCACCTACTGGGCGTTTATGGACAATTGTCTCTTTTTTTCTCATCCATTTTCTTTATTTCGTATTAACTTTTTTTCAACGAGTTTACAGCCATTTTGGCCCCCGCTGTTTAATTAATACTAAATGCTCAACTATTAAGAAAATTGCTCTTCTCTAATTGTTAATTACAGTTTTTCCTGCAGAAAAAGTATAAAATGTAAGTTTTTCTTTCATTATTCATATAAAAATTTCTAACTGATATGATAAAATCAAGTTAAAAACTTGTAGCGCCGTTCAAAGAATGAAAAAAGTGGTTTTCAAGAAAGCTACTATCTTCAGAGAAACAATTGGAACAAAATTTGTTTTTTTTTTTTTTGTTTGTAGTGTCGGGCGTAATCGTAATTGTGATTGTGATTACGATTAAGATTGTAATCGAAAGTTTCTTAATTACTATTACGATTACGATTATAATCCCAATCGGAATTACGATTACAATCGTATTCGTATTTTTTTCTGCGATTACGATTGTAATCGCATTTTTTTTAACGATTACAATCGTAATCGTATTTTTTTTTCTGCGATTACCATTATAATCGTATTTTTTCTGCGATTAAAATCGTAATCGTATTTTTTTAACGATTATAATCGTAATTGTATTTTTTTCTGCGATTACCATTATAATCGTAAATGGTAATCTCAGTAAAAATGTCATATACGAGCCGTAAACGATAACGAAAATACGATTACGCCCGTAATTGCTGGGGAAAAAAATGCGATTACGACCGTAATCGCAGAAAAAAATCGTAATTACGATTACGATTATATTAATCGTAATCGTAATTAAGAAACTTGCGATTACGCCCAACACTGGAACAAATATGCTAAAAACCCTATTTTTATCAAGTTTTTTAATTTGCTCCCACTTTACAAAAAATTGATTGAGGTTAGGAAAGAACTTTTCAGCTTTAACTTTACTAAACACTCATAAATTTAAATACAAATTCGTTTTATAACATTTTTTTATATTTTTGTCTTAAAATAAGTGGTATAAAAGACTTTTGATATCAAAGTTACTATTGGCACTTGTTTCCTGTTCGAAAATTCGAAAATTGGTAATACTTTTTGTTCCCACATTTCAATTTCTACCAGAAAACTTGAGGAGCCCCGGGTACGAAGGGCGAACTCAACAAAACGTAGTTTCAAGATATTCGCATTTTAAAGTTTATGTTAGGGGCGAACTCAACAGAAAAGTCATGCCTTGGAATGGGAAAAGGAGTGGGGGTTGTGGACTAGGATGTGGAGTTCGCCCTTCGTACCCGCTCGGATATTGCAGTTAGAGCTTTGCCGCATATCGGTTTTTACGTATTTAAAGGGGAAAAAAGGGCGAACTCAACATAAAAATTATATGGATGTATTCACCAAGAGGTCTAGAATCTGAAAATGAAGAAAAAAAAATTTGTCCGACGTTGAGTTCGCCCTTCGTACCCGGAGCGCCTCAATTTATCCTACCCTTTTCTTAAAATGGTGAAAACACATGAGATTTGAGTGTTTCTGAATTAAAAGTAGGCAATTGACTCTTTATTTGGATTTTTTGATTACTTAGTTTTTCCCAATTTGTTCCGATACAGTTGAAAAACGGTTGCTTTCGCTTATCCTGCCCGAAATCGCTTCCGATAATTACGGAGTCGAAAGGAGAGGAGAATCAATGTCAAAAATGACGCCCCACTAACCTGTTGAATGAGTCACGCGCCCGTAATTTTCACGACAAATCATACGAAAACACCTTTGCTTTTTAACGGTTTTTTCGGCTACTTTAAAAAAGAAGAAGGGGAAAAAAAACTATTAATAGTTTTTACGATAAACGCCATTAAACCCTGCTGTGTCCTGTTTTGACTAAGTGGGCCTTTAATCGGGTCCTTCCACATTCATCATACACCGAAAAACCATAAGTTTCAGAAAGGCCCCCCTCGCCACCAAGTCATTCCCAGCCGGGAGAAAGTAATCAAAAATTTTTAATTCGATCCGGCATTCGAACTTTAAAAGTTCACTAAATATCCCACATAATTTCACTGATTTTCGAAATCGTACAAAAACGATTATCCAAAAAGATTGAATAGAAAAAAATTAGTTTCTCTTTAAAAAGCACTTGTTTGAAGAGCTTTCAACGAAACTTCCTTAAAGAGAAGTAAAAATATAGGAGGAGGAAGTATAAAGGAGGGGTATTAGGGAGGGGAAGTATAAGGGAGGAGAAGTATAATGGGGGTATTAGGGAGGGGAAGTATAAAGGGGGGTATTAGAGAGGAGAAGTATAAAGGGGGGGGGGGTATTAGGGAGGGGAAGTATAAGGGAGGAGAGGAGAAGTATAAGGGAGGAGAGGAGAAGTATAAGGGAGGAGAGGAGAAGTATAAAGGGGGGTATTAGAGAGGAGAAGTAAGGGGGGGGGGTATTAGGGAGGGGAAGTATAAGGGAGGAGAGGAGAAGTATAAGGGAGGAGAGGAGAAGTATAAGGGAGGAGAGGAGAAGTATAAAGGGGGGTATTAGAGAGGAGAAGTATAAAGGGGGGGGGGGGTATTAGGGAGGGGAAGTATAAGGGAGGAGAAGTATAAAGGGGGGTATTAGGGTGGGGAAGTATAAGGGAAGAGAAGTATAAGGGGGTATTAGGGAGGGGAAGTATAAGGGAGGAGAAGTATAAAGGGGGGTATTAGGGAGGGGAAGTATAAGGGAGGAGAAGTATAAAGGGGGGTATTAGGGAGGGGAAGTATAAGGGAGGAGAAGTATAAAGGGGGTATTAGGGAGGGGAAGTATAAGGGAGGAGAAGTATAATGGGGGTATTAGGGAGGAGAAGTATAAAGGGGGGGGGGTATTAGGGAGGGCAAGTATAAAGGGGGGTATTAGGGAGGGGAAGTATAAAGAGGGTATTAGGGAGGGGAAGTATAAGTGAGGAGAAGTATAAAGGGGGGTATTTGGGAGGGGAAGTATAAGGGAGGAGAAGTATAAAGGAGGGGAAGTATAATCAAGGGGGAAACTTCAAAGGAGGGGGATTCATAACGGAGAGGGAAGTTTTTTTTTCGAAAAATTTTCCACTTTTTTGTTTTGAAAAATTTCTAAGTTTTCTTTTTTAAATTTTTGTTTTTTTTTCTGAAAAATTTTCAATTTTTATTTATTTATTTATTTTTTTTTAAGTTTCGAAATTTTTTTTTGAAAATTTTTTTAACTATTAAGGTAGGAATAATGGGATTTTTCCCCAAGAGAGGTCTGTCTCGTAACGGGTGGAAGTATGAAATTTCTCCCTGAAAAATGATAATTAAAATGATAATTTTTTTACACCAAAAATTCGTAAAAATACAAGTATTAATGTATAAATAATAAATATTATAAAGTATTATGAAGTAATATAAATATTTCCTTCGAAAAAACGAACCTTTTTCTTAGGAAAAATGGGTGTTTCTCTCCATGAGTAGGAGTGACAGGACATATGAGGAAAAAAATTGATGAAAATCTGGTGAAAATCGGATGAAAACTGTGGCCGTATGTGTTCCGGAAAAAAATGCTAAAAAATACGGCCGGCCGGCACCACGACAAAGTTGAGATCGGTAAAGATCTCAGATTTTACCCTCCGGGATCTGGAAGAACCTTCCCCAAAAACCCGACCTGGAGGGTATTACAATAACTTCTTAAGGAAGTTGAAAAAATAAAGAACGCCAGAGTCGTTAGAAGACCCATTTCCACCATCTTTCTAGGGTATCACAATCACTTCTCCTTGAGAGCAAAGCCGTGAACTTATGAAGAAAAAAAAATATTCGTTTTCTTTGGACAAAAAATTTTTCCTGAGTAGGAATGACTGGATTTATGAGACGTAAAAGAAAAATAGTTTCTGGCAATCATCTTGGAAAATGAGTATTGACAGAAAATATTCTGCTCCGACGATTGACCCATAAACGTTCAATTGAATGAAGAATTGATAGATTTTTTTTTCGACTGTAATTAACATATGACCCAGAGAGTGACTTATCAAGTTAGAGGGGCTTAAAAAGTGTACGGGGGCGAGTGGGGGAGCTTTATAAACTGACGGTTAGCTCAAGTGGGCCGTGGATAGAGATGGGAGCCGCGTGTGTCGTTTTGGCCATTCTACTCGTCGTCCATCTCGGGGATGCGTTCGCCTCTTCAGTCGACGGAACTTCGAATCATGAAGGCGGAATCGTCCGCACCGAATTCGCACCAGGGCAGACCAAAAAGGAAAACAAAAACTTTCCCAGAAGTCTAGAAGAAGGACGTAAGTTCCAATTTTCTTTAATTTTGAATTAAAAGACTTCTGCCATATTGAATTTCTTGTAAAAATAATTTTTATCAAAAACCACTTCCTACTTTAAGTTTTCTTCAATAAAGTTTCAAGAAATTATTTTCAGGAGGTAAAAAGAAAAAAGCAATGAAAATGATGCGGCTCATGTCCATCAAATGATCGCTATGTCCGTGATAGTTCCGTCAATTATGGCCATCGCTTTGTTCGCCTCCTGGAAAGGGATTACGATCAGCCTTCTCGCCTTCACCATCGCATCCATTGCCGGCTTTAAAAGTTTAGCAGGTAAGAATTTTGCTTTAAAATTTCGGTTTTCCTTTTAAAATTTTGGTTCAAAACTGCAGTATTTGCTGAATCTTTACAGCAAGGTAGATGTTTTAGCGACCTTGGATAAAGACCTTTAAGGAACAGTGGATATTATGCCATTTGGCGAGGATCATTTATTTTGTTGCTTTTTATAATTTTCTCTCTCATTATCGTTACGGATAAGTTGTTATGCTCTGATACTACCTGGGAAAAAATCATAAAGCATTAACTGGGTTTTCACGGTAATCGGTGATAAAAGAAATATTTTTTTTTGTCGGTTTTAGGAAGTAAAACAGGCTCCGAGAAAAGCATTCAGCACGTCGTCGTTTCAAAGGCTCCTTCCTACCATGAACATTGGTGGAGAAAATTGGGTGACCACGAGGAAAATTATATGGACGACACTCCTCACCATAAGGAACACTCTCCCTACAGAGAATACTACCGAAGATAACCCAGTCATGTCTTTAATTTATTAAATTATTTATTTTTAATTTTTCGTATTTTTCTAACCTCCTTGTTCTTGCTCATTTACCAAAGGTAAAAATTGCTATTTTTGGGGAAGAAAAAAAAAGTTGTTAAAAAACTTAATTTCGGCGTTCTTAAAAAGAAAGCTATTGTGATACCTCCCTTGACACTTTTCAAAATGGGTCATACCTAGAGATGGGCGATATATTTTTATAGATACATTTGACCGTCCTTTTCACGCCAATTTGGGTCAAAAATCACTATTTTATTTGGAATATAAATGAATATTTTGAACGTTCGTGTATAAATTATGCATGAACGAAAATATTTAAAAAAAGTCGAATGCGACATTTTTGACCTAAAATCTCCTTTTTTTAAAAGGCATTTTTGACCAAAAATCGCCTTTTTAAGGCAGCATTTCTTAAGATATATTTGACCAAAATTGCCTTTTTTTGGCATTTTTGACCAAAAATTGCCTTTTTTTGGCATTTTTGACCAAAAATTACCATTTTTTTTTTTTGCATTTTGACCAAAAATTGCCTTTTTTTTTGCATTTTTGACCAAAATGCCTTTTTAAGGCAGCTTTTCTAAAGGCATTTTTGGCCAAAATCACCTTTTTAAGGCAGCCTTTTTTCTAAGGCGTTTTGACCAAAAATCGTCTTTTAAGGCAGCATTTCTTAAGACATTTTTGACCAAAAATTGCCTTTTTCAAAGGCATTTTTCACAGTTTTTTAGCGCATCAAAGTCCAGTAATAATGTCGAAATTTTGCTTGGCGGGGCGGAACTCCTAGATAAAACTTTTCTCCGATATATCAATATTTTTCTTCCGATATATAAGTGCAACCGATATATTTGTTCCGACATATCGGTCGACCGATATATCGATATTTTTACATATCGCCCATCCCCAGTCATACCTACGATGCAGGGAAAATACGTCCTGTGGTATGTCCGTCTGTGTCCGTCCCCATTTTTAACTTTCTCAAAGAAGTTATTGTGATACCCTCCACGTCTGGTTTTTGGGGAAGGGTCTTCCAGACCCCTGAGGGTCAAATCGAATATTGATCTTTACCGATCTCAACTTTGTCTGTGGTGCCGGCCGGCCGTAGCATCTTTTTCCGGAACACTTTACGGCTACAGTTTTCAACCTATTTTCACCTTTTTTTTATGGCCAAAATTTTATTGGATTTTTACCAAGTTCCGCGACTAGTTGTCTTTTTATTTAGTCTGGATATCCTCCAAAACCAGGCTGTGGGAGTAAGGATCCTGCTAGACTTTTTTCTTTTTTTTTTAAGTGGGTAAAAGTTGGAAGTGACATTCAATTTGTTAAACAGAAGGTGAAACTTGTGTTCTTTCATCCTAAAATCCTGTTAAATTAGGTCGAAATGTGGTGAACAATAATAGAGGTCCTGTAGTCTTCACGGAAAATCTGGTCAGCTGAAAGAAGGGCGGTTTTCCCTTCTCTCAGTATCCAAAATTCTCAAGAAGATAAATTTCCCGGCGTTTACCTCGATGTTTCGGCCCAAACACCACTTTTAGGCCATTTCCTTCGATTTTTCGGCCTACATTTAGGTTATTTAGGGCCCTGTGCACTCCGACCCCTAATGGGTCTATTGTGCGCTCTGGTTTCCTGATCAGAGCTCCCATCAAGCCCCAGGCTCTTGATTAGCCTCCAGAGGCTGGACAGGGGTCTTTGTGTAGTTCGATGGACTGGGTTTCTCTTCCCCTAAATCCATGAACCTCAGCCGTGCTAGGCCTTCGCGATAACAGAGGACGTGCTCCGCCGTCTCCTCCTCCTCCAAACAGAAGTGGCAGGTGCTGTCCTCTGTCACTCCCACCCTTTGAAGGTGCTTGAGGAGTTTGCAGTGACCAGTCAGCAGACCCACCATAATGCGGACTTTGGTTCTGCCCTGCCTGAGCAGGTCTGCTGTAAATCCATGCCGTGGTCCACTAATCTTGGCATGCCTTTGACCTCGAGCTTTATGCCATCTCGTCAAAGTAGCAGAGAGAGTATGCCTTTTAAGCTCCTCACTCTTCACACTCCTAGAAATGTGACAGAAGGGCTCAGGGCCAATGGGGGTCATTTCTGATCCCTTGCGGGCCAGCTCGTCGGCCTTCTCATTGCCCCTGAGCCCCGAGTCCCCTGGGATCCATGACAGCAAGACGGAGTTGTCGGCGGATATTTCCCCAAGGCCTCTAAACAGTTGCGCACCACCACTGAGGTGTTTTCGGGGGGCAGATAGCGCTTTTAATGCGGCCTGGCTATCGGAGCAGATTGCTATTTCTTGTTTTTAAGCCCAATCTGCGTATTTCCAGCACAGTGTTCAATGGCTATTGTTTCCGCTGGAAGACGGTGGCATACCGTCCCAGGCAGATAGTCATTTCAGCATGATGCTTTGGTCCGTACACCCCAGCCCCAGTGCCAGATGGATTTTTGGCCTATCCGGGTACATATAGTGAGCCTTGACAGCATAGTCCGAAGGTCCCCAGTATGGGATCGGACCTTAAGTCGTCGCGGAGTTTTTGTTGTTTCAGCTCATGTCTCGAAATGATCGGGGATTGACCCTGCATGAGCCTTACAACTGCAGCTTTCGCCGTTTCTTTGAGAAATAAGTGGAGAGGTGGGAGGTCTAAGAGGACTCTAAGGCCATGGTTGGAGCTCTCCTCATGGCTCCTGTGATGCTCAGGCACGAAGACCTTTGAACTTTTTCCAGGAGCTCGATGTTTCGGCCCAAACACAACTTTTAACCATTTCCTTCGATTTTTCGGCCTAAAGAAACGCTTCTAAATTTTTTTTCGGCCCAAAAACTGGAACCTTCTTAACTTTGGGTCAAAAATACACTTTTTAGGTTTGTTTATCAGATATTGTCGGTCAGAAATTTCATTTTCAGAAGGTTTTTATGATGTACAGTGGGAATTCAGTGGGTGGAGGCGATCCCATGCAGCAAACTTTCCTCACTTTTAAAAACAACGAAAAGGTATTGTTATTTGTACTTTTTATTTTCTGCCCAATTATAAATTCCTTAACCTAATTTTCTGGTTGATTTCTGCTCCAGTAACCGTCTCCTGACTGAAAAAAAAGGCGACCCTGAAGTGGGGGTTTCTATAAAATAGGAAATACGCTTCGCCTCAGGTCTCCAGTCGACAATGTGGCTGCGGGGATTTATTGCATTAGCCGTCTGTTTTCATCTTACCTCAGGAGACAAAAATCGAATAAGACAGGTAATTCAATTATATTTCGACTAATTTTTCATAGAAAATAATTTCATTTTTAATTTTAATCAATAATTATTTAAAGTAGGTATTGAAGGAAGATTTTGACGACACTTATTAAAAATTTGATTTATTTTCATTATTTTTAAATAGTTTACCGTTATTTAGGTTCCCACAACATTAAAAAAAATTAATTGTCTGAAGTGACAAATCATTTGTTGATGTTAAGGTTGAGAGGTTCACTTGGTAGATGGGAGAAAAAAGGAGTTTTTAAACGCTTGGTTAGTCCAGGAGATGCAATTTAAACAGATGACGTTTTATTTTAAAGTGATTGATCCCCGAAATGCTTTCTTTTTTTAAAGGTACTCCTTGAAAAGTGTTCCTCGAAATATTCGCTCACCTGTTTCAAGCTTGAGGTTCTCCGGCTTCTCGGGAATCACGGGAATTCGACGAGGGTGAATTTGGGTTCTGGGGTGTCGTTGGTCGGGACGGAGGAGACTTCGGAATTCGCGCGGAGGCTCGAAATTACAGCGAGGGAGCCGAGGACCAAGGAGGAGTTTGACGATTTCATTTTGGACTCGGCCGCTGACTATTTGGGAACGTTTGAACGTCACTTTTCAAATGAGGAAATCGAAAATTTTGGACGAAATCAAACAGTTTCTGGAACGTTGTGTCAGGTGAGTGACTTTTTCAATAATAAAAAAAGCTTCGGTGTGGGTGTCACAATAATTCTCTTTCTAGAAGTTAATATTAAGTGTACACTAATATAATAAAACTTGTAGGAAATTTAATTCTCTATAAATTTGCACTTAATTATTTTTTTCTAGGATGCACCATTTTCGGAAAATAATTTTTTTTAAAATAAATTTATCTTGAAAACAGTGCGTCCTAGACAAAAAATGAATAGAATAAAATTAAAAAGAATTAAATTTCCAACATTTTATTTAGTGCATTTTTCAATATCTGTAACGGTTTACGATTTACAAGCCTTTAAAAATTAACCTTCTTAATGGTTATACTTCAATAACCTTCTTACACGGAGAAGGTCAGATGGACTTTAACGCCTAAATGTTAAAATAAAATAACTTAGGTGTACAAAATGAAACTCGGCTAAAATCTACAAAATTCAAATTTACCTGTGGCTGAGTTTCATTTGTACACCTAATATTTTCATTCAAATGGCCTCTCCTGGGTTTTAAAATTAATCCCAAAAACAATTTATAAAAATCACGCTTTTAAAGTGGGTTTTTTGCTCAAATCGGAGCCTCTAAACGTTCTCCGCGAGAGAAGTTAACGATTTTTGTTTTGCGGACATTTCCGGTTTAAAAGGGGTTTTGCGGACTTACTTCTCGGCTAAAGCGGTTTTGTGGCACAATGAATTTCGGCTTAAAGAGATTTGAGGACATAATTATTTTTGCCCATTTAAGGACATCGTCTTGTAACCCCAACGGCGTAGTAGTAAAAAAACATCTTTCGACAGTATCGCGATGAATTTACTTTATATTATCAGTAATAAAAAATTAATAAACCGTTAAATATTAAAGGTCCCTTACCCCCATGTTTCCTTTGTGGTTTTTCTTCCATTTTGCGGAAAAAAAAAACTGTTTTTTTTTTTAAATTTCTTTTTGATTTGGCTTTACAATAAATTTGGAAAAAAATTCCAAATTTTACTAATAACCAATAATGGAGGAAGAATGACTGTGATAACGGGTTCTTACGATGCGTTTCGGCTTAAAAAGCCTCGTCAGGTGAGCCCTCTATCACAATCATTCTTATCACTGTGAAACCTATCTCCGAGAGATTTAGTAGACAGCGGGAAGCTAAAACAAACCGTTTCCGAAAGTTAGTGTAATGTTTTTACACCAAAAATTCGAATGAAATATAAGGAGTAATTAATGAAAATTGGTGAAAATCGGACTAACGATTCGGCCGCAGCGAATTTTTAAAATTTCAAACAGACATATCTCCGCCATTTTTTGAAATTCATAAATCGCCCTCGTTATATTCTTCTTCACCGGCTAAAGAAAATTTGGTGAAAATCTGGTGAAAATCGGTTGAAAATTGTGGCCGTAAAGTGTTCCGGCAAAAAAATCCTGTGAAATAAAAGTTTTCTCGGCTGAAAAACTGTGAAGAATGCCTAAAAATTGGGTTAAAAGAGTTAAATCCCCCTAAAAATCAATTTTTGCCGTCACATTCGCTAAAATTGGGTTTTACGACAGAAAGATTGAGTAATCGACAAAAACCGCTATAATAAATGTTCTCGGTCGAAAAACTGCGGACAAGGCACCGGACAAGGCACCAAAAGATCCCCCACCAAAAAAATGGTCGCTTTCGGCCGCTGAATTCAGATTACACCTTCAGAAGAATCCCTTTTACCCCCTCTATCCCCTCAATCACAATCATCTTCTTTCACTTTGAACCTGTCATAAAATTTAAAAAAACCAATAATGAGGTGGTGAGTGGCTCTATCTCTTGGAGAACGGTAGCGGCGTTGAGCTTTCGGGAAACGGTTTGTTTTCAGCTTCCCGCTTTGTCTACTAAACCTTTGGAGATAGGGTTCACAGTGAAAAGAAGAATGATTGTGATAGAGGGAATAGCTCCCTGACGAGGCTTTCTAAGCCGAAACGCGTCGTGAGATACCGTTATCAGTCATTCTTCCTCCATTATTGGTCATAAGTACATATAATCAAGTCCTTGGATTCATACGCAATAAAAATTAGAATACTATATAAAAATTCCAATTTTTTTTTCTCAAAAATCATGAACTTGTAGAAATCGTCTTTTTTAGTCAATTTTTATGATTAAAATAAGAAAATTTGATAATACAAATTTGTTATGTTAAATAAAGCTTCCTACATTGCAGAACAATCAAAAGAATCTTTTTTTTTGTCAGCCGGAGTTCTAATTTCAATTTTTAGTTTAGTTGAGGATTGCATCTATCGAAGCCAATAGCAATTTTTTTAAACAACAGTTTCCAGCAAATTTCAAAGTAAAAACGCCACCATAAGGGTATAATGGACCTTGAAAATGGACTTAATAGAGCTTAAAGAAAGAAAAATCAAGAAAATGGCCCTTCCGTGCTTCGCAGAATGTAAATTGATTATTGTAGGCGCTCCGGGCACGAAGGGCGAACTCAACAAAACGTAGTTTCGAGATATTCGTATTTTAAAGTTTTATGTTACGGGCGACTCAACAGAAAGTCATGCCCTGGAATGGGAAAAGGAGTGGGGGTTGTGGACTATGTGGAGTTCGCCCTTCGTACCCGCTCGGATATCGCAGTTAGAGCCGCATATCGGTTTTTACGTATTTAAAGGGGAAAAAAGGGCAAACTCAACTTAAAAATTATATGGGTGTATTCACCAAGAGGTCTAGAATCTGAAAATGAAAAAAAAAAAAAATTTGTCCGATGTTGAGTTCGCTCTTCGTATCCGGAGCGCCTTTAACTTCCTCAAAAAGTTACAATATTATTGTGACACCTCTAGGGTCTGAGGCCTTCTAGTTCCCGTGGAGAAAAAAACTGATCTTTACCTCTGTCTGTGGTGCCGGCCGTCCGTCCACAGACAGAATACAGAATTTTTCCTTTTTATCTATTTTTTGACACTGTCTCCTTTAAAGAAGAATTCTCTTAGAAAACGCCCAAATAAAAAAGTTTTCTTTTTAAAAAAAAAGGCTCGAAAATCGCAATTTTTTAAGTGATAAGTCACACTTTTTTTTTGTCTAAAGAGTAGGAGGCTCTTGTTAAACCGAGTATAACAAGTTGACATACAGGACCTGTTGGTCTAAAAGCCTTCTTGTTTCGCACGAGGGAACACGTAACGAACAACCGTGTCATCGGATCTGACTCTTGACCTCGCTTCCTCGTATAACCCAGATCTTCCGCTACCCTTTTTTTTTCCGCCCAAAAAAATCCAATTGCCTCGATGATTGTTGGCAAGATTAATTTTCTTTGAAAGGTCTTTCTTCCGTTTTTCCAGGACGAGGGAGGAAACGAGGATGGTACGCGATCGGAACAGTCGCCGCCGTCGGATTCGCTCTTTTGGCCGCCCTTCCGGAAAAGCGCTTATGGCTTCCATGCTCGCCCTCTAATGTCGGGAATCCTCAGCCTAAGAAACGGAGGAGGAGGAAAATTTCGGATCTCCTGCTCCAAGTCGCATCATGCAGTACGAGATCATCTCAAGACCTGCCGCTTACGCTACCGGACCCGCCACTATTACGACCACGAGCATCACCACACTTACGACCACGAGCATCACCACACGCCGCAGCTTACACCGCTCCTTACGCCTACTCAAGAAGGCAAACGGAGTCAAGTGAAGAAAAAGGGAACCTGAATAACAAAACTATTGTACAGACTTAAAAAATGTAAATAAAAATATTGGATTTCGGTAAGTTTGTAATGTAGTAATAAAATATAATTTATTAAACTTTTTTTAAAAATATTTTTCTATTCCCAGGCTTTTGGCCAATTCAAAATTATTGAATGCCACAAATACGAAAAAAAAATCAAACCTTTGTGAACCTTTTGAAACTCTAAGTGCCATCTCTCGGCGAAAGCATGTACTATTAGGTGTACAATATGAAACTCGGCTAAAATCTACAAAATTCAAATTACCCTGTGGCTCAGTTTCATTTTGTACACCTAATAATAAAAATTGTAGGAAATTTAATTCTCTAAATTTTACTTAATTATTTTTTTCTAGGATGCACCATTTCGGAAAATAATTTTTTTTAAATAAATTTATCTGAAAACAGTGCGTCCTAGAGAAAAAAATAGAATAAAAATTAAAGAGAATTAAATTTCCAACAATTTTATTAGTGCATTTTTCGATATCTATAACGGTTTACGATTACAAGCCTTTAAAAATTAACCTTCTTAATGGTTATACTTCAATAACCTTCTTACAGAGGAGGTCAACTTTTGATGGACTTTAACGCCTAAAATGTTTAAATTTTAAAAAATAATTACTAGGTGTGCAAATCGGCTAAAAACTACAAATTCAAAACCCTGTGGCTGAGTTTTATTTTGTACACCTAATAAAAAGAAATTTTTTTTCTATAAAATACTTTATTTTGGAATCATAAGACATAAGGTACACTATGTTAAACAATAAATTTTAACAGAAAAAAAATGTTTAACAGAAAAAAAATGTTTAAGGAATGGGTATTTTGTTAATATACAACTTTTATTTTATAACATATAGAATAATAACATCAAGTACATTTTTCTGGTTTTTCTCATTACCTCTAACGTTCTTCTGCCAACTTCTGACTAAAAACTAATTTTTCCAACTTTTATTATATTTTTTTCATCTTTATTATATTAAACATTTAAAACTTAAAAATTACAATTAATACCCTTGTGCGGTTTTTGAAACCGCAAAGAAATTTACAAAACAAAAAATGTGTGGCACATTCATTAAAAAAATGGTTCAACAATTAAAAATTTAAAAACCGCTTTGAGCGGAAACAGAAGAATAACAAGCGGTAACCGTTTGGTTTTTATGCAGTTCCTGAGGGTTTATTTTTGGGAAAATAAACGGGTTTTTATTATTGTCTAGAATTTTAGGTGAGGTTATTCGTAACCTGGGGCGACTTGTCGAGTTCCTTTTTGCTCAGGTGTGCTACGATTCCGGCTCCGAGGGCGTCACCGACTACGTTAATCGCCGTCCTGAACCGATCCCTAAAGAAAAAATGTTGATTGTTATAAAGAAGTTGAGAAATATTACGTACAAAAGCCAATCCACGGCGAATATAAGAGTGACGTCTTCGGCGGGTAGGCCCACTGTATCCAATACCATGACCATTGTCACAAGACCTGCCTGCGGTATGCTAGCTGCACCAATACTCGCCATTGTTGATGATATACTAAAATAGAAAAAAAAATTACTAAGGTACGTAAATAAATAACATTTTAAGGAGTTTTTCTCCATCTTTCAGGCCAAAATCAACTAATATGGGGGTTTTTGGGGGAAGGGTCTTCCAGACCCGTTAGTGTCAATTCGATTATCAGAATTTTGTCTACTTTCACGTGATGTGTTCGTTTTAAAATATAAAAACATCTACTATTTTTAAAATGCTAAAATCCCACAGAAACGGTGAAAATCGACGTTTTTTTGCTAACTTTCGAATTAAATACCTCCGGTCCTATTCAAAAGTCATCTGCAATAGTTTTTTCGGCGAATTATTAGGTGTAAAAAATGAAACTCAGCCACAGGGTAAATTTGAATTTTGTAGATTTTAGCCGAGTTTCAATTTGTACACCTAGTGGTTCATTTTTAATTTTAAACTTTTAGGCGTTAAAGTCCATCAAAAGTTGACCTTCTCTGTGTAAGAAGGTTATTGAAGTATAACCATTAAGAAGGTTAATTTTTAAAGGCTTGTAAATCGTAAACCGTTACAGATATTGAAAAAATGCACTAAATAAAATCTGTTGGAAATTTAATTCTCTTTAATTTTTATTCTATTCATTTTTTCTCTAGGACGCACTGTTTTCAAGATAAATTATTTTTAAAAAAAATCATTTTCCGAAAATGGTGCATCCTAGAAAAAAATAATTAAGTACAAATTTATAGAGAATTAAATTTCCTACAATTTTTATTTATTAGGTGTACAAAATGAAACTCAGCCACACGGTAAATTTGAATTTTGTAGATTTTAGCCGAGTTTCATTTTGTACACTTAATATCTCCGGTCCTATTCAAGCTACAGGGTAGCCACGAAACACTCCAGCTGCCTTTTGACCTAAAGCTTCGACCCTTTTTTGTCCGGTGTCTCCATCTACAATAGTTTCTTTGGCTTATTAAAAACCGCGGAAATTAGCGTACATCGGCGTCTTTTGTAAAATTTTCAAAAGTTAAAAAAAAAAATACTTCCGGATTTTTTAAAAATACGCGGTAAACATTTGGTCAAACAGGACAGTTTAGTAACAAAAAGTATTTTTTTCAAAATATCTAGATTTTTTTTTGAAGTTTTTAAAAATGGCCAAAGTTGAACAAACTAAAAACGTCAAAAACAGGCCTTTGTCGGCGTTCAACTGGCGAATAAATTATTCAAGCCACTTTTAAAAATAAAACACTTTTTTCCACAAAAATACTGGCGGTTTAGCGGCTACAGAAAAAGTCCGGGATTTTTAGCACCCCGACAGCGCCCCTTGGAGGTTTTTGAATTTGATTCTCGATTTTTTCTCCTCGTCCTCATTTTATCGCTATATATATCCGCACTCAACTTTGTCTGTGGTTAAGACCGGTCGGCCGTCCTTTTTTTTGCAAAAAGTCAAACTTTCAAGCTCAATTTAGAGACCAAATCTTAAGGCGGATCTGACCACAAAATTCAACCAAGTGTTAGACAGAGAGGGAAGATGCCTAAAATTACTTTCCTTTTTGAGCACTAAAAATCGTCGGAAAATTTTTTACAAAAGCTCGTTCTCCTAATTTTGGAAATACCTATACGGTCTTGGGAGCAGTTTTTCCGAAAAAGGTTTCCTTTGGAAAATATAAATTTTATTTTTCGACTAAAACATTTTTTCAAAAAAAAACCGTCAGCCATTTTGTAGGCTTTGATGAGCTCTTTCCAAATATATTATATAAGAAAATCCGATGAATAGTTTCGTCGTAATCCTTTTAGAAAGATTCGGCGGAAAATGCGGGTACTATTTATGATAGTTTCTTTGAAAGCGGCTCTGCTTTTTACCTGACTGCAATGATTTGTCCCAAAGAGAGATTGACGTTTCGAACTTGCGAGATGAAAATGACAGCAACGGCTTCGTAAAGTGCAGTCCCATCCATATTCACCGTCGCTCCAATCGGCATAACGAATCTTGTAACACGTGGATCGATATTGTTCTTCTCCTCAAGGCAGCTCATCGACACAGAAAGAGTAGCAGAACTACCAAAAAAAGATTAGAAAGAAAAAAAGAAAGAAATCGTACCTGGAGCCTGTAGCAAATGCTGTGACGATAGCCTGATCATATTTGTTAAAAATTTAAAAGGAATGATTCTCGTGCTCAGATAGAAGATGGCGGGTAACGTTACGAAGCCGTGTACGAACAGGCCGATGATGACGGTCAAAAAGTAAAAACCGAGTTGTCCGATCATCGCAGCGAAACTTTCAGCTTCGACCATTTTGGCAGCGACCAAGAAAAAAACACCAACCGGAGATAACCTTTAGCAAAATAATTTCCACAGCCTTCTAAATATGAAAGTTACCAAATGACCAGTTGGTAATCAACATCATCGATTCACCAAGAGCGGAATAGAAGTTCAATAAGGGTTTACCGACGGAGCCCATCTGTCCAATCGCTATCCCTTGGACGACGGCGAAAATGACTAGACCTAACACGTTCGAACTAGTCGTATATTCGTGAGTAATTGGCCACAATTTGGTATCTTTAAAAAAAATTGTTTTTAGTCCTTTTTTTTTCTTTCATTCATACGACTTACCGTTGTTGTCAGGAGTGATGACAGAGGGTTTTAAAATCACAGTTCGATACTACAAAAAATAAATACAAAATTAAGTACAAGTATTTCTTGACCGCAGGGCTAAAAGCACCAAAAGCTACTCCTTTTTAACTTCCTTAAAGAAGTTATTGTGTTACCCTTCACGTCGGGTTTTTGGGGAAGGGTCTTCAAGACCCCGGAGGGTCAAATCGAATATTGATCTTTACCGATCTCAACTTTGTCTGGTGCCGGCCGGCCGTAGCATTTTCCGGAACACTTTACGGTCACAGTTTTTAACCGATTTTCACCAAATTTTCACAAAATGCCTGTTTGAAATTTTAAAAAATTCGCTGCGGCCGAACCGTTGGTCCGATTTCACCAATTACTCCTTATATTTTCTAAGAATTTTTGGTGTAAAAAAATTGCTACTTTTTAATTATTAATTTTTTTTAGTAGGGAGAATTTCGTACTTCTACCCATTACGAGAGGCACATCCCTAGGCCAGAGAGCCCATTATTTCTACCTTGACACTTAAAAAAGGTCCGAAAAAAAAACCCGGAAAATTTATCGAAAAAAAGGATAACCCGGAAAATTTTTCGAACAAAAAACTGAAAAAAAAAAGGAAAACCCGGAAAATTTATCGAATAAAAGAACTTGAAAATTTTTCGAAAAAAAAAAAGTTTTCTAAGTTTTTTTTTTTTATAAATTTGTAAAATTTTTTTTTCGACAAAATTTCTTAGTTTTTTTTGGAAAAAAAAATTTTTTTCGGAAAATTTTCCGGGTTTTCCTTTTCTTTTCTTTTTTTTGGAAAATTTTTAAGTTCATTTTTTCAAAAATTTTCCGGGTATTCCTTTTTTTTTTCTCCAAAATTTTTCGAAAAAAAAAAAAACTCGGAAAATTTTTCGAAAAAAAACAACTTGGAAAATTCTCCTTTATACTTTCCCTCCCTTATACATCCCCTTCCGTTATACTTTCGTTCCCATATACTTCCCCCTCCGTTATACTTCACCCTCTGTTATACTACCCTCACTTAAACTTCCCTCCCATATACTTCCCTCGCTTATACTTCCCCCTCCGTTATACTTCCCCTCCCATATACTTCCCCCTACGTTTTACGTCCCCTCCGTTATACTTCCCCTCCTATATAGATACTTCTCTTTAAGGAAGTTTTCTTTGGAAGCTCTTCAAACCAGTACTTTTATAGAGATTATGCGAACTAAGCACATCCAGTTCAAGCCTGGAAACTTTTGCTGGAGGATATCATAAGCTCTTAAACTTGGAGTCAATTCTTCTTAATCAAAGATTTTGAGAATTTTGAGATTTTTATCGTAAAGGGGACGTATGATGAAGAAAATGATGATCATGCCGGGGAGTAGGGACCATTTATATTTAGATTGGCAACCCCGGCCTCCAGGAGTTAATAGCTTCCGGGTAGGCGGCCTTCCTCTTCGTTCCCAAGTCAATATCCTCGAAGAATTTTGATTTAAAAAGACGAATTCTCAATTATTTTAGACCCGCGTACCGTTTAAAAAGAAAAATAACGATCCATCTATTAATACGTGTAAACTAGCCTCGTTTTGATAGCGACACCCGGAGGTTAAATGGCCCTTTGCCAAAACCACTTAATGAGCCGTTTCGGTCTCCCGCTGTCAATATCCCCTTTTTATTATATACCTTAGAAACAAAAATAAGAAAAAAATACAAAAAATTACCCTGAGCGATGCAGCTCTGAATTAAATTAGGCGGAACATATTCCTGGAAACAAAAATAAAATTGTGGTTTTCGAATGTTCATCAAAAAATTACCTAACGAGATCGAGAAGAGTATCTACAGTAGTGACGGGCTTTTTGACAGCTTCTGAAATCTCCCCTTGTTCGAAGTGTCCGCCCGTCCCGGTTGAATGAGGACGACGAGGATGATCCCTTCGACGACAGCGACCATTGTCGTGAGGAAATAGTAGGCGATCGCCCGGCCACCGATTTCTTCGAAAGGCTCAGATCGAGGGAGCCGATGGCTGACGTTATGGACGCGACGAGAAGTGGAATTATAAGAGCTTTGAGCATTCTCAGGAAAAGCTCTCCTGGAAATTGGATACATCACCTCCCTCTTACTCCAACTACAACCAAAAAATCAATTAAAATTATACACAAAGCAATCGGAATACGTCCAAAGCCGGTCAAGTAGCCCCAAAGAGGTGTTTTCTTCGATTTTCTGGTCTTGAAACACCTTTTTTATGAGGCGCTAGGGATTTGGTCGTTTTCCTACATTTTCTGGTGTAGAAACACCAATTAATCAGGCGTCTGACATTTTTTTTTACGGAATTAGGTCGTTTTTCTACATTTTCTGGTGTAGAACACCATTTTATCAGCACATTTGTTGTACGGGATTTGGTCCTTTTCCTAAATTTACTGGTGTAGAAACACCATTTTTATCAGGCGCCTGACATTTGTTTTACGGGATTTGGTTGTTTTCCAACATTTTCTGGTGTAAAAACACCATTTTTATCAGGCGTCTGACATTTGTTTAACGGGATTTGGTCCTTTTCCTAAATTTACTGGTGTAGAAACACCATTTTCATCAGGCGTCTGAAATTTGTTTTACGGGATTAGGTCGTTTTCCTACATTTTCTGGTGTAGAAAAACCATTTTTTTTTATGGTTTGGTCGTTTACCAACATATTCTGGTGTAGAAACACCATTTTTATCAGGCGTCTGACATTTTTTTTACGGAATTAGGTCGTTTTTCTACATTTTCTGGTGTAGAAACACCATTTTTATCATATGTTTCTACATTTTCTGGTGTAGAAAACACCGTTTTATCATATGTTTAACATTTGTTTTACGGGTAGGTCGTTTTTCTACATTTTCTGGTGTAGAAACACTTTTTTTATCAGGCGTCTGACGTTTGTTTAACGGGATTTGGTCGTTTTTCTACATTTTCTGGTGTAGAAACACCATTTTCATCATATTATGTTTTTACATTTTCTGGTGTAGATACACCATGTTTATCATATGTTTCTACATTTTCTGGTGTAGAAACACCATTTTATCAGGCGTCTGACGTTTGTTTAACGGGATTTAGTCGTTTTTCTACATTTTCTGGTGTAGAAACACCATTTTTATCATTATGTTTTTACATTTTCTGGTGTAGAAACACCATTTTTATCATATGGTTCTAAATTTTCTGGTGTAGAAACACCATTTTTATCATGTTTCTACATTTTCTGGTGTAGAAACACCGTTTTATCCGGTGTAATTTAAGAAGGGAAGAAATTTTTCTTCGCTAATCGCTTACAACTTTCTCGGTTTTTTTTTCCTTTTATCATTATTTTTAAATGTTTTATTCATAATGAGAGACTTCTTCGTCTTTTCCGGGGTTGTAGAAACAGGGAAATATACGAAAAAATTCGGATATTATGTAAAGTGACATCCATTAAGAGGGGTCGGAAAGAGGTTGCTTTAGTCTTGTAATTTCTCCTTTCCCGGTCCAGAGCTTTTCGGGACCTTTTGTCCGTCAACCAGATTTTCGTCCTAATTTAACTCAACGTAAAAATCCACTTTTTATCTTCTGCTTTTCAGTAAATATTTGACAAAAAAATTGAGGCGCTCCGGGTACGAAGGGCGAATCAACATCGGAACAAATTTTTTTTTTTTTCATTTTCAGATTCTAGACCTCTTGGTGAATATAATTTTTGTTGAGTTCGCCCTTTTTTTCCCCTTTAAATACGTAAAACCGATATGCGGCAAAGCTCTAACTGCGATATCCGAGCGGGTACGAAGGGCGAACTCCACATCCTAGTCCACAACCCCCACTCCTTTTCCCATTCCAGGGCATGACTTTTCTGTTGAGTTTCGCCCGTAACATAAAACTTTAAATGCGAATATCTCGAAACTACGTTTTGTTGAGTTCGCCCTTCGTACCCGGAGCGCCTCAATTTAAGTTTTTTTCTTCAATTTGAGACATTAGCGTCTTTACCTTCTTTTGCATCGTTGTTACTATGAAACGATTTTTGGAGATTAAAATTAAAAGGGCTTCTGTGAAATGTTTTTTCCAGATCTTTTGTTTAGGACAAGGTGATTAAGAAGGCATTCTGTATTTTTTTCCCTTCTTTTAAAAGAATGGGGAAAACAAACCCTCGCCAATTCAAAAGAGAAAAATACCCCTTTCGATTTTAATAAGGATGGCTGTTTTTTCTTTATGATAAGGGAAAAAAAAATCTTTTGTCGGCACTTCATTTCCTATTTTATTGTTAAAAAAGTTTACTTATGGTTTATTAACAATGTTTTTAAAAAATAGAACGTTGTTTCCGATGACAGCCCATCGAATCGTTCATAATCGAGGGAATGAATGGGGGGGGCGAATTAACGGTTCATGCTTCGCGATCCGAAAAGTCGTGAGATAACGAAATTTTTTCTTTTTTTTTTACCTTGATTTGGCGGAATATAAACATAGAATTTTTAATTTTCACACCCTTTTTTCTCTTGATGGATAATTTCAGAGAGAGAAAAACGAAATTATAATACTCGCGAAGATTACAGGCGTGTTGTATTTTAAGTGGCGTAAGCCTTTCATCTCATAGGATTATAATAAGGCTTAAAGAGTTAACAAAATAGGCGCTTCTTTCTCGTATTTATTAGGCTTGCTTTGTGGTTTCGTTCAACCACGATCATCAACCAAGGTTTGCGGTTTGACAGTCGGCCCACCCTTCTGTCTCTCGCCCTCGGAAGCCAACGAAAATACGCGGTTTACGGCCGCCCTCTCTCCGCCCAGCCTGATACCAATTGATCTAATAAATCTAATCTAATATTCAAAAACGATTTTTTTAAGAGCTTTATATTTTTTAAATTTAAAAAAAGTTTGCATAATCGGATTTGACTGCTGAACGTAAAATCAAGGGTGTGGTCCAAAAGTTCGAAGTATTTTTTTTTTGTTTCTCCGAGTTTACGTGCGGAAGGCTTTGAGCTAAAATCTTTATTAAACCATTAAATCACAGTAAATTTTACCTCCTAATAAAAAGTAATAGTGAAAAAAAAATTCCCGCCATTACTATTTCTTAGATGAGATGGCCTACAGTTAAAAAATAAATAAATATATAATAAAACTCTTTATGTTTGTAAGTTTTATTGATTGATTTCAATTCCTTATTTGAAGCTTATTTGAAGTCTGGAATATAGAATACTCTATTATATTAAGAGATTTTGCGTTATCAAAAATATCGGAAGCTTTGGTATTTAAAAAAAATTCTTATAGAAGATATAATTATAACACAATACTATAATAAGATAATTTTTTTAAAATAGATACCCTGTGTCGTAAAAAAAAAAAAAAAAAAAAAAAAAAAAAAAAAAAAAAAAAAAAAAAAAAAAAAAAAAAAAAAAAAAAAAAAAAAAAAAAACAGACTATCTAGAGTTCCACCTTTAAACCTGTCTCGTTTTACATTACCTAACGTTTCTTAGAAGTTAGGGCTTATAACTGGCCGACACGGAGGGAAAAAATCATTTTAGTAGCTGGTTAGGCAAATGCTTATAATCTTATAAAAAAAATTCAAATAACTGATATTCCAACTCCATTTGTAGCAATCAATATAACTTAAACGGTGAAATTGAAAAAAACTTATATCATTTCATTATTTTATACGCTGTAACGCTTATTGTTAGCATAGAGTAAAAAAGCAGGAAATACATATTTCTAAGTCAATATCAATCGAAATCTCTGGGATGAAGGGAGCCGAGGGATGGAAGAGTAAATCCCGACTTGATGACTCTTTGCTCATAACCTTCTATATTGGACGACCCGCAAAATGAAAAATACTGAAAACCCCCTCCACAGAGGGAAATGTTAATGCGGATTCAAATCTGAACGGGTATTCAATTTATAGAGGGAGCTGAATTCAGTAGGGGTTTTTACCTGCTCTTACTTCCTGTATGTCCTCCACATAATGAAAGTGATCGATGAGATATACCGCCTTTTTTTATATTTTGTTTTCTTGCTTTAATAATTTTTTTTCAACATCGTTTGGTAAAATTTTAGCCGAGAAGGTAAGATTGCGTTTGAAATCGGAATCAAATAGATGGGTAGAAGTGTTTGAGTTGGCCAAACATGCTTGGGCCATCTGCGCCGGGGTAATCTCCAGTTAAGTCCGTTTCTGTTGACTTTCCACTAGAGACCTTCGACCTTATGTATCCAATAAGAACGAGCAGATTGTTTTATTATTCTACCTAGGTTAAATAACTAATGTCCCACATTTAAACAATTTTCTTTTCGCGTACGCCTCATCGAGTGTCCGTTTTCCCCATTCAGAAGGTTCCACAAAGGGTTTCCAAAATTGTAGAAAAGGTTAACAAAAGGAAAATGAATACAATGAAGCATTCAAGAAAACGTTTTTCTCTGGTTAAAAATGGGCTGATAGAGGCGTGAACGGTCGAGGGAAAAAAGGCGCCGGCTTTCTTAATTCTTGTTTATTGGAAGCGATAGGTAGAGGAGGTCGACTGGAAGGAAAAAGGTCCTTATATAGCTCGAGAAATCTCTGATAAGATTGTTCGAGGCGGGATGCCTGGGTAAAACAATAAAGGTATTGAAAGCTCTCCAACAGGCCCTCCATTAACTCTGTAATGCGGTTACACCGTAAAAGCATGACTAGATTAAATTCAAAACTGTGAAAAATGAGAGAGAAAAACTCAAAATTTAGTTACTACCGTATACGTTAAAAAAAGATAAAGTCACAAAAAATTTCATGGTGACAAAAAGAGCAGCTCACTGTAAACGTTTTTTTTTTATTCTAAGAAAAAAGGAGCACGCTGGACAAACCACGAAGACCTTCGATGCGTCCTTTTGCTCGGAACAGTTACTAATACGCTTGGGGGAAAAAAAGAAACTGTAAGTAGTGAAGTTGGTGACACTTAGCTGTGACAAGAAGAAAAAGCTTTAATGTTTCTTAGGAGGGTTTTTCTTTAGCTATATACTTAAGCGCCTATGGACCACTCTCTACCGTGAAGACGGAAGTCTTTGCCCGACTCTCCTTTTTAGATACTCCCAAAGGACTTGAAATGAAAGGGAATTATTTCCAAGGTTTTGGATAAGAAGTCAAATGAAGTAAATAAGACTATGTCTGCGTGGCCTCAGGCGTAAAGGATTCAGATTAAAGAGCTGATGTTTAATACCTAACGTCTTGTTTGTAAGTCAACAAAAAGTAGGGACGGTTCGGGCATACGTTGAAAGGGAACGAAAAGTGGGATCAAACTGCGACTTCATATTCCACAACTGTTTAATGAGAGATTCGTGTCGTCGAACATTATAAGACAGTGACATGAAGGGATTCCTCAAAATCAAGACCGCATTGCGGGACATGCAAAACTCGAAAAAGGCTCCACACGTTCTTTATAGAAGACTTTATTTGTTCTTCTGTTTTTATAACTTAAAAGATCGCGAGAATTATTTTTATTTATCACTTGGCATGCGGTCGTATTACCGAGTACATTCATTGAAATTCCATTGTCCGAAAAGCTTCCACGATTCGCTAAATTCATTGTTTATCAATCTTGAATTAATAGACTTATTTTCAAATCCGTGTAGGGTACTCTAAACACAGGAGTTTAATATGCATGAGTTGGTTGCAAAAAATTTAAATTTTTACACAATTTTAGGCCAAAAACCTTTCCTCCCAAAGGTCATATTTTTCAGTTTTTTTTTTGTCGATAACTACCGTTTCGTACTTAGTAAAAAATTAATCTACTTCTAATTCTGTACAGAAAAATATCCCTGCACTTTTTTCCTAGGACGATTAGTTCAAAAGAGAAGGCGGAGGAGCAGGAAGTCTTGGATTGCTGACGGAGAATAAACGTTTCTACCGAGGCCATTTTTAAGGAAATTAACTAATCCGAATCCGCGCTAACTATAGTTCGTCTAGAATTGATTTTCTGTAAAGCCAAAAGATGACGATTACGCAGCTAATTATTCGATCGGGTCCGTTCTTTGTAAAGATAAAATGCAGAACAACGTTTGCTAACAGTTCGTTAAAAGGCTTCAACCTCAAGGTGGATGCGCATTTACGATAAACTTAAAAGAGAAAATCTAGATGAAGTTCCATCCATATCTCATAGCTTTTAAAAGTTATTCTTTTGTCAATAGCGGGATGGCGTGTAAAGAACACTGCAATCGGTTATAATCCTCCATTGCCTGAGGCTTAAGGACTGGAGCTATCAGTAATTTATAGCCCCACCTATCCTAGACCCCGAAGAGTCCTCTGATGTAAAGGAAACCTCTTTTTATGATCCGATTAACATTTTTTTATTATTATTTGTTTAAAAAAGCAAGTTTTATTTTTAGTAATATGCCAATTTCAGCTTCATCAACCTTAAATCTCGAATTAAATAATAAAAAAAATCTACAATAATGATAAAAAAAACTGTACGGAATTTTCCATTTTGTTTCTTTTCTTGGAATGTAAGCTGAGATCGGCTGAGCGAGTAATTTAGGGCTGGTTTATTCTTACGTATTCCTGGTTTTATTAAGTGGACTATGTTCTTTACGTTTTCTATTTCTTTTTCTTATTGCCATTTACAAAAAAAAAAAGGGTTTTTTTTTTATGTTACCCCTTTTGCTATCAATAATATAACGTTTGTTGTTAAAATATGCATAAAATTTGGTATTGACTTTCTAAAAACTAAAAATTGGTTCTTCATTAGTGCTTTAACAGTGTAATGGACGTGTTTCAATTATGAAATGACATAATTAATTATAATATGATTAACTATTGGTGTGGATTTATAGAACTGATTGGATTCACCAGTGACGTAAAAGCTATTTTTGTTATTGTGTGTGTTGAAATTGATCAAATACAGAGGTAGATTTTATTGAACTAAGCGATTTTTACATTGAATCCGTTATCCGATTATAGTAGGACGATGGATAAATGGTTTGAAAATTAATTGAATATTAGGCGTTAAAAATTTGATTTTGAGACGTCTAAAATAATCAAATTCGTGTGAAAACGGTCATTCGCACGTCCAAGTGATGGTGTCGGATAGGTTTAATTAAGGGTGTGGTTTGCGGTTGTTGCCCAACGGACGTTAACAATGCTGATATAAACGATGGTAAGAGAGTGTGGGGTGGTCTCGGTGTTGGTAGGAGTGGAGGGTGAGGCTTTGTACCATATTGCTCGGATGCTTGGCATTTTCCTTCCGAGAGTACACCGCGTATACACCCTCACACAAGGACACTAAAATCTCATCATCATTGTCCACATTTTACATAATAACAATCATCAATCCTAAACCTCGAGCAAATATTTTTCGTTCGGTTTTTTTCAGTAACCTTGACCCTCTAATTAATTACCGAGTTCGGACTATAAACAGTTGAATTATTTACTGAACATCAAAGCCCGAAAATCTGGTACAAACTTACGACCATTTTAAGGTGAAATGAGGCTTCGCAGAAGTGTACCTCTCAAATCAGTGCGTTTATTTTATGTTCAATGACTAATAAATTAATAATGGTGTTCAAAGGCAAGAAAGGAAATCATCGAGAAGTTAAAGCAGTTCACCTGTTAATTGTATACGTTTGCAATTTAGGTTTTCGTAATGCGCTTTAATATTTGATGGAGATCTTCTTGCCACGCCGGGAAGGCACATTAGCCTCCCTTCCTCCCTAAACCGCCAAACATCATTATTGCATGAACGAATCTTTCCCTTCCTCCAACTACTTAACAAAATTAATTTTGGATTATATGACAAAAGGTGGAAGGCGAAGGTTAGAAATGAGAAAATTTGAAAATGAATTTTTATATTTTTCGAGTGGTTTAATTTTTGAAGTATTTTTCTCAAATGAAAGTTAAAAAATAAATATTTCCTCAGAGAAGCACCAAACATGATAGCATGACTGAAAGAGCTCCTTCAATAAAGAAGCTGCTTTCCCGGGGGAGGGTGAGATTTATTTTTGCTTTGGTTTCTAGGTTGATCATGGAAGTTAAATCCTTTGTAGACCATAAAATAGCAACAAAGTAAGGGAATAGATTTCAAGATGGGGTTCGCGTGTCCACTTAACGGGGAGCTAAGGAGGATATGTGTTTGCGGGGAATGAAAGGGAGCGGATGGAAGGGGAATTAGAGAAAGATGTGCGTGTGCCGTTATATCTAGCCTTTAAGTCAGCAAGCTATGGCGTGATAGCCGACACTTGATCACCCCGCTTGACCCTCCTCTATCTCTTACCGTTTACAAGTTTATTTTAAACTCGAATCACCTGACACCGAGATAAACTTACCGCTTTCCTAATTAAAATGGAACGCCCATTTAACCACCCACAATCAATGTCTACATAAAACCGCTAGTTGTTTGTTTTTCCAATCTCAAACTTCTTATCCGCGCCATCTCTAAAAAGTTTTCTATCGTGTTCCCAGCGCTACTACTATTTCGAAGAGGTTAATTGATTTTTTAGCTTTTATTTTTATCCAAATTTATAAACAACGTTAATATAGAAAGACACTCAAACTAATACTTCTCCATCTGTAACTTTTATTAACTAAAAATTAACGTTCCCCATTTGCGCGATTCGCATGAGCTAAAAGCCAAACATTAAAAAACAAACTAATACTGTTGAGTTTTTATAAATAAGTTAGTATTATAAATAAATCACTTTTCTAAATTAATGTCATATAAATAAGTTGGCTTAAAAGTATTTCAGACTCCTGCTTTTCGTCTAATGAAAATTTAAGTCAATTTTATTAATAGGTACTCAATGACGACACAAAAAGTATTGCTATACTCGAAACCGAAAATCGGTGGCCCTTGAGCTTCAATAAACTAATAAAATTAAGAATAATTCTAATTTTTTAAGGGTTATTCCAATACTAAATCGCTATATTAATATGAAAACTGACAATAATGAGCGTTGTGTTTCAATGACTTGATCACTATGAATTAGAGCTCTAATCGTCGATTAGCGTACTGTTAGTAGTAGTTTTTGGCTCTGGTAGCTGTCAACAATGTCTCATATTTCATTATACTCATCACAACATCTATATCAGGCTACCAGTTCCCTAGAAAGAGCATTCTCTCTATTTTGATTTATAGTGCTTAGATTGATCATTTATGAAATCATAAAATATAGTGGGTCTAATAAACTACCCTGAGGGACACCCAAGTTACATTTTTGTCCTAACCTACTCTGACAAAAACTCCTCCCATTTTACCACCTCTTTTCTATTCCTGAGGTAGTTTCCAATCCACCTTATAACATCTGAGGCACCATAGAATCCCAGTTTTTAATTTTCAATTTAGAGTTATTTTAACCAAATCCTGATCATTCCATTCATGCTAATGACTTGTACATTCTGTACAAGGTTTTTTTTGTTAGGTGAAATCCATATTTACTACTTTGAGGTTTGCTTATAACCTCATTGATGTTGCTGATATGATTTAGTAGCAATGATTAGTTAATAGTTTTATTTAAAACTGACGGTGATGATGTGCCGGTAATTAAGAGGGGAGCTGAAACTTTCTCCTTCTCACTGTCTTCTTCATTCTCCCCCTGTTCTCTAAACTTAGTTCCTTACATGCTCCCTTATATCTAATTGCCAGATTATCTCCTTTTGTCAAACAGAGAACTTAGACGAGAGACTCTCCCCTCTTTTCCCTTTCCCAAACTTGCACCTATCTTCTTCATTAGATTGTATTTGTCAATCGACCAAAGTAAGTAAAACATACAACCGAATTAAGCTTTGTTAGGTTTATTGTGAACATGATGTAGGTTGGTTGTTCGAAATGTTGGGGAGACTGTGATGCTGTGGGGGGGGGGGAAGAGTTGAGTGCTAGAGAAGGGATTAAAGTTCCTTTATCGTTTAAACCTTTAGATCTTCCATTCGCTCTACCAAATAATACATCAAACAATAAATAATTCCCCATTAAATAGGTAAAATCTAAATTAGGTATTTAAATCCTTTGATAATAACGTTAAGTATTAGCCACCTAGTAAGCAAACTTTCAATAATCTTTTGTGGGATTAATAATCATTGTCTGGCCTCTCCAACGTATCCTAGCTTCCCGTATTTTTACGGTCGCGTGAGGCGGAACGTGCGTAACAACTGAAACCTCCCAAAAAGTTTTTTGATAAATTAACATCACTTTTTATGAGAAAATAATACGAAATTGTTTATAATATCTATCGGTAATGTCTATGGGGATCGTATTGTAAAGGGATGGATATCAAAGGCAGACTTCGAATTTGAGAGGTTGACAAGGAAAATTGATTCGTGTAAAGTTAGTTTAGATACTCAATCAAGAACAGAGGAACTAATATGATGTCAATCTCTTCGCTACGTGAATAAAATCTTTCCCTGGATGCGAAATAAGAAAATCCGCGAAGTGGAAAAAACAATGCGTGCATTGGTCACTTTTTGTGGAAAATGAGAACCCCGGGGTTTCCTCCTATTTACCATGATAATAAATTTTGATTACAATTCATTTTTTTCCTTCGATTCCGAATTTCCTAGTATTGATACCCGTTTATAAATACATTTCATAACACGTCAAAAACAATCCAGAGTTTTTATGAAGGGTTCGATTAATAAAAAATAAACAGAATTTTTATTTTTTTAAATTTCAACCGCACTAGGTACCATGGGTAATATTTTAAAACTATTGTAATAACTCTTTTAATCATAATTTTTACTAATAAAATTAAAAAATTTGATAAAACGAGTTTGTATTTAAATTTATGAATGTTTGATCAAGCTAAAAGCTAAGGAAGTTTTTTCCTGACTGCGGTGAACTTTTGAAAATTGGGAGCAAATCAAAAACTTGATAGAATCTCGGTTTTTAGCTTCGTTTAGTTCCGATTGTTTCTCCTCGAGTGTTCCTACAGACACCACTTTAGCCCGTTTCCGAGAGAACAAATTAAATTTTAAATTTCGATATTTCTATGTCCCTCATTAAGAAGTTCAATTTTTCGGAAACCATAAATCTGTTTCCCTAATCTGTCATGTAACCCCTTTCCTTCGATATAAGTTCATTTGAGACCTAATTTTGTTACAAAAGAAAAAGGCCTAATTTAATAAAACTAATCGATTGATTGAACAAAACACACGCACCAACGGACACCGTCGAAAAGGGAAGGAAAAAAAAGTCTCAATAATCTGAACGATATATCAAACTTCATAGTATTCTCATCTTATAGTAATTTGTTCAGGGGTTGACACTTCCACGCCATTGTCTCTTTTTATTTCAAAAAATTCTGTAAACAAATACTTTTTTGTGCTAGTTTCAACGTAGGTCAATAAAACAGTTTATTGACATCAAAAAGAAAGAGAGAGAACTATAAAAAAAATTGTATACAAGTATCGACTTCGAATGAAAAATACCCATGGGAAATAATTTGCGCCATACATCAAACTCTAATGGCTTTTCGGTTTATAGGGTTTCTAATTCTTTCAAATATAAACACTTCCAAATCGCCAAAAGCAAAACTACTTTTAAAGCCTCCTGATCAGGACCAACCTTCTGTAAAAACTTATTGTTGTGCTTTCCAAAAAGCTAAGCGCGATTCCAAAACTGACTTATTTCCAAAGGGAGGTTTCTCACCGATTTTTATTTATTCATTACCTTTTTTTACCGGGTCAAATCGGTGTCATTGTACCGAAAACATTAATCTACTCGGAACAAATTCTCTTAAGAAACGTTTCGCTTCATGTCGTTGATCAAAGATAAAAGCGGCCCCGTCGCTCTAGGATTTACATAATTACGCATAGTTGACAGGATCCATCCTTGTCCATGCGACCATTAATAAACTGTTTTTAATAAAATATTTTGAAATTAAAAACCTCGCCGCTGTTTTGAATAGTTCTTCCTGAAAAACTGGCACAATGGAAGCTCAGAGCTTCCAAATCATAACTATGGATATTGTTATTTCTTTATAAACAATTAAGAATTAAAGATTTCCAATCCTAATTTTGATATTTACTTAATGAAGTACGAAGGCTTTTTTCCCCCAGACAATTTTCTAAAGACATTCAACCTTTTTGGATTCTTTTGACCTTTTAATTTTTTTTTCCAAGTGATAGCGGGGATCTTATAAAATAAATTATTTTTATTAAATTTTAATGCCTACCTCTACCCGATATTCAAAAGTACCTGCTGTCAAAAACTGAATGATCATAATTCGTAAATAACGAGAAAATGATTGTAAGATAATGGAAAGATAAATGTGCATATTGCATTTTTATATGATAGGAAAATATTTAAAAAAGAATACGGCTTAAAGAATCCATTTCCTAAAAAAAAATTTGATGTCACTTTTGTTGTAAAAGGTGAAAAAGCTAATAAGTGCACATTCATTTCTACTTATTTAGTATGTGAGTAACTTTCAGTCTGATAAAGCTTCACAAAACTCCAGATTACTTTAAAGGTTTCATTTTTTTTCCCACCCTATAAATTTTTGTTTTTCACGAGTTGTTCGGTGTACCCCCCGAGACGCAAGCGAGAGTCGAAATTCAATCAAACTCCATGAAGTTTTCATCTCGCTCAACAGTCCATGAATTTTAGGAAGCATAAAATAAAACCGTCGATAAATACGCCTTTTTTTTCCCTTCTTCTTTTCTTTTGGTGATTTTATTTGTGATTGAACGTCTCAATTTGTAGAGTAATGATGGATGGTCTCGAATACTTCTTGATACAAAGTATTTTACTGTCATCCGAAAAAATAATCCCATCTCCATTTTGTAATTTTTTCAGTTCAGTCAGTAGTTTTTTTTCCCTTTTAGCTCGTTTGATAACTTTTTTTCTTTTAATTTAAACTCATGAACAAAGTAAACTGAGTTTAACTCATGGATTTACATACAATTTACAAGTATATTTTGGAGTTGGGTGTCATTCGCTCTCATCTTATCTTGGTATGAATAAGGAATACAAACTTACTAATGTACAAGGCTGGGCAGCAGCTCCTTGAGACATCCTCCTACCCACTTATTAACATTTCAAAGGATCACATCTGCAAGTCATCATTCTAAGTGATTACGTTGAACAGTGACTCTCCTAATGGATTTCCCACCTGGATATAAAATCTACTTTAAATTTTCCTGCACGTTAATCTTATGAAGTCTTTTACTCATGAAAATGGATTAGCATCCGTTTGAATGTCAAAGATCAATAGGCTCCTCGGATTTACCTCTTCGTTCTCTATCAACCGTCTCTTGGTTACTTTTTATTTAATTTGTCAATGTAGAGAAAACTCGTTTTCTTCCAAACGTTTAGCTCATTGCTGAAGAGAAATCTAATAAAATCGTGCCGGACATGAGGAAGAGAAAATAAAATTTCTAAAGATAAGCAAAACAACAAGAAAGAAAAAAAAAGTAGTTTAAGATTGGACAGTTGGTACTCACGTAGCTAATTTCGCTAAACGACAGACAGATTTCCGCCATTTTGAGCAAATTTATGGAGGGGGGGTCCTCGTTTAGTTTCTTGTAGGATAGGGAAAGATTTCTCATCATAATATGAATAAAACTTTTTTTTATTCTTTTTCTTGTAAGTAAGCACAATAACTTGTTCGGAAGTTTTGTTTCTTAATGGCAAATGGTAATAAGAGGGCAAATTAAAATCCTCGGGTCTTTAGCCAGTAAAATATGCTAGATATTTCATTCCTTTTAATTACTCAGGTTGATTTTATAAATAATTTAGCATCATAAATCATTCATAAGCTTTCCCTCCCCTCAAGATCCACTTCTAAATAATTGTCTTTGCATGAAGAAGTTCATAAGGCGAGTACTCATTAATGGCCTTCTTTACCCTCATCCCCTTCATTAGCCCATTTAACCGACCGCCGTTGGATCGTAAAAATATAATTAATTATTTTTAAGAAAACAGAAACAATGAAAGTGTAAGGAAAATTTATTTAAACAGTTCAAATTATTACGATTTTGACCTCTCATTCCTCGTTTTCTTGAGAACTTTGAAAAAAATCTCGTCTTGTAAGCTGTATTTGGACGGTTCGGATGGACTTGGAAAAAAAACTTGACTTGTTCAATCCTCTTCCGATAGCTTAATTTTTTAAGGCACTCTTCAACCAGTTGAAAAATGACCCTAAACTGTTAAAAAAATATAAAATTTTACCCATAAATCGAATAGATTTGTTGCTTTTCCTCTTCCAAAGAGGATTAAAACATTTTTAGTAAACTCAATTTAGAAAAAAATAATTGCACAAAAACCGTTTGGCAAACAAAATGCCCTTTGTGAACAAATTGCTTTATATTTTTGTTTAGAGAAAAAAAAATTTGAGATTATGTAAAATGGTTGTCATACGTATATGTATAAAAGAGATCGGAGGGCGCTGGAACCGTTGAGAGATTAGGTGAAATATGTTATTTACTGTCCAAATGCGTTGAATGACGGTTCTGTAATTATTTTTAAATTTGTTCGAGATCTGTGTGCGTTGACGGGGGAGGTAGTCTACGTTGGGAGGTTCGGAAGGGATGATAGGGTAATGCAGGGATGATATAGTGTGAGGCAGATGTCGCGACGCGTTTTGACTGATGACCGTCGGACAGTCATCCAATTCACACAAACCCGCACCTCCTCCCTCCACCCCTCGCTCACTCTCACACTTGTACAATTGGCTCCCCTTCCCTCCCACCGTTCCACGGCGTCACTCCACGGCGACCTCCGATCCATTTATCATGGGCTTCGCGTTGTAAATTCGAACAGTTTTTCAACCCGTCTACTACTTTCTTTCCCTGAATGGATCCAATACTCAATATTGATTTCTATCAAAAATAAAAGTTGATATCCAAGAAGTGGGTCTTCCAGACTCCGGAGGAACGTCATTTTTCACCATATAACCTTTTCGTTAGATTTATGTAAGATTTGAATTATTTAAAACAAATTGTTCTCAATTGACTTACTTAAAAAAGAAGATAAAGAATAGAAGAAAAAATATTTTAAAAGATAAGAAGCTTTTGTTTTTAAGGACGTCACTTTTTTGATTGATCGCGGGGGATAAATTGTCTTTCGCTCCAATAAGCAATACATACTAACAAAATAATGGAATCGATATTCGTCCAGTTTGTGTTCTATCATCGAAATTCGACGCCTTGTCAACTCGAAAATATTAAACACTAATTATTTTATTGTAAACGTATGAGCAATAAAGCGAATAAGATAAGGGTGGGGAAGGTTCGGTCGGCCATTAGGAGGTCATTTAGGGCTCTCAGTCCTGACCCCAGTTAATCATCTTATCTCTTAACTTGGGATATTTTATGTCCACTAGCTCAAGTTATCGCCACTCCTCCCTGCTCTTCTCCTTTATTTTAATCAACTATTGTTCATTCGTAAACAAACAAATTTCCAGAATAAGCATCTTTTCATTAATGCCATTATAATTTGTGCCCCTTTTTCTTCAGAAATAAAATTGAAAAAAACTTGATACCTAGCATTTTAAAAGATTTAGCCATTTATTTATTTTATTTTTTCATTTATTCAAAGGTATTTATAGAGCGTAAACATTTCAATGATATTTGCAAGGAAAACTCTTTTCAATTTTTTTTTTTTTTTTTTTTTTTTTTTTTTTTTTTTTTTTTTTTTTTTTTTTTTTTTTTTTTTTTTTTTTTTTTTTTTTTTTTTTAGTACTGAGGTATACTTTCTTCTATGACAGCCAGTATTCTAATATTATGATCGAAATGCAGGGTGGTAGAGATCACGTTGAACATCGTCGAAAACCGAGTGAAATCGAGTTGCCCTATGAGTTAATAAGGCACGGTGCCCTATTTCAATCCGTTCAGGAGTTATGATTTTACTTCAAGAAATTTATTTATCATAAAAATCGCTTGATTAACTAGATTTTTTAAAGGAATTCAGTTTTTGTGGGTGAAACAAAAAAAAAATCAGGATAAAAATCGGGAGAGTTTGCGATTAAAAATTTTAATTTTATTAAACTAATCTGGTCCTCTTTTTTCTTTTTTTTTCCTTGTTTGCCCGAGAGCTCTAACGATATAATAGTAACTAGTTCAATTTGAACATGTGAAAAATTGAAACATAAAACTTTTTCTCTAAATGAAGAACAGATGATCATATAAGGCTTTCGGATCACATAACGGGAGAGAAGCCCTTCCTCCGTCGCCCTCAACAATACCAAACCTTGTCGAAACTTTTCTTTCAACTCGTGACTGAGGTTGAGTTTAGCCACAATGGGGCGAAAGAAAAGGAAAGAGGGAAAGAAAAGTAAGAAAGGGGAACCAAAAGAATCGGAATATGCATACAAAAGATTCGTCAAAACTGACAAGTAATTTTTTTTAGTGTGAATATATTATCTTCTCCTATTTAATATGCGTGATAAAATCTGGATCTTTTTCTCCCTTGAAAAGTTCGTGAGGAAGGCAAAAATATGACCCTATCTCTCCCTAGTTGTTAAGATATGGTTGATGCGCGCATTCAAGAAGGACTCTTCAATGAAAACGGATGATCCGACCGTGGGAGCGTTCTATTTAGAGTGGCAAGCCGAAGTCACTGTGAGATAAATTAACGTCGCCGTCACCACAATTTTCACCCTCTTTCGTTCTTTTGCCCTCTCTTTCAACCATCTTCCTGTCCCGTTGGCTGAAAGGAAGTCAAGAAGGAAAACTCATGAAAAATGTAAGATGTTAAGCTTCTGGTCGTCGGTCGGGTCGGGGTTCCAAAGGAAGGGGAGCGAAGGCTAAGAAATAATTAGAACCTAAGGCCCTTCGTTGTTTTACATCTAAAATATTTTTCAAAACCCCTCACTGAATACATTTTCTTTTTCTTTATTTTTCCCCTTACCCCCTCCAACTAAAAGTCTTTTCATTGTATTTTTAACCCCCAAACGTCTCATTAACGAAAAGATTTTCTTTCTTTTTTTAACAATAAGCAAAATAAACGTTTGTAAAATAGCAAGATTGCCACTTTCAGGAGATTCGGAAGAAAATTTGACAAAACGTATGAACATTTGGGTCTCTGATCGGATCCCTGCCTCGGTAGGGCCAGGCTTGTATGGATTTCCCGACGGGCTCCATCCGAGAAATTGTTAAGTGATGAATCGCTCTCGAGTCTGCTGATTATCATTTTAATGAAATGAATTATGGGCCCACCCGAGTTGCTCAGGTAAAATAGGATTTTTCTCCCTTGATAGTCATAAGTAGGTATAAGGAGAAAAAAAAATTTATTGGACGAAAGAAGGTTTAGCAGCAAAACGGGAGCCATGGGTTTAATTTCAATTTTAATTGCGTGAAACCGGGACGGCGTGGAAGTAAAAGCGTGACCGCAGCCCAGAGCTCGACAAAAGGGATGTCGGGAGCGTTTAGCGGAGGGTGTAAACTGGATCCCCTTCCCACTACCATAAATGTAAATGAGCCGAGAGTCTTGATAATGAGCTGTCATAAAAAGGTGACTTTCACCTTAATAAGAGCCCTATTTTGTTGACAAAAAATAAATAAATAAATAAAGAGGGAGAGAGAAAAAAAAAAGAGGTTGGAGAAGGTTCTCTTGGTGTTAGAAAGGCGGAGGTGAGGAGGGTGTGTTATTTCCTGGCCGTGATGCGATAGGGGCCTCGCACTCCGATAAGGGACTCTCGAGCTTCTTCCCCACCAGCCTCTATCGCCTCGGCTCCCTCTGTTATTTATTTCCAGTGAAATTGATTCTCTCCTTCTCCTCGTAATGAGCCCATTTAAATGTGGCCGCAGCTAGTCGTCATCACTTAATCGCCTTTCCCCGCTCTAAATCTAGCCCGCCTTTTTATCCACCATTACCACTTAACATCCCGACCCCTTTCGACCTCATGACTCTCGCGCTTTCACCGCTTCCGACCCCCGTTCATGATATTTTAACTCCTTTATTCAAGGCGTCAATTAACCTAAAGAAGGCAGGGGGAAAACCTGAATCGATTTCGCATTATAAGTAAAAACCAAGGGAGTTTCAATTTCTCCTTGTGAATAACAGACCAAGATTCTGTAATTTATTCATCATCAATAATTATCTAACCACTTAAAAAGTAAAACTCTAAGAGAAAAAAAATGATTCCTCTAATTATACTAACGTACCTATTTATTTTTTAAACCAAGAAAAAAAAGCTTTGAATTCTAGAGGCCTATAAAGTCGTGTTTTATTGTTTCGGTCGCCGAGATTCGCCAAATAAGTTCAAGATGAGCCGATTTTTATTTCTTCGCCTGGTTTAAGTCTTTGCGAGGGAGTTTGATTTAAGGGTTTCTTCTTCCTGAGACTCCCGTTATGTTCATGTGTCCAGAAGTCGAGTAGAGTTTGATTGGAAACTTGGTAAAAGCTTTAGGAGAGAAAGGCAAGATCAAAAAGGTCTTTTTTTTCCTGTTACAGTTTAAGTTTCCCTTTTTACCCTTTTCTTTGAACATTCATGCATGCCTACTGATTTTATAACATACTTGATAACATGCACATCAGAATTCGGATTTCTAATAATTGAATTTTAAGGGAACCAAACACCTAAATTTTATTAGTTCTCTAATGAATTTTTATGGCAATTTTTGGTGGAAGTTTCCATTTTCCAGGAGGAAAACTGTAAACAAAAAGCTTTGTATTGAGTTAAAAGTTTTTCCAAACAACAACAATCTTTCTTATCTTCACTGTCGAAAAAATCGAAAGTGAATTAACTCCAATCGTGCTTTCTTTACGTCAAGTCGAAAGTCAAATCATTTTCCTTCGTTTGTATAAAAAATTCGATTTAATAATTTTTAGTTTTAAAATTAATGATTCAGTAAAATATCTCAACGATTGTGATTTCGACCTAACCGAAAGTTTCTTCGAAGAGTTTCGATGGAATTTCGTAAAGTTGACTTTCATTTTTCGTGGAAAACAAGAGGGAAAGAATAATAGCTGGAGTAGGGAAAGAGGGTAGAAGATTGAGGAAAACCCAGTTACCAAATAAGGCTTTAATTTAGAGGCAATCTTAAAAGCAAACACTCCTGTTTGAAGTTGGGTCATAAACCGGACGACTTCTTATGCCAAGTTTTTTTTTTTGTAAATTTTCCCTAATCTACTTTTAAGGATTCATCATCATCGTACAAGTTCATGTTTAAAATAATGTTATTTTTAGTGAAAAAAGTAGTAGCTTTCCGGTGTTTATCTATGGGAGAAGGGATGAGTGACAGTGGAGGGATGAGTTGATGCGCTCGTTGTCACACCACTTGGTAAAAGTGGTTTCTCGCGCCAAGTAAAATTCAAGGGAGTTGATGGAAAACAATATTGAAGCAACAGGTTCGCTCAAACTACGAAACGTGTTAAGAAACAAAAGCTTGTCCCCCCGCCGCTTTTGTTCTCGTAACAAGATTCCGTAACAATCAAGTTTCAGAACATCTCTCGCTCCTCATCTTTGTCTCCCATTAAAATACTACCGTTCTTGTGACAAAACGTTTAACTCGATTCGATCTCGAGGAGAAAAGTAAAAGCGGTGACGATTCTGACGGACGGAAATGAATCTATTTCAGCTTTGAAGCCCAACCGGAAGTCGTTTGTTGTGTACTCTAGACAGCTTAAAATGAAATCAATAATTTTTCCTCAGCGATTTTATTTCATTAAAAAAATTACGTGCTTATATTATGTACTTATAATATTATCTAACTTCCGGCAATATTATCATCAGTTTGATAGTGATTCAACACGAGAGATTTAGGATTAAAAAAAAACCTTTTTAAAAAAGCGTCGCTGAACTTTTTTATGTTTCCACCGAATAGTCTTTATACTTGGGTTAACTTCCGATAATTAGAAATAAATTGAGTTTCTAGGCCCTAAGTGGTTTAGAAACAACGTCCCATTGCCGAAGGCGTTTCCATCAGATCGATAACGGCTTTTTTTTCCCTACACGCATTGTTCCATCTGACAATGAGACTTTGTGTAGGTGACCTGAGTTTTGAAGCTAGTCAATAAGGTAATCGCTTAATGTCAAATTTTGGCAAAATTCGTTCTCCATCGATTTATGCTGATAGACTTTGAAAGCAGTGACGTACTGCCCAGTTAGGGTCGCCGCGCCGGGTGGGTTTCCAAAGACCTAAAATAGGACGAAAATCCACTAAAGCGGGTTATACATTGAAAAGTTGGGATGAAAACAGGAAGTGTGATCACAAAAATTTGCCACCAAGTGGGACTCGAACCTGCAACTCCGGAATAGATATCCGCTTCGTCGACCACGATGGTGGAGAAATCCACTCCGGAGTTGCGGGTTCTAGTCCCGCAAGTTTTGTAATTTCTTCTTCCCCCGGGCTGGTCAGATATAAACTTTTTAATTTTTTAAACTTGAATTTAAAAATTGCGTCAACATAATTTCTAACCATTAAAAAAATGAAGACACAATTACATTGATTAAATTGAAAATTTTCAAATAGTAAACATCAGCTCGTCATACTTTGTTTTAACAAGGTAATGAAATCATTTGGTTCTGCATTTCCCGTCTAGAATGACAAAAAATACTAACATTTTTTAACCTCAACTTTTTTTCCTCCAAGCCCCACTCCACTTGAAGAATTGAATGTATTGGGTATGGGAATCAGCGGGAGATCCGTCTCTCCAAACAATGGTCAAACGAATTGAATTTCGACCAAACCTCTCCACGCTACTTGTCATTATTTCGTTCGACCTATTCCACTCTTCCCGCCGCCGCGCTTGAAATACGTATGTATCTGTCTACCGACGGGTCGATGTCCCTTTTTTTCCCCCAACTATTTCCAACAGAAATAAATATTCTTTTGATGTGACGTCTTATAACTTATTCATGAATTTTAAAAATTTAAAAGCTTACGGAATAAAAGAAATAAATTAATTTAAATTTTGTTTTAAAGTTATAAATTCCTCGAAAGCGTAGTAATTTATAGAGTGGGACCTATTCATTGTCCATCTGTTAACTTTCCCTGCCCCTGGGTGAGGGTAAACTTTTTATTCAGTGGTCTGAGCAAATATAAAAGTCTTGGAAGTCGACCGTGAGGTCTGCTACACTTCATCAAGCAACTTGGCTCTTCCCCTTCCTTCCACCGCACTTTTATCTTAATCTTCTAACTTTAATGCATCTATCTTCCTCTTCTATTCTTTTATTTCTTTATTCCATTCCTAGATTCAGCCTATTTAAGAAAAAAATAATCACCGGATCAGTCGGCTCAATGGGGAAGATATATTCCTCATGCAAAATAAAATGCGAATTTGGCCCCTTAATCTTTTAAAACAAACGTATGAAATGGAAATTAAAATAAAGTTATTGTAATAACGTCCATGTGTATTTTTGTAAATGGGTCTTGAGAACCTGGAGGGTCAAAACAATCGATCTCAA